>CM053172.1:41136056-41150080 GCA_012977825.3 Pteromalus puparum
ACAATTTGCTACTAATCGTCCAGGTAAAAGTTTGCATAAAAATAAACGTATTGATTTATATACAGCCTATACCGATTACTTGTCTTATCTTTTCTAGAGTCATCTTGTACATGTAGTGAATTAAAAGAAACTCTTACAACGATGGAAAGATTAATGAAGTATTTATTTAATTATTAATACAAAACCGAAATGTTTATAATTGATGCTAACTTATTTTATAAATTTTTAGATCATACGACAATAGATTACAAGCTCTGGAACAAGCAGAAAAGTAAATTTCACATTTATTGTTTTAAATACAATTAAAATTTTATTTAAATTATATGATTGTTAACTTGTAATTTTAGAAACAATGGATCTAAGCTGGAGAGCATAGAAAATATGTTAAAGTATGTATCGAAAATTAATATTCAGTACGTTACGTTTATTACTTGCGATTATATTTGAATTATTTATATTTCAGGCAAATAAAAAGTGCGATTGGACAATCAGAGAAAAAAAAGCGCCTCACAGCCAAAAATCGACCTTCGTATCTTCCACTGCAATCAACAGCGGATATCGCAAGCCTGCAAGAATTAGATGACGAACAATATGCTAACTTAGTAAGTAACTATATTTTTTGACACTCTGTGTGCGAATTTCGATTTCTCCTAGCTGCGTAGCGTGCGCGAAATGCCTGATTTTCACACTAATGCGCGAAATTCTAAATTTCACGAACAGCGTGTGCGAAACTCGGAATTTCGCGCACGCTTATCTGCTAAGAACGTAGATTCAAAAAGTGCGATTGGACAATCAGAGAAAAAAAAGCGCCTCACAGCCAAAAATCGACCTTCGTATCTTCCACTGCAATCAACAACGGATATCGCAAGCCTGCAAGAATTAGATGACGAACAATATGCTAACTTAGTAAGTAACTATATTTTTTGGCACTCTGTGTGCGAAATTCGATTTCTCCTAGCTGCGTAGCGTGCGCGAAATGCCTGATTTTCACACTAGTGCGCGAAATTCTAAATTTCACGAACAGCGTGTGCGAAACTCGGAATTTCGCGCACGCTTATCTGCTAAGAACGTAGATTCGCACACTCGTGTCAAAAAATAGTATACGATACTCGTGCGCGTAGGTGATCATCACACTCGCTTTTTTGTCACCCTCGCTACGCTCGGGCGACAAAATGCGCTCGTGCGAAAATCACCTACTTCGCGCACTCGTATCGTAATATACTATTTTATTTCAAAGTGAAACATTTTTTGAAAATATTTTTTTCATTTTAGGTGGACTACTTGGTTTATTTGGGAGGAGGCTGCTCATTAACGGCAGCAGCTAATTATTTTAAGAATTGTATTAAAATAACACAAGATCTTTACGAAAACATGACCTGGAGTGGTTCAGTAAAACTCAATATTATGGCCTTAAAAGAAAGTGTTTTTGCACAAGCGTGTGAAGGTATAAATTATTATTACTATCATTCTTTACACATCCAGTTATAGTTAAGATATTTTATTTGATTTTCTTTTTTCAGATGCGATGTCATTGCAAGAATCTGTTTTCGCTAAGCCTAACAGCGACGAGTTTACAATCGTTATGTCGAAAGCACTTAAGAGCGCCAAGGAGGGATTTAGGCGCAATGCAGTGAAGAGGCGGCCGCCATCAGATGAAGAAATCGACAACAACATTCCACCGAGAAGACGTCTACGAAGACGACACTCATTACAGGACCAAGGTCAGGAAGTAATGCAGCAAGAAGATCAGGCGCAGAACGGACAACAGGAGCAGATCGAGATGCACCAAGAGCAGGAGCAGGACCAACAACAGGAGCAAGAGCAGGAACAAAGTTTCATCTCTGATAGAACCTTGTACCTTGACGAGGAAGGCTACGATCAGGCCAACAGAGATGAGCTCAGTCCTATTTCTCGGGAGCTTCTGGAGCCAGTTGAAGAGGTCAGCGATGACGAAGAGGATCACAGAGAAATCGAAAAACATTATATGTATAAGTTTATTAAGGAATAGGAATTAAGTAGTTTTCTATTATTTATTAAATGCGTTTTCTACTCCTTTATTTTAACGTTACAGGAGCAAATTTATATAAAGATAGCTTACTATTTTATTAGCTTTACTTATAAATGTTCTTAAGGGGGTCCGAAAGTCAATTCAAATCTAGATTTCGCGCCACAAAATAGCAGACGACAAAAGTAACTAATTTGCTTATAACAAACAATAAAAACAAAATTATGAAAAACTAGGACATCACTGCCCTCCGTTATGTAATTATCTACCATTTTACAAAGTTTGACACTTATAAATAAATATCTCGCCGAATGGCATTCGAATTATATGATTTTGAGACATTATTCGAATGCCATTCGGCGAGATATTTATTTATAAGTGTCAAACTTTGTAAAATGGTAGATAATTACATAACGGAGGGCAGTGATGTCCTAGTTTTTCATAATTTTGTTTTTATTGTTTGTTATAAGCAAATTAGTTACTTTTGTCGTCTGCTATTTTGTGGCGCGAAATCTAGATTTGAATTGACTTTCGGACCCCCTTAATTTTATTGTTTGCTCCATCAAGTTTTGTAGCGTGTAAATTTTTGTATATTTTATGTATTACTTTTATATTATATTTAATTTATAATTTTTATACTGTATTTAATTTAAATAAATGTACTTTAATGTAATTTTTGTAATTATGCAATTATTTTATATCCATTTATAGGTTAGGAACGCCCGCAAGCGTACACGAAAAGAATATACGTGCTTTCATAATGCCCGCATATTTTAAGCATCATGCTGGCAATCTGGCGGCACGCGTGCTCCGGTGGCGCTGGCGTCGGGCACGTGACGGCAAATTGGCGTCAAAAGCCGGGGCACACTACCGACACTGCCTCAGTGTTGGCCTGCCTTAGTACCGGCTTAGCTTATCTACTAAAGATTGGCAATATTTAAAATAGCATTCACATACTGTATATTTAAACAATATTTTATTTATGACAACTATAAATTTAATTGGAGGAAGCTACGTGCCAATGAATCGGCAGCGGTTTTTGTTTTGAAGGATTAAGACTGCACTATGATGACCTTGAAATGCAATTTCTCTCATCAGACAGTGTAACTAGACACAAAAAGCATTATTTTACCCAAAAATAATACAAGAATTAGTGATAAAAACAGCTTTAAAAAATCTCACCAATACATAATCGTTGAATTGCTGTTTGATGAAAATGACTTAAATTGGTGTCTCACACATATGAGCCAGCTGGACTCGCAGTCTAAAGGTTAATGTTTAAAGAGTGCGAAATCCAAATTGCCGCACTAAACCTGAGCGTGCGCAAAATCAAAGCACACGACGTGAACTCTTGATTTCGCGCACGCAGTCTCAATAAATAGCATGCGTATTTTTTGCACTCGTGATTGCATTTTTTTTCCAATTTATTTATCAGTAAACTCTTAATGAAATTAGTTTAATAATCACCATTAGAGTTTCTTTCGAATGGATAAATTGAGTGTATACGAAAGCGCTTATGATGAGAGAAAACGGAACCTTGGGTTGAAATTCCAGCTATCAGTGGCGTATTATTTAAATTAAAAACCACTGCCAATTCTTTGGCACGTAGCTTCCTTCAACCTTATGTATCGCTTTAATATCTAAATTGTTTTTACTTTATATATAATTCTATAAAGTTTTTATGCTTTTTCGTTTGATGGATAAAATTATTTCGAAATAATTATATTACATAATCAATGCGTAACTGAAAATATTGTTTCGTCGGACACGAGTGCTCAAAATATCACCCGAGTCTGAAAAAGCCACTCCCCCCTTGTTGAACACCGTACTTTTTATGATACGTGCATGAATAGACCCTTTTTTAAGCATGCAAAAGGAGTAGGAAATTGAGAACTCATTGACGCATAGCATATTTTCAAAAATTTTGAAATTTTGAAAATTTTGAAAATTTTGAAAATTTTGAAAAATTTTAAAATTTTTAAAAATTTCAAAATTTTTAATTGCCGTAGACTACTTAAAATTAAAGTAGTCTATAGAATAACATTCGATAATCATGATGTTTTAACGAAAAGTTCAAAATTTAGTTTCCGAGATATAATGATAAGGATATAGTTCGCGGAACGTATCTAAAATCACCAGTGATCGAAAAATCGCCATGAATATACGCACATGCGTAACTGAAAATCTTATTTTTAACGAATTAATAAAACAAAAACAGCAAAAAACGAGTCTAAGTATAGATTAAAATCCATTATGAAACTGAGATCGAGCGATACAGTTTTCAGTTATATAGAGTATACAGGGAAGAAACAAAATTTTGAAGCTTAATACTTAAAACGAACTGGTATCATAAACAACCCAAAGAAAGAGATAAAGGTCTATATAATGCTAATAAAATCCACAATTTGAACTTGATTATTGCCTTTTTACTCAGTTATCGGCGTCACGTAGAAAAACGGATGTTTTCAGTTATGTGATGTTTTCTCAAGAATCTGGCCCCATGAATAGACTTACAAAATTTAAGTGGTATATATCTAATTACTCAATAATCATATTGATTTTATAGATGATTCGCTTATTTAGTGTCTTTGAAGTTAAACCGATTAAAAATTGCACTGTATTGTGTATAAAAGAACTGACGAACGATATAATAAATTTTTCACCGGTAAAAAAGTAGCCAAAATTTTTATTCCTATTCAGGTACATATAAGCGCAATCTTACTTTTATTAACTTTTCCGATAACTTCGATTGGGCAAAAACATAGAATCTAAAACTAAAAAATCACCGTATAAAAAAACGCGCCTATAAATTCGTAAAACGACTTTCGTCCACCATCTCTTAGCAAAAACAAAGAAAGAAGACTTGGTGGGTTAAAATCCACCAAATAGAAGCTGAGAAACAGGCGTATACATACGCACACACACACACACACACATACATCCGTACGGACATTTTCTAAAAACACCATTTTTCGACTAAAAATTCATCAAAACACACTTCCCACATGTTTTTACACAAACTCCAAAAATTACTATTACAAGGCTTCCTTAGGAAGGATAGCTGCTGTGTTATAAATTGTAAAAATAATAAGCAGAACAGTAGCTGCAAACTCTATTAATTTCTTACTGCCCTTTTACAGATGGATCAGCGAAAGGAATTGATTATTATTAGATTATTATGAGATATTTATTGTACGGCTAAAGACTCAAGGTCCGTCATAGCCAGTTCCACACATACAATAGTTCGTTTTGTTCAATATTATAATACAATCATGAGGGCCTTAAGCCCTTTACAGAGTAATGCCAAACGAGGTTCTTAAAATAAACTTAAAAGTAAGAAATGAAAGATAATACAAAATGCAAAATAAATAAAAGTCACTCCTACGCAAGAGTATAATCGATGTGCGTAGTAAAAATAATGGATTAATAAATTAATTGCGTCTGGAGACGTCGGCTCCAACGCACTATAAACAGTCTTGGCTCTCAATGTTTCGTCGTACAATAATAAAATAAAATAAAATAAAATAATACAATATAACAATACGAAATATATAGGCATGCACTACGTTTGATTCACGAGCAAATAACGATACAGAGCAGATTTAAAGCATGGTCTCTTATACAATTTTCTAATGTTAAGTGGTAGACACACATATACGCCGTACGAATATAAAAAGAATGGCGCAGACATTCAGTATCAAATGGTACGATAACGACATCTAGTTCTGAGCGGTTTCTATGCAGACGTCTGTCCTCAGGTACGAGCCTACTTCTCCTCGACAAGTATATCGGCGATTTGCTACATAAAACGGATGCAAGTAAGCATAACGCTAGAAAGTCCCTCCTAGCAGTATACTTAAGGATTTTATGAACGCGATATGTTGGCGAAATATGCTCGAAAATCCGAACCCCAGACGCGAACCGCAATGCAGCATTCTTCGACCTTTGTAACTTTGTCTGCAATTCTTTCGATAGGTCCAAAAATATACCGGCACAGTAGTCGAGGAGAGGGAAAATCAAAGCTTTAATTAACATAAGACGCGTATGTCTCGGTAGAAATGCTTGGCATCTACGAAGACCAAGTAGTGCAATAAAACATTTTCTTGCAACCGCGTTACATTGTTCTCTCCAAGAAAGTGTGCTGTCAATTATTACGCCGAGCAATTTCATACTTCGAGATAGAGAAATAATTTCTCCGTTAAGTACGATACCTGTTAAGTCCCAGCCCTCGATCCGGCTAATAAAACCTCTGGAGCCCACCCACATCGCCTGCGTCTTTGCCATGTTAATCAGCAGCCCATTAGTCTCAGCTCATCGTGAGATTCTTGCGAGATCCTCATTCACTTTGATGATAGTGTCATTCAGCTCAGCAATAGACCCACTACAATAAATAACGAAGTCATCCGCGTATAGATGATATTTGCAACTACGAAGGACCTTTGGAAGGTCGTTGATAAACAGAGAAAAGAATGGCGGACCCAGTAGACTACCCTGCGGAACCCCGGCCACTCTACGCATCGCGCTAGACCTTTCGCCGTTTTGGAAAACTACAACCTGAGTCCAATCTGAGAGAAACGATTCAATCCAATCGCACACCGTGTCCGCAAAGCCCATCGAGTGTACATTCTCTATTAATAGTTAAATATTAACATCAAAAGCTTGCGAAAAATCAATCCCTACAAGTAATGAAATACGCTCGTCATTGATTTCCTTACGAATATCGTCTACAATCGTGACTAGAGCAGTATGCGTGCTATATCCCCTTCGAAATCCTGATTGAAACTCATCCATGAGTGATTTTTCCTCCAAAAACTTCAGAATTTGAGTGATCGCATCGGTAAGGAAAATAAAGTAAGTACACATAACCCTCTTTTGTAGCGTCTGCTGTACAACTCCGTAGCGTCTGTTTTGAGCGCTTTGTTTAGATTTTTTTTTATATTAAATATTCATTCAGTTCTGAACAATGTAATCCAAAAAACGCAGATGTGATATGCCTGGATCACTTTATTGGAAAGAAAAAAGATTTGAGGAAATAAGCCTTGGATATATTCTTACAATATTTTCTTTTATGTCTCCAAATCCTGCAAAACTCAACGAGTCTAATGAAGCTGATATAATAAACAGATAACATATATATAAATAAATAATATGGAAATATGGAAATTATGTATACTATATATAGTATAGTATTTTAGTTGTGGCATTCTCGATTCATGGAACGCAGACTTGCATTACCTCATCAAAAATTGAAATCTAAGAAGAGCAGTAAAAAACCAAAGCCAACTCGAATTCAATCAAACAATATGATATTCAGTGATACTGATTCCTATGACTCTGTGTTTGATACGTTAGATAGTCAAGATTATATTTTGTTGTAGACACATGAGCATGACGCACTAATAACTTTATAGCACTGTGTGGCATAAATCCGCATCTATGTCACGCCTAACCGTGGCCTAAACAGTCCATTTTTGCATCGTGCAGTTAGCGCCCGAGCGTAGTGAGGACTATTTATGCCACTTGTATCGTAATATACTATTACGATTAGAATCAATCGAAAAATATCATTTAAAGTTAATGTTTTTATTCCACACTCGACCGAAATGGACACTTTTTGTCCCTGAAATGCGGGGCAAAAGTAGCACATTTTTCCCGTAAATCAGATTAGCGGGAAAAAAATAAAATTTGCGGGAAAAAAGTAAAATATTGCGGGAAAAAAGGTGAAAAAAAATTTTGAAAATTTTGAAAATTTTAAACAATTTAACAAATTTTCAGATAAATAAATTAATATACAAATTGTATATAACCCGCTTTTTAGGCTCAAATAGTGGCCTTTCGGCCGAAAGTGGAATAAAATACATATGCAACACGGGGAAAAAGTAGATTTTTCCTCGGGTAATTACTTCCCTCGCGAAAAATCTACTCGCTCTAGCAGTAAACCCACCCGCGGGAAAAATCTGCTACTTTCGCCCCTTGTTGCATAATGTACTATCATATAGTCACAGTAAAAGAAAATATTCGACATACCTCCAACTGTGTAGAGTACGGTGTACCTGATACTGAAGTTTTTCTTGTTACTTTGGCCTTGATCAGAGCCGGATTTAGACTGGTGGGGGCTTATAGGCCAAAATTTGGTGGGGGCCCACTTAAGGAAATTAAAATCTACGGATTCCAAAAAATCGGATAATTAAAAATTGTTTATAATATAATAATAAAAATAAAGTTTTTTTTAAATTATTTTTTATTTCTTTTCAGTGGTACTTTTCTGGATTTCTTCGTTGCAAATTCATCAATGAGATCAGAAATATCGAGTTCTCTCATAATATCATACTCGTTGCTCAGTACAGTACGGTCATTAAGACTTTCTTGAGTCATCGTTGTCGATAGCCTATCTTTTATTCATTTTAATTTTGAGAAGGATCGCTCCCCAGTACAATTAGTTGTAAGGATAACATTTATATATTTTTAGCATAATTTCAACATTTGGAAAACTAGATCTCACTATTTCTCGTGTTTAATTAACAGCTTTAGCATAAAACGCTCATGGTTTGTGCCCTCTTCTATCTGAAGAATATATTGATCATAATATTCCCTAAAATGAATAAGTTCCACCCCAAGATTTTCATCTAGATCATCCTTATATACAAGGCACACTGGCACACTGGCGCAGGCCGCAGTCTCGATCGGCGGACGCGGACGAGGACGCCGACCAATCAGGGCACTTGACAGCTGCGGCGCCAACCTGCAGACGTCCGATAGCCTCGCACAGCATACCTACTAGCTAGGTCGGAAAGTCAGCCCACCCCCACTCCTCCCACTTGCAATTTCCCGGCATCCCCTGCGCGAGCGAAAACCGTTGGGCTCTTCCGCGAAAAGGGTCTGGTCGTTGCTCTTCACGGAATCCGGATTATTTTTTTTGTGTGCATTGAATAGATGAAGTATTAAGACTTAAGAGATGTTACAGGAGTAGTTGAGTTAAGGGGCTTGCAGTTTAGCGTTTAAGTTTTTTATTGTTTTTGTTGCTGTACTTGGGGTAATTGGATTTAAGATTACGAAGTGGTATTAAGTTTAATTTTTGCAACTCGATTTACTTAGGGTAGCTAAGTTTAGTGGCTTGTAATCTAGCATACATTTTTTTGCTAGTATGCATCTAGTCCAGTATAAATTAAAAAAAAAACTTGTCGGTTAAACATTTTTTGGTGGGGGCCCTTAATTGGTGGGGGCCTATAGGCACGCGCCTACTGTGCCTACTGCCTAAATCCGGCTCTGGCCTTGATGAGATAAGTTTCATTATTTTTCATAAAACGTGCATCGAAAACGCACTTTTCGCCTACGAAAAAGTGGAGCGAAAATTGAGTTTTTCAAGCCTTTCGGAGCAGCGGGGTACTGTGGTGGCCACACAGGACTCACACACACACACACACACACACACACACACACACACACACCACACACACAGCCACACCACACCACAACCACACACGAACAGCACACACACCACACGCACACACACACACACACACACACACACACACACACACACACACACACACACACACACAAATACACACTCACTGATCCATACTTCCTTCTTAATAATATAAATGATATAGCGTAGGTTAGCAATGACAATTAAGTATGAACGTGCCCCGAACGTCTTCCTTCGGATTAACAGCCGCGTATTTCGCCCTAACCCGGGCCTCGGTTATAATCACCGAATTCATATTTTTTAGAGCAATCGACGCCCGCAATTTCCCGGATTAGCCCACGAGACGCATACGGTACAATAAAGCAATAAACGCTCGGTCTTGAACATCGGTACACAGCTCGGTTAACGACGATCGAAACGTACCGCCGAGCAGCCGCCGCTCACCGAGATTTTGGGTTTTCCCGCCCGGGCAATAAAGCCATTAACGGTCGACGAGCCCAAACCGGCGACGTACCTAAGGGCAGGCTTAGCATTCGAAGTGCGCACGCGCCCTCTCCCTCCGAACGGCGAAGAGGGGCAGCGTCGGAACCGTTCAGAAGCACGACGACATTTTCGGGACCTCAGTTCATCTGGAGACACGACACGAGTCGGACGGTCCCAGAATCCACGACATACCTTTGTACCATTTAAGAATAAAATAAAGACAAAGTTCAACAGACCTTCCGCAGCTCTGCACATTCTTCTCGCAGATCACTACCTCGTCTACCCCAAATATATATACCAAAAAAAAATTTTCATTTTCGATTTGACAGAGAACTACCCATATATATATATATATATATATGTGTGTGTGTGTGTGTGTGTGTGTGTATATATATATATATGGGTAGTTCTCTGTCAAATCGAAGATGAAAAATTTTTTTTTGGTTCAAACTTTATATATATGTTCTATAGGATGCCCGTGGCTCCCAAAACAATTTTCAGCGCGATCCCTTCACTTGGCTTCAAGTTATAGCTGGTCAAAGTTGGTGTTTTAAGCGATTTTTGCATTTTTTGCCTATTTTCAATGATGCATTTTTAACTAAAACTACCCTGATACTTTTTATTATCTAATATATTTATTAAAAATAAATTTATTGAAAAATTCAAGAAATTTAACAAAAAAAAGTATCAGGGTAGTTTTAGTTAAAAATGCATCCATTATGAGCTACAAATCATTGAAAATAGGCAAAAAATGCAAAAATCGCTTAAAACACCAACTTTGACTAGCTATAACTTGAACATATATTTAAAGTTTGAACCAAAAAAAAATTTTTCATCTTCGATTTGACAGAGAACCACCCATATATATATATATATATATATATATATGCGCGCGTGTGTGTGTGTGTGTGTGTGTGTGTGTGTGTGTGTGTGTGTGTATATGGGACGTTCTTTGTCAACGGGAACACCTCTATACCCAAAATTTCTTTTGACCTGAAAATATTTAAAAATATGGATGAATTTAGGATTTTTTATGTACTTTCGATTAGCGCGTGGCCTTTTTTGAAATTTCGTTTACAGACGGAGCAGCACGTCCCCTAACCTTAAAAAAAATACCACTTTACGAAATGATCAAGCTNACCTTTTGCCCCACCCATTGTCAGATTTTAGGGGTTTGATTGTGGTGATAAAACAAGGTTACATAGCAATTTTGGGCCATTTTTATCCACATATACTCAAGTTATGATATAAAAACCAAAATTAATCATTAAAATTAAAGGTTTTCAGGGCTTCGATTAAATTAATCCAAAAAATTTGGACATACATTTTGACCCGTACTTAACAAAAGTTAATATTTTTTATTACGGGAACTCTCATAGTTCATCTGTAATAAATCAAGAATTTATTAAACAACTAAATCTATGAAAAAACCCTATAATTTACTAATATTTATAATAAAACAAATTTTTCTAAAACAGATACCTTAACTTAAAATATTAAGTTTTGTTCCAAATGTTCTAAAGAATACGCGTAAAAATTTTCAAAAGGATTAATAGAAATGCCTTGCGCAAGGAACTTTTTAAAGTCAAACGAACAAGTTACGAGAAAAACGCGTTTAAAGTTTTATTTTTGTATGCTATCTAATGTAAAATATTTTACTCACCTGCCCATAACATTTGCATAACTTTAAGTTTTTACATCGGGTTGGTTTCAAAATGTTCATAAAACTATAAGCAAGTAATATATATAATAAAAATTTTTTCGAGTTTTTGACCAAAAATCAGTGGAGTTCCCCCTTAAAAAAATACCACTTTACGAAATGATCAAGCTGTCAGAAATCACAGGGGCTCAGAAAAATTCCAGGAAACGACTATTTTTATGTATTTTTTTGTTGCTGAACACAAATCCGGCAGTATTTTTTACCGATACCTCAAGCGTTCGTCCCTAACCTCAAAAACACCCCCAAAATTGCAGTTTCGCGCAGTTGAGAGCTTTGTCCTGTGATGGACGTGAGGAAAATTATTGACAGACAGTATTTTTATGTATTTTTTGCTGCTGAACACGAATCCGGCGGTATTTTTTACCGATACCTCAAGCGTTTGTCCCTAACCTCAAACAACATCCCCAAAGTTGCAGTTTCGCGCAGTTGAGAGCTGTAACGGTTCGACTTTCCCCGTGTGTTGAGTAGTCGGCCGGACGCCAGGATTTGGTTAGGGGAAAGGTTAATCGAAGAGACTGTTTATGTAAATTAATAACAAAATAGATATATTCTAGTAAATAAGATAACAAGTTGTTCGTTCAATTATTAGTCTTCATCTGTAACAGAAATCGAGATCGCGGTTTGTTTAGAATATTTCGCCTTTACAATCGGTCTCGTTTAAACTAGTGCGGTTAACGGTGCATCAACGCGAAGTTGCCAGAGTTACGTAGTTTCGGTGCATTCGTCGGTTTTGCGGACGCGGTAAAGGAGTTTCGGACGGTGACGTGGGTTCGGGAGACTGTCGGGTTTTCGGAGGTTAGGAATCCCTCGGGTCCATAGAGTCGTGAGCGCACGGCTCTACAGATCGAGGTCGCTCGTCTCGTTCTTCTCCTTGTCCTGTGTGCTCACAGTGACCAGGCGAATCTCGAGATGTTGGCATGAGATCGATTTCGCACGGACAGGAGTCGGCCGCTGCTTCACCAGGACGTGAGCGCACGACCTGGGGAATCGTCGGCGGGGCTTAAGTTGGTTGGTGGTTGGTGCGCGCGCGCGCTCCCTACGCGTCGTGCGGACTCGCCTTTGTTCGCTGCGTGCTTGCGCTCGCTGGCGTCAGCTGATTGACTCGAGGCCGCGTTTGCTTGTTTTATGTGCGAGACTTGCGTCTCGTCACAGAGCTTTGTCCTGTGATGGACGTGAAGAAACTTATTGACAGACAGTAGTTTTATGTATTTTAAGGGGGTCTCAAACCCAATTTTTACCGACCGAGTCGATAGAACGAGTACTCGGTAGAAAATTGCTTGAAACTAAATAAATACGGTGAATTATCAAAAACCAAGACATAGTTGCCCTTCGTCTCGGAATCATCTACCACAATGCAAAGTTTCAAGTCAATATTTAAATGCGTTAACAAATGGCATTTGAACAAAAACCAGTAGCTGCAGCGTGTGCATGTTGAAAATTTCGTTCAAATGCCATTTTTATATGCGTTGACAGATCGACTTGAAACTTTGCACATAGATATAAAATGATGAGAGAAAGGGCAACTATGTCTTGGTTTTCCATAATTTGAAAAAAAATAAATAGTTTTATTATCATCTAAGCGACGCCGAACAGCTGTTCGTTGCTCTGTTCGCAGCTCTGGCGAAGTGAGTACGACGACTGCGCATACATTGTGCGCGTCAATCTGGGGACCTACTGGCGTCTGCGGGGACATGTTCACGCTGCCGCCACTCGCCAGCCGTGCCTTGTGTTTTGACGTTTTGAAGCTGGCTGCATCCGCGGCTTCGCTCGTTCGGTTCAATTCAAGTTATTCAAAGGTATTAATTGTATAAATGCAGCACGTCGACGCGATACAGCAGTGTTAGTGTGCTAAATCAAAAAGCGCATATGTTTTCAAGGCAGCCTCCGCTCAGCGCGATCTCGCTCGCGATCTGCTGCTGCTCACGGCGAGACTCGCCAGTGCTTCGTTACTTCTAATGCATTGCGAGAAGTATATAAAAAGTGATGCTCCGGAATATCAGCTACGATGGCAGTGTGTGAGTGTCAGTCCGTCAAGGAGTACTGCAGTAGAGGAAAATACGGCCAACTCCAGCAAGAAACTTGACTTTTGCGCTTGGAGGTTATCCTTGTTTGGTGTCTGCTCTGTCGCTGCTGCTGGTGCTCTTGCTGGGCTTCCACTTCTGCGTATACATTCAGACTTTCAAGAGTGCATTCTAGATGCGGATCGACTATCCACATCTAGAATCGAAGTTGTTTGTGCTGGCTACCTTCTGACGGCTGTGCTGATACCTTCCTCCGACATACTGTCTGGATGAAGATTCGTCGACACTTCAAAATTCACAAGCATCTCTTGTGTTATGTGGCAGTGAAAATAAGTGATTACGTGGTTTTATTATGTGTTTTTAAAA
>CM053172.1:41156135-41248635 GCA_012977825.3 Pteromalus puparum
CCCAATTTTTACCGACCGAGTCGATAGAACGAGTACTCGCTAAAAATTGCTTTGAAACTAAATAAATACGGTGAATTATCAAAAACCAAGACATAGTTGCCCTTCGTTCGGAATCATCTACCTACAATGCAAAGTTTCAAGTCAATATTTAAATGCGTTAACAAAATGGCATTTGAACAAAAACAGTAGCTGCAGCGTGTGCATGTTGAATTTCGTTCAAATGCCATTTTTATATGCGTTGACAGATCGATCTTGAAACTTTGCACATAGATATAAAATGATGAGAGAAAGGGCAACTATGTCTTGGTTTTCCATAATTTGAAAAAAAATAAATAGTTTTATTATCAATCTAAGCGAGCGCCGAACAAGCTGTTCCGTTGCTCTGCTTCGCAGCTCTGGCGAAGTGAGTACGACGACTGCGCATACATTGTGCGCGTCAATCTGGGGACCGTACTGGCGTCTGCGGGACATGTTCACGCTGCCGCCACTCGCCAGCCGTGCCTTGTGTTTGACGTTTTGAAGCTGCATCCCGGCCCTTCGCTCGTTCGGTTCAACTTCAGTTATTCAAAGGTATTAATTGTATAAATGCAGCACGTCGACGCGATACAGCAGTGTTAGTGTGCTAATCAAAAGCGCATATGTTTTCAAGCAGCCTCCGCTCAGCGCGATCTCGGCTCGCGATCTGCTGCTCACGGCGAGACTCGCCAGTGCTTCGTTTACTTCTAATGCATTGCGCAGAAGTATATAAAAGTGATGCTCCGCGGATATCAGCTACGATGCAGTGTGTGAGTGCAGTCCGTCAAGGGAGTACTGCAGTAGGAGGAAAATACGGCAACTCCAGCAAGAAACTTGACTTTTTGCGCTTGGAGGTTATCCCCTTGTTTGTGGTGTGCCTTCTGTCGCTGCTGCTGCGTGCTCTTGCTGCTTCCACTTCTGCGTATACATTCAACTTTCAAGATCATTCTAGATGCGGATGCGACTATCCACATCTAGAATCGAAGTTGTTTGTGCTGCTACTTCTACGGCTGTGCTTATACCTTCTCCGGGACAGACATACTGTCTGGATGAAGATTCGTCGACACTCAAAATTCACAAGCATCTCTTGTGTTATGTGCAGTGAAATAAGTGATTACGTGGTTTTATTATGTGTAGATGACTCTATAGCTGATTTACACTGTCTGTGCATTATAGGTTGGCATTGACGGCTACAAACAAGATGACTCTGGAGCTGGATAAAAACTGTCTGCTGCTACTGATGCTGGTTGGCGTTTCGAGAGGCTTCAGTTATCTGGAGACGACTCTGAAACCAGGTTCACGCTCTTTGGTGGTGATGGCTGGCGTTGCTGAAGGCTTCAATCAGCTGAGGAGGACCTTGGAACCATGTTCACACTCACTGGTGGTACTGGCTGGCGTTGCTGGAGGCTTCGAACATCTGAGGACGACCATGGAACCAAGTTCACGCTCTCTGGTGCTACTGGGTGGGGTTGCTGGAGGCTTCAGTCATCTGAGGATGACCTTGGAACCAGATTCACGCTGTTTGTTGGACAGGTTAGCGTTGCAGGCCCATTTCAATCATCAGAAGACAACCCTGGAGCTGAAATCACGCTGTTTGCTGGCCTGGTTAGCTTTGCTGACCTGTTTCAATCATCTGTAGACGACCCTGAAGTTGGAAGTTGCTGGTATACATTCTACAGCTGTACATCAAGGATCTACAGTAGGTCCTCGACCAGGGTCTGCTGTTACTAGTACGGAGTCCAGTGCTGCTGGAGTTACTGGTCCACAGTGTACTCCAGCTGCATATTCAGGGGCCACTGCTGCGACTGCTGTGTGTGCAGCTTTTGCTGCTTATATTCATACAACTTTTGCTGCTGCTGCTACTCGAGCTTGGTCAACTGCTGCTGCTGCTATACAAGCAACTCCTGCAACAGCTGTATGTTCAGGATTCCCTACTGGTCCTCGACCAAGATCAACTTGCTGCTTATACTAGTACATCTCCTTTTATACGGCTAATTAAGTAGCTTCTGACGCTTCTTGTTCCTTCCAAAGCTTTTTGCAGGCCAAAATTTTGTCGCAAGTCTATATGATGATATAGCACAGCTATATAAATTTAAGTTTTTAAGATTTGTGTGGTTAAAAATTGTATATCTCAAACCGCATGTAACATATACACTTGAAACTTGATATGCAAGTCTGTGTTATGTATTTCAACATATGTATACAGTTTAGTGACTTAAGTGTAACCAAAAGATCTATTTTGTTCGAAAACACTTGCGCCAAAAGCGTATAATTAGAACGAACTAGATCTTCTGGTAACACTTAAGTCACTAAACTGTATAAATATGTTGAAATATATAANTTGCGCTAAAAGCGACAATTTAGAACAAACTAGATCTTCTGGTTACGCTTAAGTCACTAAACTGTATAAATTTGTTGAAAGACATAAAAAGGGCTTTTATCAGAGATTAGTAGAGAGATTGCCGATGAGCATAGGGCAAAGCGTGCCAGGCAACATGCAGTCGTAAACTACCGCCGCCTCGCGGTTCTTCGCCCGAACTATACGCATCTAGCGGTAGCGGCGGAGAGGGGGTAGTACGCATGTCCCGGCGGAGCGAGCGGCGGAGCTTCCATGGTGCCGGCGGTCTTGTATGCGTTAAAGCAAACGCACAACAAGAAATTTAATAAAAACAATTATTTAATAACCCTATTATCACGAACAACCCCAAACTCTATTATAACAAACCCTAAACCCCCAAGCGGGGCCGATGATCATATGCAAGTTTTTGTTTTTCTACTAGCATGTTGACGATGGCTGTGCTGGTTAAGGCGCGCGCGCCCGAAGGTGCGCGTACCATTTTGCCAGGGTTCAAATCCACTACAAATTTTTTTTTTAGTCTTAGTTTTGATGTAATTTTTCTTATTATTAAATAAAAATGAAAAAATTACAACAATTAAGTGCACTATAATATATCATTTTGTTCCAATTTTTATGCAAACAAAAACCCAAAGTCTAATTTATATTTGGCTAATTTTTTAATGTTTGTTTATAAATTATTAAGATTATTAAAAGTTTACGATTTATTTTTCGTTAGGCTTGAAGCTTAGCTGCACGTTTGACATTATAAATTGATTTTTATTTTGTTTTGCTATAATACATATAATTGTTAAGATAATAAATAAATTTGCAGGTAAGTATCATTTATCTTTTTTATGAAATTATTACTGTTATATGCCGAGTACAATTATAGTGGGAAAAAATTCTATTCTCAACAACGTTGTGCTGAACAGTTTTCAATAATTCAATAATTCGGAAATAATATTCGCCGAAAAGCGAATTCGCGGAATAGGGTCGACTGCAGCGAGTTCGCGCGCGAGATGTAGTCGAGGAAATAAAGCACAAAAAACGGCCTAACCATCGATTTTTTGAGCAGTAAGACGGCTCTTAATGCGGTTTTTTGCATTGGATTCGTGAGATCGCCTAGAAATTTTGTGAACTAATGTGATCAATTACTTTTTTGAAAATGCATTATTGAATAAACAATATGCATTTGAATAGGGCATGTCAAAGATACATTAAATAAAAAATTTACAACTCGGTAAATAATGATGGAAATGACTCCAGTTTTGCCACTCGGGGGTTTTCGAGGTAGCTGAACACAAATATCGTAACGGCAACGGCCTCCGAGGTACCTAGTGACCAGGGTAGACAGTACAAACGGCATCTTCGAGAGATTTACGGGAAATTGTAACTAGTGAGTCGAAACTCGTTACTCGGTGGTTTTCGAGGTCGCTGATTACGAATATCGCAACGGCAACGGCCTCCGAGGTACCTGGTGCCCAGGGTAGACGTGTCAACGTCATTTCCGAGAGTTTTATGAAAAATTGTGACATAGAGAATAGAAACTCGTTACTCGGGGGTTTTCGAGGTCGCTGATCACGAATAGCGCGACGGCAACGGCCTCCGAGGTGCCTGGTGCCCAAGGTAGACAGTATGAACGTCATCTCCTGGAATTAGAATCAGCATTACATCATTTTTACCTAAATTTAAATATATTATTCTTTATTTTTATTCATATATATATATATACTATATATATATCTACCTATAGTTATATAGTTGTTTTGGAGATACTCGCCGCCCACAACACCCTCCCGCACCCCCGCCGCAGCCGCCCCGCACCCCTCCCCCGCACTGCCCCCAGCCCGCAAAATAACGGCAAATTCTTTCATTTTCATGTGCTTTGGATAATGTGAAAAGCCCCCCCCGCAGCGCCCCCCCGCACCCCCCCCGCAGTCCCCCCCGCACAGCCCCCCCCGCAGCCGCCCCGCACCTCCTATTAGCAGCTTTTCCTAAAATTTATTAATTGTTAGTACATTTTTTTTATTTAAAGTTTTTTTATTAGCAAAAAAATTTACTAACACAATTGTAATAATACATCGGATAAAATCGGATCAATTTATGACACACATTCTTTTGAATCATCTTTAACGACATTTTTAGTCGTGTACTTCGCGACGACGTATAATTATTTCGATTTTCTAAAAATATATTAGGCTACTATTAGGCTAGCACTATATTAAGGATGATGTATAAAGGTTACTTTCCTCCGACTGCTACCAACCGAACGACTCGAGCAATACAATAACAGTTGGCATAAAATAATGTCTTTAGCGCTCGGGAAGATCCTACAATCCTTTGTAGAAACTTTTCCAAGTCGCCCTCAGAACAAGCTCATAGCACATCAGTATCAAAAATTATATATACAGTAGAGATAACTATATAGAGATATAGATTAAATTTTATTTCTATTTTTCACACACCACCTATGAGGTAATAGACAGGACGGGGCTATTTTTATAATTTTTTGTTAAAGTTTGACGTTAAAAGTTTGAGCTAGTTGAAGTAATAATTCTTATAAGGTTTTTATTGCTTGTTATATTGTAACACTTTTGCATGTGCGTATCACTTAGCACTGACTTTGGCTTTTGTAATTGTTCACACTTTGATGTGTTTATACTATAGCATTGTCTTTTGCTTTTGATATATAATCACTTTTGCGTGTTTACTACCTAGCATTGTAAAAACTTTATAAGATCATAAATGTCAATTATATTATCAACGTCTGAACAAAAAATAAGATGGTTATCCCCGATAGGCAACATAGGTATATCATATAGCGAATTGTTTCGAGGCCCTTCAAATATTATTGGAGTAAAATTGTAACTCAGTACTTAGTGCGCAAAGATATTATAACTTAAGGTTTCGAAAAAATGTTGATATAATAAATTAATGATAATAGTAATGAGCAGTTACAAGTAAGATTTAAGAGTATATTAGCTTGCAGAGTCGATAAATTCGTAATAGAATAAGAATTGAGATAAACAAGAAAATCGTCCGGAATCCAAATTTTTAGATTGATTTGTGCCTTTTTCTTACTAACTTGTCTGTAAATGCAAAGCTTCCCAGGTAGCAAACAAAAATTTTATTTTTTAAAATAATTGGTTTTTTAGAAACTAAAACATTCATAAAATGCAAAACAATTTGTTTCCTCATTAATGTACGCTGACGTAAAAACAAAAGATCGATCCATCAACAATAGAAGGCCCATCAGGTCATATACAACAGCAGCAATGGTATTATAGAGAAAAAGTAGTGACCAGATTTATGTATAAGCTAACATATAATTGAAAGTGGGGAAGAATCAAAATAATTTCAAAAGCAGATTTTCCAAAAAATGAAAAAAAAACTAATATTTTAAATGCATATAGCAGTAAAGTTGCGGCGTTAATTCAGTACTTTTACTTTTTTCCTTATCGATTTTCTCTATTTCGACAAACATTAAAATTCTTGACCTTATTTATGATCTACAAGTTTTATATAATACAATAAGATTGTTCTTTGGCCAAACTAGACTAAATCATCAGAGAGGAAAATAACAGTTGAAAATAAAAATCAAACAAAAACTAAAAATGGGGGTGGTGATGCGAGCGAAGCAGAGCAGGGGGGCGAAGCCCCACTAGTATATATATATATAATATATTTACCAAGATTCAGATTCTGGTGACCATGACTAGAGACTTTGTCTACCTAAACGCCGATTTTTTTTTTTTTTTAATTTGCCCGCCTATAATTAGTTGACAACATTGGCAACGATGTACGATTTTCTTTAACGGAGTTTCGATCAGCTATAGTCAGAAATTACCCGTAGAAACTTGCGAAGAGACGTTGAGCACTGTCTACCCTGGGCACCAGATACCTCAAGAGGCGCCGTTGCCGTCCCGATATTCGTGATCAGCGACCTCAAAAACCCCCGGGTAGCAAAACTGGAGTCATTATCATCATATATTACGGAGTTGCAAAATTTTTTATTTAATGTATCTTGACCTGCCCTTTCAAATGCATATTGTTTATGCGGGGGGAGGGACGGAAACAGAAGCCATAGATAAACAATAGGGTAGTGGGCGAGGGAAGAAAGAAAGCGAGAAGGGGAAAGAGACTGAGTGAGACAGCAAATGAGGAAAGGAGAGGAAGGAGAGATCATAAAGATAACATTGACGACGCAAGGGCAAGAATAGAAGAGCTGGAGAGAACAGAATAGGGTTTGATGAAGTAAGGAATGGAAAGGCAGAAGAAAAACCCGGAAAATTGGGACGCAAGAAAGAGGGAATTGGGACCGAGAGGGGGAGACAGAGGTGCAGGCGGAGTATAAGTAGACAGATTAGGAGAGTAACAAGCGAAAGAGAGAAGCAACGGCAGTGAGGAGATAGATAAAAAAATAGCATTTTCAAAAAGTAATTGATTACAATTAGGTGCACAATAATGTCTAGGTTTTAAAGTAAATAATTTAAATAAAGGTATATAATAGGAAACGAAAAAACGGCATTATATAGGATCAAAACAATCATAATATAAATCAGCTGAGACTATATATAATTCGTCTTATTGCATAAAATGGTGTGATAATACTTAATAGAATCAAAGGCAGTATTATGATTATTTAAAGAAGAAAATACACTCGTTGAATTAAAATTGAAGATTATATCAAATTTTAAATTGAATTATTACGTTTCTACTCCTAGTTATCGCGGTCACTTATAAAAAACGATTCATAGTATAACAAGGCGTGCAGGAAAAAAAATTTTGAAGCTCATATCTTTAAACGTAATTGGTTTCGTAAACAACCCAAACATCATAGGATCGAAGCTGTCATATAAATGGCTAACTGAATACTAAAAAATTCGAACGTGATTAAACGCTTTGTACAGTAATGTGAATGCTATTATTAAATATTTCCAAGTTTAATTATTTGCTGTAAAGCGATTTCCTTGCATAGCAAAATAATATAATAATCAGAAAAAGATTCTATCAAGATCTCTAATGCGAAGTTCAGAATCAATAATCGTTTAATTTGAAAGATAATGTATATATGGTAGAAACACGCGTAACAAGTAAGCGTAGAAGCGAGGAATAATTATAAAGCCAAAACTCTCAAACATCGCTACGCCCACGCGTCATGAGTTTTAATGACCAACAAATAAAGAATATCGACAGAGTGCGCAGCGAGTTGCTATGAGAAATGGTGTGGCAATGAAAATAGTAATTAAAAAAAAAAGTGAAGTATGTTCAGTCGTCTTAGGCTCAAAACTGCGGCAGGCAGCAACGATCGCCGCAGGAAATTGGCTTACGATGGATTTTCTTATCACTGCACTTTTTCTGCTAGTTCTTGAGGAAGCGATTAATTCCTGACTTTAGTAAAAAATCGGTTTTTATATTTCAGCTCATTACTTAAGAACTGCTCAACGAAATCGTTTAAAACTTTAACAGCAGATAGCTTTGTTTAAGTTTATGGTGAATAAAAAAATAAAATTGGAAGCATTTGACTGCATTGTTTTAAAGTTAAAAGGAATAAAAAAATTTTCAAAAAAAAATTTGAACCTTGATATCTTAAGACGCGGAAAACCTGTTTATATTTTTATCAAGAATAACAAGCAAGACATTTTTTTTTATTGAATTTAAAAATTATGAACCCTTTTTTTTAAATAAAGTAAATTATTTGGATTTTTCTGAACATGCAATTATTAAAAAGTTTCAATTATTTGCATTAAATTATTAACAACAAATAATATACATTTTACATTTGCTATAATATTATTTTGAACAGGTAGATGAAAGGCAATAAGCAAAAACAACCAAAAAAAATCTTCGTGACCGAGATGTGAACCCAGTACTCGTCAATCTGCCGCGCACGCTCGATTTCGCAGACGACGGGTAACAGAGTGGCGGGCTTGCTAGATGCGTATAGTTCGGTCGAGCGCCGCATGGTGGTGTCATGAATCGAATATGGCACGCTTTTTTAACATGGCATCGGCAATCTCTCTACTAATCTCTAGCTTTTATACCAAGTTTCAACTTTATACAATGCATCATTTATACATACTAGGAAAATCGACCGCGCTTCGCGCGGGTAATATCGTTACGCACTTCTTTCTTTATATTCTAAATAGAATCCAAACGTTAACATTTTCCTTACTCTATAATAATTATAATACGTTTGTATATATGTATCTTGTCTCACCAATCATATATCACCCAATATAATGTAGGTTATGTGCTTTTCAATTTTTGAGGTTAGATATTCGTTATTTATTTTATAGATAAATAATTAATTGTTACAAACCTAATCTCAGAATTTAAATTAATAAAATACGATCGTTTTTTATTAAACTTGTTACCATTCAAATTCAAATATTGAATTTTAAATGTTGGCGCCATCTAAACCGGATACACATTGTAGACCAATCACGTTCAGCGCTAACTTCATTTATAGGCTTCACAACATCCGATCATGACTTTTTTAAGAGAGGAAACTCTTTCTTTTTAATTTCTGGGAAAAAAATTGCACATCTCAAAAGTAGTTTTTTGTCATAAGAAAAGCGTGTATTCGAAACACGTGTGTATATGCGAAATACACGTAATTATTTATTAATTTTTATAATATAAAAAGCGTGTATTCGAAACACGCGTGTATATGCGAAATGCACAGTTATTTTATTGTAAAAAATGCGTGTAGTCGAAACACGTGTGTATGAAACATTATGTATAGGCATTTTTCGTTATATCAAATCTGCGTGTACGGCAACACGCAGTGTGAATTTCGATATTGCAAAATTTTGTAGTGGTTGACGCCAGATGGCGCCAGAGGTTATTATAAGCACTACCTGCACTACCGGCCGCAAGGTCGGTAAAATCGCAGAAATGGGTTTGAGACCCCCTTAAGATGTTGAACACGAAGATTTGCAATATTACAAGTAACGGACAAAATTTTCTAAAATCAAACCATTTTTTTATAGTTTGGTGTATTTTTGACATATACATTAACAGTAATATAAAATCATTTAAAAGAATAGAAATAGCCCTTCCCTTATTGAAAAATAATTTTTTTAAAGACTCTCTGCGTTTTACAGGGTTGAGACTGTCTTCATGTTTATGAAGCCCGCATTACTTTTTTTTTATTTCTCTTCTACTATTTAATTTTTTTTTTTATTTTTGTTACTTTATAAATATTTTTTGGCTTATTTTTTTTTACTTTTTAATCCGTTATTGATAATATTTCGGATGCATTAGAATATCTAAATGCAGAAAGAGTTTTTTTGGAGGAGACTTTAAAAGCATGACTTAGTGAAATGTTTTTTACTGCTGGTGCAGTGGAAAATATTTTATTCAGGTTTCTAGATGATCTATCATAGTCTTGTTTAGTGTAGTGGAAAAATATTATACTGGGAAACTTATTCGTAGCCCAGTTGAAAAATTGAATACATTATGAACCTTCTAATTTAATAATAATTTACATTAATAAAAAAGAAAATAATCGAGGGTGCTTTATAATGATATTAGTGATGCTAAATATTCTTATGGATATTGAAGTCGGCTAACTTTCATATGTATAATGAGCCTGCACAGAAAATATTGTACTAACGTATCACAAGAAAAAATTAAAAAAGATCAAGCGCAATTTAAATGACTTTTGAATACATCCAAGCAATTATTTTATATAAAGTTATATTGTACATATTTATAAGCAGTCAAAATTGATTAAACAAAAAATAATAATAATAAATGGGTGGCTTTTTCGAACTCGAAAGTTCATAGCCTCACAACGTATCGTGTTGTGTTTCTAGATGAATTGTAGCGTTCGAAAGTTTCCAGGGTAGGCTCTGGGTGTCGTGAGTAAGATTTCCATCGGATCTGAAAAAACTGATCGCGCTGATGGGGGCTTGAACCCACGACCCCTTGACCGGGAGGCAGGTGCATGGTTTACTACGGAGCCATCGCAGACAAAATTGATAAAATGCAAAATTAAATTGTTTTGCAAAATGTTCGAGGAAAACAGGCGGAAATAATGTCATTCACATAATTGTTAATAAAAGTTATTAGCTTTTATTAGCTTTTATTAGATTTTAATAACCATTTATAAAGTGTGGAATTTGGGCTCTAATAATAGTTTATAACACTTATTAATGTTTGAAAGATTTAATTATATATTTTTTAATTTTAAAAATGTTTTTAAGCTTTTATTAGGTTTTATTAGTTTTTTGAGCGTGTTCAATTCGCGTGAATAATCTCCAAGAAAAAGGCTCAAAAAAGCTAATAACCGCTATTAGATCTTACTAGAGTTTAGTAGCTTTTATTAGTATCTATGTGTGTTTTTAAAAACAATAAAAACAAGTGATTAAAGAATTTTTTTTAAGATATTAGAAGACAAAACTAAAAATAATTCATAAAATTTCATAGCAGTTATTAGCTTTTTAAAAAACTTACTAACATATAGTAAGAATTATTATAAATATGTAAGAATTTTTTTTAATTTATTAGAACTTATTAGCTTTTTTGGAGATCACGCATTCATTTATTTTGTTCCAGAATATATAGAAAATTTGATAAAAGCTAAAAAAAGCTAATAAAAGCTATAATTTATGATTAAACGTTTTTTAAGTCCAAAATCTACATATTATAAACTAATCATAAAAGTTATTAGCTTTTATTAGCTTTTTTTAGGTAAATAAATTTCCGCCGGGGTACCTATAAATTGTATAAACCTTTCCTTATCTTAATTAAAGAATTGTAAACAATTTCACTAATATTAATTTACACAAATACTAATAGTTCAAATACATTTTTTACAACACAAAACACTGCTGTAAGTTATATTTATTATTGCCAAGTTTTGATAAAATATAAAAATTTCTTATCGCTGTATTTTATATTACAGCACGATAAATAATATTTTTAAATAATTAATACACGCTGTATGTAGATATCATACATCATAATTAAAGAGCTTAGATTAAATAATTTTTTTATAAAATAGTAACATATAAAATCTGTATTGATGTGAGATTTTTTTGACCTTACCTGTTTTTAAAGTTTTCTGCTACTATGATCAATATGCATAAGAACTAAAAGTATATACACAATCAAAACATTTATTTGTCAAAATAGTCTTCAAAACTTATTTATGTTCTTAAGGTCTAATTAAAAAATATTTATTGACAATAGTTTATTCTCATAAAAACTGACTAAAAAATATTTTCAGATACATACGCGGGTATTTTGATTTAGATGGTATGGAAAAGTATTTATACCACGTTGTAATAATTGATAAATCTGTGGTTGAAATTCAAACTAAGAAAAAACCGCTGCCAAGTCTTTGGCACTTAGCTTCCTCCTTTTCCGATTTTTGATATTGTTTTAAATGTAATATTACGCACGCACGCGTGCACACACACACAGACAAAACCATCTGCACGGACATTTTATAAAACCATGAAAGCTCTCAAAATATACTAAGCTTTAATTATCAAATTATATGGTTTAACAAAAATAATAATGTTCAGTCACACAGAGTATACAGGGTGAGAGTTGAAGAATTTGAATCTTAATATCTTTTAAACTAAAAGGTTTCATAAGCTACAAAAAGAACCTAGCCGAAGTGATCAAAAGACCAATCTTTTCCTAAAATTTCAACTCAATTTAAAACTTTTTACTCCCGTAATCGTACGACATAAAAAAAAACATTTTTTTTATTTTTGATTTTTATCTCAAAAACTAGTCGCCAAAATTGCTTAAAATTTTTACAACTAGTAGATATCGTTGTTTTTTATTGTCATGAATTTTTTCAAAACATTTAACTATTTATTTTTTGAGTTATATATGTTTATCGAAAAATTACCTTTTATATCATAAAAAATGAACAGATCAGTCAATCTAGAAAATCTTGCGGGAAAAAGTAGACAAATTTATGTTCTTTTAGATACACTATTGTTGAATATATTGTATAAATCATATCATTATAAAAAAGCAAAAATATTTTTTCAAAAATAGAAAAATGGCTATAATATGGCCATAAAATGGTCAGAATCATAAAACAAAAAATGACCTAAATTCAGAATTAGAAAAAATATATGCATGTCAAATTTTATTACGATCCGTCGCATGGTTCCAAAATTATGGCGGTATACGTACATACACACACACACACACACACACACACACACACACACACACACACACACACACAGCCATCCGCACGGACATTTTCTAAAAACGTATGATTCGTACTCCAAACACCTCCAAATGCGTTTCCACGAAGTATTAGCAAAACTGAAAATTTTACTATTACAAAGCTTCCTCTTGAGGAGGAAGAAAAACCGCTGCCAATTATTTCGCACGTAGCTTCCTTCAACCTTATGTATCGCTTTAATATCTAAATTGTTTTTACTTCATATATAATTCTATAAAGATTTTATGCTTTTTCGTTTGATGGATAAAATTATTTCGAAATAATTATATTACATAATCAATGCGTAACAGAAAATATTGTTCGTACAATTTGGTTGCGTTAAAATTTATAATGATCAGGGCGGCAATTATTGGCATAAAATAGTATATTGTATATTGCAACTAGGGGGGAAAAATTGGCTTTTTCTAGCGAAGGTGATATTTTGAGCACGAGTGGGAATCGAGGGCGCCGTAGGCGCCCGAGTCAGACACGAGTGCTCAAAATATCACCCGAGTCTGAAAAAGCCACTCCCCCCTTGTTGAACACCGTACTTTTTATGATACGTGCATGAATAGACCCTTTTTTAAGTATGCAAAAGGAGTAGGAAATTGAGAACTCTTTGACGCACATCATATTTTCGAAAATTTTGAAAATTTTGAAAATTTTGAAAATTTTGAAAATTTTGAAAATTTTGAAATTTTTTAATTGCCGTAGACTACTTAAAATTAAAGTAGTCTATAGAATAACATTCGATAATCATGATGTTTTAACGAAAAGTTCAAAATTTAGTTTCCGAGATATAATGATAAGGATATAGTTCGCGGAACGTATCTAAAATCACCAGTGATCGAAAAATCGCCATGAATATACGCACATGCGTAACTGAAAATCTTATTTTTAACGAATTAATAAAACAAAAACAGCAAAAAACGAGTCTAAGTATAGATTAAAATCCATTAATGGAAACTGAGATCGAAGCGATACAGTTTTCAGTTATATAGAGTATACAGGGTAAGAAAACAAAATTTTGAAGCTTAATATCTTTAAAACTAACTGGTATCATAGTGCTATAAATCTAAAATCTAATCTATAATCTATCTGCTAACTAAATCCAAAATTTTACATTGATTATTGCCTTTTTACTCCAGTTATCGCATCACGTAGAAAAAACCACTCATAGTATACAGGGTGAAAAAACAAAAGTTTGAAGCTCAATATCTTTGAAACTAACTGGTTTTATAAAAATCCCAAAGAAAGGGATCATTGTGCTATATAATGCTAACTAAATCCAAAATTTGAACTTGATTATTGCCTTTTTACTCCAGTTATCGCGTCACGTAGAAAAACGATTTTTTTCAGTTTTTGATATTTTTCTCAGGTTCTGCCCCATGAAATGACTTAAAATTTAAGTGGTATATAGTTCTAATTACCTTCAATAATCATATATTTTTTTAGAATGATTCGCTATTTAGTTTTTGAGTTATAACGATTTAAAAAAATTGCACTGTATGGTGTATAATAAAAGAACGACGAACGATAATATAAATTTTTCACGGTAAAAACATAGGCAATTTTATTCTCTTTCAGGTACATATTAAGCAATTTACTTTTATTAACTTTTCCGATAACTTTGTTGGCAAAAACTGAAATCTCAAAACTAAAAAATCACTATAAAAAAAAACCGGTATATAAATTGTAAAAACGGACTTTCGTCCCACTATCTTCTAGCAAAAACAAAGAAAATGAGACTTGGTGGGTTAAAATCCACCAAGTAGAAGCTGAGAAACAGGCGTATACATACGCGCACACACACACATACATCCGTACGGACATTTTCTAAAAACACCATTTTTCGACTAAAAATTCATCAAAACACACTTCCTACATGTTTTTACACAAACTCCAAAAATTACTATTACAAGGCTTCCTTAGGAAGGAAGCAAAAATTTATATTCTTTTAAATGATGATATATTATTGTTAATGTATATGTCAAAAATACACTAAACTATAAAAAAATGGTTTGATTTTAGAAAATTTGGTCCGCTTGTAATATTGCAAATCTTTGTTCAACATCTGAAAATACATAAAAATAGTCTCTGTCAATAATTTTCCTCACGTCTATCACAGGACAAAGCTCTCAACTGCGCGAAACTGCAATTTTGGGGGTGTTTTTGAGGTTAGGGACGAACGCTTGAGGTATCGGTAAAAAATACCGCCAGATTCGTGTTCAGCAGCAAAAAATACATAAAAATAGTCGTTGCCTGGAATTTTTCTGAGCCCCTGTGATTTCTGACAGCTTGATCATTTCGTAAAGTGGTATTTTTTTAAGGTTAGGGGACGTGCTGCTCCGTCTGTAAACGAAATTTCAAAAAAGGCCTCGTGCTAATCTAAAGTACATAAAAAATCCTAAATTTTCCATATTTTTAAATATTTTTAGGTCAAAAGGAATTTCGGGTATAGAGGTGTTCCGGTTGACAAATATCAAATATATGGGACGTTATTTGTCAACCGGAACATATGAAATGAATATATGAAACCAAACTCGATATATATATATATATATATATATATATATGAAACAAAACTCGATTCTTGCTTTGCTTTTTCAATCGCGAAAAAGAGCCTTCGATGCACTAATTTTAAGAAGTACGCTACACAACAAGGGGCGAAAGTTGGCTTTTTCAAGCGTTGTGTAATGCACTATTTTCTATATATACTCCTCAACGCTGTAAACGTGATAAGCTTTGACTAGCTCTCTGCCTTTTGGAATCGTTGCCGATTGAAAGCCAATATCGTCGCACCCTACGAAGAGTAGTAGATTTCAGATTTAGCCACGAAGAGTAGTATATTTCAATTCTTGTAACAGATCCCAGATCTTCTCCATATGAAAAGTTCCATTATTAAAAAAAAATAAATAAACAAATAGTAATTCGGTAGCAACTAATAAAATTCTAAAATCCTTAGAATTATCGAAAAAAAATGTTTAATTTCATAATTTTAACATTTTTTATTGGAACATTAAAAGTAATAAATATTTTAATTTTCTCACATTTTTAAGGTTCCGATAAAAAATGTTAAAATAATGAAATTAAATTTTTTTTTCTATAATTTTAAGGATGTTAGAATTTTATTAGCTGCTACCGAATTACTATTTGTTTTGTTTTGTTTTTGTTTTTCTTTAATGATGGAACCATTCATATGGAAAATATCTGGGATCTGTTAGTTTTTGTGGCAAGAATTGAAATCTCCTACTCTTCGTGGCAAATCTTAAATCTTCTACTCTTCGTAGGGAGCGACGATATTATGAGTGATTTTCTCAAATCCAGTCTTTATGATAATTTCCATATTTTGTGCAAAAATTTTGTAGTAGCCAAGTATAAAATCAGAAGCAGAGGAATGTTTCTATTATTGGACATTTTTTTAATAATTATGGCTCATATAACATTTTGAAGCAATTCACAATAACACTACAGCTTACAGCTGTTTTGTCTAACCTCCAACCACAGTTTTCATACATTACATTTTTATCAAAATATTTCCTTACTGCATTTTGCAAGAATTTAGTAAGTGAAAGTATAATACTTCTGTGAATTACAAGTTTTCGTGCCAATTGTTGTTTACACTTAGCTTTTGAGATTTATTTCTAAATACATCTACACTAATACATTATTTTCCACGTTTATTTACATAGTTGTGCCGGTAGATGTCACGACGTGAAACGCTCACAGCGAATAACTAATTTTTGAAGTTTAGATAATTTTGTAATTTTTTTACAAATTGTCAATATTTTTTTGATTTATGACATTTATAAAATTAAAAAATCGCTGTCAAGTCATTGGCACTTAGCTTTCTCCTATTCTGCTAGTGGATTGGCAGATTTGGATAAATTAAGATATGAGGTGGATCTACTAGACTATTTTTTTTGGTTCCATCTACACTTGTAGGAGAGGGGTGTCAGGTTGTGGGAGTAAGGTGACCAGATACTTGTAGAGGGGAGGGGTGTTAGGTTTATGCGTGGATCGACTAAAGTGTGGGTATAAAAGTAGTGTATAAAGCGCGGGCGGGCGGCTGGGACTTTTGAAACGGATATACATGCTAAATTTTGTAGACATTCATAGCCTCGATTCAAAAATATTGCGGTATACATACACTCACACACACATTCATATGGACATTTCTTAAAAACACGTGATTCGAACTGTACGAACCTCAAAATGGATTTTAAGCTATTTTTGAGAGAGTCGAACATTTTATTATTACAAAGCTTCCTCTAGGAGGAAGCAGAAAAACTAATTATTAACGTTGTTAAAATTTTATAAAAACATCAACATTTTTTGATTTTATAAAATGTTTACCATTTTTGAAAATTCTGAAAACTTTTAGATAAAATATAATTTTAAAAACCGCTGCCAATTCATTGGCACGTAGCTTCCTCCAACGAAATTTATTGTTCCAATAAATAAAATATTGTTTTAAAATACAGTATAATGTGAATGCTATTTTAATATTATCAGTATGACACAAATTCGTAGGGAGGGACTTTACGACGTGCAACGACAATCCTATAAGAGGAAGCCAAATTTTTTAGAAAAATCGGTTTTTACATTTCAGCTCTTTACTTAAGAACCGCTTAACGAAATCGTTTGAAATTTTAACAGCAAATATCTTCGTTTATGATAAATCACCAAATAAAATTTTCAAAAAATTTTCAAAATTCAAACCTTGATATCTTAAGGCCATGCCACACTCCTATTTTATCGACCTACCAACCTAAATTCAATTCCACTTTTTGGCAAAACGGCCGCTCGGATTGAGTTTTCCCCTTAGGAATCGCAATCTCAGGGTCTAATAATGGGCGGACAACTGCTTTTACGTATTTATTCGAAAAAAATTTTATTTATTGCCACAAATCGGATTTTTGTATATCAAGCTGTTGTTGCGGTTGCCATGATGGTTACTATGGAAATCAATAAAAATACCGGTTCGCATATTTGCATTTAGCAATCAATTAACTTTTTGGCAAAGAAACTACATAAAAGCAGTTGTTCGCCCTGTATTAGACCCTCTTTTTCAAAATTTTTTGAAATTTTCAAATTTTCAAATTTTAATACAAATTTGTTTTATTTTGAAAAGTCCTCGAATTTCCCATTCCTTCCATATGCATCATAAGTGGCCTATTCGCGCACTTATCATAAAAAGTACGGTGTGCAACAAGGGGGGAGTGGCTTTTTAAGACTCGTGCTCAAAACATCACCCTCGCTAGAAAAAGCCAATTTCCCCCCCTAGTTGCACAATATACTATTTTCATTTTATCTGCCGAACGGAGCGGTCAATCCCGAGGACCAAACCTGTCCTGGAAAAGTAGGTTATTTTATTATCTTTCAAATTCATTTTAGCTGAATTGTTTGTAACAATGGAATGATTGAAAAAAACGAAAATAATGTTTTTTGAAAATCAAAAAATGACCATACAAAAAGTAATTAAAAAAATTAAAAAATAAATGTTTTTCCCAAATTCAGAATCCAAAAATAGATATGCATGTCAAATTTGATTGATATTGACGGAGTAGTTTCAGAAATATCTCGGTATACACACACACACACACACGCGCGCGCGCGCACACACATCCATACGGACATTTTCTAAAAACACGTAATTGAAACTTCATACATCTCAAAACATGTTTCTATGAAGTTTTAGCGAAACTAAAAATTTTACTATTAGAATGCTTCCTCTAGGAGGAAGCAATTATTTGTAATCAAATTTATAATAATAAAATACTGATATTTTAATTTAAGTAGCACTACTGAGTCATTAGGTTGAAACGGGAGAACAAATAAAATTATCACTACGTTTCGTTTGGGCATTTTATGCTTTTCAAGCAGTGTGGGTAGTCAAAGTTTTATGCTTTTCTTGCAGTGTGGGTAGTCAACCCTTTGCAGGAAGTGCTACTTTTAGTAGCAAGTCTGTTAATTGTGTGCTAGTCTTCGCGAGAAATGCAGGAGTTATGCTACTCTACCGCAAAATTTCATAACTGCGCTATTCTTTACGGTAAATTTTGAGCTATGCTAGTTTTTTTCTGATAAATGTTAACTGTGCTAGTCTTCGTGAAAAGCGATAAATTATTAAATATGTATACCTACTCTCTATTATTGCTGCTTCAATTCAGATTTACACTACATTTTAGGTTAGGTTTTCCAGTGAGTTAAGTGTAGCGCTCATAACTCCATATCGTCGCTCCTAACAATAGTATATTGTGCAACTAGGGGGGAAAATTGGCTTTTTCTAGCGAGGGTGATGTTTGCTTTCCCTCGCTCGCTCGTTGTGCTCAAAATAGCACCCGAGTCTGAAAAAGCCACTCCCCCCTATTTGCACACCGTACTTTTTATAAGTGCGCGAATAGGCCACTTATCATGCATATGGAAGAAATGGGAAATTCGAGGACTTTTCAAAGTAAAACAAATTTGTATTGAAATTTTGAAAATTTTGAAAATTTTGAAAATTTTGATAATTGTGAAAATTTTGAAAATTTTGATAATTTTGAAAGTTTTAAAAGTTTTAAAAACACATATCGGATAGTCTGCAGAGTGAGGAAAAACTACTCCCTTGGGAGGAAAAGACTTTTTCCGTATGATGAAAAGACTATTACTTTTGCACTCCCGCTGTGAAAACTAGTACATTTGGCTTTCATACGTACATTTGGCATAAATCTGCTTTAAAATCGTGAAATATATTTCTTTGCATTAGATAATGTCGGCTGTCGCTATAGCTCAAAAGTTATCGTAAGCTTAGATGCGTCACTTAATGAACTAAAAGTGTTATAGATATTGATCAAGTCTCCGAACATAAAATAAAATAAAATTCTTCGTAAGCCCAGGCGCGCGAACAGATAACTGTAGTGTTTATCTGTGCAGAAGTATTTTTACAATACTCTATATAAGTTGGTGTATATAATTTTTAACAATAATCTGATATGAATGAATAAATATAAATGAATGAATAAATAAAATCCTATTACTGCAAATGCATATTATGCCTATCATGTCTATGACATAGGTATAGGATTAACAAATCTCTCTCTCTCTCTCTCTCTCTCTCTCTCTCTCTCTCTCTCTCTCTCTCTCTCTCTCTCTCTCTCTCCCATTATTGGGACTCGCGGGCAGGGGCAGGCGCAGCGCAGCAGCGACGGGCAAGTTTATAAGCTTCCCCTCGCAGTCTGCCTATGCCCCCACTACCAAGAGGTGCGCGCGCGGCTGCAAGGTAGTAGTAGGCACTTGTGGGGCCCGGCTGCGCCATCGATGCTGCCAGTCGCTTTAAACGAGAGTCTGCTCTATTAAGGTGCAGGTGTACAAAGGGTACGCCACGCAGGCGTGCGCGCGATTTCCGGACAGTGAAAGAACGAGTGGCCAAGTGAACGATTGTAACTGCCTGCATAATAGACGACGAGTTCGGTGAAAATTAGTGCTGTGCGATAAGTGTGCATTTTTTAATAGGTTATACTAACACAAGGGTTCGTGCCTCCATCCTAGCCTTCAGCATCTATACCAAAGACTATGGATCAAAAATTCTTGCCGGAATTTGCAGAGCCAACGTTGACACAATCTTCGGATAATGGTGTGATAAACAATAACTTATTATTCATACGTTTCTCTTCTTATGCATACTTGCATGTCGATATGCTTAAGGGTGTTTATCCGCGATGTATAAGCACACGGAAGAGCTTTTTTACGCTGTTCTTATTAGATACTGAAATACCTAGGCCACTGCAAAAAGGAGCACTTGGTTGGCAAACGACATAACGAAAACATAAATGTACACTTGTCTGCAAAATTAATAAGGAAGTAAAGCGAATTGCGCGCGCTTTGGAATAATAGCATATACAGGTATATGGATAAGCAATCGAAAGAGCGAGAGCAAGTGTAGGGAACGGTCGGTATTCTTGGTTTCTGCGGCTCAGTAAATACTCGGCGAAAAACCAATACCAGTATCAGAGCATGTCTGCGTCTTACTGACTTTTCGCATTCGAGCATATATAAATCAACTGTTCTTCGCTCTTATATCAGTGGATACTTTTTTTAATGTTATAAACAAAACTCAAGTCCCCAGAAATTAATGAAACAGCTGGTTATAGATGCATGCGCGTACGTGTCTTTAAACGTCACTAAAATAATGATGTCTTCAAATCGAAATTTGAGAAGCTGAAGCGTGTGAAAAATTGATATACGATTTCGATGTGTATTCGGCTAATAAGCGACTATCTTTAGCGACCATAATGTTTACTCGTCGAACTAGTATTTTAACGCGGGTCCGTCTCATAACAAGTTCACAATTTCTACCGATGAATGTCTAAACATGAACGGTGAATTCTAAAATTTCATAAAATTTATAGAGGTTCCAATTAAAACAGCCAAGTTATGATGTTATTAACTTTTTCATTTTTTTCACTTCTAATAATGCGATATTACTGTGCCCCCTCCCCNTCTCTCTCTCTCTCTCTCTCTCTCTCTCTCTCTCTCTCTCTCTCTCTCTCTCTAGACATTGTCGTTGATTAATTTGTATAAATTTCGGTTCACTTATAATAATATGAAAAAATTCAATAGAACCTTAAAATTGCGTTTATCTTTCGAGACTAATAATTTACAACAAATAAACCAAGTTTCTTAAAAAACCTGCGCCTAAAATTAAAAAAAATGCCGGTGCCTTCAAATTATTTATTTACTTTATTTACTTTGGAATTGCATAGATCCTTGATCCAGCGCTATAGCTACGGTAGCTGCAACCCAATATGATACCGGTTGCATATTAGTTAATCAATGTGTTTCTCTCTTTTATTACAATAAATACTCGCTGGACTTTTCAATACGTATTTTAATAAGCAAGGGGTTCGTAATTTAAGCCGACTCGGCTTTGTTACAATGTCAAAGTTAAACTTGTTTAGTTGTAACGTAGTTATTCAAGATTCTTAAAGAATTTATTTTGGTTAAACATTAAAATATTGTATCTGGTGCATAATTCTCCAATGGACTTGAACATAAGTGAGTATAACTGGTAAAAAATATTTCGTAAACTATTCTACGGGCCATCTGACAACTGTAATGATCAAATAGAATAAAACAGATTTTAAGCAATACGTACAATTAGATCCGATACGATGCTGACTTAGTAGAGGTTTCAAATGAGCATTTTCATTTTAAATGTGAAATGCATTTTTTTAGCACACACTACTAGTAGAAAAAGGTAATGAGGAATCGGTCGTGATAATTTCTCGCATATAAAAGTTAAGACGTACAGGCAAGTACAGGTCAAGCAGATAGGCAATGGCAGGAACAGCGGCAGCTCCACATGGGCAATTCGATTGAAATTTAAATGTAAAAGCGATAAGAGCAAGCGAGCTCTAAGGCGAGTCTAACGGTTCGCGCACCTCGCCCGAGCGGCGAGTTTGCGCTCGCGACACCGGTTACTGGACCTTTCAAAATGGGCGTTGTTTATTGAGTCCAAGCTGGCAAGCGCTCGCTCACGCTTGCGATGCAGTCATTCTTCTACACGTACATGTCCCGCTCTATATAGGTATATTTAGGCTCTATCTCTAGCTGATGGTACCCGGTACCTTCATGCAGATCAGCCGAGCACGGTTACTCTTCCTCCCTCCTCTTGGTCCGCAGCGTGGTATGCAATTTCAATTTCCTCTCTGCGCCGGCCTAGCCTTCAGTTTCCTTGCGCTTGCCTTTGCTGATCTCCTGTGTGTACACAAGTCGTCTCTCTCTCTCTCTCTCTCTCTCTCTCTCTCTCTCTCTCTCTCTCTCCCTCTCCCTCTCCCTCTCTTTCTCTCTCTCTCTCTCTCTCTCTCTCTCTCTCTCTCNTGCTCGCTCTCTCGCTCGCGTGCACTATAGGCAGTATAGCGCATACTTCGTTTATCTGTTTTATTCACGCACAAGTCACATCGCTAGTTTTCCGAACGAGATTGCCGTATGTTCACCGTCGTTCTACGCTATGGAATCGAACGAATGCGGCTCCACGTCCGCACTGGCGCTCTGCTGAGCACACGTGTTGCTAAGGCATCCCGACATTCGGATAATGGACCGATCTTCTGCAGTTTTTCTAAACCAATTTTATAAAAATTATAAAAATTTTATTAAGACTTGAAAGTGAGAAAAAAATTGAGGTAAATAGAACTCGCTGTAAGGGGATGTCGTCGCTAAAGCTTCGCAAATCCGCCACGGGGTATTTTGTATTTCCAAACTTTTAGAAAAACAAAAGGTCCGATCGAAAAATCATCCGAGTCTGAGATAGCCCTTCGCCCCCTACCTCTTATTACACACACTATGCTTTTTTTAATAATAAGGACATGAATAGATCCTTTCGCGTACAAGGAAAAACGGACAGGAGATTGGGTATTTCAAGTCGTCAACGACACGAATAGAAATGAAGAATTATTAAATATTTAGAAAATTTCTAAAACAAAAAGGCTAACACATTATTCTAGCCTTCAAAATCTGACTTATGCCACTCTTTCGCGAAAATCTGAATAGTAATACTTTTTGTACGGGCCAGCGATATATTCATACATGGCACATATTAAAATCTATATCCTATCCTACCGTACATCCTCTTAAAGTGCTTACGTTTTCCAGTTCTCCGGTCCACCGGGATCAATAATATGGTGGATCTTTAATAACAAAAGTCGGACCTCACAAATTTCGGGTTTTATAAATTTTACAATCAATGATTAATGATTTGATTTGCAGTGGAGCGAGCGTCAGCGGTAAAGCATTGAATACTTTGAATACTTATTAGTTTTATATTAAAAAATTTCTCGTTTAAAAATCTAAAAATCCCGGTAAAAAAATTCACTAACTAATCTTATTTACAGAGGAGTAAAGAGCATAAACAGGAGAAAGTCTGTGTATATAAAAGTGAACAGCTCGCGCCGCGTGGCCCTCGGCGCTTCCTTCTCAGAATAAGTTACTCCCGCTCACCGCCGTATATACTCGCGTAATCGTTGCGAGTCTCCTCTTCTGTGTTTCCGTCGTAGTACTACGAATCGTAGTCCCTGAGCCAGTCACTTGTGCCCACTTACTCGGGCGGGCGGCGGCGTAGCAATTTCCGTAAGTACACGGCGAAAACCTACCGCCGTGTACAAGGCAGGGAAGTCCGCGCCCCGTCAGCTTATTGGGATTTGCTTCACTCTCGGTTTTCCTAAGCTGTTATAAATGAAGACAAAAATATGACGGTTTTCCCATAGTGTATTCGTGCTGGAATTTTGCTTCCTTCCTAAGGAAGCCTTGTAATAGTAATTTTTGGAGTTTGTGTAAAAACATGTGGGAAGTGTGTTTTGATGAATTTTTAGTCGAAAAATGGTGTTTTTAGAAAATGTCCGTACGGATGTATGTGTGTGTGTGTGTGTGTGTGTGTGCGTATGTATACGCCTGTTTCTCAGCTTCTACTTGGTGGATTTTAACCCACCAAGTCTCATTTTCTTTGTTTTTGCTAGAAGATAGCGGGACGAAAGTCCGTTTTACAATTTATATACGCGTTTTTTTTTATAGTGATTTTTAGTTTTGAGATTTCAGTTTTGCCAACAAAGTTATCGAAAAAGTTAATAAAAGTAAATTGCTTAATATGTACCTGAAAGAGAATAAAATTGCCTATGTTTTTACCGTGAAAAATTTATATTATCGTTCGTCGTTCTTTTATTATACACCATACAGTGCAATTTTTTAAATCGTTATAACTCAAAAACTACATAGCGAATCATTCTAAAAAATATATGATTATTGAGGTAATTAGAACTATATACCACTTAAATTTTAAGTCATTTTCATGGGGCAGATCCTGAGAAAAACATCAAAAACTGAAAAAAATCGTTTTTCTACGTGACGCGATAACTGGAGTAAAAAGGCAATAATCAATTTAAAATTTTATGTTAGCATTATATAGCCACCTTTATCTCTTTCTTTGGTTGTTTATGATACCAGTTAGTTTTAAAGATATTAAGCTTCAAAATTTTGTTTCTTACCCTGTATACTCTATATAACTGAAAACTGTATCGGCTAAATTTTCAAAATTTTCAAAATTTTCAAAATTTTCAAAAATTTTGATAATATGCTATGCGTCAAAGAGTTCTCAATTTCCTACTCCTTTTGCATGCTTAAAAAAGGGTCTAGTCATGCACGTATCATAAAAAGTACGGTGTTCAACAAGGGGGGAGTGGCTTTTTCAGACTCGGGCGCCCTCGACTCCCACTCGTGCTCAAAATATCACCTTCGCTAGAAAAAGCCAATTGTCCCCCCTAGTTGCAATATACAATATACTATTTTATGCCAATAATTGCCGCCCTGATCATTATAAATTTTAACGCAACCAAATTGTACAAACAATATTTTCAGTTACGCATTGATTATGTAATATAATTATTTCGAAATAATTTTATCCATCAAACGAAAAAGCATAAAAACTTTATAGAATTATATATGAAGTAAAAACAATTTAGATATTAAAGCGATACATAAGGTTGAAGGAAGCTACGTGCCAAAGAATTGGCAGCGGTTTTTTTTTTAGGTATCTTCTTCCATGCAAATTCTATTCGACAACAACTCATATTACCATTATCTTTTTATAATATGTAATTACTAGATCAAATAGATAATATTATAACCTCATAGGAACACGCACGCACGCGCACACATACAGATTATTATTTTTGTATTAAATGCGACGAATAAAAAAACTAATGTATCAGAAAAAACGTTTGGATAGAGTTAAGGGATATCTTTTAGATTACGAAAGTAAAGTATTTTGAAGTGAAAAATATGTATACATATTGTATATTTTATGAATGGCGATTCATAACCAACAAAAGCTGGTATTGGCGGAATACTTGTTTTGGGTTTAATGGTTAAATGGGTTTAAGGGGGAACTCCCCTGATTTTTGGTCAAAAACTCGAAAAAATTTTTATTATATATTTTAGTTGCTTATAGTTTTATGAACAGTTTGAAACCAACCCGATGTAAAAACTTAAAGGCATACCAATGTTATGGGCAGTTGAGTAAAATATTTTACATTAGATAGCATACAAAAATAAAACTTTAAACGCGTTTTTCTCGTAACTTGTTCGTTTGACTTTAAAAAGTTCCTTGCGCAAGGCATTTCTATTAATCCTTTTGAAAATATTTACGCGTATTCTTTAGAACATTTGGAACAAAACTTAATATTTTAAGTTAAGGTATCTGTTTTAGAAAAATTTGTTTTATTATAAATATTAGTAAATTATAGGGTTTTTTCATAGATTTAGTTGTTTAATAAATTCTTGATTTATTACAGATGAACTATGAGAGTTCCCGTAATAAAAAATATTAACTTTTGTTAAGTACGGGTCAAAATGTATGTCCAAATTTTTTGGATTAATTTAGTCGAAGCCCTGTGCGCAAGCAACTTTTTCAAAAACCTTTAATTTTAATGATTATTTTTGGTTTTTATATCATAACTTGAGTATATGTGTATAAAAATGGCCCAAAATTGCTATGTAACCTTCTTTTATTACCACAATCAAACCCCTAAAATCTGACAATGGATGGGGCAAAAGGTAAGAAAAATTAAAAATCAGTGGAGTTCCACCTTAAGTGCGAAATTTAGGTCAAACAAGTATTAATGGTAATAACAGGCTTTTTTCATTGCTTTTAAGTGTTCATTCAGATATCTATATAAGTAGTCAATTAATTGTTGCTTACTTTTCTCTAATTCACTCAGCAGTCCTTGAGCAGGTGTTTTAGTTAAGAACCTGACAAAAATAGAATGTCACTCGCCAAAAACTGCTTAAATAGGATGCCAGTCAAAATCGGTGCGAACAATCATATTCATATTGCCCCTGAATCCCCCCCCCCCCTTGTTTAATGTTATCATTGTTTTGAGTTAGCGCATTAGTTATACATAATATAATTATGTAATTAATATGTTGTGTAATTTAATATAATATATTATATTTCTGAAGTGCTCTAATTCTTCATCTAAATGATATTTGTCTTAAATCATGGACAAGTTAAGGCTCCTTGATCATTTCTACTAGGGAGACCTACAAGATTTAGTTTGATTCTCAGTTTTTAACCAATTTTTACTGGATATTTTAGAATTCATTGAATATGCAATCTCTGATTTATTCTTCAAATGACCTTCAATATAATCTATAAAATTGTATTAAGTTGTTAATTATTTTGAAGAAAATATTTAAAAACATGTGTAATCCAATTATTATAAAAAAATTGTTTTTTTTTTATTGTTTCAGGTATGTAGTAAAAACTCTAATCAGACTTCATCATCGGTAATGCGTGTGAGTATAATACCTGCATTATATATGACTTGACGAGGCAAATCTATTTACTGTGCGAATATTTGATTATTTCTGATGGTGTCTTGTTATTTCCGTTCTTTTAAAATGATCGATAACGCTAAGTGCGGATATTTATAAATGGGTACGTGTGCACTGCAATCGCTGTAAATACTTCAGGTTCGGGTAACAAGAAGCTCGTAACAGCGACTATGAGCAAACAATATGTGTGAGTCCACAGTCATCATTACAACAAATATTACGAAAAAAGTATAAGCTAAGAGAAAAAACGGAGTGAAAGAAAGAAGGGTCATACGATGAAGAGGAGATTGTGCGTATACTTGTACATAATCGACCTGTAGGTGCTTAAAAAGGGAGTTGAGGGCGCGGGCATGTACCAACTAGTATCTCCACAATAAGTTACATGGACTCGCGTGGCACGACAACGTGGGATCGTCCTTGTCTTTTCTCCCGCGGACTCCATTGTTTTTAGCTCGTGCAGCTCCTTGAAAGTGGTTCAGTTTGCCGAGCGATCCACGCTATGCTCAAGTATTTGTGTTTCCCTACTATTAGCATATGTGATATCGGCTGCAGCCATGCTGCGCAAGATAAACGCACTGATCCAGAGCGCGAACTACGCATTCCGGTCTGTTCGAGGGTCTGTTCTCATCTGCCCTCGCGTCTGCCACCTGCTTACTTGCGCTTTCGAACGACCATTTACATACGATTAACGAAAACTTGATGTATACATTGTGAAAATGTGAAATCATCAGTCAACTAATAAATTATTGTTTTTTTTTTTTTTAACACGTTTACCATTTTGGTGTTTTCCATAACTATTATCTGCTAAGCTGGATTTCGAGACCGTATTTCATTATTAGAAACAAAATTTAAAATAAAAAAGGCTTTAATTTAAGCTTAATAAAAATTATGAGAACGCATTAAAATAGGAGCTCAATAAAAAAAATACAAATTTCGAGCGTGTTTTCTCAGTCTCTACAGGGAAGAAATAATTCATTTATGGCGTCGATGAAAAAAAGACTAGTATATTCTACAAGTAAGAGTGAAAATAGTGTGAAAAAGGGCATTTGTCCCTTGCTGTTCATCGTATTTTTTATAAGACAGACCATTTTATTGTCGCCTATGAAGTGGATCGAAAATAGAGTTTATCGAGTCATCCACTACAGTGTACGTATACCTAACAATTGTATGTGTGAATTTTGGAAAATTTTGGGAATTAATAAAAAATATAAAAACCGCTGCCAAGTCATTGGCACTTAACTTCCTCCTATTCCGCTAGCAGAAGATGATTACACAGTTTCTAAAAAGTATGTACGGATGCATGATATTCCTTTGACGATTTGAGAGTTTAGATGCATGAACACGACACTTGTAGGGAAGGGGTATCAGGGAGGTGGGGGTTAAGGTGGATGCCAAAAGGATAGGTATAAAAGTGCTGCATCAAGCAAGAGCGGGAGGGTGGGCCATTTAATGATATTTAATTTCGGAGAAATGCCTTGATTCGCAAAACTCACCTTTTTCGCTTTTGCTGCCGAACAGTGCGGTAGATCTCGAGGGCTAAGCGGGGAAAGGAAGGTAATTTTATTCTCTTTTAAATGCGCTATAGCTGTATTATTGTGTAATATTAAGATTATACGAAAAATGTCAAAAATAATTTTGCAAAATTCAATAAACGGCCATAAAATGAAATTTAGTTAGCACAATTGAAAATAACTTCTTTTCCCGAATTCAGAATGCAAAAAACGATATACATGCCAAATTTTGTAGAGATTCATAACCTCGATTCGATAATATTGCGGTATACATACACACACACACGCACACACACACACACACATACACACACACACACACACACACACACACACACACATCCGACGGACATGTTCTAAAAACATGTGATTCGAACTCCAAACACTTCCAAATGCGTTTCTGCAAAGTTTTAGCGAAAGTGAAAATTTTACTATTACAAAGCTTCCTCTAGGAGGAAGAAAAAAAGGAGAGCAAAAATGGTTGCTTTCACCCCTAGCGGCGAAATCCAAAGTGGCCATTTTCGCTCCACTGTATTAGATTATTCTAGGCTCGGATCCATATATATACTATAGGGGCCAAAAATGGGTTGATTTATACATGTATCATGGCAAGCTTACTCTATATTTTTTGTCTGACGCTCGGAATCCCTATTTTCGCTTCATTTACATAGGCACCGAACAAAATGGCGTGTTTTATGCACGTGTTATAAAAAAGTACAGAGTGCAACAGAGGGAGGAAAACCTGATGAATACCTTACCTTCGCTGGTAATAGCTTCGTTTCTCCCCTGGATGCATAGTGTACAGTCGTACACAGTTTTTGCTTCCTTCCTAAGGTAGCATTGTAATAGTCATTTTTGGAGTTTGTGTAAAAACATGTAAAAAGTGTGTTTTGATGCATTTTGGATTCAGTTAGCATTATATAGCACAATGATCCCTTTCTTTGGGATTTTTATAAAATCAGTTAGTTTCAAAGATATTGAGCTTCAAACTTTTGTTTTTTCACCCTGTATACTATGAGTGGTTTTTTCTACGTGATGCGCTAACTGGAGTAAAAAGGCCATAATCAATTTAAAATTTTGGATTTAGTTAGCATTATATAGCACCTTTATCTCTTTCTTTGGGTTGTTTATGATACCAGTTAGTTTTAAAGATATTAAGCTTCAAAATTTTGTTTTCTTACCCTGTATACTCTATATAACTGAAAACTGTATCGCTTCGATCTCAGTTTCCATTAATGGATTTTAATCTATACTTAGACTCGTTTTTTGCTGTTTTTGTTTTATTAATTCGTTAAAAATAAGATTTTCAGTTACGCATGTGCGTATATTCATGGCGATTTTTCGATCACTGGTGATTTTAGATACGTTCCGCGAACTATATCCTTATCATTATATCTCGGAAACTAAATTTTGAACTTTTCGTTAAAACATCATGATTATCGGCTAGTTTTTTTTGTTTTTTGTTTTATTAAATCGTTATAAACAATATTTTCAGTTACGCATTGATTATGTAATATAATTATTTCGAAATAATTTTATCCATCAAACAAACGAAAAAGCATAAAACCTTTATAGAATTATATATGAAGTAAAAACAATTTAGATATTAAAGCGATACATAAGGTTGAAGGAAGCTACGTGCCAAAGAATTGGCAGCGGTTTTACTAGTGCATAGTGGAAAAATAGTCCGTTTTTACATATCGTGAACGCGTTTTTTATCTAATAAAGTTATTAGAAAAGTCGATGAAAGTAAATTGCTTGATGTGCACCTAAAAGAAAATAAAACTACCTATCTTTTTACTGCGAAAAATTCACATTAACGTTCGTCGTTCTTTTATTATACATCAATATAAAGCGCAGTTTTTTAAAATCGTTTCAACTTAAAAACTATATGTCAAACCTTTTAAAAAAAACATGATTATTGAAGGTAATTAGAACTATATACCACTTAAATTTTAAGTCATTTTATGAAGCAGATCCGGGGAGAAACATCAAAAACTGAAAAAAGTCGTTGTTCTACGTGACGCGATAACTGGAGTAAAAAGGGAATAATCAAGTTCAAATAATAGATTTATTTACTTTCATATAGCACCTTAATCCCTTTCTTTGGGCTGTTTTTGAAACCAGTTAGTTTCAAAGATATTAAGCTTCAAAATTTTCTTTTCTCACCCTGTATACTCTACATAACTGAAAACTGCATCGCTTAGATCTCAGCTTCTATTTAATGGGTTTTAATCTATACCTAGGCTCGTTTTTCCCTTTTTTTATATCAATTCGTGAAAAACAAGATTTTTAGAGTTCCTTCTTTTGGCAATCTGTCCTCCCAAGTAAAACAATTTTATAAAAATTTTATAGAAATTGTAGACAATCTTTCTTATATAAATTATATATAATTTGTATACAAAAATGATTCTATACAATTAGATAGAATTTGTATACACACACACACACACACACATATATATATATATATATATATTGAGCTATATATGAAGTAAAAACAAATCTGATATTAAAGCAATACATAATGTTGAAGGAAACTACGTGCCAAAGAATTTGCAGTGGTTTTTTTATCGCATTCGAAAGTTGTTCATGCGCGAAAAAAAATAACAACAGTAATAATTATGCTGCAAAAATATTTGCGTATTATAATAAAATGCAGACTATTAGTCGAAAAGAAGTTTTTGCATTTCATCAAGATAATGTTTTACAAACTTTTGCTGCTTGTTGTTTCCCTTGCAATTACACCAATAAAATGATGATGAGCTTTTTCCAGAAAATAACGTAATCAGAAACGCTGTCGAAAATTCCGCCGAATAGAATCTTTCTGTGATTTTCACATGCTTGTACTCATTTTTCTCGAATCACCCGCAAGCGGGCGCGATTTGTAATAAAATGCACACATATATATATCTACGCGTACGCGCACAAGTAATCATAGTCATAATGATGTTCCGAGCGCATTATCGCGCGACATCGATTTCGCAACTTTTCCCAGGCGAAAACCCAGTTGTAGAGTATAGACCGAGATATACAGGTATAGAAATGAGGGAGACGTTGCAGCCATCGGGCAAGTGAATCTCCGTCTACATGTCGCAACAACACTTGCAGAATATCACTCTGAATAGCGCGTTTTTGCTAGCATTCAATATCCCTTTTAGGTCATAATTAAACTTTGGTCGAGACTTATCTTGCACAGTTCTATAGCTTTATCTGGAAGACGCAATCATCAGCGAAACAATGGAATTACAATGAAAAGGCTAGAAGTAAGCCCCCCCCCCCACCCCTCCCCCGAGCTGAATGCGTTGTTCGGAGTAATTACAATATTTTTATTAGGTATAAGTAGTTGACGGATTGGCTTAATGATGAAAGGCAGAAAAAAGGAGTACGCGCGGAAAATCGACTAGAAAAAATCGAAAAACAGTCTCACGAAGGGAGCATTTTAGTCGTCGGCCATTAGCAGTATACTATGACCCAGACTTGACTTGCACGATAAAACAGACACATACTTTGAGGCATGTCTAGGAAAGCCCACTTTGCATATTATTACGTATAGTATATGCATACACTGTTACATGGTGTGATGTGTGCTGTGTGTGTTGGGTGTGTGTGTGTGTGTGTGTGTGTGTGTGTGTGTGTGTGTGTGTGTGTGTGTGTGTGTGTGTGTGTGTGTGTGTGTGTGTGTGTCGAGCAAACAGAAGTTCGTTATGCCGAAGCGCTGCTGTTACGTCAACGGCAAAATTATGCTAATCGGGCGTAATTATTTTCAAGTGACTATGCTTGGTCCCTGATAGAGCAAAATACAAACGTTCGTTGACTATCAAAATAAATATGTGTGTGCCAAGATCTGTGTACTATTTGTATTAGCCGTTTGCCTCTGACGATTGAAAACAATTTTGGCAGTACTTAATCGCCTTGAGTAGTTGAAGTAGGATGTTTTGCGAACAAGGTAATTGCAAAGAGTGAAGGTAAACTTGAGAAGTGAAAAAATTGGCATGAGTTATGAAAAACTGAGAACTAAGGGTCGATAGCAGAAGCGAACGGGCCATGGCTGTCGATGGGAAGCTCGCGATAGCGATGCCAGTGGCATGCACTTCACATTGATTTACAAGAACACTAAATTACAGGAAGCAAGAGGTCAAGCCGCAATATACGGCGGCGTATACGTAGGGTGTTGGCTGGTGTCTGGCACCCCACGCCCGGAGAACGTTGCGAGAACAGGTGTAACGACCCACTAAGCCGACTGCATAGCGATGCACCTGTAGCTCAACGGCTCTTCACTCGCCTTCCCCCGTTATTTACCAAGGGACAAACAGTTGTGTCCGTTTGCTTCCCTCCTGCGCCAGCTTTCCCCTCTTCAACTCGCGACGGCGCCGGCAACAGCGCATAATGTATCATATATTATGCGTGTGAGTGCGTGTATGTTTGTGTGCGCAACTCTCTCTCTCTCTCTCTCTCTCTCTCTCTCTCTCTCTCTCTCTCTCTCTTACCCTCGTTTTCCACCTATCGCGAGTGTCTGTCTCGTGTACTTATAACACGAGCCGAACCCTTGCAACGACAGTAGCAGGCAGCAGGCGCGCGCAAATGTTTTCTGATGGCCTTCAACTTGCAAAGTGCACGTGTCCGACGCTTTTTTTCAACTTTAGCTTTTAACGCACTCCCAGGACTACTTTCATCACTAACCATAAAGTCCGGTACTTCCAGTAGACCTGGAATTGAGAAAAATATTCAAAATTTTGTACGGATCGGGTATCCGATTATTGGGAAGTATTAATTTAAAATTAATTTTAATTAATACGTTTTCTTGTTGTTTGCACAGGGATTATTTATGTATTTGTCTGCGTTGCGTAGCGGCGACATACGCAAGAAAACTAACATAATAGCGCAGTTTGGACATTTTACACATCCCAGTCACATCGAGACCCAGTCTGCAACAATGCCTGTGGTGTAAACGCGGCGAAAGAAAGAAGCGTGTGTACTGCGTATGCGGGAGGCACCGCGGCGTCTTGGGAACTCGACGATTCGCGGGCTTGTCCTTGACCGGCTCAGTATCGTGTGACCGATCGGTGCGCATCACACAATGCCCCTTCGCCTTCACCTGTGCCTCTCTCTCTCTCTCTCTCTCTCTCTCTCTCCCAAAGTGCGTGCATGGCTGTACTTAATACGAGCCTCATGTGTGCCGCCATTTTCGTTGGCCTTCTCACAAACGTTTTCCCTTAGTCCGGTTCAAATCAACAATTTTTATTTAGTTGCTCTGTAGAATGCGACGTTATACTGAACTATTAAAATACTCCGCCACGACATGGCTGTTTAAATTAATTTTTTATTCGAAAAAAGATTCCAATCCGCGCAATCCATACTAGGCTTATTATGTAATTCTTTTACCCGGGAGTCCATTTTCCGGAACCGATCTGAGTCATCAGTCTGAATTTATCACAAACTTATCGAGCATTATTCATGCAGTTTTTACCATCATATTAATATTACGATGTAAGCTAGTGCGAATTTTGTCTACCTTGGATCTTCTTTCAATAAACATAGTTCGGAGATGAATTCCTCCTAACCCGGCCGTTCCGTTGTTTACTGTCTGCGTTCGACGATCGATGCGACAGTGATGACAATCGACATGAAAATACGGGAAATGACGTGCATCAGTGTGTAGCAGCGAAGCGAGCCGTTCCCGCGCGAAGCGCGCCAGAGGAGAGCTGAGAAAACATCGAACCGCTACGAAAAGCTGCGGGCAAAAAACGCATCCATTCTATCCTCGCGATACTATAAAGTATTTGCAGTATGAGGTTACGAGCCTTGACAAAGAAAACGACGATTGCCATGAGTCGAGATGGCTCCGAGGATGGCTCCGATTTGCGGAGTTCTCGAATTGCGGCATATCGTAAAAGCAGCGCTTCTTCGCGGAATACGTCATCGCCAACGGCTGCTCAGTGAGCTCGGTCTCTGGTCTCTCCCTCCCTCGCTCTTTCTCTCACGGGCCAGGCATGGCATCAGCTGCAGCCTGCTGCAGAGGACAGAAGAAGTGCGAGCGCGCCGCGCGGTCAAACGTCAGCTCGAACGTCAGGGAAGCCGAGAGGGAAGCGCTCCGCGCCAAGGTGTCTATTATTTCTCGCCCCCTTATTCCGTGACGGCTGCAACTCGGGAATTTCGACTTCGAGCCGAGCCGCGCATTCCCGTCTTAGTCGTTACTCGTTATACATTAGCTGCCCACCGCTGTTCCTTCGACCGTCGACGGAGCCCTCGCCACCCCCTCCCCCCCGCCGCCCCCGCCTCGCCTCGCCCGATGGCCGATGCTCCCGGCTCAACCTCCCTGCAAAACGCGAGGCAAAACGATAACGAGCCAGCACCGAGCGCTTGCACGCCTCAGCTTGCGTGAACTACTTTCCGTGCTCGTGGAGCTGCTTTCCGAGTCTTTCCCACCGTTGGGAACTTTGGCAGAGCGAACGGAAATTTTCGCTTGAGCTCGGGTGGGTGATCGCGCGCTGCCATTACGTTTTAGAGCTTTTCAAACGCTCTTCTGCTTCTGCTTCTGTTAGTTTATGGCGCAACAATTTTAAAGCATCCGTCTCTCGGCTCTCCCTCCCGGCGCGCAGCATACATACCTAGTACATAGTACGTAGTGCATAGTACATAGTACGCAGCAGTGCGGACTGCGCGGACGCTCGCGCATCATTCTTATTTACGGAGATTGAAGGTAAAAGCAAACGTTGCCAGCCGCGTTAAGTATAATTCCGCTGTCTATTTTACCGTAACTGCATGCGCTCTGAAGTTGCGAGCTCCTCGAATAACCCTTTGAATATTCTAAACAAAATCGTTGCCTCGATTTTTTTTTCTACTTTCCTTGACTTTCTCAGTCCTCGGAGGAGAGCTGAAAATTGCCTGAGCGGCGATAGCTCTTCTTCGGCGTTTATTCACTTGTACAGTTTGATCATTTAGGAATATTTGAGTAGTGCTTGAGTTCGCTCGTATTACGCCATCCGAGATCCGATCGATTTTATTTTTATGCGACAAACATCTGCGATCATCGACTTCAATTCAAGCGTTGCGTACACGATTTCCAACGGAATTTTTCCCGAAAAAAACCGGGTTCACTTCAGTACAGAGTCACATCCATTTACACATTTCGTTCTATAGTCGCCGGCGGACGTTATAACTATAGTTCGTAACAAGTTAGTCCATCAAAATGCACACGAGGTGAAGTCTTGACTCTCGCCTCTCCGCAACTAAGACAATGGAGCACTAATGCCGCGGCGCGCGAGTGCACGCTTTTCTACACGGGAAATTATAGGGATCGCGGGGAGATTGACAGAAAAACGGCCGAGTCTTCGTCTTCCTTTCCCCGTTGATCCCGCTCTGGTTCATCTGCCATTCTCATTCCCTCCCTCCCTCCCCCCTCGTCTCTCTCTCTCTCTCTCTCTCTCTCTCTCTCTCTCTCTCTCTCTCTTAGTGTATTAGAGACCATAGTATTAAGTGTGTATTATTATTATAAGGAACGATGTATTGATATTTGTTAGACCTCGGGCAGAGGTCTGGAGTGTGAAACTGTATGTAGCAATGGCTACGTCGGACCACTGATAGGCGAGCGGGACACCCCCAAAAAGTCGCTTAGAAATAGCAGTATGTGACCACGGCGTTCTAGTCGCTGAGAATAGTTCTACTTTATGTTTTCGAGGTCGCTGAACACGAATCTGGAGTTATTTTTTCGATTAAAGTTGGGGAACATTGAGAAAAATGGAAAATAAGTGCAAAATGGGGAAACCTAATTTACATGATTTTTAAAACTCAACTTGCTATATCTCAGACATTTACGCATATTTCTTTTTGAAATTTTAACCACTTATTCTTCAAGATATTGCCTAGAAATAAAACCTAATCCGAAGTCCTAATCCTAGAGCAATTATTTTCTGAGTGGCGATTTTTCGAAGTTGTGCCATCGGATTTTATGAGTTACATACTATCGAAAAAATTGAGTGACAAAGTTTCTAATTTCAAGTTAAAAGCTATTTATTATTAAAATATAGTATGTAAGGATGTTTTTTGTAAAATTTGACCTGTGTATATTCAATAACAAAAAAGATATACGATTTGAAAGCCGAGCGCTGAGCGGGGCGCGCGCGCGCCTGACCCGTCGTGATTATTGCGGCAGGCGTATACAGACGTTTTTATGATCTTCACTAGCTCGATCACTTAATATATCGCTTTTAATATTATTTGAGTTAGTGTATATACGTTGTTTATGCATATTTGAAATATATTAATCAAGAAGGTAAGTACAGCTAGTAACATTACAGTTTATTATACTTATTCAATGTGCATATGTCATAATTATATGAAAACCCATTGTTATGATTACTTGTATTGAATTAAAATATTTAAACTTTTAAAAAAACTCTAAGAAAAATGTCAAGTGAAGAATTGGTTAATTTAGCTACGATCAATAATTTACCTATAGATACTGTACACGAAATCGTTAGCGTATTCGTCTCTTATATATATGATCCAAACAAAAAGTCAAAAAGCTATTCGCGGTGACATCAATTCCTTACGTTATAGTCTAGCAATCGAAAAAAATCTCAACATTGCAAAACTTCCTCCGTCAAAACCAGCTATGCTAAAGCATATTTTAAGAGCTCTTTGGCAAATCAACGAATGGAAGCAAGCAACCACTTCTCTAATTTCATCCGAAGATGTGACAAAGTTTGGGTGGTTGGTAGAAGACGACAAATTACAATTTGATTATTACGACGGACCCACTGCAATAGAAACTCTGCAAAAATACTTTTGTTCCTGTAGTGGGAAAAATGCTTGTACAACTGCAATTTGCCCTTGTGTAGTCTCTAATTTAAAATGTTGTGATGTATGTAATTGTAGCGATTCATGTGTCAATGTAAATAAAATAAATGAGTAGTTTTAATGCGGTTCAATGATTTTTATTTAATTAAAAGTTGTACTTACCTTGCTGATTTGGAATATGTATAGGCGCGCGCGCCGCGCTCAGCGCTCGGCTTTCAAATCGTATATCTTTTTTGTTATTGAACATACACAGGTCAAATTTTACAAAAAACATTCTTACATACTATATTTTAATAATAAATAGCTTTTAACTTGAAATTAGAAACTTTGTCACTCAACTTTTTCGATAGTATGTAAAAACTCATAAAATCCGATGGCACAACTTCGAAAAATCGCCACTCAGAAAATAATTGCTCTAGGATTAGGACTTCGGATTAGGTTTTATTTCTAGGCAATATCTTGAAGAATAAGTGGTTAAAATTTCAAAAAGAAATATGCGTAAATGTCTGAGATATAGCAAGTTGAGTTTTAAAAATCATGTAAATTAGGTTTCCCCATTTTGCACTTATTTTCCATTTTTCTCAATGTTCCCCAACTTTAATCGAAAAAATAACTCCAGATTCGTGTTCAGCGACCTCGAAAACATAAAGTAGAACTATTCTCAGCGACTAGAACGACCATGGTCAATAACCGGTCATTTTAGGGGTGATCCCCGCTCGCCTATAATAAACGCATATTCTATTCTATTCTATTCTATTCTATACTCTCTTTCCGAGCAGCGCCACGCCACAAGCTACGCAGCGCGATTCACCCTCCGCTCCGCTCGCAAGTGCACGAGCGTCGAGCAGTCGGCGTTGGCCCTTCGGCCCTGCTTCGGGCCCTATACTACTCGAGCGCTGATGCCAGCATAAGTATCCAAAAACCCGGACCCCAAAACTCCAGTGCATGCACTACTACACCTCGCACTGCACGCCTGAATCAAGCCGGTCTAGCGTTAATGAAATAGTCGCGAGGTCGCGCCGGATTCGATATTTTAAATCATACTCGCTGACGATACATCACACAATCGTACGACGGATTCATTTCAATTTCAATTTGCAAGATTAGAAAAGATCAAGATCGTGGCTGTATATATAGCTGCCGTAAAGCTGCTTGCATTTATTACATCTCGTTATTGGACACGAACTCGGAAACAATTTGAAAAATTGAACAAAATCATTATTTCATGGTGAAATTTCGCTTCCTCCTAGAGGAAGCTTGTAATAGTAAAATTTTCGACTCCCTCAAAAATTGATCAGAAATCCATTTTGAGGTTTGTACAGTTCGAATCACGTGTTTTTACAAAATTTCCGTATGGATGGATGTGTGTGTGTGTGTGTGTGTGTGTGTGTGTGTGCGTGCGTGTGCGTGTGTGTGTGTGGGTGTGTGTGTGTGTGTGTGTGGGCGTGTGCGTGGGCGTGTATATATACCGCAATGTTTTCGAATCGAGGCTATGAATGGCTACAAAATGTAGCATGTATATCCGCTTTCGAATTCGGAATTGGGGAAAAGAAGTTATTTTTAATTTTGTCAGCTAGTTTTTGTTTTCTGTTCGTTTTCTGAATTTTTCAAAATTAATTTTGGCGTTTTTTGTAACATTTTATTGTTACACACGATTCAACCATAACGCATTTGAAAGAGAATTAAATTACCTTCCTTTTCTCGTTTTGGCCCTCGAGATCGACCGCACTGATCGGCAGCAACGGCTCACCCGCCCGCCCGTGCTTGATCAAGTGGCGCGGGAGCGCCACGAAGGCGAGTTGAGAAGCAGACGAACTTTTTGCGATCGCGACACTATATACTTCTATATTGATGTCGCGATTTTTCATTGTAAGAAAAATATGCTTATGTCTATGTGTACCTCATTATTTTACGTATATTAGCATATCTTGCGATGAACTTTGATTTTCAACAAAAATATTGGCCAACAAGTCATTTTTTTACAAAATAATCAAGTCGGTATTTCCAAATGCTCGATTTCAGTATCTCTTTTTTGTGCAGTATGACCATGGTAGGACCGTGAATTTGGCCGCAGCAAGTGTTTTAATTCATTATTTACAATTGATTATAATGTGATTGTTGTTTTTTAACTTAGTCACATATTTATTTGACGTCTATGTTCAATTGTCATACAAATATTGACAAAAAAACATGCTTAATTCGTATTTTTATATACGGTACAGTTGGTCTGACCAGAGGTTAGACCGTGAAGTTGGCCGCTGACGAGGCTTGATGAGAAATGCTTTCCCACACTTTTCTTCATTCTACCTGCAATATCAAGTGGCGCGGAAAGGCGCCATGAAGGCGAGTAAGAGGTGGTCGGTGTATACTCCGGAACAGTAAGAGTAACTAGGTAGTCAGGGTAGCCGATGACGATGTCTAGGTGGGGCGCACCGTGGTTTTTGTGTCTAGGTGTAGAAATAATTCGAGGGCGGTGTCTAGGTGTAAAGAGTGGCCGATGACGGAGTCTAGGTGGTGCACTCCGTGATTTTTGGTATCTAAGTAAATAAATCATACGAGGACGGTGTCTAGGTGTACAGGGTGGCCGATGACGAGGTCTAGGTGGTGCGCTCCGTGGTCTTCGGTGTCTAGGTGTAAAAATCATTTGAGGGTGGTGTATCAGAACAATCAGTGATTTCATCTTAGTGATAAAAATGTTACAAAAAAGCCATGGTCGAAAGGTGCTAAAGATGCTTATATTTTATTTTTACGACAAATATGAAATTAGTCAAAAAATGTACTAAAAAGGACTGAAATCTCTTAAAAAAATTAACTTTTAAAAAAGTAAAAAGTTAGTCGAGTATGATATATTCCGCAACGAAATTACAGATAAAAAAGAACTGAGATCAGTCAAACAAAGTCAAGTTTATTATATTTAATCATAATGAAGAAACAAATTTTCTTTTGTTCATTGAAGGGCATACTTAACTCAAAGTTAAGTTATATTATGATCAATATTAGGAACAACTCTCAAGATACTTACTACGTAACTTGCCATGCCCTTTTCATTGTATATATACTTATGGTGTTTGTATGATGTTCTAATACATAAAAAGAAAATTCTAGTTGTTCACCAATAAACAAAATGAAACGGGCATGGCAAGTTACGTAATAAGTATCTTGAGAGTTGTTCCTAATATTGATCATAATATAACTTAACTTTGAGTTAAGTATGCCCTTCAATGAACAAAAGAAAATTTGTTTCTTCATTATGATTAAATATAATAAACTTGACTTTGTTTGAATGATCTCAGTTCTATTTTATCTGTAATTTCGTTGCGGAATATATCAAACTCGCCTAACTTTTTACTTTTCTAAAAGTTAATTTTTTTAAGATACAGTATACTTTTAGAGACAGAAAGAGAAGTGGAAGTAGAAATAGATTATTTATTTAAGCGGCTGAGGACTCACGGTCCGAAGTAGCCAGTATCAGAGCTTACAGGCTCCCTGGTAGAAATTTTGCCAGAAAATCTAGTCATTACTCTAGCTATACTCGCTAGATTTTCTCGGGAGAATCATAGGAGAAATGTACATGGATTCTCGGCTGAAACTCGTTTGAATAAGCATCTGCGAATGCGTGAGCAGTCGACACTATACACCACGCAATACTAACGCTCACGATAGCCTACCCGCCTGAGGTGCTATTCAAGTGAGCGATATATATATATATATATACACGTGTATCGGAGCTAAAGATATCGTTACGATACGGTACAGTACAATAGAATACCGAATAATAAATTTTTTTTTGCGCGCGGCCGGGGGGGTTATTCTCTAAGCATATCACTTGTGATATAGTCGATATTCTCTTTGAAAGAGCTCTCTGATTGGTCTAGACCACCTTTCATGCGTATATCACTCGGTGAAATAGTTAGAGAATACAGCCTCGGGAATCGATCCGTGGACGTCAGGATTTCAAGGCACACACTCTGCCAATGAGCTAACGCCGCCCTGCACTCAGATTTGGAATTTTGAGTGTCATCTGCATGGGCGCCGTATGGATATCGTATCGTATCGTGACGATGTGTCTCAGTCCGATACATGTTTATGTAAAAAAGCAACCTAACCTTAAAATGTACTCCAATAAACGTTGTCGACAATTTCAACGCAAGCGACAAACGGAGCAACAAATTCTCTGTTCAGACCATGAAAAGCTGCAGCAAAAGTAGGGTTAGGGTGCATGCTCACGCGCAGCAGCTGACGGAGACTAGAAACTCTCGAGAATTCATGTTTGTTTTGGCGGGATTTCTCGCCAGATAGGAACACGAGTTTCAACAGAGTTCGTACAATTCTGGTATGTTTTGACTCGCCTGATTATCGCCACCGCTCCTACCAGGTCTCCGAGGAAGCCTCGGAGCAAAGGGTGGGCAGAGCCCTTACAAAGCGATTAACAGAAACAATGTGATACAAGCAGTAAGCAGAAAAGCGCTGGCAATTCATTGGCACGTAGCTTACTCCAACGAAATTTATTGATCCAATAAATAAAATATTGTTTTAAAATACAGTATGTGAATTGCTATTTAAATATTTTCAAGTTTAATTATTTTGCTGTAGAAGCAATTTTCTTATAGCAAATGATATATAATAATCAGAAAGATTGGATCAAAATCTCTAAAAAAGCGATATTGCAGAATCGATCGTTTAATTTTAAAGATATATGTAGAAATCGTAAGAAGGTGAGCATAAAATCAAAACTCTCAAACTCGCTACCCCGCGCGTCATGAGTTTTAATGACAATAACATAAAAGAAATATTGACGATGCGCACGAGTTGCTATGAAAAAATGTGTGGCAATAAAAATAATAATTTCAACAAAAAAAGTGAATCAAATTATTTCGCATCGTCTCACTGAAGCTGTCGCAGGAGCAACATCGTGCAAAAATTGGATTACGATGGATTTTTATCTTATCAGCATTTTTCTGCTAGTTCGTGGAGGAGCAGATCATCATCCTGACTTTTGAGAAAAATTGGTTTTTATATTTCAGCTCTTTACTTGAGAACTGCTCGACGAAATCTTTTAAAATTTTAACAGCAGCTAAGATAGCTTTGTTTATGGTGAATCACCAAATAAAATCTGAAGCAGTTGACTACATTGTTTTAGAGATATAAAGAATCAAAAAATTTAAACCTTGATATCTCAACAACCATAGGAGTTTGGAAGATGCGCACTGAACTTAGCCAAAACATATAAAATATTTACCTTTTCCAGAAATCTCAAGTGCAATAAGGCCTTTTTACGCCCGTAATCGAGACTAAAAAAAACTCATTTTTTTCAGTTTTCGATTTATTACTGAAAAAATAAGTAGTCAAATCACTTGAAATTTTAATGGAATATAGTTTGACACGTAACCCATCAACATATTTTTTTTCTCGTGAGGTTATAATGTTTAGTTTCAGAGATATGAATTTAAAAAAAAAATCACCTTTTTCATTTTATCTGCCGAACGGAGCGGTCAATCCCGAGGACCAAACGGGGGAAAGTAGGTAATTTTATTATCTTTCAAATGCATTTTGGCTGAATTGTTTGTAACAATGGAATGATTAAAAAAAATGCAAAGTAGTGTTTTTCAAAAATCAAAATATAGACATAAAAAGAAAAAAAATAGTCGAGAAAATAAAAATAACTGTTTTACCCGAATTCAGAATCCAAAAATAGATACGCATGTCAAATTTGATTGATATTGACGGAGTAGTTCCAGAAATATTACGGTATACATGCGCGCACACACACGCGCGCGCGCGCGCGCGCACACACACATATATATATATATATATATATATATATCCATATAGACATTTTCTAAAAACACGTAATTCGAACTTTAAACATCTCAAAACATGTTTCTATGAAGTTTTAGCGAAACATAAAATTTTACTATTACAAAGCTTCCTCTAGGAGGAAGTAAAATATAAGAAACATATACAATAAAAATTAGAGGAGTAATAAAAGTAATCGATATGTTTATTTGGCTTGTGTTTTTATTATGTATCTTTGCACATGCAGAGGCACATAATTTTATTATGTACAAAAATCACATACAAAAATTACGTAACAAAAATAAGTATTTCTTTTCAACAGGGGTAGCCGACGCTTGAAGCTGATATTCGCGTAAAGCTTGCGTAGTTCGTGGAAGAGTAGAGTTTTTTAGCCATTTTGGCGACTAGTTTTTGAGCTGAAAATCGATAACTAATTTTAAAAAATGGGTTTTTTATGTCGTACGGTTATGTCACAGAGTAAAAAGGCTTTAATTAAGTCGAAATTTTGAGAAGAGATAGATCTTTTGACTATCTCTGCTAAGTTCTTTTTGCAGCTAATGAAATCAATTAGTTTAATAGATATTAAGGTTAAAATTTTTTTCTCTCACCCTGTTTACCCTGTATAACCAAATATCATTGCTTCATTATAATAGTAAAATTTTCAGTATCGCTAAAACTTCATAGAAACATGTTTTGAGATGTTTGGAGTTTGAGATCCCAATAGCAAAATATAATATTGGACGTGACCCGCGCCGGCATAGTGTCGTATACTTCGTATACTTTTACTCGCTAGCGCGGCGCTGTCACGCCTCTCGATAGTAAATTTTGAATACTTTTGATGCGTACATTAACGTGCTAATAAGTAATTGCAAATAACGAATAATCCGAAGCTTGTACTTGGTGCACGAACAGCGTACGCCACACTTATTCACCATATCTTGATCGAACTTACAAAAAAATAGTATTAAGTTTAGAACAATGATAAAAAGCGGAATGGGAGGAAGCTAAGTGCCAAGGACTTGGCAGCGGTTTTCTTTTAATGCTCAAATTAAAAAATTCGATCAACATGAATCATTCCAACCTGACGATTATTTATCAAGCTTTGTATTCTCGTTTATTTAATGATTAAGGGGGGGGATACATCTATGTCAATTTTGAGTTTTGTAGAAAAACGCAAGGAATATGTAAGTGAGGAGGTACGTGTATGGATGTATGCAGAGCTTTTCATTTTCCTACGGTAAAGCTATTAGTTCTGTAGCGAGGTAAGATTTTAGCAGAAACCGGGGTGAATGGTAAATTGCGAATTTCGAGTTGTACGTGCAGCACTCTGGCCATTTCCTTCCGGGCGCTCGCAATGCGCAAACGAGTCCTAGGCCTTATGAGCAAATGTGAGGATGCATAGCGCGTAAGAACTCGCGGGGGCAGCAGCGAAAGAGAAAATGGAGAGAAAATGGAGAAAACGAAGAAAAGGAAGAAAGGGGGAAGAAAGGGCCCCCCACGAGAGCAGACGAAGAGGAAGAAGAGAGAGAGAGAGAGAGCGCGAGCGAACCTTGATCTGTTTCTCTCGCTGATGGTGGTCCACGAGAGGCGTATTATACGGCTCGGTCCGACCTCGCGTCGATCGCCTCGTTCTACTGCCGAGCTAGCCGCGAGCTCCGCGTGTACCTTGTCCGAGGAACATACAGGATTTAACAGCCGCGCGAGCTCGCATGAAGCGCGGATGCATGGACTTTTTCTTGGCTTTTTCGGCATCACGTTTCACGTTCAAGTTGACAAGTCGCCTCAGTGAAAAAGTTGTGCCACTAATGTACTAGGTACGCGAGCATAATTTTCCGTTTGTTCAGCAGCGCGCCGCACACAAGTCAACGCGCACGTATATGCAGAGGAGAAAATCGCGCTCGCGAGTTCGCGGCCGGTTACTCTGCGGCGGAATAGAAGGGTAAAAAAGAAAGAAGAGAGCCGTGCACGCGCGCGGCGAGCAGCGTCTGGCGGGGCAGTTGCTGCAGCTCGGCGAAGCTAGATTAAAAGTCGATAAGTCGCTCAGGCGCGGGGCAATAACTTTGCCAACTATTAACGTCGCGCGCTCGCATACCGGCTGTTATCTGCAGCGGGAGAGAGATTGAGAGAGAGAGAGAGAGAGAGAGAGAGAGAGAGAGAGAGAGAGAGGCAGAGGCGCGCAGAGTCGATCCGAGCGCATAACGGAAGGGCGCGGGCAACGCGGCATGTGTGTAAGGAAGCTCTTGGCGGGATGCCTCTTGCTGGAGCAAAGCCTCAAAAGTCTCGATGATTGGCCTCGAGATCGACGCACTTTTCGAGGGAATCTAGCAATACAAGGCATTTGCACTTCAGAAGAGGCCGCGCATCGGAATCGTCGATTGTCTCGGGAAATCTTTCCCTTCGGAGGGCGAACTGGCGAAGGTGTGTGCCCGTGACGAGGATCGATGTTTATGCTATCGAAGAAGCTGCCGAAGAAGCTGTCGAAGAATTTTCACGCACCGTAGGTCTTTGCGCGCCTTTGTTTCGCCGCCGTCATAAGGCTGAGCACGACTTTTTCGAATTCGAAATAAAGCATAAAACCACCGCGCTGGCGCGTCAATAAAATATCGCGTATTCCATAGTCGTAAATGCATCATGCTGCCGAGAGCGAGAGAGACTCGAAGAGAGAAGCCGAGGGTCATAAGAGCAGGTACTCTCCATTATATACGAGCGGATCGCGCTTGGCTTTCGGCAATACCTCCGCTTCGAGCCAAGAGTGCTCAGAGCGCTCAGACCACCCGGAAAATCCCAGTACTGGCGCGGTCGTAAGATTGATTACCGGCCCAGTATCGATTCCGATTGCTCGGCGACGCTAACTGCGCCTGAACTTTACTTATAATACCTATTGTACCGATATATATGTTGAAGGAATTTTCCGTACAGAGCGATTTCGGAGCGATTTGAATAAAGCGCGCGCGCGGCAGTTTCTTCGTAGCTATTTGATCTGCAAAACCGACAGGCTTCCGTCGGCGAAGCTCGACCGCAAAAACAATGGACTACGCCGCAGCGAGCGGCGCGGCGGGCAAGTCGACGAGTCGGCGAGAATTGTAACGCGGATAAAGAGAGGAAGGATGCAGAAGCGAGGGAAGAGTATATACATTATACAGGGATCGATATCGCGCTCGGCGCTCCGGCGCGTATTTACGATCGGACAATTACCAAGGCGAAACTCGTCCAGTCCAGCTATCACTACAGCAGCAGCAGCAGCAGCAGCAGCACAGCAGCAGAAGCCTCGGCAGAAGCAGCCCAAGTGCCGATGAGTAAAAAGTCGGACTAAAGGCTTTCTGCGGTCGAAGCGCGCGAGCTGCAATGTTGCGGTTTCGGGGGCCCTCTTTTCTCGCGGCCGCCGCTATCCGCTCGGCCACTGCTCGCCGGATATGCCTGTTTTGGTCTTTTCGTTTTCGCGCGATCGGCCATAACCGCGATTGCTCATGTAGCTACTCTAGCAGCTAGCCTGCTTCGTTCTCTCTCAATCGAGACCGGCCGATCGCACCGAAATATATCCCCCTCGAGGCCCTTTGTGCGCTCGCGGGAATATCGAAATTCAAGAAAAACCGATTTTCCGTCGTTCTGTCCGAGGACTCCGAGGTTCTGTCGAGGAAAATCGTCTCTTTTTCGCTTCAAGGCCTTCAAGTGCGCCTCGTACGGATTTCAGAAGTCGGAGAGTAGATTTTCAAAGAGCCGCTTCGGTCGCTTTATCCACTATTTTGCCGATTTCGCGCTGCTTGCAAAATCGATGGCCAGCAGCGAAATTCGATACTCTCAAACTAGATTTATACAACATTTATACAACATATTTATACAACGCCGCATATGATGATATGAGCTGCTTCGATTAAGATACCGGAAAAGAGCAACCGCAGCTCGGCAACCACGCTAAAAACAGCGATCGATTAATCCTTAATATCCTTATCATTTTATAACTGGACAACAGGCTTCTCAAAAATTGACTCTTAAGCCAAGGCTGAACTAGTAAAGTAGGCTATAGGCGTGGCTAGTGTTTATGGGATAACTCGTTTAGTATACATCAACAGCTGTGCAGGTAAATGTGTGCCGGCTCCGGCAGGACGAGGCGTCTATTGACTGCAAAAACGCGAATACAATTAGGCGATTTGGTTTCCCGCATGCGAAAGTCCGTCTGCAAATTGTTTCCCCCGACGTTTCGTATCGCCTTCGAAATTGGAAAAATGGAAAATGCTAAGAGTCAATCGATTTTTACGTTTCACTTTATGCTAAATGCATAACTGGTTGTGGGCAAGCGGTGGAGGGAAGAGATTGCGTAACGTCGTTCGGCCGGCCAACTTTCGAGCCTAAGGTCGTTTCGTTGCTAGCTCCAAGTGCAGGCAAAAGAAGCGATTCAGTATATACAACAGAAATACATTCAATATACACTCGTATGTGCTCCTGAGGGCCTCCCTCGAGGCTCGAGGCCTCCCTTGCGGCCGAGCGAAAAGTGAAAAGAGCGGAAAATCGGGAAAGATCGCGGGATTTGCGCGGATTTGCAGTGTTGGTGCGCGAGGCTCAATGCGCGCTATGTGGAGCAACTCGCTGCATTGCTGAAAGGTTGCGGAATCGGATCCGACGACATTGAGAAGTTGCTTGTAAAAAAGGCGCGCAGCTATGCCGAGTGAGAGAGCGCATGGCACTATACCCGTGCACTAATAATAAGCGGCGCGCCGATCCGATCGATCGCGCATTCCTAAAAAGTCTCAGCGGCTCGAAGCGAGCCTCGCAGAGAGCCCGGCCGCACAGGAGCGAACAGCCAAGAGCGAGGACGCACGCGGGGATAGAAAAGGAGTATCCCGTGTGTCGACTATCCCGCGAGCTATCCCGCGAGCTATCCCGCGAGCTATCCCGCGAGCAGCTGCAGCGGCAGCAGGAATGACAGAGAGCGCGGCGCACGCGATGTGAGGCCGCGCCGCGCCAGATCGCGGCTCGGAAATCGCTGGCCTGGTATTAGGTATACCTGTACGGCGGCGGCAGCTCGACTCGCGAAACAATGAATTATCAAGCGGCGATAAGAGCAGCTGAGCCCGGCCGGCCGGGCGAAGCCTCGCGCAGCGCACAAAACAAAACGCAGCAGAGAGAGGGAGAGCAGAGAGCGAAAAAGGAAGGAAGGAGATAGCCGTACGGCGAGGCCGCAGCAGCAGCAGCAGCGGCAGCAGCGAAAAAAGAGAAAGGCTGGCGCTCGCGCGCGCTCGAGAGAGAGGAGAGAGAGAGAGAGAGAGAGAGAGAGAGAGAGAGAGAGAGAGAGAGAGACGCACTTTGGGGCGACGAGGCGCGATAGCTCGACTCGACTCCGCGCAGCGCATGCAGACTGTTGCGCGCGGCCGCTATCGACAATCTGCATTTCCCGCGTTAAGTAACCGGCCGGCGAGCTCCTGCTGCCATCTGTGGCTTTTCCGCGGTGGCTCCCGGTGCTCGGGCAAACCGCTACGTCGCAGCCAGCAGCCAGCAGCCAGCAGCCAGCAGCCAGCAGCCAGCTCCGATCGGCTATCTCGCCGCCTCGCCGCCTCGCTGCTCTCATCTTTCGGCCCAGTGGGTAAGGATGTCAAGCTTCCGATGGCCCGATAGCTGGACACGCACGCGCAGAGGGCTGGGGCCGACCCTCTCCTTTCTTCCGCTCCCCTCGCTCGCTGCCGTCCTTTTTCCCCTTTTGCCCTCCTCTCCAGCTGCGCAGCTACTGCCTGTCTCTGCTCTCCTAATTATAGCCGCTCGGCGCTTCTTTTTACAACTTGGAAAAATCGCTAGAATTTTCCGTTACAGAGTACTCTTGAATCTCGATCGCGGACTGTTATAATAATATCGACTCTGCGAACGGCAAACACGCCTCGGAGAGTACAGTTAATGCGAGATAAGTCGAATTCAGTTCGGTATAAATTTCACGAGCGCGCGGAGCATTAAATGCTGCAAAGAAATGCAGGGCTCGAGTCTGCGGCAATGATTAATAAGCGGCGAGCCTTTTCTCATTAACCGCCGGCAGTCGCGCCGCGTTGTACGTGCGCGGCGGCAGCGTCGGCCATTAATAAGGGCAATTAAAGTTTGTATCATCGACGGATCGACGATAGGTCAGCGATAGGCTGCAGCTCGTAGCTCGAGAGTCGAGCCGCAGGCGCGGCATTTTTCCAGCTCGCGGTGTTCGCGCGCCGAGCACTCGAGCAGTAGCCGCGCGTGGGCGGCAGCGGCCGGTCCGGGTCGAGAAAATTAAAGCGGCTGCAGCTGCGGCGATCGAGCGCAAACCCCGCCGTACAAGCTTTGCCGCTGTCACATCTACATACCTGCAGCCACGATAAGCAGGTATGAGGCTCGAGCAGAAACAGCCAGGCGCACTTGACGCGGGAGGCCTGCTCCATCTGCTCCATCGAGCCAACGAGCTGGAGAAATAGATGCGCGGCCGAGGAAGGGCCGAGGAAGGGCCGAGGAAGGGCCTAGCTAGGGGCGGCAGATTGATCCGTCACGCGGCGCGGGCGCAATCGCATTGAGCCCCCATTAGACATTGAGCGCTGCTGCCGCTGCTTGCACGCGCGTACCTATACTTTCGCTTCCTATGCCACGGCTCGCTGCCGTACGCCGATCAGCCGATGTCAGTTGGCCCGTCGCGTTCGCGGCCGCGCGAAAATATCCTCGAAAATAGCCCAAGTTCGAGCCCAAGTTCGAGCCCAAGTTCGAGCCCAAGTTCGAGCCCAAGTTCGGCTCGCCCGAGGAGCAGACTTGGCGAGGCGGCGAGAACGAGGCGATAGAGAGGAGAGCGGGAGAGCGGGAGAGCGGCGACACGCAGCGCTGCTCTCCATTTGCCGCGACTGCTCGAAACCACCCACGGCGTGCGACGCTCGTTTGTCATCCGACAAATAGCCCGAGCTCTCTTTCGCCCTTCTCTCCTTTTTCGAGATTATTATTACCTCGTCGTCTAGTCCGCGCTGACGGGAGTCACGGGAGAGCACGCCTTCGAGGAACTTCGATACGGGAATCGCTGCGGAAAAAGTCTAACGAGCGCGGCCGCGACAAACTCTCGCACCTCGTCTCGCGCGCACGGCCGTCCCATCCCAATGTGCTCGCAAATGTGCTCCCGCTGCTGACGCGCGCATTCCCACATGCTCGGTTCAGAGTGATGCTCGCTCTGATTAGATGGCTCTGGGGACTGGGTCGCGAGCCGAGACGACGCGAGCTCTACTGGGAGGAATCGAATTTGCCGAGAAATTTGCGGATGCGCAACTTGGCGCCTTTGATATACGCACCCACCTTCTATCGCCGCGGGCGGAGCGTCGACAACGGGGCGAGATGAATTATAAATAAGAGGGTAGGTAAATAAGAGAGTAGGGAAGCAGCCAGTCCGAGACGGCGGTCGCGAGGTTATTACGCGGCGTCACGCGCGATGATGTATCCGCGCTGCTTCAGCTCGTGTCTCCACGAGATGAGACCAGCGAGCGTGAAATATGCACTACCCCCGGCTAAGCCCCTCGAGAGGAGAGCGAGGGCCGAGGGAGCTCTCACCCCGACTCGAGCCGCATCGTCTTCCTCTCGTTGTGCGTATCGGCGTATCCCCGACTCCCGAGTCGACGATCGGGCATCGGCTTCAATAACGACTCAGCTCGCCAACCTTTTTGTCTCTCGCGGAGGAAGTCGAGCTTCCAAAACTCGCGCAGTAGAGCGGGACCTTCTCATCCGAGCGTGTCGCTAACAATCCAGCATATTTAAAGTACTTCCGTTATTCGGAATCTCCCCCACGCATCAGGCGAGCCGCGCAGGATCGTCCGGTTCGTCCGGTACGTCGGCGGAGCGGCCGGGCCGGGAGCGGAAAAAATCGAGGAAAAAGCCAGTGCCTCGAAAAGCGGCCGGCCTGTTGCTCGCGCGATTCTACTTTCCTTCTCCCCCGAGTCGCCGCCGAGTCGCCGCCGAGTCTCCCGCACGCGCCGGCACGTGGCGCTGGAGCCGCGCGGAGCACCGCAAGCGACAAACCGAAAGCGCCCGAGCAACCCTTGCCCGGTCCATTAGCGGAGAGACGGCCGTCCGTGCCCGAGCGCTATTACTCGACGCGCTCGGGCGCCCGCCGCTCTCGCCGGGGATCTTGAGGCCATGCCCTTCAGCGATGGGCAGCGCGCAAGCACACACTGGCACACACTGGCACACACTGGCACACACTCGCACACACGCGCAGCCGCGCATCCTACACCGACGCGGCAAGACTTCCGCTGGCCGCTCGCATTGTCGAGGGTGCAGGCGAGCTCTTCCGTCCATTACGCATATCCGGCCTTGCACGAATTAGATTTATTTCCATGTACAGTGTATAACGTGCGCGAGCGACGCGAGGCTCAACGTATTCATTTCATTTCCTCTTTCCAGCGCGAGGCGCGCTCGCCACTCGGCACTCGGCACTCGGCACTCGGCACTCGCTCTTTTCGAATGTCGGCCAGCGATGAAAAGGCCGCTGCAACCCAAGTAAAGGGGGAAAAGTGTTTAACGCCGAGCTGCCATTACACGCGCTCGAGCAGCGTTCGCCCGACGTTCGCCCCCGCCGAACACCGCCGCGACAATCTCGCCGGCAGCGCATTATGTACGCGTAACGAATTTTTACCCGGCGGATTTTCACCGCGCAGCGCAGAAGCTAGCCTGCGGCGAGTCGGCACATGAAAGCATGAAAGTATAATGCATCCCGGAGCCATAAAAATAAATTAAATCCCGTGGAATATGCAGGGAAATCCGAAGCAATTAAGCCGGGCAGCGAGGAGCAATGTTTTATTCCGCACGAAGGCTGCGCACAGCGCACGTGTCTAGCTGCGTGCTCATCGCGATAATGAGCCCGAGCACGAGCCCGCCACGAGCCGCGCAAGTTTACCATCATTCGTTCGCGGTTCGAGTGCTCGACGATGCAATTATCGCCTCCTCGATCATAATGCGCCGTTGCGTTGCTGCGTTGCTGCGTTGCTGCGTTGCTGCGTTGCTGCGTTGCTGCGATGGATGGAACGTAATCATATTACCGAGTGCGCTAGCTTCTCTCGGGGGAGCGATGCGGGGCCCCGGCTCTGTTTGGTTTGACACTTGGCCCGAGTTGGCGCGTCCCGCGGGATGCGGAAGGCTCGCCGTGTGTGCGCAGTCGGCTCTGGATTTGCTGTTATTGCGATTATCGCGAAGGCGGCCTCGTGTGACTCGTGACGCTGAACAGGCGGCGGAGGCTGTGCGGACGGATCGCAGGATTTTTCCAGCACTTTATCAGCACTTTTTCAGCATTTTCCAGCATTTTCCAGCATTTTCCAGCATTTTCCAGCATTTTCCAGCATTTTCCAGCCCGGCGTAAAAGGAAGCGAAGGAAATTATCTCGGAAATTATTCGGGCTGCGCGCGAGCCAAGTTCGTTAGGACGTCGTTGTAAAGTTGGCCGTGCGTCCGGACGGTGCGACTGGTGCGATCGGCGCGGTACTTACACGTACAAGCAGCGCGAGTCGCAGTGGAGCAAGGAAAGGAAGAAGCGCGCACTAATTTCCGCGGCTCGCAACATCTATCGCGGAGCGACGCGATTTATTTTTGTATCAAGTGGATGTGTCTAACTAGTTAGTTTGTCGCCTCTCTCCACTCGACTCTCCGGCGGGCCGCGGACGCAAAAGTAAGGGTCCTCTCGCCAAGATTAACGATACTTTACCGCTGTTTTAAAGAGCCTCTTCCAAGTGCTGATGGTCTCTCCTAGCCGGCACCCGAGTTTCCCCGCCGAGCTTTATATTTTCCCCCTTCTCCCTCCCTCGCCTTCTCCGGCGCGGCGGCGGGATAAAGCTCGTTTCGTTATTTTATACCCGCGCCGCTCTCGTAGTCTCGTGTACACGCGCGCAGCAGTCCTCGGGACTTGAGACTTGAGAGCAGAGCATTTTATGATGACTGCGAAAGTGCTTCGAGTAAAGCCGCGGAGGAAAGCCAGCCAGGCCGCCGAGCTTTGTGTAGGCCGCGAGAAAGGGAGCGCGGAGCGGCTCGTCAGGGGTTAAGAGAGCAGCCAGCATCGGCGACGGCGACGGCGACGGCGACTTCGACTTGAATTGATTGCTTTCATTACGCAAAGAACTCGCTCCCCGACTTCTTCCCTCCCTTCCTTCCTTCCTTCCTTCCTTCCTTGCCTCCTATAGCTTGCCTCCTTCCGACCTCCTCTTCGCCGAGCACGGTATTTTTAACTTTCGCCCGCTGCGGACGCGCGCATTACTAATAGCGCGCTATTTGCATCGAATTCCATAACTTATCTGCACAGAGAGCACAGTATGTACAATGTCTTTCCTGTATTGCGCACACCTGCCGCATTATATCTAACGACTCCTGTCCGAGTCGAGTTTTTCGCCTCAAGCTATCGCTCGGTTCTCGCCCTGAATTCGAATCGCGCATATATTTTGCCATCTACTTAATATTAAGTCTTTGTAAGAAAGTAGAAACGTTGGCTCTTCTCGTGTCGGACAGTACTTATACGATACGCCTGTGCGGCCTGTCACTACCTGTCACTACCGTCGACTGTGATCGGTACTTATAGGAGCGCGTTGACTGAAATTATTCATCGCCTCTGATTCAGCTTGAAAAACTTGAAGTTGTGGCTCGAAACTCGCGCTCGCACACCAGAAAGAGAGAGAGAGAGAGAGAGAGAGAGAGAGAGATTAGGCCATCGGCCAGATAACAGAAGAGCTTCGCCACGCTGCTCGCAATTTAGCAAACGTCGGCGCTGGCCAGTGCGCCCTTCGATCTCGGATTCTCGGCGGCGACCTATGACAAATGAGATTAATGCCGCGGACCGCCGGCGGCCAACTGATTAGGCTGCTGCAGCGCCGCGCGCCGGTGATCGATGCCCCGTGCGGCCGTGCAGCCGACCTGAGCTGGCCACGAGTGCTTGGCTCATCTGCATACGCGCGCGCGCGCGCGCTCCCGTTTGTCGGTGTCGGCCTCCCTCCGGCCACCGCCGCGTCCGCGCTCGAGCCACAAAGACGCGGCCGGATTCACGCATACGCTAAACAACCCAAGTCCCGAGCAGCCCAGCTCTCGGCCCCGCTCTCGGCCCCGCTCTCTGCGTTATTCCGCGTGAATTATAATGCCTCGAGACTCCCGAGAGTTATGCTCTGTGCGCGCTCTGCAGTGCGCCTTGTTTTAATCTCGAATTACGCCGGGACATTTATTTTCTTATTAGGTATTCAGACAGCTCGTTTGCATTCGCTCGCGGCTTTCTAGTTTGTCGATTTGACAATTTTGCGAATGCGTCGAGCGCTATACTGTCCGAGAAAACTACTGCTGGTGTTCAATAGTTTCGTTCAATGCTAGTGCCGCCAGCGGGGGATCCCGGATCTCTGAACCGGGGGAGATGCAGGCGAGAGAAAAACCTCGACGGCCGAGACATATTGCCCGTCAACGCAGCCCGAGCAGCTCGTTCATTTGCCTAAATTATATGCCAAGGCGTAATCTCTCGAGAGGGGCTGGCAAAGCCCGGCTGGCGCAGAGTCTCGCGCAGAGTCTCGCGCAGAGTCTCGCGCAGAGTGCAACGATGACAAACGATGACAAACGACGACGGCGCATCGAGCATCGAGCATCGAGCATCGAGCATTTTGGACGCCCGGGATTTTCATTCCACGAGGATTTCCACGGGATTCTCTCGCGTCTCGCCACTGCGACTGCGTCGTCAGCTTGCGTTGCGTAATCCTGATGGGATTCGACATATCTGGTATCAGGCGAGCGTGCGCGACAAGACGCGTGGGGTATCGCACGAGCGCACGGGTGCGCGGCCGTCTTGAGCGAGTGCACTCGAATGTAAACCGGCCCTTGTGAGATTCGCTGGCCGGCGGCGGTCCCACCGGCGCTGACCGCACCTTCCGGGCGATCGCCGCCAGCCCTTCTCTGCGGGCCGTCTCTCCTTCGCGCCGCTCGCACGGAGACGGAGACGGAGACGGAGATCGCCTCGACTCGGCGGATCTGTCGCGGCGCGCGCGCGCGGACGGCCAATTAGTCGAGTCGGCGCTGCTCCGCGAGCCGCACCGGGAGAGACCGCGAGAGACCGCGAGAGACCGCGAGAGACCGAGCGATCCGCGGGCTAACGGGCCGATCGTCCGCGCCGCGATAAAGAAGCGCGAGCGGCAGGAGTCGAGCGTCGCACTTTCCTCGTATCGGCACTTTCGGTTTCGAGGGTAACGAGGTTGGCGCCGAGGTTGGCGCGGAGCGCGAGCGTCGCCGTGGCAACCCCGGCCCGGGTGCCGTCGCGCCACTCGCGCCACTCGCGCCACTCGCGCCACTCGCGCCGCCTCCCCCGGCCAATGGCGCGGCCCAGCCCGCCGAGGGGGATGCTGCAGCCGCTGCAGCCGGCGCGCATGGGCGGGGCGCCAGCGGGAGCAGCCGGATTCTGAGCCCCGAGGCGACAGCATCCCGCGCCGCCAGCGGAAGCGGGCCAAACGAGCGTGCGAGCGCCGCCGCGAATCGAGCCGAAAGTCACGTGCGGACAGTCAAAAAGCTCGGCCGCGCGCAGACAGCAGCATCCCGTCGCCCATCGTCCACAGTCCGAGTCCGCGAGTGCTTCCCCGGCTTGCCCGACCTGCCGCGTTCACCTCGCTGTTTACCTCGCTGTTTACCTCGCTGTTTACACTCGGAGTCGGCGCGCCAAGCGGAGGGGAAAAAGTGCAAAGGGGCCCGAGCCGAGGATGCGGCCCGCTGGCCTGGAGCGGCGCAGGCCCCCCGGGCGGGGCCCCAGAGCGGAAAGCCACGAGGCCGGACTCCACTGACTGCAGAGCGAGAGAGCGCGCGAGCAGAGTGCCGCGGAGCGCGACGGACGGGAGCACCGAGCGAGGAGAATCAGAAGCGCAACACCTGCCGGCCCCTCCGACGCCGCTCGAGGAAGCGCCAACTATGGACCTCAGCACGGCCTATCGCTACAATCAGAACATGATGGAGTACTACACGTGTAAGGATTATGACTCTGACTTTTCGCTCCTGCGGCTTCGCGGAAGTGCGGAAGTGGCTCATCGGTCGCCGAACCCCCTCGCCCGATCGAAGCGCTGCAGCGCCGGCAAAAAATTCACGGCCGCGCGCCGAGGCGTCGGATCGGTAGCGCTCGAGGTAGCTGAGGAAGAGGGGCCGGAAAAAGAGCGACCGCGACCGCGAATCTGCGTAGGAGTGAATGAGTGATTCGCTCATTACGCGGCCAGCTCCGGCAACACGTCTCGCCGAGCGACGGCCGCGCCGGCAGGAAATCCGACTTTCGAACTCACCGCGACATTGGAGTTTCTTTTTGCCTGCCTGCCTGCCTGCCTGCCTGCCTGCCTGCCTGTCATTATTCTCTTTTGAGCGAAAAGTCGCCGCGGCAAATGGCCGCGCCGCGCTATGCCATTTGCCCATTTTCATTACAAACCTGTGTTTGCTTCCGAGAAAATTGCCGCTCTGCCCGTCGGACGCAAATTAGGGGCTCGCGGCCGTCGCCTCTCTTCGAAAAGCCAGCATTCGTTCACTCCCGGGGCAGTTTGCCGGCGGATTTATTTCGCGGGTAATAAAATCTGCGGCTCGGAGAATCGCGACACAGAGTAGCAGAGTAGCAAGTAATGCAATATACGAGGCGAGGAACAAAGAGCGGACCAGTCGTGGGAGAAAGAGAAATATCGAATATCCGCGGCCTGCCGGCTCCTATATCACCGCGACTCTTGGCTCATGACGGATGCGCCGCCGCCGCCGCCGCCGGTTCTCGCTCCTGCTTTGTAAGATCCCGACACTTGCGACACTTGCGAGCCTCTTGGCTGCGAATCAGGCTTCGTCAATGGAGCGATCACAGTGCGCGGTGCAATTATCAGAGTCCAGTTAATCAATAGATCGCGCACTCGCCATAAAATGAAAAACGGTTCAGCCGTATACGACGGAGTATTGAAATTAAAACACTTTATTGCTCTCGCCGTCGCGTTGTTTACCGTTGCTGCTTCTATATTTTCCGCGACCGCCGCGCGGAGCGACTTATTAAATAATACGAATTCATTTTTTCATTGCGGACGTAAAAACGTGCTTCTCGTAATTATTGCTTTGTTCTGTCGACTGTCGGTTCCGCGCTGATAAGCAACTCTTCTTTTTCTTCGGCCGCGCACAATGATCGTTAAAAACTGCGATGGTCACTGCGGTTTATATAAACAATGCGATGTGCGTTATTGCTGCGAAGTTCGTCGCAGCCTCGCCGAGAGGGGGGTATAAGCGAAGCGCGGATCGACGCGCGGATCGACGCGCGTCTCCTCCTGATAAGCGAGCGTTAATTAGAAATTATTATGGAGCCGACAAGGTAGGAAAACTGATGAGAATTCGGTCTACCGGAAGCTGCGATGCACAGTTCGACGCGCAGCTGGGTCATCTTATTCGCGTCGCTCTTTTTACTGTTGCTCGCGGCCGCGCTTCGCTCAGCTCTGCTCGAAACAAGATCATCCGGAGAAAAGAGTGTCTCCTCTTTTTTACTACTTCTCGCTGCGGCGACGTCGCGGGCCTTTCGTCGCTGCCTCTCGAGCCGTTCGAGAGAAAAAAATTGAAACCGAGCGCGCGGGAGACAAGAGCTTTCCCACACTTCCTTGCGCCGCATCGCAGCTCATTTTAATTTATTTCTCGTTCGCTGTTCGCGGAAAAAAGCCGAAGCCTCGGCGTGGTCAGCGCCGTGCGACTTTTGCACCTTTTGCGCCTTTTGCGCCTTTTGCGCCTTTATTTTGCGCGTGTGACACGGCGCTTTTCCGTTTGAAATAGGTCTTCCTGCACTAATTACTAATATCCTATTCCTACCCGGGATGGCTCGTTTTTCGTTTTTCCGTCGCTCGAGGATTTTTCATCCATGCGCGCGATTTCGATCCGCGAGTCGAGAAAACGGGCGGCAGCGGCTGGATGGACGTGCCGCGGGCAAAAAAGTTGAAATTGCGTCGGAGAAAACGAAACAGTAGCGGAGACGCGGTAGCGCACGGTAGTCGTGCTTTTTGCTGGTCGCGTCAAAGTGGAGCACCGGCAGCGCTGCAGATTCGAGAGGGAGAGANTCCAGCAGCGGAGATGGGAAATTATTGTGCAGTGCGCTGCAGAAACCGAGCCGAGAGAGAGAGAGAGAGAGAGAGAGAGAGAGAGAGAGAGAGACATGTTGGCGCGGTAGTTGCGTCTCTCGGCCCGCGGTCAGCAGGCGTGACGGCGAACCAGAGCTGCGCGCAGAGGGTAGCTGGAAACGCGGCCTCCAGCGCCGCTGCCGCTTTATTTACCCCCCCGCCGAATTGATTTGCGAGCGGAACTGGACGTGGCCATCCCGCTGACGATGACGCTCGGCTCAGGCGGATCAGTCCGAGGCTACCGCGAAAACGAGCCGGAAAAGTCGACGCGGCCGCGACTCCGCGAGTCGTCGAACCACGCCACTTTCGCTGCCGGTCACTGCCCTGGATATCCCCCCCGCGTCCGCGCGCGCGCTCGCGGCTATCGGCATAGAAATCTGAAAGTTCGCAGCGATGCTCCGCGCGCATCGGGAGAGAACGAAAGAGAAAAAAGCGCACGACTCGACAGTAAAAAGGGTCGTCGGTCGTTCGCAGCCGTGTGCTTTTGTGTGCTTTTGTGTGCTTTTGTGTGCTTTTTTGTGCTTTTTTGCGCGCACACGCACAGTCGCACATACGCGCGAGAGCTGCACAAAAGTTCGGCGGCCGCTTACGCGAAATATTGCGCGGACGCGGGAGAAGAGAAGAGCCGCGCGGAAAAACGACGATACGTTGGCGTTCTCTCTGCTAAATTACTGCTATCCTGTTCTCGTAAAACAGGACAATGTGGCCGCGGCGCGCGCCGAACTTTTTCGGTTCGATTGCGGATCGGGCGCATAAAAATGGCCCGATTTATTCCCTCGCCAGCTCGTCGTCTCTCTTTACGCTCGCGGGGAAAACCGATGATCTGCATCGGGATTCTTCAAGATCTTCGCGCAGAAGACAATAATAATCTCCGGCGAGTCGAGTCGCGAGTCGGGGCGATATTTACGACGTTATTCGGAGCCGGGGGTAGCGCGTGTGATCGAGGGTGACTCGCCGCGTGCGAGGGATAATTCGATTGAGCTGTCGATGCAGCCGGGCCTGGCCATCGTCGCGTCGGTTCGGCCGCAGCGCGCCGGGGGGCCGAGGGAAGGAGAGCGCAGCGAGCACTGCGAGCACGCAGCCGACCGAGAGGGAACGAGACATATGTCGTAATTCGCGGCGAGTATATAAAGTATATATATTGTATTATATTATAGCCTCGATTCTCGAAGCCGAATTAACCGAGCCCTTCTCGCTGCCTCCTTTCTCCTCGCGCCGTCTCTCGGCCTCGCTCTCGGCGGGAGATGATGCTGCGCTTTTCGCCCCACTCGGAGCCCGAGCAGTGCCAATCTCTCACTCAAGTCTCAGCCGGGATCGCGGCGTAACGAGCGGCGAGCGGCTGTCGGCTGATCCGATGAATCCGAAGGCCGGCTCGATGACTGTATCACGAGCTGTATCATCATGTGTATAATAAGCGTCGCGCGCGACTTTTGCCCAATGACACAAGGGGTGCGCCCCGAGTCCCGATCGCATTGTGCATTCGGCAGACTTGTGACGCGGCCGCGCATGCAAAACAAACGGCGTAACCGATACTCATGCGCTCCTTGTCCTTTCCAGGCCACGGCGGAGTGAACCAGCTGGGTGGCGTCTTCGTGAACGGGAGGCCACTGCCGGACGTCGTGAGGCAGAGGATCGTCGAGCTCGCGCACAGCGGCGTCCGACCGTGCGACATCTCCCGACAACTCAGGGTATCCCACGGCTGTGTATCCAAGATACTGTCGAGGTAAGTGCAACCTTCGCTCTACTTCGCTCCCATAAGTAGTGGCGGCTTCGGGCTCGGCTTCGGGCTCCTTAGCCGCTCGATTTGCGCCCGCGACGATGACTCTCGCATTCTCAGGTCCCTCTCTCCGCAGTGACTGCACCTGACTCGCGACGCGATCAACGCGAATACGAGTGCAGTCACGTCAGCGAGTGGCGGACGGCGAAAAACTCGCGGCTTTAAAAACGATGGGCTCCGGGAGGGAGGGAGAGAGAGAGAGAGAGAGAGAGAGAGACCGGAAGGAAGGTCCCGGGTGGCGGAGGTGACGCGATGCGGTTTCCATGTTTTTTCGCCCCACTCGGCTTCGCCCAGCTCGATCTGCTCCCCGGCATAAGCGACTATTCTCTCTTTCGCTCGACTCGAACCGTCGCGCGAGATCACGTGCCGCCTCTGCTCCGCGCGTGCGACGCTCGTTGTCCGATTATTTACTGCTCAGCGTGGGCGTCGCCGTGCGTATACTGCGGCTCATCCGTCAACTCGCGACCGGGAGACTTGCTCTCTCTCTCTCTCTCTCTCTCTCTTCGAAATACTCGAACGAGTACCCGCGCGCGCTTCCTCGCGGCAGAGATCGATAAAAGTTTTAACGAGTCTACAGAGTAGCGCAGTCAGCTACAAAGCGGCTTTTGAGCGCGGCGCAGCGAGCAGGCGGAGGCAAAAAACGTTGCGCAACACTCGCGCAGAGCCGCGCGACGCATTAAGCGCGCCGGCGAGGACGTTGAGTCAGAGACGCGTAACAGAGCTGCGAGGCTCCGCCGTTGCCACACGCGTGCCGTCTTCTCCTCCTCGCGCACACCCGGCGAATCTCGTTCGCGTGCCGTTAACGCGTGCAGTTTACGCAGTCACGCGCCGTTTGGATTCGCGAGCCGAGTCGCGGAGAGTTTTTCCAGGAAGCCGCGGCAGCGGCCGCTCCGAAATAGATGCGCGTGCGTGCCGCACGAGTCTGTAAAATTAGCCGCAAACTTTTTATGCCGACGGGCGCGAGCGAGAGGATGCGCGCGCGGAAAACCTTTGTCAGTCTTCCTCCTCTCTCTCTCTCTCTCTCTCTCTCTCTCTCTCTCTCTCTCTCTCTCTCTCTCTCTCTCTCTCTCTCTCTCTCTCNGCCTTCCCTCCACCTCCTCCTCCTCCTCCTCCTGCTGCGCCTCCTACGCGCCTTATTTCTTTTATTCCGCTCGTTTGCAAGATTATCCTGCCTCGTTACGAAACACTCGAGCAAATCCAATTTCGCGATAAACACGTCGGCCCAACAGCGCCGCTGCTCGCCGAAGAGACAAAGAAGGAGGAATGAATAAAGGCAGTTATTGAGGTCGTTTAAATCGGCGTATAAAAGCGGGTGGCGGCGTGGGCGCGTTCGAGCGGCCCGGGATTTGAAAAATCGCGCGTTCTAATGGTCATTTCACGCTGAAAAGAGCGGGGTGGAACGAGCTCGGGGGAGCGAAACGTCAACGGCGACATGTGCGCGAATGGGATTTTACGCAAGATATAATCGTTATGATTTCGAGGGGGGCGCGCCGCGCTGGCTTTTTCCAGCGCGCGCGTAATCGACTTTCCGTGCAGCAGGTCCCTCTTCCCCCTCTCCCCGCCCGAGCCGTGATAAATAAATCGACCGAGCTCGTAATGGCCAGCTACTCTACTTGGGCACTTTTTAATTTTTCGATTACGATCGGGCCGGAATTCGGATCAGGTGCGCGGCGGCCTCGGCGGACAGGTGCTTCTGCCCCCTTCCCGTGAAAAGGGACTTTTTTCCCCGCTTTTTTCCGACCGGAAGGTGTTTCAAGTTTTTTGTGCGGGCCGGCGAGAAAAGCGATTTGCTTTAACCGGCCATTGTAATAGATTACGTCGCGTCCGTTTTTGTGATATCTTCGAAAATTGAGGAAGATCCAGCAATCGGAAATTTTTGTGCCGTCACTCCCTCGCGCGCGCGGCGGCATCCTTTGATGAGCGCCCGGCGCGGCAGCGTCCGCCGAGGCCACAAAAGAACTTTAGCAGGATGTAGGTAACCTTCCTACGTTCAGCCGGTGCTTTTTGAGCGCACAAAAAGTGCGGGAAAAATCTCGGGAAAAATCGGCTAGCCGCGTTCATTAAGGAACTTGAGAAAACTTAATTTACGAAAAACTCGATTTGCCTTCTCGCGCCTCGAGCGTGCTCTCGGGGAGCAAACAGTTACGCCGGCGGGCAGTGTCGGCTCGATCCGCTATCTGCTCCGAAGCCGGAAGGAGATCGGGGCGTACGTCGGTACATCTCTCCGGCGCGCCGCCGTTTTTGGCCCACCGGCGTGTCGGTATAGAAATGCGGGCTCGCGAGCGGCGCGCATTCATCACGAGCGCGTGCGGCGGCGGCGGCGGCGGCGGCGGCGGCGGCGGCGAGAGAGAGAGAGAGTGAGTGAGAGAGAGAGAGAGAAAGAGAGAGGCAGAGGGATCACAGGCGAGCCATTATTGCAGGTCTGCGGTGTAATTGAATTTAAGCACGAGCGAAGATATTATTTAGCTAATTAGGCACAAAGGGCTCCTTCAGGCCGCGGGCTCGGCTGATAGCATCGCGGCGCTTTGGGGGGCCCGCGCGCTCCTAAATAACGACGCGGTGGCCAGAAACTCGTACCCCGCGGTGCAGCAAGTCTTCATACTGCATATATCCCCTAGCTCGAATCGTTATTTTCGCGCGATCGTCCGACTCATCTCGGCTTTGTACTCTTCCGCCTCCGCTCCTCGCGCTGCTCGCGCTGCTCGCGCTGCTCGCGCTCCCGAAGGCCGAATTTCACTCGGAATTTCATCTGATGACTGTTGAAATTTGCAGGTATTATGAGACTGGAAGCTTCAAAGCCGGAGTCATAGGAGGCTCGAAGCCGAAGGTGGCGACGCCGCCGGTAGTCGACGCGATCGCCAACTACAAAAGGGACAATCCCACGATGTTCGCCTGGGAGATTCGTGATAGATTGCTCGCCGAGGGCATCTGCTCGCAGGACAACGTGCCATCCGTCTCCTCCATCAACCGGTAAGTTTGCAGCTCCAAGTTTTCTTCAAAGCTTCCGTTCCGGACTTCCGGTTGGCGCCCGGTTATTGCCGCGTCGAAGGTCAACGAAACCGACCAGCTCAACTCGAAAGAACTATACGAGCCCGGCGCGGCAATTTCCCCGCTGGAATTATTCAAAATTAGCGCTCACGAGCGTGACGCGCGCGGCTCGAGTAATAATTGCAATTTCAAAAGTAAAAATCTACCGTTGGCCAGCTCCAGGCGGATTATATAGTAGATAGTACCTCGGACACAATATAGTACGGAGTCAGCGCGGCGTTTTGGGCGCTGTGGCCTCCCAATCTCCCAATCATTAATTAGCGCCGGAAGACGCGAAAACGGAAAAGTCTCGAGCCGAGCGAAATGACGAGGCATCGGCTGCGCGGCTGCGCGGCGGCGCGCGTCGGCTGCGGAGCCGCTCATGTTTTTTAATGATCGCCGGCGCGTGGCGTGCGCTAATCGCGAGCGCCTGCTCCCGCTAACTCATTTGCGTGAGTTTCCATTAGTGCGGCGCGCGCCTCGACCGCGAGATCGAGTTAGTGGATTCGCGCTCGCGAGCGAGCACAGGAAATTCGATCCCCATTAAGAGCAATCCCGTTATCTCGTCGCGGTGCGCGGGCGGCGGGCGGCGGGCGACGGGCGAAGAAGAGCGCGGCTGGACGCGTACGTACGTGTGCGGCGCCGTGGAGCGGTGGAGGACTCGGGGGGGAGATGCCGGAGGAGGCGCGAGAGATGAGCAGCCCAGATAGAGCCCTAAGTAGTGGCTGATTAAATCTGGCGACATATGCGCCGGGGCTCGTCCCCTTTCTGCCTCTTGTCTCGTGCGCGCGCCGCCTCCGATAGCCCCGATAGCCGAGAGCAGCGGCTCGAGCAGCGGCTCGAGCAGCGGCGATCCCGGGGGACGGCTCTCGGCTTTTCTACACATGTACGCGAGACGTAAAAACACTTGAATTAATCGGCCGCCGGGCTATTCCCGAAGGAACTCGCTAAAGGTCAATCCGGCGAGCGGCCCTTTCAGCCGCGTCAAGTGCATCGCCTAATCGCCGGGCCGCCGGATCCCCTCCCGAGAACACGATCATTCTGATTTCAATCGGTCGCAAGAGACGCGAGCAGAAGGCCCAGGCGCAATATGCTCCGAGAGCTAATGTCTCGAGGGAGCGCTTCCGCGCGACGTGTTGTGCTCTTCTGCCGCCTAATCGCTTCGTGCGCATGATGAATTCGACGGGCCGTACTGGCGGATAATGACAGAGGCGACAGTTTATCGATTTTCCTCGCGATTTTCCCCGCGGCGCACGACGTTTGATCACTCTGCAGTCGCCGTCAGAATCGCGAGAATCGGGCCGCGAAGTTTGCTTGGTCACGAGCTGTTTCCCGGAGAAAGAGTGCAAAAGTGTCGCGGAAAATCTGGGTATACAACTCGAGCCAAGCGTATGAGCGGCGTGGCTGTTGCACATCCTCATCCTCCTCGCGCCGGCTCGGCTCCGGGTATTGATCTAAATTCGGGATTCGGGGAAGCAGCAGCAGCAGCAGCAGCAGCAGATCGGCTGGAAAAACTTGCGCCGGCCGGCCGGCCGGCCACCGCGAGCGAGAGAGAGGGAGCGCTCAGCGCTCCTACATCCACTTCCGAGAGAGCTCGGCACTCGACCTCGAAGAAATTCCCTTTCGAGCGGCGAGCGCACCCTCGCACACTTTCCACCGAAAAGTCTCTCCGGCGAAACTGCCGACTCTTTCTTGGGGGAGAAAAACTGCCGCGAGGTATAGTAAGGCTTCAATCGCGAGCTAGCCCGAGTTTCCGCGCGATTTATGGGGCTGAGTACTCGGAAATTTCCAGCCCTTTCGCTGCTAATTTCTGGCCAGTCGAGCAAAAAGCGCGTCGCAAAATTCCGCGGTTAAGCCCCGATGAAATCGCTATGATGGCGGCTGATGTGCGCGCGCGTGCTCCATCAGTTCAAAGGGAATGCGGGAGTGCCACTTTATCGAGCGCCGCCGCGAAATTAACTATTTACCGCAGCCGAACTTTGACATCCCTTTACTCGCTTTAGCCGGATTCGGCGCCGTTCGGCGTAAATAATGAAACCGCCGCCGCCGCCGCCGCCGCAGAGAGTAGAGCGGTACAAGCATGCAGCTGAAAAATATCCGCGCAAAAAGTCTCAAGTCGCGGCGCTGGAGCAACGACGGGCGATTACTCTTCCTGTACGCGCGCCGGTTCATCTCTGTCTCCCAGCCGGGGCCATTATGATCGCATCAGGCTTTTTCTCGGGCGGAAAAATAAGCGGCTGATGTAAGTAGCGGCGCCGCGCGCTAAGATTCGTGCGGGCCACTCGGCCTCGCACTCGGCGGCGCCGTAAAAAGTCCCGAGGAAGTAATGGAGTGCCGTCGGCCGCCAACCGCTCGCGAAAAATAGAAGCTCGGATTTTATGAACTCTCTCTCTCTCTCTCTCTCTCTCTCTCTCTCTCTCAAAAACACGCGAGAATCCGGGCTAGCGACAAACGAGTCAAGCGGGCGTAGGAGCATCAGTCAACGGCGCTCGTCCGAACGGAGCGCGGCTAAAAGGATCGGAAGTATGAATAAAGTCGTGGCCGAAAGAAAAATGCGAGGCCATCGATCACGGCGCAGGAGGCAGGGGCCGCCGATGTTATGGGTGCGAATGCCGCGCAGAGCTCAGTGGAGCAGTGTAGTCATGTAGTGGACTGGCGGCCGGCGTCCGACGGCCGACGGCCGACGGCTCGCCGGGCGGCTCGCGCGCGCGCGAGCGATCAGGCCCCGATGCGCAACCGGCTGAACTGGCGACGGCGAATTAAAAGATCAAATGAGTCGGGCATGATGGTCGGCAGGAAAAGATGGCGGCGTCGCGCGCGGCCGAGAAATCGCGGCGGTAGGCAGCAGGAGTAGGAGCAGCGGCAGGAAGGAGTTACGAGCGGCGGCGAGAGAGGATCGAGGAGCGGGAGAAGGAACCTACCCAGGCGCGCGCCGCGACTAGGGATTTCGGGAGGAAATATTGATAGGCTCGGCTTTGGCTGCGGAGTCACGCTCGAGTAGGCGGTGCTCTCTGTCTTGCCGCTGCCGGCTGCCGGCTGCCGGCGCGGCGTCTCTCTCCGAGCGCCGCGCTCCTTCTCGCTCTTCCCTCGCTCTGGCCTGTGCAGCGTGCGGCAGAGGGGCCAGATCGATAAGCAGCGAGTTTCGCCTCGAGTTTCCTTGCGCCCTCGGGCCTCGACTCGGCGAGAAGAAAGCTAGCGACAGCTCCGCGCCTCTCCTCCGAGTGGTAGCGACTGCTCTCGGGACCGCTCGGGACTCGGCGCGTCCGACTTTGATTCGCCGTACCGTAATGAGCCGGCTCGATCGGCCGCGACAGTTGGCAGAAAATCTGTCGCCGGGCATTGCGCTCGCGGGAATCGCGTCAATCTGTCACCGGGTCATCGCGCTCCGTGCGCGCATAATCCGCTTCCTTTCTCGGCACTCGTGCCGCTCGTCCGACGGCTCAATCTCTGGGATGCGCGCGCGAGGGTGAGCCCTGCACTGCGCCGGCACGTGCTCCAGTACTCTTTCTCTCTCTCTCTCTCTCTCTCTCTGTCTCTCTCTCTCCATTACTTCCATATCATTTCGCACCCCAAAAGCACTCGGCGCTCGGCGACGGCCATATGGCTTTGCGCCGCTGCTACTTTCATGCCGCTTTCGGCTATCTCTCGCCTCATCTTTCGCTTATTAAATCACGTGACCATAAATAAAATTGCCGCCCCGCTGTCTTATTTACGCATACTCGTTTCTCGCACCCGCTCCGCGATTCCTTCCGAGGAAAGTTCGTGTAGGCAGCGAGTTAGCTAATGCCGCCATATTCGCGGTGGCTAGAGAGAATATGCTGCCCTCTCCCCCTCGCCGAGGCTCTCTCTCCAGTCTCCACCGGGCCGAGGCTTTGACGACGAGGAGCGAGCGGGTCTCGGGAGAGGCGGAGGCGGAGGATGGAGGATCCGCGGGGGTGGCTGCCAGTATCGCCGCCGGCGCGTATCCATAACCGTCCTTTGTCTGGCTAATACAATTATTACCGCGTTTCATCATACCCTCCGCTCCTCGAAATTAGCCTCAAATGAAGTTACAATTACGATCTTCTCTCTCTCTCTCTCTCTCTCTCGGCGCTACTCCCGCAGGCCGTCCCTCTCTCGGCTCGGCTCGGCTCGGCTCGCAGCTCGGCTCAGCTCCCCAGGGGGAGCACGAGCAGCAGCGAAATCCGCGTTGCCGTGGAAACGTCAGAGGACAGACGGAACCGCGATGAAGCCGGATGGTCGCGGCACATAATGCCGCCAGTGTGCGCTCCTTTGTTCCTCTCTTCTCCTCTGTGTAGCCGCTTCGTCGCGAGTTAAGAGCGGCAATCCGCTCTGTGAATTTTCGCGGCCGGCGCTGCACGAGTGAACGAGTCGCGGAAGCTGCGCACCTGACTTTCCGCCTCGCTCTTTCGCTCTTTCGCTCTTTCGCTCTTTCTCTCTTTCGCGCCCTGAGTTAAAGCGGCCGTTCAGCCGCGGATTTTATCGGCTTTTGTTGTCGTTGCCCACGCACCGATCAAACAACTATAAACAATGCTCTTATCTCTCAGCTCTCGGAACTCGAACTCGGCGCTAAATAAGAGGCAAATCGGCAGCCTCGGCTACAGCCAGCAGTGCTCCGCGGAGCATCGATGCGGAGCTAATACTTGCCCCGTTCCCCGTTTTTGCGGAGAGAACGCGTTCCCGAGTAGTAACAGACGAGTGCGAGTGCGCCAGTGCGCGAGACTTTGCTCGAGTTCCGAAGCGCAAAAGTTTGGTCGTTTGGTCGCCGCGACGCCGAGCGCGACGCGCATTCAAAGCGCTATTTTCTCGCGGATGACAAAAAAAAGTTAAAAAGTGCCGGTAACTGTGCTGGAGAATCAATCTCAATCGATTTCCCCGACGATTAGTAGTGCAGAAAAAAGGCGGATGAAAAAAGGCTACAGTGCAGACAGTGCTACTACTGTGCCGCCGACAAGTCGAACATCCCACGGAACAACGGTACTCTCCCGAGTCTCGAACGAGATCAAAGCGAGCCAGTGGGCTAGCCTGCACATAACTATCCCGATGCGCGGCGGAGCGCATGTTTATATATACTCCGGGCGCCGCGCTTTTTTCGACGCTCATCGCAGTAGTGGAAACCGCACGCGGAAAGAGGCTGCAGGACTGGAATCTGGATGCAGCGGGTACGCGCGAAGCGAAGGACGTGATCGATTAAGCATGATCCTCCTGCGGCGGCGGACTCGATCTGATACGGGCACCGCTCACTTATCGGCCGATCGATTATGCGAACGCAGAGCACAAAAGTCGTTTTTCGCGTTTTTCGCCCCCAGCGATCCGAGCGGGCGATAGCGCTACATTGAATGCAAAAGCTGCGCGGAGCGGGCACGGTTCGGAAAATAAACAGTCGAGTAGGGCGAGCAATGCAACGAAACGAAAGCGCTGCGCGGGATGATTAGGCTGTTTAGCGACTATAGTATAGCGGCTCTAGCGCAGCTCGCATGCCTTCGCGCGTAATCTGCGGACTCGGTGCGCGCCGCGCGGGCAGCGGAGCTATTGACGGCAGCGCTATAAATTGCGCGCGTCGTCGTTTTCTGGTGCAGCGCCATTGTCGAGCTCGCCCCGGGGCTTTTGTGCGCTCGCGGCGGACAAACACTGCTGCGCGCGACGAGCAAACAGACGCTGCACGCATAAGTACTCGCGCCGAGACTCCGCGCGAGTCGCGCAGTCCCGGTCAGTGTTTAATACAGTCGTGCGCCGCGAGCAGCTGGCGCGCTTGACAATGCTAGATAATAATGCGCTCGTCCCTCTCTCCGCGAGTCCGCGGCCACTTGATCAAACTGCCGCGGCCGCGGAGGAGGATGTGCGCGCCCGGGGCCGGAGCGGGAGAAAAGAAGCGGGAGAGCGCGCGCGGAGGCGCCGCGGGAGCTCTGCCATAGGCCGCGCTCGGCGCACACGTGAACGCCGCACGGGAGGAGGAAAAAACGACGACGCCCGGCCCGACTGCCCGACGATATGTGTGCCTCGCTCTGTCCCCCTTCCTATACAATCCTGCACCGCTCACACGCACACCTCTACGTATACCTGCCTTCCAACCTCGCTCCGCTGGCTACGCGTCCTCCGCCGTGCCGTACTACTGCTGCATCTATATGCTGTACACGCGCGCGCGCGCGCGTCAGCTCTCCCCCCTGCTCCCTGCGACGCGCGCGCGCTTCCTTCCTCGCTCGCCCGGCTTTTTTCTTCCTTTCTTCTTTTTGTTATTTCACGAGCGGAAGATCATTTTAACGATCGAGAGGACGTCGTCGCTCTTCTTTTTTTTCGAGCCGACAGCTTTGCCCTCGTGATTGCTCCTTTTTTCCTGCCTCGGATTTATGACTTTCTACTCGTGCGTCTGTGTACTCTGTTGTTGTGTCCGCGAGGGGGGATCCGAGGGGGGATCATATACTGCATACGCTCGCTCCGGGCTATCCGGCTGAAGAGAAGCCTGCTCATCGACGCGTCCACTCGCTTATCCTCGTTCGCGCGCCGCGCCGAGGCGGCCGAGGAGTCATAATTACAATAATAGCGCATAAAGCGCGCTTGTATGTTGTACTCGATGTTGTAGGAAGAGCATTTTTCAGAGGCGGAATTCCGCAGACGCAGATTGCGATCCGATCGCGAGCGACTTATCGGGCTTGCGTAACTGTAGCGGCTCTCATACTATAACGCGCTCCACATAAGGAAGCCCCAATTAAACGCGAAAAATGGCCTCTCTCGCATTAATTTCGCGCGAGTCTGCGGGGAAATTGCGCCGCGCACGCGATGCCGCAATAAGCGCCGGGGACGTCGCCCGAATTTCGGCAGAAGAAAGGAGCGCGGGCCGGCCGTCGAATATCGCCGGTCGGGCCGTGTCCGAGCTGCCTGCACCGAGTCGCGAGAATTTATGCCGTCGTCAAAAGAGCCGGGAGCGCGCGTAAGTAATAAAGCAATTTCTCGCGGAGACGACGTCGTCGTCGGCGGCCGAGAGGAGAGGAAGCACCCGAAGCAGGAAGCGAAAAGGCGAGCGAGAACCGGCCTGGCGGCCGCGGCGCCTCGTATTATCCGAAAGATGGGTGTCTCGGTGCAGGCGCGGCTTGCATCAGAATGCAGCAGCAGCAGCAGCAGCAGCTTTTGCAGTGGCGCGCGTGCATTGTCTAGAGAGCCGGGCTGGCTGCACACAATGGGCCCGCAGTAGCGGCATTGTGTCGGCGGCCGAGCTCCTCGCAGCGGAACCGCCGCATCGTCCCGAGACGGCTACCTACAACTCGCTCGGCCACGCTTCTCTCTCTTACTCTCTTACTCTCTTACTCACCTACTCTCTCACTCTCTCGCTCTCTGCCCGCCTTGTGCTGGCTGTGTGCTCGCCTTGTCGACTTGTCGGCCACGTACCTCATACCAGCACACCGCGCGCGGCGTATGTGCCAACGAGGGAAGAAGCATCTGCGCGCAAAGCCGCTAACTCCACTAAATCCCTGGAAATCCCCTGCGCGCAAAGCGCCGCCCGGCCATTCACGACACAACGGCTCGACTCACGCATAAATCGACTCCGCAACAACGGCGACGTCGGCGACATCCGCATTAGTGCGATTATCGGTGAATCAACTCAAATCTCAATCAACTCGCGCGACTCCTTATCGAATGCGAATATCCAGCGCAATTCGCCGATTCCGGACGACACTGCCTGGAGAATCGGAGATAAGAGGATATAAAACCGGTCTCCCGCATGAGAAATCGGTCGGATCGCGTCCGAAACGAGCCCCATAAAAATGATAAAGTCGCGCGAGAGGGAAAGAGCTCTATCCAAGTTCCATAAAAGCCAGTCATTTGTCGGAATGGGCAGCGCGCTACATTCTATGCAAATTTGCGCTCGCGCCGCGCGCATGCAAGTTCGCGAGCTAAAGAGAAGGTCGAAATCGCCCCGTCGATTCCGTTCCGCGGGCTCGACTGTCGACTCGGCAGCGTCGGGACGAAACGCGATAAAGTTAGCGTAGAGGTAATTTGAGTATAAAGTTTTATTCGCGCAATAATTTAGAGGTGAGCCCGCGCGCGCGCTCGCAGCCGAACTCGCGGCTCGTACGTTTCCTAGGATACTTGGCATAAAGTCGCAGCATAAAAGTAATGCCGACATTAAAGTTTGCGGTTCCAGACCCGCCGCGGCGCTTCCTCCCGCGCGCTCCGCGCTGCGCTGCGCGAGAGCCGAGAGCTTGCGCAAGCCTCTCTCAATTCCGTCCCTCGCACTTTTTGCCCCCTCGCCGCCCCTCGCCGCCCCTCGCCGCCCCTCGCCGCCCCTCGCCGCCCCTCGCCGCCCCTCGCCGCCCCTCGCCGCCCCTCGCCGCCCCTCGCCGCCCCTCGCCGCCCCTCGCCGCCCCTCGCCGCCCCTCGCCGCCCCTCGCCGCCCCTCGCCGCCCCTCGCCGCCCCTCGCCGCCCCTCGCCGCCCCTCGCCGCCCCTCGCCGCCCCTCGCCGCCCCTCGCCGCCCCTCGCCGCCCCTCGCCGCCCCTCGCCGCCCCTCGCCGCCCCTCGCCGCCCCTCGCCGCCCCTCGCCGCCCCTCGCCGCCCCTCGCCGCCCCTCGCCGCCCCTCGCCGCCCCTCGCCGCCCCTCGCCGCCCCTCGCCGCCCCTCGCCGCCCCTCGCCGCCCCTCGCCGCCCCTCGCCGCCCCTCGCCGCCCCTCGCCGCCCCTCGCCGCCCCTCGCCGCCCCTCGCCGCCCCTCGCGCAATCTAGACTCGAGCAGCTAGCAGTATCAGCGCGCGTACGCAGCCGCTTTTATCGCGCGACTATGCAAATCTCGCTGCTGCCGCTCGCGGCGTCGGAAAAACAAGGCTCCCCTCAATTAAAATTCAATCAGCGGAATTTAAATTTTTAATTGCGACCGGCCGCTGTACCGCGCGCGAGCTACACGGGCCGAAAGCTTATCCGTCCGCGCGAAGGCAGAAAGAAGTAAAAAGTAAAACGGACGAGGTCATTCCGGGCATTCCGGCTCCGCAATGATTCTCGAACGAGCCTGCGAAATCCGAGATCCGAGAGGGAGGCAGGGAGAGCCTGGTCGTATGGAAAACGGTTACGGTGCCGGGCACGCTCTACTAGTCTACTGTCTACTACGGAGGATGATGGTCGCGTAGTTTAGTTCGGGCTGTTCGGGAGTGCCCGTTGGGGAACGATCGAGCAGCGCCCGCGCCAGGGGAGGCATAGCTCCTTCCCACGTGGCGCCTCGCCTCGCTGCTTCCATAATTCTGCAGACCCCGGCTTGCGTACTCCGGGAGCCCGGAGCTGGCAATCCCAGCCACTGCGCTTGCGAGCCGAGCTCGAAAATTCAAAATTTCAGCCGCCGAAAGTATTGCGCAATTTCGCTGAAACTTTCATGAGTGCGATGCCGTGCGTCGCGGCTGCAATTTCGGTCTAATAAGCGGAAAAGATGGGGCTTTCCGTCTCTCTTTCGGAATTTCTCTTTTGTCCCGCTTCTCAATTTGCCGTTGTTTGCGCTGGACGAGCCCGCCCGCGCGCGCGATTGTTCTCTCGACTCGGAATCTCGCTCTTTTGAAACACATTGGTTCTTCGTTCGACTTCTTCGTTCGACTCTCGCGGTCGCATGCATGCATACATACATACATACATACATACATACATACATACATGTTCTGAGTCAAAAGTTTCGAATCGAATCAAGGCGAGCGCAGCTGCTTTTTAATGCCAACTCGGATCGCCGGCCGCTTGCACCCTGTTGCGGCGTCAATGGCTCGTGGAACTGGAATCGCCGAGTTTATGCGAACATTACGATAGCTCGGCTATTTTTCATCCAAGATCAGAGAGTCAGAGGGAGGACACGCGAGACGCGCCATAATAATACGTACTTTATCGGTTTCAAATTATTACGTTAAACGCTCTTGAAATTCGACAAGCGGTAGCCGACGGAACTCGTGTAGTGGGCGTGTTGGCCTCTAGTACGTATGATTTCCGCTCCTGACCGCATAAACCGCACCTTCAGATATGATTCAAGAAGGCGCGCCTAAATTATTATCATACTAAGCGAATCGCCATGAATATTAATTACGGGAGGCAAAGGTATGCACGCGAAGGTTCCTACTGTCGTAAAGCCATTTCCTTTGTTAACTTTGATGCTTCGCGGGACATTTTCTATTCGTCCAGCCAAAATGATTATTACAGCGAGGACATTCAAGTGAGGACTCGTTCAAATAACTCGCGAGACTCGAGAACGAGGCCGATCGAGGCCGATCGAGGCCTTTCGGAAAACAAAAGCCATTATTCGGGCTGTTCTGCGGATACTCGACGAGGGCCTTCGCGGCGGCGTTCGACGCCCGCAGCGCCGAGCTGGAACTGCCCGCAAGGCGCTAGCACTTGCTCCGAATTGGAGGGAGCAATTTGAGCGAAGTGGCCGCAGCGACGGCGGCGAAAAGGCGAGAATCCTTCCGACTCGACAAAGGAGAAGCCGTGACGGAGCGCTGTTACGCGCTGGGGGCCGAGCACTCGATGATTAGATGGAACGCGACCGGAAGTGCGCTCCGCGAGGAGAATGGCGAGCTCGATGGCGAGCGAGGCAGGGAAAAAGAGAGAGGATCTCCTTGCGCCGCGCCGCCGCGTCCCTTTATCTATCCATGCTCGCAGCTTATACTAGTCGATTTTAACAGAACAATATGAATTGTTTCCTGATCGCGGGGAGAGCTGAAGCTAAAAACAACTAAAAATGGCATTGTCCGCGCCTCGAACCCGTAAGTATTTCGAATGAAACAGTCACGTTCTTATTATAACTCCTCTCGTGCCAGGCGGGTATAGCGCGTATAGCGGCATCGTGCGCTCGGCGAAAACAATGCGGCGGCCGAATTTTTCGCCGCTGCCGCTGCCGCTGCCGCGTCCGTGATCCGCGAGATACCTCCGGCAGCTTCTCTCGGAGTCTCGGCTGCTCGCGAATTACGACGCGTTGCCTGCATAAATCGCCTGGCGCGCGATCGGCTCTTAACAGTATACGCCTCGAGGAAAAAGTGCGAGAGAGGGGGAGCGGCGGCTGGGGACCCTCGTCCTCGTCGTCCTCGTCGTCCTCGTCGTCCTCGTCGTCCTCGTCGTACGCACACGCGCTATTCAGCTATAAAAGCAGCCCGACGCTGTCATACGCTGCCGTAACGGTGCCTCTCTCCCCGTTTTTGCATAGATCGATAGCAGCGAGCGCAGCGCGCAGCAGCCTCGCCGTCGGAAAATCGCGCTCTCCGGTTTTCCTCGGCGCCGCGGCACGCGATGACTGGCCGCTGCTTCTTGCATCGGCGTCGGCGGTCGGCTGGCCGCGCGAGCGCGGTAATCAGCGGAATTATCCTCTTCTTGTCGGGCTTTTTCGCCGCATCGCTCGCGACGATGGAGGCGATTATAACATCGATTCCGCCGGCCAGAGCAAGTTCGGTGGCCGCGTGCGGGTGTTTGTGTGTCGTGTCGAGCCGAGCCGAGCGGCGGCGGTAATCGAGGCGACAAATCTCAGCGGGCGGGGAGCGGGCGCGCGCTGGCTGAGCGATCGGCCGCAGGAGATAATCTCAGGCTGCGGGGGCAGGCGGACATTAGCGCGCAGCGAGGACGGGGCCGAGGAGCCGCTGCCCCCCGTGCGAGCGCTACCCGACACGGCTTGATAAGGATCGCCGCTAATTGTCGGGAATTGCCGAAGGTGGCGAACGAAAGCGCGGGAGGGATTAGGGAAGTCGCAACAGGTGTCATCTGATTGATCGCCGTCGCTCGCGAGCGCCCGCAGGCGAGACGGAAATAAGCGGAGCTCGGCCTCGGCCCATTTAGGACTGGCCCACCTCCCTCTGCCCCCGCGATCGAGCCCGCGATTCTTCACCCTTTCGGCGCGGCACGCGATGCGCTTTTCGCGCCCCCGCCCCGCTGGTTGGCTGCACGGCACGGCGCATCATATCGCGCACACACGCGAGCGCTGCCCAGCCGCGCGTTGTTTGCTTTGCTCGACTTGTTGCGGCGCGCGGCCCATTAAAAGCGGCGATTGCCGCGGGGGGTGACTCGGGTGATTTGCCGAGCGGCTTGAATACATCCGACGTTTAAGGGCGCTTCGCTCTGCGCCGCGCACCAGCACGCGACGGCGCAACAGATGACGATTGACCTCGCGATTGACGCTGCCGATAATTTTTGGTTTGTTTGAGCGATTATTTTATTAAATAATAATAAATAATAATAGAGGACGGCTCGGAGATGTCGGAGATGTCGGAGATGTCGGATCGAGCAGCTCGCGTCTTCGATTTGGCAAGATGTTCGCAAGCTCCGGTTGGCCAATAAGAGAAAAGCGCATCCGCGACGGATGAGCCTTCAATTTTCGCCTTGAACGCCGACGCGAGTTGGCTAAATCTCGCGGGTTGCGCAACGCGCGTCCCACATTCTTATACTGGACGGTTGTCTCGTTTTTTGCGGGATGCCACGTTGCGAGATTTACATGCTGCTTTCCCACTTTTTTCCCCTCTTGCGGTTTTCGGATACAGAGGCAGGCGGCAGCGCAAAAAAATGTCCACGACGACGACTGGAAATCGTCGCTTAAAACGTAGCATTATCGAGCGAGATGCGATCTCCGAGCACTCGGGCGCGAAACGTTTCAATCCGTTTTGTCTCGGTTTTTTCCCGACGGAGTTGCGGACAGAGGTGGCCGGGCACACAATGTGAACACAAACTCATATCCACTGATTTATGCCTGTTGCAGAATCGTAAGAAACAAGGCGGCGGAGAAGGCGAAGCACGCGCACCAGCAGCAGCAGGCGCAGCAGCAGGGTCAGCAGCAGCAGCAGCAGCAGCAGCAGCAGCAGCAGCAGCAGCAGCAACAGCAGCAGCAGCAGCAGCAACAGCAGCCGGGCACGGGAGGCGGCTCGGTGTCGGTGATAGCGCACGCGCCGGCGACGGCCGGCGGCCACCCGGCCGCTACCGCCCCGAACGCCTACAGCATAAGCGGCATCCTCGGCATCCCGGCCCACCACCAGGACCCCAACGGCAACAGCATCAAGAGGAAGCGCGCGGACGACGGTGGGTTGTGTACACTCTTGCGCACGCGAGCGCTCGGGCAGCCCTCGCTCCTCTTCTCTCGGCTCTCCTCTTCCTCCGCACGGTTTTCCAGCTGCAGGCTCGAGCGAGCGAGCGAGCCCCGCGATGCTTATCGGCTCTCTCGCACCTTCGCGCGTCTTTATTTATGGATCATGGCGCGGAGCCTGTGCACACACCGCGCACGACTTTGACGTAGACGAACTCTCGGCGTTGTTAGCCGTTATTAGCCGGGGATTTTTCGATCGAAATTAGTCGGCCCGCGGTTTCTCCGACGTATACGGGCGGAGGGAAAACATTGATTTGCACAATTCGACGGATCGATGCAAGCAAGCTGTCAAAGTCGTCGGTATGCGATTTCACTTCACCTTCCTCAATATCTCTTTCTCAATCGTACGACAGAGCGATAAAGCAATACGCTCCCGGCTCCGTTGCAACACCTCGTGTTGTTGGAAAATCGTAGGAGACTGTGGCTGGCGATCGAGTTCGATTGCCGAAAAAATCGGCGATGAGAGGCGGTATATATATATACCGCAACTCAATTATCTCGACGTTTCGCGACTCACGCGCGAGCTATCGAATCTCAATTGCTATCGCAATTAGCCGAAAAGCCTCGCGAAAAGCGCGTCGATCGGCCGCGTTCTCATGAAAGGCGACGCGACGCGATAACGCATACTTATAACAACAACAATATACGTTATGCATAGCGAGGGGTCCCCGTACGCATTAATAGGCGGCAAGGCGCGCGGTTTCTCTTTTTCAAAAATTCGACATGGCCGCGTGCAGGCCGTGTCGAATCTGCGGCTCTCTTGGCTGCCGGGAAAACGGCACGTGACTCTCGAGGGCGCAGCGAAATCCCGAAATATTCCCGACACGCGCGCGCACGCAGACGTCGCGTGACCCGATCGCTTTAATGCAACAACCCTCGACGACTCGACATAATGCTCAGCCGGCGCACGCAACGATTTCCACAGTACGATCAGTAGGTATATATACGAGGTACGGGGAGAAGAGTTGAGTTCGCAGCCGACTTGGCGCGTTTTCGCCCGAGCGGAGAGGGGAGTGTTGTGCAGCTAGATGGGTGATTGCGCCTCCTTGGCGGCTCGTCGCCGGGTTGCGAAGTTTAACGGCATTTTTACATTGCACCGCGCTCCTAACGAAGCCTTTCGCCACCGCGCAACAGTCGGGTGACGCGTCGGCGTCGTCGTATCCGCGCATCTCATTATATCCGGCGAGTGTTGTGAAGAACGACGCTCCGGAGTAAAAGCGATCGAGCGATCGAGCACGTAACTGGGCGTGCGCGGCGCTCGCGCTCGGGCACATATCGACGCGTAGCATCGAGGATGATCGGCCTTTCGATCGAATGCCGTCGCGTAGTCGCGCTGTGTACGTAGCGGCCCGTGCTCCATCTCACGCACGTACTGGCACGTACTGGCGCGCTCGCGCATGCAAAGCCGCACACGGACACGCGACGACGAGAGTAATTCGATATAATTCGATTATGAGGAGAGCGCACCGGTGGCGACGGCGTACTGGCCTACACATGCATGCATTTACCCGTGCGGTCGCGAAAGTGGCAGTTGCGGCCGCGCGTACTCAGAGCGAGAGAGCGCTCAATGTTTGCGGGGCTCGCTGGTGCATGCATTAGATTATGAACTTCAGAGAGCCGCGCCGCGCCACATCGCTTCCTATGTGCCTGGACGACTATGACTATGTACTCTCTCGCTCTCTCGCTCTCTATCTGTTCTCCCCGGAGATCGTAAACGCTCGCCCCGAAATACCGCCCCCTACTCGCATACACCTGCTGGCTGCTCTGCTACGTGACGGCTGACGGAGATCTGCTCTGCGCGCTCTTCTGCACAATGCCGCGCCCTTCCGGCGAGTGGAGGATGATGCTCGGGATGATGCCTGCGCACTTGGTCCTCCCTCGTCATTATCGTCCGCGTCTCGTCCTTTTTCTTTTCTTCTGTAGCCCGCCGATCCACGCGATTGCATACTGCATTGAAATCACACGCTTCCGCGCGGCTTTTCGCGCAGCCGATGCTTTTATCCCGCCGAGCTTGCGTGCGTTTACGGTATAATTCGACGCACCGACACGGAACCCGCCGATTCTTGCCGATTCTTCGAGGAATTTCCTTCGTCTCCAGTATCCGTGCGAAAGGGAATTCAGACATAGTTACCAGTGATTTCCATTCGCAAATTAGAATTTCAAAGTGAGATTCTTCCCCGCAGAAGATGCTACTCTACATTTTCGCATTCATGGTTTTCTCCCCCGAGGATTCCCACATTTCATGAATGCGATTATGCAATAAATATTTCGAAACAAACTCATGGAAATTCTTATTCAAAAATATCGGCGGTGCTTGAACGCCTCACTCACCGCGAGGGAACGTGGACTTTGCTCGATCGCAGTTAACTTTGAGCACTTTTGCATTTAGTCGGGGTGCAGTATGAAGACGCTCAGTTCAGCCCGGCCGTGGGAAGAAACGTCGCGAACCTTCGGGCAGCCTTTGGAGTCGCAGAGTTTGCTTTTTCCTCGAATTAAATATTGCAATTCATTGATTGTTGTTGCCCAGTGCGGAACGCAAAGGGGCAAAGCGTGTTTGCTTCATGCGCCGTTAGTTAAAAGTTCCGTTAAAGGCGGTTTATTCGCTGATATCGATCACACGATCACAGTTCATTTTTGAGCTTTCCTTGAAGCATCATTCGCAAGTTATTGCGAAAGGATTTTTTTGCCCATCGTTAAAAGACACACGCGGGGACAAAGAGCGCCAGCAATACGGCGCATCAAGTACCGCAGCAAACTATCTCTTCCCCCTGAAAAAAAGATGGAAAATTTCAACAATCTGTGAAATCGGCACTTTGCGCAAATATTTCGATGCATTTAGATTATTTTGGAGAGTAGTTGTTCGCGAACAATAGGCTGAACTGCAGAGTGTATGATGTGTATCGATATTTAGTCGGGCGTCCCCTTTCGCCTTCCCAAATGGGAATCCGATGTAAATAGAAATGTAAAATGAGAGCTCCCCTGTTTGGTCGAGCGCTACTCGAAAAGCCTCGAGAGCAGATGACAGAGCCGTGTTGTGCGTATGTATTGTCGTACACGCAGGCACAGAGCGACAATAGTCGATTAAGAGACCCCGGGATTTAGAAATCTAGGTGACGAAGAGCCTTGTAGAGTCAATGAGAAACGCACTTGGGAAAGAAATCGCTGTTGCAGTTGCGCTACATCTGCGCTCGGACCCCCTCCTGCTCTCTCGCTAGCTCTTTTGCGGGGATGGACTCGGATTCACCCCAGCCAGGGGTCCTTCCATTATTACCCGTGTATTGTATTGCTCAACATTGACTCAATTGCTTTCGAATAACGGGCGACGCCTCGACCCTGCTCACACACTCGGCGCTGCCGCAAGTCAGAGGGAGACGTACGCGTGTACATAAACCCATATACAAAGTCGGAGAGAGAGAGAGAAAGAGAGAGAGAGAGAGAGATGAGTGGCTCTTATGTGGATGCAAGCCGCTTGTCTTCCGACTGCCTCGAGCATCAATCGAATTATTCGATTTATTGCCCTCCTCAAAATACCGAGAGGGGATCAGGGGAAAGCGACTCTTTTATCTTGTGATGTCGACTCTCTCGCCTTTTTTCTAGCTTGTCTTCTACTCCATACGACTATACAGTTGTCCCGCCGATCTCTTTGTTCCAGTGTCAAATCAGTCTCGGAAAACAGTTTGTCACGAGGTCTCGATTCGCCGACACGCTCGAGTGCGCGCCGAATCGTTGCGGGAAGCACTGGGAGTGCACTGCACTGCTTGGCGCGAAAAACAAAAATCTTGTTTATTTAAATCGCGCGACGCTGAATGATCGGGGATCATGTAAATGCGAATTGAGACTATAGGAGAGCGAGCTTTTCGCGCGCGTATGCATAAGCAATCCAGTTCGAGAGCGAAATAAAACCGAGCGTCGGTTATAAGTACTCGCCGGAGCTGTGTGCGTGTATGCGAAAGCGCCACATAGTTTCGGCGGTGCATAGTCGCACAGTCGCATTCAAGGGATATTCATTCCGATCGATTTGATCGTAAAGCTCGGCCGCTCTGGCGCAGAGGCGGCAGAGTCACAAAGTGCAAGCGAGAGAGAGAGAGCGAGAAGGGGGATCGGGGACGGGGGACGGGTGGTGCGCGCTGCGAAACGGGTTTTATAGCGGTCCGCCGGGCCGGCCGACCCCCGGTCGAACGCGGTTCGGCCGCCGCCCGGACAATCACAACTTGACAGGAAGGTTTAACGAGCCCTATGCTAGCACCCCCTGCCCCGTCCAGCTCGGGATGGTCATTTAATTATTCGAGATACCCAACCGACGTGTACACTGCGCGAGTCGCGCGACCCATCCCTCTCGCGTGTTTCTCTTTCTCCTTCCCTTTGACGCCGCGCTCTGCGCTCATCCCCGTTCCGATCTCTCTCGGCCAGTGGCCGCCGAGCCCCGATGCGACCTCTTGTCTCTTTCCCGCGCTCCGCGCCATATACATTAAACTCTCGGCATTCACCGCCGAGATAATAAAGACGTATAATGGAATCGAAATTGTTTCGCTATCTATCAATGCCATGCGAGCCCGCGGCCCCGGCCCGCTTTTTCTGCCGCCCGATACATCCTCGCTCCTCCGCTTGCCTCGTCTACTAGTCGTCTACTCGTCTCTCCTGATGAGAGCATCGGCTCGCCCTTTTCCTCAGAAGCATATCTCTTTTGTCTCATTTTCTCTCTCCAGCGACAGATTCAATTTAGTTTCGGGCACGTTTAATTTGATACTCGCGTCTTGATGCCCGGTAATACGAATGTGCCCTGTGCATACAGCTCGCGTGTGTGCATCTCGCGCGAGAGAGCCTTTGTCCCATTATGCGCGCTGGAATATCAAATTTGCAGTTATATGACGGCGCGCTCCGTCGGCACTCGGCAGGCATTGTTTTTCCCTCGGGGAAATTGATTTCGCTTGTAAATGCGCTCGATCTCGGTCCACAATAGGCTCGCGCGGCCGAGTACATTATATAGCGCCGCAGCTACTCATGTGCGACGACTGTTTCCAGACGACAATCGGGATTTGGGCGACCACTCCGACGACGATCTCAAGAGGCAGAGGAACACCTACAACGGCGACCAGCTCTACTCCAACGTAAGTGCATGAAAATGCAGAAATAACTGCAGCGGCGCATCGCCGCTCGGTTGCTCGGCGGTATATACATAAGTAGTTGATGCTCATCTCGACAAATCGATCTCGTTTTCTCGTTTCACAGCTGTGGTCCAGCAAATGGAGCATCAAGGACGAGCACAAGCTCTTGAGCGAGCTCGGCGGAGGTGGCGGCGGCGGCGGCGGCGGGGAGGAGGGGGCGGTGGGCGGCGGCGGCGGCGGCGGCGGCGGGACGGCGAGCGGCAACGGCAGCACCGGGCCCCAGCAGGCCAGCGCCGCCAACAACGCCGGCTACTACGAGCACGGGGGATTCCCCGGCAGCGCCATCGCCACCTCCGCGGAACTCTACGACTCGCTGGGCACCATCAGCACCATGACGCAAGCGCAGACGCCGCATCTCTACACACCCCCCATCGGAGGCAGCATAGGTCAGTCGCTCGTCCTCCTCAGCTCAATTCTAACCCTCTTCGTGAAATGTCTCGGCACTATTGCCCACTATTACTTCTTTCCGCGCACACTTACCCTCTCTCTCTCTATAAACACACCTGTATCCGCACATTCCTTTTCCTTCAATGTCGGGCACAGTTGTTTCGGAAAGCGAGTGCCGAATCCCGTGGTTATGATATATCCTCGCTACACTACCTATACTACTTTCTTAGCTCCTCATTCCCTCTGTGTAACCCTGCTTGTGCTTTGCCTTTGCTGCACTGCACCGACTGCACGCGCAGTCGTCGTCGGCTTTAATAATGCATGAGAGCAAATAAGAGTAGAGGAAGGAAGAATAAGGAGGTGGCGGTGGCTCACTCGGTGGTGTTGGTCCTTTGTCGCTCTATTTATTCCTATCTTTTTTTTTTCTACAACACAATGAGCTTTCGGAGCCGGGTCGCGAAAGCCTCGGCTCGAACCACTCTATGAACACTGCAAGGCTCTCAGCATCGTTATTGTTATTCTTCTTTTTTTGTTTCACCTTTTTGTCTCGACTCTAATTTCCCATTCTCGTACACTTGTTTCGACGTCCCTCTCTGCGTATACCTTTGGCCTCTCGCGTCTCGAGAGCTTCACTCTACATTTTGCACCGTCCGCAGGGCTACTCGTCTGCAAGCTACCCCTCCTACCTAGCTATGATACATCTCCGCCGTAAAGACAAAGAGCAGAAAACTGTGGAACAGAGAAAATTAAGTGTATTCGAGCTAAAGCTGAAATGTTCGATGTTCGTAAAGTTGCGGGAGAGAATGCGACGTTAGGACGTTACAGCATGGAAAGAAGCGGTCCGCACAATTGCGCGAGTGCATCTCATGAAATTCATATTTATCGCCGATACTCGAACGTGAGACACGTTTAACGAACCGTGAAAGCGCGCTGAGGAATTCTCGTCGGCATCTCTTCCACTCTGCTTGAAAATAACTTCATCTGTATATACAGCATCATGTTTGTTGATCAAAAATAGCTGCGCACTTCATTGCTTTAATTCAGTTTCAACTGGTCGTTCCACAATACTATGTTCGATGTCTGTACTATATGAACCATATTGTCTTAACATTATCATTATTGCAAGATTTAATAACCATTAACGGTGATGATTAAAGTATAATTAACGAAAAAATTTGGGGATAATTGTGTAATGGCAGGTGGTACTTTGACGCCGCTCGCACCACTGACGATGCAAGAACTAAAATTGAGCCAAACATTGGACGGGACTAACATGTCTCCCTACCACACCACCGGTGAGTTTGCCACCTCCTTATCTTACGGGCGCTTAATAATTTCTCACTGGCGCGCAAGTTAATTCATGATCCAACAGTCCTTGTTTACATCCTTTACATCCATGTTTATGTTTAACTATTGCGTATTTGTTTACATCTATAACATATGATTTGCAGTGAATTCCTTACATACCTACCCGTCCCTCATTACGATTAATCTTACCATTTTAAATTACATAAGAGAGAATCAAAAATAACTGATTTTATGCAATGTTGTAAATTCTGAGAGGTATTTCTTGTACGAGATTGGCACGTTGCATCTTATTGCCTGCGTTGCCCTTATTTTGTGGCAATCGAAGTAATCCAGAAATCTTATGATCTGCGATCTAAATCTTGTTCTCAAAAGTGTTCACTTTTAATAATAAAAGTCTACTTTTTTGGATCTAACTAAAAGTCAAACCTTAAATAAAATTGCTCTATTACCATGATTTGAATTACAGATATTTTAAATATTTGAGCATAAAAGCTGCTTTAAAACAACAATTATACTGAGAAAACTATACGATAAAATTTAGTATAAACCTATACGAAAAATCACTATATAATATACTAATGGAAGGTCATACTTGCTTTGTATAAGATTTTACTATATAATATAGTAATTTTTGTGGCAGATGAAATATTTTGAAAAATTTAATTTTTACTGCTCTTTCTACTTTTTCGGCTAATTATTATTACTAGTTTTAATAGTCCGAATGTATTTGAATATTAGAATAGATTAATGAAGAAATTAAATTTTTTCGGTGGCAACGGGAATTGAACCGAACTGTTATGTACAAAGTCTCAAATCTGATATAATAATCACCCTCACTTATAGGCTAACATTCGTCATAATAATTAAACGATGATTAATAAATAATAATAGAAGCTGAAAGTAAACAATGACTTGCTAATATCAGATAAACAACAAATAACGGATTAATACTCTGATTACCATAAACTGTCAAAATATGACACACGGAAAAGAATTAAATTTTCTCATGACCAATTTTAACTATGTTTTGTTGTAATTTTGCTTCCTCCTCAAGAGGAAGCTTTGTGATAGTAAAATTTTCAGTTTTGCTAATACTTCGTGGAAACGCATTTGGAGGTGTTTGGAGTACGAATCATACGTTTTTAGAAAATGTCCGTGCGGATGGCTGTGTGTGTGTGTGTGTGTGTGTGTATGTATGTGTGTGTACGGTATACCGCCATAATTTGGAACCATGCGACGGATCGTAATAAAATTTGATATGCATATATTTTTTCTAATTCTGAATTTAGGTCATTTTTTGTTTTATGATTCTGACCATTTTATGGCCATATTATAGCCATTTTCTATTTTATTTTGAAAAAATTTTTTGCTTTTTTATAATGATATGATTTATACATATAATTCAACAATAGTGTATCTAAAAGAACATAAATTTGTCTACTTTTCCCGCAAGATTTTCTAGATTGACTGATCTGTTCATTTTTTATGATATAAAGGTAATTTTCGATAAACATATATAATCCAAATAATAATAGTAAAATGTTTTGAAAAAATTCATGACAATAAAAACAACGATATCTACTAGTTGCTAAAAATTTTAAGCAATTTTTGCGACTAGTTTGAGATAAAAATCCAAAAAACTAAAAAAATGTTTTTTTTATGTCGTACTGATACGGGAGTAAAAAGGTTTAAATTGAGTTGAAATTTCTTTTAGTTTAAAAGATAATTAGATTAAAATTCTTCAACTCTCACGCCTGTATACTCTGTGTGACGAACATTATTATTTTTCATATAATTGATAATAAAAAGCCTTAGTATAAATTTAGAGTTCATGGTTTATAAAATTCCGTGAGAATGGTTATTGTCTGTGTGTGTGTGTGTGTGTGCGTGCGTACGTATACTGTTATAATTCTGAAACTACGTGATCGATCGTAATAAGATTGGACGTGCATATATGTTTTCTGATTTTGAATTCGAGTAAACCTATCCTTTTAGTATCGAATAGTAGCGAATATTTAAATCAAAGAATGAGTTGGTTTTCCCATGTAATTATCTACCACTAGCAGAATAGGAGGAAGCTAAGTGCCAATGACTTGGCAGCGGTTTTATTATGAATTTCTACCAATTTTTACTATTTTAGTACAAATTGTCAGAAGCGAGTATGACCTTCCATTACTATATTATAATATAGTAATTTTTGCTGAACTAGTACTAATTTTTTGACACTCTGTGTGCGAAATTCGATTTCTCCTATATGCGTAGCGTGCGCGAAATGCCTGATTTTCACACTAGTGCGCGAAATTCTGAATTTCACGAACAGCGTGTGCGAAACTCTGAATTTCGCGCACGCTCATCTGCTAAGAACGTAGATTCGCACACTCGTGTCAAAAAATAGTACTCGCTACGCGCGGGCGACAAAATGCGCTCGTGCGAAAATCACCTACTTCGCGCACTCGTATCGTAATATACTATTTACTCTACTGTTTTCTCAATGTACAAAAAAAATTACGAATATTACAATACGAATTATTATTATTATTATTATTATTATTATTATTATTATTATTATTATTATTATTATTATTATTATTATTATTATTATTTGAACTAAACCATTATATTTACGAAAATGAAAAAATCATACTTTAAAATACCTGACAAAGTAATAGTTACGTAAAAATAAAATCTAATGATGTACATTTTATAGAAAAAGATAGAGACTACAAATAAATAACATAAATGATATACATGAAAAGTAGGGAGTGGAGGGATATCTGCTCTAGAAAGTAAAATTGTGCATTCTCATCAGAATTTGGTTTATAGCACTGGGTGGCCTAAATCCGCTATAGGTCACGAAAATCCGTGTCCTATGTAGCCCTTTCTGGCACCGTGTATATCGGACTCGCTACGCTCGTGCGCTAACCTCACGGTGCCCGAAAGAACTGCATACGCCACGGATTTGCGTGACTTGGTGGATTTATGCAAGCATTGCTATAAAATATCGTACGATACTCGAGTCCTATGAGGCATATTCTGCCACGGCGTAAGCGCCCGAGCGGAGCGAGCTCACCGTGCCAGACAATGCCTCATAGGACACTTGTATCGCAATGTACTATAAACCCATACGCACATTCGTCTGGCCAGGACATGTCTGTTTCTACTGAGAATCCAAGAAAAACTGAGAGAAGAAATTTACAAAACCTTTCAGTAACTGTAGATTACTGGGAAAAAATTAAAAGTTTATTTTTCTAGCATCCGTATGAAAAAAATGTTAATCCTATAATATAATTTTTTTTTATATCAAGTTTTGATACTTTTTACAAAACATACATATCATCATACTTTTTTAGGCCCATTAAGATGGAAAATTTTATATTTAAATATTTTAATGAGTTTAATAGTCATTTTTAAACCGAAACCACAAATAAAGGTTATAATGTGTACATATTATTATTATAGTACATACACCAATACTTCATGCATACGGTATTCATACTAAAAAAGAAGAAAAATTTCTATCGAGTTTCAGCAGTTTTCATTTCATATAGATAGCAAGGTTTTATAGACTTCCAAACGAGCTTTCGAATGTTTTCTATTAAAAACATCGGATCGTTGCGTCATGAAGATCGTCGCTACTTATATACGAAAACTAGCATTTGCCTCCAAGCTAGCGCATTTCGGGACATTCTGATGAACAATGTGATAAAATGTATAAACATCATTATAGTCTACAATTATAAAGTAATGATTATTAAATCATCATGACGGGGAGATGTGCCCAGTATGGGTAATGCCGGGTATGGATAATTTTATGTTTCCAGCTTCCAATAACAGGTAGAGCTACTTTAGGCCGGCTTTTTTGTACATATTTTTCGTACATACTTTGGTACCGTTATTTTAAATTCATCACAGTAAAAGTTATGGGAAAATAAGTAAATCTGTATTTCAAAAGTGAGAAATAGTATATTATGTGTCAAGGGCGTAAAGTAGGCTTTTTTAGGCCGAGTGTGGAGTTTGCAGTACGAGTCAAGGCGAGTTAGCCCGAGCCGCAGACGAGTACTGCAACCACACGAGGCCAAAAAGCCCACTTAGCCCTTGGTGCACACCATATTTTTTGTAACGCAAGTACAGATTTTTGCGTTATTTTTTAAAAATATTGAGTGCGACTGATGCAACTTTTTTCAGAGTCGGCGACCACACTCTTAGTAGACTAATTTTTAAATTTATATATATAAATATATATATATGTGTGTGTGTGTATGTATGTGTATATGTATACATATAGAAAATTTCCCGAAAAATGTTAGCGGGCGTTTTTCAGTTTTTTTTTTTGCCCGCTGATGGTCTGAAAAAAGTTACTTTAGTCCCGCTTAATAAGTCAGAAAAACGCGAAAATCGTGCTTGTGTTACAAAAAGTTATATTTTACAAGGATTGGAAATTGCACTTTTTATATTGATGTCGCGAATTGACAATTGCACGGGACGTCGAATCAGGAACATTCCTAATCATATAGAAGGCTATTCTAAGAACTAATTCAATGATAAATTATTTATTTTTGTTGAGGGTAAGTAAATAGTTACCGCCGAAATAGCTAAAATTATCCATACTGCACGCATATTTTCGAGATTTCGTAAATTGCACTTTTTACGCTAAGGCGGATAAATTTTTTTAGTGGCGACTTTGACTGGCGCCCGTCCACTTCCTTGTAGAAAATTGACTAGAGAACACGTGGAATTTTGAATTCGAATATTCATCGCGTCGTTTAAAAGTTATGCCCAATGTATCCTAGGGTATCCGTACTGGGCATGTCTCCCCTATACTTAAAAATATGGAAGTTTATGCGGTCCATAAGCGTGAAATGCTAGTCTTCGCGTATAAATATAAATAGCGGCGATATACTTAACACGTGTTATTTTATGCCTTTATCTTTCGATAAAAATATTTCCTTACAAGTATATTGAAGTTGAATAAAAATCGCATTTTCCTCAAATCGCATATAACATATTTACACTGAAGTATTTTATTATTTTATACGTGGTGTATAATTTTTTGAAAATAGAAAAAGCGTCGCGGCGGAAAAGATATGGGTATTTAAATTTGAAATCGTTTTGTAACGCTTTGAAGATACGATATAGCAATAGCTATGATTTCATCGTGATCAAAAAAGACTAGTACATCCCAAGTTACCGACGAAGAGTAGCACAGTTCACACTTTCGCTGCGAAGACTAGGACAATTCAGATTTTCCCCGCGCGGAAGACTAACACGCAGTTCAAAGTTTTATACTTAAATTGCAGAGAAAACGAAAGGGAAATTGAAGATGAAACTAACGAATTTGGTTTATTTTAAGAAATTTTAAAAATAAAAAAAAAGGTAAAATCTAGAAAATTTTGAGAACTTTAGAAATTGTCACTCTGTAATTTTCTCGTCTTCGTCGCAAATAACGAAATGTGCAAATCTTCGGTGCGAAATCTGAAATTCGTCACTATTCGTATAGGGAGCGAGGATTTGTAAACGAATCGGAGATTTGCTCTGCGTGCACAATGTTATTTAAAAAATAAATAATTATAAATCAGTTGGTGCAAGAACTACCTCGAATCTAACTATGCGAGCATATCCTGCTGCAAAATGGAAAAAGAAATATATCCCACTCAATATCCTACAAAAGATCCATCATCAGGCATTCTTAGCTTGTCATAACATAAGGCATTAGCAATTAGCTGGCTTGACTCGAATGTTGTGTTGTGTTATGTGCATGGCCAATCCTGTAGGAGAGAGCGGCAGCGTGGCAGTGTCATACGTGGGTGTGGGGGCCGGCGGGGGCGAGCAGAGCCCGCCGATGTCGTTGCAGAACGAGGCGAGCGCCGCCCCCGCGGCCCCCCAGACCCCTCAGGGAGGGGACCCTGGACTCACGGTACTCCAGCCGCCTGTCTCGCAGCCCCAGGTAGCCTCCGCGATTCCGCCCTACTCCACGATGTTGCCTAGTTTCGGACACTACGCCACCGGTGAGTATACAACCCTCGAACAGCTTTATCCCACACTCCTCCTGAGTATTTACCTCGATATTTACTGACGAGTGATTTTCATATTTGCCTTATTTGCAACATTCCGAATATTTGGATTTCTGTTTATACTTTGTGCCTGGTCTGCTGTTATGTGTCAATTATTGTTGTGTAGCCGGCGATCACGATAGCGATAAGTCGACTGAGCCGCATAAAAATTAATTTCTTACTGCTTATTTTAGGTGGTGGCGATTACGCGTATAGCGCTGCGTACTCCCAGTACTCCAGCGCACCCTACGGAGGATACAGTTATGGGGCAGCGACTAGCGGGTTGCTCAGTAAGTAAACAGTGAGTATGAGTACCGAATAGATTAGGCTCAACCTGACGTTCTGCACCATTTTCTTCGACGATTCTCCAATTTTCGTCGCTCATCTCACATATTGACACGTGCCTATAAATTTTTCGATTTTCATACATTTTACGTACCTACAAATAAGACATTCGTGCGACATTTTGAATTATTTCTATATACTTGCGATGAATAGAATAATAAAATCGGCGTCAGAAAAAAAATGTACTTTCTACTCTACCGCGTAACGTTCATTTATCTGTGACAAGTTGTTTCATTCCAGATGGTTCTGAAATCTATTTGTTTTATCATAACGTGATTAAAGAAACTGAAAAAATCAAATCAGTATTCTAAAGCGTGCTGTATATAACGATTATGGAGTTTCGATGTGGCTGATATGTCACGCATAACAAAAATAACTATAGACAACAAGAACCGACTCGAGCCCGCGTGCCAAGCATTTACAATGACAAATCCTTTCGTTTGATAAAATTTTAATTGCGCATATCGTATTTATTTGAGAAATTAAATGGCACGTTAATCTCCTTATTTATACTCTATATTCAAATTCAACAGACAACATTATATCTTGACGACTAAACATAATACATCATAGAATATAAGATCATTTGGAAATAAATTTCGTTTTTTAAGTATAGATTTAGAAAATTTGGAAACGAACTCTTAATAACATTCTCTTAAAAAACCATTAATTTAAATAGTACATTATTTCGATACTATAGTGCGAGAATGTGAATTTAGCAATGTGCGAAAAGATCACGCCTGGCTGAAATCGTATTCTTGCACATTTTTCGAACATTATTTTTTATTTATTTTATTTTTTTTATTTTTATTTTTTTTTTTTTTTTTGGTACTAGGAAATTTTTGTAGTCATATTGCACTGTTTTATATGTAAATCAAAAAATATAATAACAATATAAAAACCGCTGCCAATTCATTGGCACGGGGCTTCCTCCAACTAAATTTATAGTTCCAGTAAATAAAACATTGTTTGAATATAACAGTATGTGAATGCTATTTTAAATATTTTCAATCTAAATTATTTTGCTCTAGGAGCATTAGAAAGGAGCGATAGAATGTAGAAGCATAATTAGAAAGATCCGATCAAAATCTCTAAAATAACGAAGTTAGAGAATCGATCATTTAGTTTTGAAGATATATATATAATTTAAGAAAAACACACATACACACACACACACACACACATGAAACGGGAAAAGACTATGATAATTAGAGAGATCCGATCAAAAATACTTTTGAATAGTGAAATTACAGAATCTATTGTTTAGTTTTGAAGATATATACGAACAAAAAAAAGGACAAAATGCTGCATTCAGTGAGGTTTTGCCGAGGCAAAAATTGGAGAGGTTATGTAGACTGTGTGGGCGGTGCGAGAAGCGTTGCGTTATTTTTCATAACGCAACGCTTTTGCTTATAACCTATAACACTTTTACCTCTAACTTCACCCGATGATACAATTCGCTGTTTTGCCAGAGCAAAACCATTGCGTTATGCGGCACTATCCGAGCAGGAGTGATAAAATATACTATTTTCGCATTTTCGAGCACTTGGAAGAACTGAATATTTACCGTAGATTACTATGTACACTCGGCGGTAAGGTATTCTGTTAGAACTTTTTGAACCAAATGACAACGTCGCATGGTTTTTGACGGTACCGGCCCATATAACCTCTGCAAATCTAAAATCGTCAGAACCGTCAAAAACCGTCAAAACCCGTCAAAAATTGGGCGACGTTGCCATTCGGTTCAAAACGTTCTAACAGAATACCTTACCGCCGAGTGAAGAATTTAATAAATAGTTTAAATCCCCACCTTTTAACAACGATTAGAATCATTGAATTTATTAATTATTCAATTTATATTATACGTTATAAAAAATATTGTGTACACGAAGGATTTAGTAGGCTTTTAGGTATAGGTAAGTCGACCAAAAAATCCCACTTTACTTTCTTCGTACGTAATATGCTATTACGGATCCAAAGCTTCATTTTTGAGAAAACAGTACTTACTGGGACTGCGCGTCTAAATCAAGAAACCGTTCTGCGGTCACCGTCGAGTATTCTTTTACTTAATAATTAATTTTTTTAGTGCTAATTAACGTTTAACAACCCTAGAAATTATCGAGAAGTTGACTAAATAATAGATAAATTTCCTGGGATTGTGCGATAGATGCATCGAAAATTCATTCTAAATTCTAAGGGGAGCGCGTGAATTTTCTGTGTATCCGTCGCGCGGTCCCCAGAGAATCATTGCCAAAGATTACAAAAACTATATAGCTACCATAAACAGCTTCTATATCGTCTTTCCCTACGAAGACTAGCGCTGTTAATATTTTCCAGCGAAGAGAAGCACTGTTGAGATTTCCCGCAAAGACTAGCACTACTCGGATTCATTTTATTTGAAAAGATTCATTATTTTTTTTTTTTAAGAAAAACAAACGTCATTAAGACAAAGCTAATAAAATTGAAACATTCTTCTAATTGCCGAACAATTTTATCGAAACTTTAAAACTGAAAATTAATTAAAAATTACACCTAGGATAAAATTGTTTCAAATTTTGAAATCTTTTTAAATTGTTCGGCAATTAGAAGAATATTTCAATATTATTAGCTTTGTCTTAATGACGTTCGTTTTTTTTTTTTTTTTTTTTTTAATAATGAATCTTTTCAAATAAAATGAATCTGAGTAGTGCTAGTCTTCGCGGGGAATCTCAACAGTGCTACTCTTCGTAGGGAGCGTCGATCTATTGAGTTTAAAAAATCACCTTTTTTATCATAAAAATTGAACGGAACAGTTAATCAGGAAAATCTTGCAAGAAAAAGAAGACAATTTTATGCTCTTTTAGATACACTATTGTTGAATATATTGTATAAATCATATCATTAAAAAAAGCAAAAATATTTAGACAGAAATTATAGACGGCACACACACACACACACACACACAGCCATCCGCACGGACATTTTTTGAAAACGCATGATTCGAACTCCAAACACCTCCAAATGCGTTTCTACGAAATTTAGCGAAACTGAAAATTTTACTATTACAAAGCTTCCTCTAGGAGGAAGCAAAACGACGCATGGGTGCAAAGTTATGAGCATTTGAAAATATAGTAAAAATCAGTCGAAAATCTCAGCTTTTGCATAAAGTCGCAAATCTGTAGTTTTTATCCTATTCCTTAGGGTGCAAAGTTACGAACTCACCACTTTTTTCCCATAGTATATGCCTACATCCTTTTTTAAGCATGTAAAATAATACATAGAA
>CM053172.1:41251135-41280025 GCA_012977825.3 Pteromalus puparum
AGTTGCGTTCTTTTGAAGAATCGTCTCCGTGATTTTATAAAATTTGATTATTGTATATTACATTATATATTGTTACTTTATTCTTGTACGCAATGATAAATGGGAAGACGATCATGACAATGATTTATTATATTATTATTATATTACTATTTCTTCTATTATCAATTATTATCACGATTATTATTATTATGATTATTATTATTATTATTATTATCATCTATTATTATTATTATTATTATTATTATTATTATTATTATACGTATTATTTAATACCTTTGATATTTATTAATTATAACGGTCATCTATGTGTAATAAGTTTTGCCAAAGAACCCTTTTTAAGAGCTTTTCAGCTCGCATTCTTTTGATTAAGTTAATATAATAAAACTTGTGAGATTCAAAACATGCAATTTTCATTAAAGTCAAACAAGTATAAAATTGAATAATCGATCATTACGATTTATAGCATCTGCACGAATCATATATATATATATATATATATATATATATATAAGAAAAAATACAAATCCAATAAGAAAAAAGTCTTCACGTGAATTCGAAATTGGCTTTATAGCCCAGCAAAATGATTTATTAAATATAGTTAAATTCCATTTCATTTGTATATGTGATATTATCCTGTTCTGTGCGCCGCTCATACCGAGTCTCGCTGTTGATACTTGCAAACAAAACTATGTAAATCCTTTTTAAATAAATACGAGGTTTATAAGATTTATTTATATTTATTCAAGTACCTTCCTTGTAATATATGCGAATATATGCGGTTCCCTCTAAAAACGAAAGCAATACATATTGTATAATTTATAGGGATAAAAAAAATGCCATCCACGCTTTTTCAAGCACAATGTCATTACCAAAATTTTAAGCTTTATTGAAAAAATGGAGATTAAAAATGTAAAGTAGAGCAAAGAATATTCTTTGCAATCTCAACAAAACCAAAAGCAAGTCAGCTTTTAGAAATCCAACTATGAGAAAAGGCGCATGGCAGTAGGAAATGGGAAAACAATTTTGTAACTAATTAAAGATTATAGAACTTATATAATAGCTAGTAGAGAAATCGTATACCACTCAGCTTCTCAGAAAAATAGGGGTGCTACAACCTATTAAAGACACGTAGTCAATCATACGTGAAAAGAAAGACTCGTCGACAATCGTGATATTCGTAAATAATTTATTTAAAAGAGTCGTAGATTTTGTTCGCGTACAAGCTCTCATCTCCAACCTGATCAAGCCAACTCAAATCTGTTTGGAAAACAATGAAGTTGTTTCTAGTAGCAATTTTGTTCTCTCCCGGCAACTCACGCGCCAATCGTCAAATGAGGAGCGAAGAATCGAATGTCCCTTATATTAATTCAGCAAGCGATCTATCGAATCTCGAAACAAGTGAGGGAGGGAGGATATCTCGATCTCGAAGTGAATCTCGAAGTTGGTTCAATCGAATCTCGAGCGTGAAGTTAGCGTTCATCGCAAAAGTATATAAACAAACACTATAGGGTTATTAGATCAGGCGCGCAACGCGCCAATGTCTCAAGGGAGGATTCAATGGGTCCATCGGGCCCAGAAAGTTGTGTTTTTTCGCAAGGAATCGAATGCCGGTGGTTAGAACGCGCTCCCGCTATCGGTTCGGCCGCGGCGAAGGATTTTCCGAAAATAAAAATCGTTGTTTTTTTTTTGCAAAGTATCGTATGAGAGTGGTTAGAACAGGGAGTCTTGTTTAAGAGAAAAGTTACAAAGGATTTTCTGAATGTCGAGATCTAGCCGGTTCGCGAAATTGGGCGGATGGACCCCTTTGTGTACGTTCGTCCTAATAAAATATTGTATTTTTTCTCAAGCGATCAAGTGAGAGTCGTTAGACCAGGGAGCTTCGAATGCGAGAAATCCAAATACAATTTTCATTAATCCGTTTACGTTGGAGGCCTTAAGAGTGCTCTATACCTCCGTGACAGCCAATCAGAGCCGCGGATTTTTCTTAACAAACTACGGCTTTATTATTAATGCTTTTATAAAATAAAAAATTTTATAATATTCTTTAGACTTTTCTACACGTGGGATGATTCCTAGATTTAGTAAATAATTATTGTAAAGCCGTAAAATAAATGTTGAAAGTTTTGCTCGATATGTCCTCCGCTTGCGCAGCACAAGCCACCAACAGCACCTAGAGACGCGAACAAAAAATTGCTGATTGACAATTAAGTTCGACTGAAACGTTATCATCCCACGCACGGAAGAACTCAAAGAATATTATATTTGCATCTCAAAATGAAAAAATGGAGTTGCATGCATGCTCCTTCACTATAGCGCAAGTATTTTTTCGCAACAAACTGCAACTCCATTTTTTCATTTTGAGATGCAAAAAAGCATATATAATATTCTTTGGGTTCTTTCAACATTTATTTTACGGCTTTACAATGATTATTTACTAAATCTAGGAATCATTCCACGTGTAGAAAAGTCTAAAGAGTATTATAAAATTTTTTATTTTATAAAAGCATTAATAATAAAGCCGTAGTTTGTTAAGAAAAATCCGCGGCTCTGATTGGCTGTCACGGAGGTATAGAGCACTCTTAATGATATACCTATAATGATCTCAAAGCGTAATACCTCAACTCATCTAGTGCTACGAGAAATAAAAGTATATTATTGTACCGATAAATAAAAAAAGAATTAGTAGTAATAAGAATTGTCATATTAAGGCGATATCAACGTTTAATGCTTTGCCGAACAACTTAACAGTGTTAGAAATAAGTAAATCAAGTCAACAAAAAATACTGAAAGAATTGATTAAATCCAATGGTTGATAACTAAAATATATATTTCCGAGTTAAATTGTTATATGTTAAATATTGAAAGATGTATGTGCAAATGATGCTAAGGTAGTAAGTAGGCTACTAATTGTGCATTATATAATCCAAATTCGAGACATATGGCGCGCTTGCGCGCCTGCAGATCAAACCCTAGTATTCGGTAAGTTCGATAAGCCTCAAAAATATCATTTTTCGTGCTCGATAGAATCGATATGCGTTATAATACTATCAAATAATTTATTTCGCACCAATCCTCGAACCAAACCGCGTAAGTGAGCATCTGAAGAATCGTGTACTCTTTCGATCTTTTATCGTGCTCCAGAAACATTATTGACTCTGTACACGAGGTGACTGGCCCAGAAAGAGCCTACATTAATCCTTGCCCCACACGTAACTAATATAGAGTCCTTCAAACTTACATCCGGACGATTCGTCATTTGAATACGCCGCAAAGACTAGCGACTCAAGAATCAACCCACGATTTGGGTACTCTGGTGGAAAATTTTAACTGCTAGTCGTCGTACGGAGTAACGTATTTAATCATGATCTTCATAACTGTTATAACACGGGTGGGATCGGCGGGAAATTTTAATTGTCATATAACATGCAAATCAAATGTCGCGAAAATCAGAGAATTAATTAGCTTCTTTTTCGCTCAAGTTTCAGCTCGAGTAATAGTTCTAGCTCAGATGAAATAAGCTATCTAATGATATATTTATTTCAGTTGATTTATCGTAAACTAGCAGCACCACTTTAAGCTCTACTTCTGATGATAACCACATTGTCAAGACTTTTTTCCGACAACGGAACGACATATTAATTTTTATTCATTCATTTCGTCCAAAAAGGATTATACAACTCTGAAACTACAAACATCAACATAATTCCAATTGGAAATCATCATATTTATTTTTAATAAAAATACATTTAAAAGAAAAACCAGAAATATTTTGTTTGAAAAGCATAACTGAAAAAAAAGTTTACTCAGCTTCCGGGTGAGATGTCACGTTAGTTTCGCCGGTTGGGTGTCTTCGTAACATGGGCGGGGTGTCAAGCCAACCAATGATATTTAAATACCAATTCATTCAATCACTAAAGATGATCCGGTCTCAGCACGTCTCAAGCAAATAGATCGCTTTTATTACGATCAGTACTAATGAAAAATCATCAAAAGTTTGTTGCAGAATGAAAGCGCTTTATGGAAGAACAACGACAGAAAAAACTTTAAAAACGTATTCAGATTCCAGCTCTGACGACCGCTACAGCACAGATGAAAGCTAATATTTGCTTCAGTTGGCTTGTATAGTAAAATAGCAGTGTGATGATACGGCTATGTTGTCAAGACTTTTTCCTTAAATTATTAATCCAAGAACCATTGTGATAGGGCTTCAAGGATCTTAAGCATATATTGACATGGCATGCTTGTAGTTCAGGTGCAAGAATTGTAAATAATCAGTATTGCGACGCTCGATTTGTGTTCAAGATGCATTTATTGAGAGTAATGCACTTTTCGGATAGTTTTCAATGCCAAAAACCAATCACCTGTTATAAAAAGTTTGTAATTTATTGATATGAAACGGTATAATTTTCTGATGACGAACGTCAGAAAAGTTCGAAACGTCAATATAGATTGTGTTCCAAGAAATACTTGTACACATAGATTAATTCGCACTTCCATGTCCCGGCAGAGGGCGCTGAAACGAGCCTCAAAGTTATACCTTAGTCACGTGGTTCTTTAAATAAAGTATATCTATATATATTTATGGTGAAATATATATAGATATACAGATTGGATTTTTTGGTATAACTTTGAGCACTTTCAGATCTTGCCGCTAGGTGGGACACTTTTGCTTGAAAGTGCGAATAAACTCTTTATATTTTAACTTGTAGTTAGCCATTGTTCAATGGCATGAACTTAATTTCCGAAGGTGCAAACGGAAAATTCAGATTACTAGGATGAAAGAACGGTAAAAGAGCAAAATGCTTGATTTGGTCAAAAGTTGTCTACAATTGGAAATATGGAAAAATCATGAAAATTTGAGGTTTTTTCGGAGTCAAGCAATTCGTAAATTTTTTCGTGATTTTTGCATATCTTCAATTGTAGAGAACTTTTGACCAAATCAAGCATTTTGCTCTTTTACCGTTCTTTCATCCTAGTAATCTGAATTTTCCGTTTGCACCTTCGGAAATTAAGTACATGCCATTGAACAATGGCTATTTTTGGTTAAATTTAAAGGGCCGAAAAAACAGTGTCACAAAGCAGTTTTCTCATGTTCCACTGACTTTTTGTACATTTTATGATATAATGAACAAGATAAATCAAGTTAGAAAGGTGTGCTCGCTTTTTGAAAATTTGCCATTTCGCGATCCCAAAAAGTGACCGATTTGCGTAGATTTCCTCACATACATCCGTACAGACATTTTCCAAAAACACTATTTTCCGACTAAAAATGCATCAAAACATACTTTCTACGTGTTTTTATACAAACTCAAAAAATTACTATTACAAGGCTTCCTTAGAAAGAAAGCTAAATGTTTTTGTGAAAGCATAATATCAAATCAGTTGGCTACCTTTTTACTATTCTCAAAGCTAATTATATGTTTTCTACTTCACAACATTGTATGATTTGTATTGTATTGTTCAGAATTGTTCAGTATAAAAAGTAGGTAAAAAGTGATTTAAACATTTTATTATTTGAGATCTAATAAAAATAGTATATTGTATGCCAAGGGCGTAAAGTGGGCTTTTTTAGGCCGAGTGTGGAGTTTGCAGTACGAGTCAAGGCGAGTTAGCCCGAGCCGAAGGCGAGGGCGTTTACGAGCCGCAGACGAGTACTGCAACCACACGAGGCCAAAAAGCCCACTTAGCCCTTGGTGCACACCATATTTTTTGTAACGCAAGTTTAGATTTTTGCGTTTTTTTTTTTAGATATTGAGTGCGGCTGATGCAACTTTTTTCAGAATCGGCGACCACACTCTTAGTAGACTAATTTTTAAATGTATATATATAAATATATTTATGTGTATATATGTGTGTGTGTGTATATATGTGTGTGTGTGTGTGTGTGTATATATATATACTAGTGGGGCTTCGCCCCCCTGCTCGCTCCGCTCGCCAACCCCCCATTTTAGATTTTTGTTTTCAAAATTTATTTTTATGATTAGTTAAGTCAATTATATATATATGATGATCAAACGGCTGTTGAACAGAGATTAAATGCATATAATAATAACAATTTAATCCAATCACATATTGAGACTTTGACTAGAATTTAAAAAAAAATCCTACAGCTAAAAATTATAAACACTTGCATCAAGTAGCTAACATTCAAACTCTTTCAAATTATAAAATGATTTTTTCACGAAAAGAGGGACAACAAAAACATTTATATAACAAACCACTAACCCCTGAATTGGTGCTATTATAGTTTCAGACTCAGGTTTACCAGAAAATTTTGATCTTTGCGTATATCCTAAAGAATTACCAGAAAATCATTCACAAGATACATATTTAAATAATGGATATCCCAAAGTTTGTTATCCGGAGGCTTTTGTCGCCATTTATGTTTCCACTATACGTGATTTAGGTGCGGGATACTAATTAGTTTCAAGATTATCAGCGCAAGGGAGAAAAAAAGCTGCACTTTTTTGCACATGTATTATTCATCACAGACTTGCATAATCGACGAATCAACAAATTTCAGGCCATTTATTGTATGCGGGGGAAAATTAATCCTCAACAATTTTTATACATTTTACGTGTATGATATGATATAATAATCGCTGTGAATTATTTAGAAGTAATCAAATAACATGTAAGGAGGATGTTATCAAGACTTATTAGAGCAGCGAGTATTTTTTTTTTTTTACGTGCATTCGAACTCAAAGTTCATCCCTCAGATCGTCACCATGCCTTCCAGCTTTCCCTATGTTGTTGCAACCATCCATTCGCGCCCGGCCCGCACCGATTTCAGTTAGAGTCCGATATTTACGTTGTCCCCCACCCTGCAGGTATGGGTTCTACCATAGAAGGGGGTCCGCAGTTATTTGGCTTTCCTTTTCATTAGTACGCGCTGCCCGTGCGATCATTTCCATTCTTTCCAAGTGCTCCCTCCCCTGCCCATCCTCCAGTCTCCCCGATTTAATCCCTTCGTTTATAGTTCGTCACGGGTGTATGATTTATGTTAGCTCTCGGGCTTGGTGGCATTCTTCCTCCGCGACTCCCGGTTCCTCTATGTGTCTTGTGTGGTCATATTTTCGTCAAAGCCCTTATTTCTGCTTACGTAAGGCCGTCCACCAAGTTCGCATCCGCAAGTTAGCCCGGGCATTTGTATATCCTATTATATCCTAATTTTTACATGTTTTAGACAGCAGTTTGGATTTTAGAGTTTGTGCACGGCGGTTTAGAAGCAGGCGATATACCCGAATGTGTCTCTTGCACCCAAAAATGACTCAATGTACCCAAAAGGATCTTTGAATCATATGTTCTCCGATCACAGAACTCAGTAAATGTATTTTTATAGAAGGTCCTGGAGGTCTGCCCCTCTGAAAAGAGACCATGTTCCGTGATAGCACAAAACTGTTATTTATTATTTTAGTTTCTTGCAAGCAATAATAAAAAATTTTACTCAATGCCATGAACTGTATAGTCGCTTAGTCAATACTTCCAAAGAATGACGAGCCTCAGTGATACTGTATTTTGATGGCTCGCGTTACCTTTAGAGTTTAATCAATATTTAAAGATTCTGCATTTTTGAGGTTGAATCTGACAACAGCAAGAAGTTCACGACAAAGAGCATTTGTATATTTGGATGAAAGCTTCATGATTCCTAAAAATGAAAAATTATTTTATATAAATCTTACAATTAAATATTTCCTTTTTTAAGTGCATTTATTTTAGAACATAGATTGATTTTTAACAATAACATATATTTGTATAATTTCGGTCATGTCATGAAATCTAATATGAAATTATCGGCAATTTTTTACACATAAAATAAAAAAAAAACCAAAACAAAAAATCAACGCGCACTGAGTGTAGTTATTATAACTAAGAAGTATACATAGTGGCTTCTGACATACCCCTTGGGGGTGGTGTGGACAAACGTTTCTATGAATCGTACATACTGTTTATTTTCTATTTCTATATAAATAATTGACTTGCCTGACCTAACGTTCGTGCGTTATTTGGGTGAAGAATAGGAGGTGGGGGAGTTGGTGGGCGGGGCTTGGGGGCGGTAGGGGGTGGGGGCTGTGGGGGTACCTGTGGTGGGAGTGTGGGGGGATGGTGAGCGGGTCTTTAAGATATTTCAAAAATCACATAAAAATGAAAGATTTTACGTTATTGGTGGCGGGACCCCAGGTGCGGGGGTTGGGTGGGGGCGGGCGGGCCGGTGGGGGGCCCGGCGCGGCCGTTGGGCGGAAGTCTCGCCAAAATGCACGGTTATAATATAGGAGATATAATACTTTCCTTATTTACAATGCGGTGATGTTCAGGAAGCGTTCACTCAATTATGAATACATAACTCATTACATCTAAAAATTATTTTTTGTAAGTTTTCTTATATTATTAGCAATAATGACAGTATCAACCAAGAGTTTCAAACAAGTGTTGTATAAATAAGACTATCAGAGGTTGGGGACAAATCTTTTTTAACAGCTTTCAACATAAAAATAACCTTGTCATCTACTCACAATAATTGCACAAGTATGTTTAAACACTATACTTACTTTTTTACCAGAAACATTTGTTATTCGATGGTTAATTTTTATTTTACAGACATTTAAACTTTTGCTCCCATTTGAACTCCATGTAAAATTAGCTTTGTTATACCCCCAAGGCATGGTCACGTGATCCGATGACGTCAGAAGTAAAAAGCCTTATACGCTCGGTGCTGCGGATAGATACGAGTTTTCAAATCGCATTTTCTCCACTTCTACCGATTGAAAATAAATGAGAATTTTTGTAAATTAATCAGCGACGAGCTGAGTAACACCACATGTGTGTATGCATTCCTTCAAATGCGTTTTATAATTTATAAAAATATATTTCATCAAATGCGCTATATAAGCTAGAACGAGAAGTCTTATTGTATTGCGAAATGTGCCCAACAGGCGGCGACACCGTATTCGCCTATCCCCTCCAACGGATTGCACGGAGCGAATAGTGGATACCAATAGTTTAACCAGTGGTGGAAAGACCTACCGCTACCGAGTCAGCGGTAAATCTATATGCAACCAGATTACCGCGATAAAGCTACGCCTGACTGGATGTACGACATTGGAGTATTCACGGTATGATTTATTGTTATATATTATATTATTTTTGCTAAGGTAAAGTTATATTTATGTTTATCCATATGCCTAATGTGTATTTCAAAATAATGTCGAATATAAGAACAAAAATTCTGTAATCGTGAATGCTCTTTTCGATCATTGCAATAATTGTGTGAGATGTAGGTACGTATATTAATTATTATTTCACACAATATTAATGTTTAAATTTATGTGATGAATATATATATTTTTCAAGTGCAACTAATCTATGTGCGTATCAGGCAGACACGATGTAATTTGATAAGAAATTTTAAAATTGTTTAAAAAAAAGCACTAAATCTGATTATAGGAATGTTATAGTTGTATATACATCGCACTAGCCCGCTAGTAATTTTTTCAATGATCAAACAAGTTTTGATATCAGAAGAAGGATAATAAATAGAATATCGATTAGAATTTATTATACTGCATAAAAATATAATATCGTACTTCTTAAAATGTAATGAATTTTCTTCTTCAATATTTAAATGTAATTTTTATTTTATTGTTTAAAGCTTAAAACTGAAGTGGAATTGTCTGATCTTATTGGTATTGTTAAACTACCAATCAAAGATGTGGAAGTTGGATCTAAATCTGTGGTATGATGCCATCGTTCGCTAGAGTGCATACGTCTCACATCTGCACATTCGTCAAAAAAAGGAAAAGGTTCCTGCAGTGTAAGAAACATTTTTTTGTATATAATAAAAAAGAAGTACATGTTTTTGTACAAAATTTCATTAAATTTAAATTAACAATTTATATAACCTGACGATTTATATCAGTATATTTCAATCAAGTTTAAAAAATTGAACTGAATGAATGGCTTACTACACAATTCTCAATATTACTAATTTTCAATATTCGATTTTTAGGGTGATAGTGGTGGTCCATTAGTTCAAGATGGTTTTGTAATTGGAGTCGTCTCCGGGGGCATTCCATGTGCCAAAGGTTATCCTGACGTTTATACGAACGTATACAAATATCTTAGTTATGTAAAAAAAGCAGCAGGCCTATAAGAATAGAAATGTTAAAAACTCACTTACCAAAGTGACACAAGTTAATTTTATTATTTATTTTTATTTATTTAAAGTTTCTTGTAACTCTTTTTATAGATTGGTTCCATAAACATATACTTAATAAAAAGTTATGTTATAATTCTGATATATGATAACTAACTCTTACAACGAATATTTTATATCCTAATTGAATTAAGGGGTCAAGCCTGGGTTTAAACCTTAAAAAACCGCTGCCAATTTATTGGAACGTAGGTTCCTCCAACGAAATTTCTTGTTCCAATAAATAAAATATTGTTTTAAAATACAGTATTTGAATGCTATATTAAATATTTCCAAGTTTAATTATTTTGCTGTAGAAGCAATTTTCTTATCGCAAAAAATATATAATAATTAGAAAGATCCGATCAAAATCTCTAAAATAGCAAAGTTGCAGAATCAGTTTTTGTAAACAATTATATGGCTTTTTATTCATAAAGAAACATTAATAGGTGTGTTTTTTCATAATGAATTGAATGAAATATGGTTAGAACAGGGAATCTCGATCGGGAAAAGTGTTATGACAGATTATTCGAATACTATAATGAGGTGCTGCTGATTGGTGTAATCGGGCTGGATGGACCCCTTTGTGCACGTTCCCGGAGACCCACCGGGCCTGGAAAGTTGTATTTTTTCCGCAAGAATTCAAATGAGAGTGGTTAGAACAAAGAAGCCTCGATCGGGACGTCTACTGTTATCATCTTTTGCTTATCGCAAATTAGGAATCTCTTTAAAGAAAAAACTTGACCTCCGTAGCTTAACCATCGAATTCAAAATCCTTTTCTAAAAAAAAACTGCTGCCAATTCATTGACACGTAGCTTCCTCTATCTAAATTTATAGTTCCAAAGAATAAATTATTGTTTATATATACAGTATGTGAATGCTATTTCAAATATTTACATTCTTAATTATTTTGCTGGAGAAGCATTTTCTTAGCAAAAGACTATAATACTTAGAAAGATCCGATCAATATCTTCAAAATAGCGAAGTTACAGAATCAAATATCGCTCGTTTAGTTTTGAAGATATGTATAATTAAAAAAAAACACACACACATTAAACGGGAAAAGACTATGAGTGAATTAAGTTACAGAATCTATAGTTTAGTATTGAAGATTTACAAAAACAACAAAAAGGGCAAAATAAAACGTGTTCCTAACGTGTTTTTGATGAAGTCGAAAATTTTACTATTACAAAGCTTTCTCTATCAGGAAGCAAAATATAAAAATAAATATCAAAATATTGTGACCACCTTGCATTAATCTTTCAAATACTGTCAAATTTTGAACTACCAAGACAGACTATAATTTATCGTAACAATCGAATAAAAAAACATGCGCGCGTTCTGTTGATCGATTATAAAAAATAATGCTCGAGAATCTCGGATCGCGATCTCGACCTGGATTTCGTTAATCTCACGCGCCAGATAAAAATTTTCATTTTTTTTCATGTTTGTCGTAATCGAGGTTTCCTGTTCTAATCACACTCTCAGTCGATTCATCATGAAAAAAATGCAACTTTCTAGCTAGGCTAAGTCGCCCGAAAACCGGGAAAAGAGGTTTAAACACCCTAATTACGCAAACCGACAAAACCGTAATAATCAGAAAATTCTACATGACTTTTGTCAACTGTTCTAACAACTCTCACTTGATCGCATGGGAAAAAATACAACTTTTTTGTGTAAAAAAATACAACTTTTTAGGCTCGACGGTTCTCTTGGAACGTGCACAAAGGGGTTATTCAGCCCAATTTCGCGGACCGGCCAAATCTCGGCATTGAGAAAATCCTTTATCACTTTTCTCCCGATCAAGACTCCCTGTTCTAACCACTCGCATATAACGATTCCTTGCAAAAAAACACAACGTTATTCTAGACCAGGTGGATCTCATGGATCGTGTATGTATGTACAAAGAGGTCTATCCAGCCTGATGACGTAGACTGGCGAAATTTCGACGTTCGGAAAATCCTTCATAACTTTTCTCCCGATCTAAGCTCCCTGTTCTAACCACTCGAGATTTAGCTAACCTGCAAAATTTTAATATTCAGATCCTTCATTGCAATCACTCCGATCGAGGCTACTTGTTCTAACCACTCTTATTCGAATCCTTGCGAAAAAATAAAACTTTTTAGGCACGACGGCTCTCCCGGAACATGCACAAAGTCGTCTATTCATGCAGCCCTATAACGCCAACCAGCACAACCTCAGTATTTAAATAATCTTTCATGTATATAGCATTTGTCCCGATCAAGCTTCGCTGTTCTAACCATATTTGATTCGATTCCTTATGAAAAAATACATTTTGTAATAGTTATTTATAATTAAAGGAAAATAAAGTTATTTACAAAAGCTACAGAAAATAGAAAATAATAATTAAAATCCAAGACATTGGCGCGCTTTCGCACCTGATCTAAGTCGTCTGCTCGTCTGGTATGTATGGCTTGTACGCGTCGCGCCTCCCACTCCTGCTACATTTAGGTAATTTCTTTTTTATTTATTATCTCGGAACTTTGCACTCGTCGAAATCTAGTAAAAAATCGATTCCAATGCAAAATTGAACGCTCTTTCGACTGGTGCAGGTCATTTTACTGCACGTTAAGCCGTTTTCGACCTCGATTTACCTAATAACCAAAATGCAGCCATTTCTATCGCATGTCGATTTCAAAGCTAATTTTACTGGACTACAAGGTTGATTGCCTTGCTCGATTTATATTATAGATATAGAGTTAGATCAGGCGTGCAAGCACGCCAATGTCTCGGATTTTCATGATTTTTTTGTCCTCAGGCCGCGAAATGAATTTTCGCGTCCCGTATAGAGGCCGCGAAATAAAGAATGTAAGGCCTGGTCGTGGAAGAAAACGATACCGAAGCGAATATACAAACCGAAACAAAACGAGAGAGAACACACTTGCGTCTCTCGCTATCGCGCTAGCCTGTTCCTATACGTTTATTATATGGTGGTAGATGTACACTCGGCGGTAAGGTATTCTTGCGGAACGTTTTAAACTGAATGGCAACGTTGCCCGATTTTTGACGGGTTTTGACGGTTTTTGACGGTTTTGACGATTTTAGATTTGCAGAGGTTATATGAGCCGGTACCGTCAAAAACCATGCGACGTTTCCATTCGGTTTAAAACGTTCCGCAAGAATACCTTACCGCCCCCTACTGAAAAAGCTCAGGTGATAATCAGGTGATAATCAGGTGATTATCAGGTGATTATCAGATTTGGCATGATTATCAGATGATAATCATGCCAAAACGTCATGTGATAATCAGGTGATTATCAGGTAATAATCAGGTGATTACCATCCAAAAATCATGTTCATAAATTCATCTGTGAATGAAAAATTTGTTTTTGATCGAATCTAAAGGTAGGAATAAAAGTGATATGTTAAACCACCAATTATATACCAGTCTTATAAACAGAAGTGAAATTGATTATCATCGCGAGTAAAAACTTCAATAAGCTAATGCAAAATTTTTTCGTCTTAAATTATTTTTTCATTGAAAATTGGATGAATTAGGAATATGAAATAATTAGTTAACACAAATAGATTAGATCAATAGTTTATTATAAAAATAGAAAATCCACATATAAAAAAGTCAGGACCGGATGTTATGAAGTCAAGATCGACGTTACATGTTTCAATAATGTAATAAATTAGGTAAAGGTATCAAGTACATTTTTCTTAAAATATCCATAAAAATACAGATAGTTTTAATGTCTTTAGTAGAAATTCAGGTTTAATTTTCTCAATTACTTTTAACATATGATAATGTTTAGTTAAATAATTCCTAGTTTTTATGATATTGCATACTGTTAATTCTTCTTTGCTATTTTTGTCAACAATGAATTTTTCTATTCGTACGAATCTACCATCATTTAATAATACGAATGAATTATTCGATCTCCTTTTTTTAATCAAATTTGATTCATATAAACAACCATCTTTAACAATTTTATCATATACTATTGCTTCTGTGGATAAATGAAAATTATTTGCTAGCATATTGTCAATGCTGTCATCTCTACCAAAATATGTTATGTCTGATATTTTAGAGCAATTTTGAATTTTTGATTTAAGAATATCGTCACAGTATATCTTTATGACTTTATTTATATGGGGATATGCACGTTCGGTTAAAATTGACAGAGTATGATTTATTTTAATGAATCTAATAATTTGTGATGTGACTCCTTTTGAACTTTTAATTGCTTTCAGTAAATCATGATTTGCCGATTCAAATGAAAAAGTCGAATGGCACCATAATGGTCCCCAATTTATTACACTTTCTGCTAAATGTAACAGTTGATGAATGTTATACGTCATAGCCTTCTGCCCAAAGAATTTTTCTGTTTTTGCAACAAACTCAAATAACATTTCATTGGCTCGATTCAATTCTTCCACCGAAATAGTATCTTGAAGTAATATATATAGACCTTCAACAAATAAAAGCCAGTGATAATAATAATCTCGCTTTAGATGATCAGCTAAAATTACTGCACTATAAAACAAAATGTAATTCTCCCACTCTCGTGCTTTCCATTGATTCCTTAAACTTATTGGTCTACTTAATCTAGAAATTTGATGTGGAGCGGTGATCATGTTGATTTTTGAATCCATTTCTCTAATATTATCAGTATTCATAGAAGAAATATAATATTCTGTTAATTGTTTTGCAACACCTTCCAAGCAACAGTGCATATAATCATGTACGAATCCTGAAATAATATTAAAATGTGGTAAATTGATAAATGGAGATGGATATTTAATTCCCTTCACTGGATTTTCAGGTATCGTAATCATCATATCATGAATTGTACTTTCATGATCTCTTAGATCAACAGGTGTAGACAATAAAGGATATTTTATACAATCGTCCACCTATATACCAGGATGGAGGCACCAATTGCAACTGCATTTTTCATTAAATTGCTTCATTCCTTGAACAGGAGCACGAGCCACGGAATCCACACAGCAGCTAATAATATGTAATTTTAAACAACGTTCTTCTTCATTTATAATACATGGAATACCATCTTTTGTTAGCTTATTAATCATATCAACAAAGGGTGATAAAAAGGCAGTCATATCTGGCTTCTGTTTATTAAACCATAATCCACAGGTTATTAATTTTGACATTCGTTCTTGCTTCGGCAATTCGTTAAGCATAAGATACAAAGGCCATATGGAGTATCTGGAACACTTAAATTTACTTGCTCCATCTGTATTAAAAATCGCACTTACATAATTCAACTTTTCTTCTTCTGACAAAGACATAACAAATTTCCTATATTCTTTACTATCATACACATCATTTAAAGAATTAGGTTGATGAATTCTTTCTTTCACAACATATTCATAATGATCCTGATACATTCTTATCAGATCTTTCACTTGTCTAGAAGGATCGAATAAAACAAAAAAACTTGTATCACTGGGATTACTTAAATCTAAATCTATCTTGCATACATGGCATTGTTTTACGTTATTGATTTCATTAAAGTTTTCTATATATGCGGTACAGTTTGGGCAAACAGCATGAAATTCTGTGTGATCCGCAGAATCAAATAATTTATCAATATAGTTGATAAATTATTTGATTCTGAACCTGGTATAATTTGAAATTGAAAAATACTGTTTATCAATTGAAATAGGTTAGTCATCGCAGTCACAGACAAGCTATTGACAATACTAAATTTTAGGACCATTAATAGTAACTCGCCTCTGCTAACATTAGTTTGAATTGACAATGGATTAAAAAAATCATTACTATTCATCATTTCATGTAAACTTGTTGGATTCTGAGAAGATTGTGAAAACGCAGCTATTGTATCCTTCAACAATATTTCATGAAGGTATTCGTCCAGATCATCCTGTGCGTCCAGAGCGGACGGGTGGGTGCCTATCACCACTACACGGCGCGTCCTCAGGTTGCGGATAGAGGAACGGCCCCTGAGAAAGAGGTTAGCTGCGAATAAATCGAATAAGCAGCCGCGGACAGCCGATAGGCCCGGGCGTGGGTGTGATGAGCCCGCACTGGCGATCGAACGCATTCATCTAGAAACACTACGCAAGCACCACAACAACGAACACTCAACAATATTTCTTATTCCACTCTCTCTTCATACCTAACTATGTCTATAATCTATCTCTCTTAGCACACATTACAAAAATCCTGCTCCGTGGAGAATGCGGGAGCGATGACAACTGCCCCGAAAGGGGATGTGTAGAATGATTCGCCACCTGGTCTTACACGGTAACGAAGCCAGCGTAGGCGCGCTGCCTTGCAGGGGGGGCGTTAGGATACGAGCGTGATTCCGTAGTGTGTCCGACGATGAGCTGACTCCGTCCTTATCAAAGTCGGAAAGCTCTCATACTTACGTTCTAGAGAGGTAGGGAATTATACCTCTAGAACGGAAGATTCACCTGCGATCGGAAACAGGATCCAAAACGCGTGGGTTTCACTTACTACCATGGCTCAAAAAAACCAAAACCAAACCAAAATCAATAGGGACTTAAAGGTAGGAACGTGGAATGTGCGCAGTTTATACAGAGCAGGCGCGTACCGGGAAATCTTAAAAGAAGCTGGGGGTACAATCTAGACTTAGTAGCTATAACAAGAAACTCGGGGCAAGATAGCGGTATGTTAGGAAACGAAAACTTCACCTTTATGTACGGGGGCGGCGAGCGACATTCCCTAGGTACCGATTTCTGATTAGCAAAGAATTATACACGCGGTTTAAAAGTTTCAATTCGTAAACGACAGACTCTCGTATATCGTCATCGAAGGAGCTGGTACAATTACGTGGTTATTAACGTGCATTGTCCTACGGACACAAAGAGGAAGAGGTGAAGATCTTTATTACGAAGCCTTGGAGCAATTAATCGATCAGTTCGCGTCGTACGACACCAAAATAGTAGTGGGGGATTTCAACGCTAAAATAGGGAAAGAGGAAATGTTTAGGCCCACTATAAGCAAGGAAAGTCTGCACGAAACCAGCAACGATAACGGTATTAGAGTCATAAATTTCGCCGCGGCAAAAGATCTTATAGTAAAGAGTACGTGCTTCAAGCACAAGGATATACACAAAGTAACGTGGACATCGCCGGACGGAGCCACGAAAAATCAAATCGATCACGTTCTTATCGATAAGAGGCGCCACACGAACGTGCTTGACGTAAGAAACTATAGGGGGCGGATTGGCGACTCGGATCATTTTCTAGTAGTGGCCAAATTAAGAGCCCAAATTAGTAGCTGGGCAAAATAGTAAACGGGCGAGCAAAGTAGAAACGTTCGATATTGAAAAGCTACGGAACGGATAGAACGAATTAAGTATCAAGTAGAAATAAGGAATCGGTTTCAGGTACCTCGAAGAAAGAACGTGCACCGACGGAGGTAGATGACGACCCGAACAGTCTTTGGGGGGATATCGAAAAAGCGATAAAACAGGCCGCGAATAAAGTGCTAGGTAGAAAGAAAAAGCCAAAGAGCAAACCATGGTTTGACGAAGAGTGCGAACTCTGGTTGAAAGGGCGCAAAAAGCCAAATTAGACAGCGTACACAATGGAGGCGATAGGGCCGTAGAAGAGTACCACGAAATAAGAAGGCAAGTGGGGGCGATTTACAGGAACAAAAAGCGCGAGTATCAAAAGAATCAGATTAGAAAAATAGAAACTAATAGTAAGGAAAATAACCCGCGCGAGATGTACAAAGGAATTAACGATATTAGGAAGGGTTTCCAGAGTAATCGCAATTAATGAAAGATGAGGGCGGGGATTCTCGTTACAAGCGAAAATGAACTGCTAAAGCTGTGGAAAGGATATTTTGATAAGTTTCTAAACGTACATGAAAACTGCGAGGAAACGGGAGACGAAATCCACACTGCGGAACTCCATATGGAAGAACGACCTACAAAGAAGTAGAAGCCGCGATCAAAAAATAAAAAACAATAAGGCCGCGGGAAACGATTCTATACCAGCTGAACTACTTAAATACGGGGCACCACGCTTACACTCAAAATTTTGAACTAGTATGTGCTATTTGGAAAAATGAAACGATACCGGGAAAACTGGAAAGAATCCATCATTATACCGATTTTCAAAAAGGGAGATAAGACAGATTGAATAACTACCGGGGAATCTCACTTTTAGCTACCTGCTACAAAGTTCTATCAAACGTAATACAGGCCAGACTCACGCCCTTCGCGGAAGACATAATAGGAGACTATCAGTGTGGATTCTCCGGCGTAACAGGTCGACGTGCGATCAAATGTTTTACTATAAGACAGTTGTTAGAGAAAAAATGGAACATTGCGAAACAATACACCAACTATTTATAGACTTTAAAAAAGCGTATGACTCTATCAAACGAAGCAAAATGTATCAAATCCTGTGCTCCTCGGGATACCAAAAAACTCGTGAATTAATTCAAATATGTCTGAACGGAAGCACGGGAAAGGTCCGAGTAGGCGGTAACGTATCCGAATCATTCATGATACGCGATGGTTTGAAACAAGGTGACGGTCTCTCTACAGTACTCTTTAACTTAACGCTAGAATATGTTGTTAGAAAAATGCAGACTAGCGGGCTAGTGTAACCCTTAACGGAAAAACACAAATTCTAGGGTATGCGGATGACTTGGACATACTAGGGATAATGGTGCAGCGCGTAGCGAGAAACGCGGAAATTCTCATAAAGGCGGCTGAGGACACGGGTTTAGAGTGAGCGAATCGAAAACGAAAATATATGATCATGGATAAAATTGGGCATTTGCGAAGGTGAGGTGATCTTAGAGTCGGAAATTATACTTTTGAAAAGGTTAGCGAATTCAGATATTTAGGCACAACCATAAATGATCGAAACGAAATTAAAGCCGAGATTAACAAGAGACTTCATTCGGGTAATGCTTGCTATACGCCGTGAATAGATTACTAAAATCAAAACTGCTGTCTAGAAATGTAAAAGTAAGGATATATAGGACTATAATAATGCCGTAATCCGTTACGGGTGCGAAACTTGGGCGTTACTAAAGCGGAAGAAAACCGTTTTAGGGTGTTCGAAAATAAGGTTCTGCGAAAAATATACGGGCCAAAGAAAGATGAGGAAACCGGAGAGTGGAGGAACTGCACAACGACGAGCTACATAACCTATACGCGTCACCGAATATAAACAGAATAATTAAATCGCGAAGACTAGAGTGTGGGCAGCGCACGTTGCAAAATGGGAAATGATCGCACGCAGCGCGGATAATGAAAGGAAAGCCAAATACATCGCGACCTCTAGGTAGACCTAGACGCAGGTGGGGAGGACAATGTAAAAGCGGACTTAACTGAAATCGGACGGGACGGTGCGAAATGGATAGGTTAGCACAAAATAGGGATACGTGGAAGGCTTGCCATAGATGAGGCGATGAACTTTCGAGTTCGAAATGGCACTTAAAAAAAACAAAAAAAAAAAAAAAAAAATTCGTCCAGATCATTTTGAAAATCCGTCGTAGTATCAATCTGAAAATTATTAAAATAAAGAGATGTATATTGTGTGTGTCTGAATTTTTCTCTCTCTGCCGTCCTCCATACATATAATATTTGTAATTTTTTAAAGAGACGTCGATGTCATTCTAATTTGTTCAGGTAGTACCTAACCCCAAAAATTGTTTGGATCATAAATAATAATAAATTAATTAATTTACTTGCTTACTAATTTATATTAGTCAGGTCTTTATATTTGTGTAATTATGCATAATTGTTGCAAATAACGAAAACGAAATTTATCAATTCATATCGTTTCAAATAATATGAAACTGCAAAAACTGCAAACTAGGTTCAAACTATTTGTGAGATTTTTATTTATAAATTGCATGTTATTATATAACAACGCGTTCTAAAAAATATCAAAAAATAAAAAAATTGTAGCTGTTAACCTTAAAAAATTTATAAGATTGTTGAATTAAAAAAAAAATTTGCACTTTCATTCGTTTCAAACAAACTCACAAATTATAACTGTTTAACTATACAAAGTTATTCAACACCTATGAACTACACAATAACAAACAATTATCAATTTGATTTTTGATGTTACCAAGTATATTGAAAGCAAACAACATAAACTACGACTTAACTTCAAGGCCACAATTGATCATGTTGGCTCCGACATTCCCTTCATATTTCAGTTTTTCAAGTTCATTTGTGAATAAACAATAAATAAAAGGTACGCTTATTTTGACTAAGGACGTAGCAACAATATCAACTAACGTAGATCCAGAGGTGTAAAGGTGCATTAAAATGTAATTGATACAATTTAATATGCAAAATAAAGTATGCCTATATTTATATATAACATGATAAAGATCACTTCAATAAAATAAACATTAACCCTAATGATATCAATAAATAATATTTGTTACAATAAAAATATTACCTTCAAATAAGGATTTTCTTGTTCTGCGCATACTTCATTAAGATGTTCGTTGTCCACTTCTATGCGAACTTTATCAAATTACGTAGTTTTTCTAGATGAATGCGTTCGATCGCCAGTGCGGGCTCATCACACCCACGCCCGGGCCTATCGACTGTCCGCGGCTGCTTATTCGATTTATTCGCAGCTAACCTCTTTCTCAGGGGCTGTTCCTCTATCCGCAACCTGAGGACGCGCTGTGTAGTGATGATAGGCACCCACCCGTCCGCTCTGGACGCACAGGATGTAAATGATTATGATTCAAAAAACAAGTACTATATTTTTTGGAATGATGGTGTTAACAATGACAAATATCCAGGATATATTGTAAGCCTTGGTGGTATGTTAATCTTTTAAATAATGTTGAAGCTATTATTAAACATCCGGCAGGGGTCTCTATTTATTTCTATTTTATATCTATATCTATTTTCTTAACAGCATATCTGAGGAGGGAGATCTGCCGGATGTTTAAAACTACTATGTATTTTATACAAGCAAACTGTTTTAAATGAACATGATTTCTTTTTTATAGTGTCAAAAGAGGATGCTGAGTATCGAGCTTCAACCAGAGAAAAAAGAATGGCTGTTCCAAAAAAACTGACGTCAAGTGATGCAAGTGATGAGGAAAATGAGGACGAAGATAGTCAAAAACCTGTAAGTGTTTATTTTTATTTCAATTTTTAAGTAAAATTTGTAATTTAACGTAGAACTTATGAATAAATAAACAACTAAACTAACAATTACAATTTCTTTTCATTTTTCAGGCTAAAAAAAGAATGTATATGATGTGTGCTCAGTAGAATAATTCTAGTAGAATAATTGAAACGTATAAAAGTCAAGTTTTATTAAATAGTCGTCAAGAATTAACTTTGGATAATGGCAATAGCATAATGCTAGCATAAATAACGATGGTCTTAAAGATTTTTCAGACAAACATGTTACAGTGCAGTTGACAGATTTTCTTAAATCAAGCGTACTTGGAATGCAAGGTTAGTATGATTTTCTACAACCATATATCAGTATCTTTTTCTATTTTTTACTATTGAAACAGCCATTATTTAATTTTTGAGGTTAAGTGAGACTTTTTTTGCTTCCACTGAATTCTTTTTAATATTTAATGAGATAAACAACAGTTTTAATAATTTTAAGTCCTAGAATTTTCATTATTTAGCAAATTACTTCAATTACAATAAAAAAAATGTTTTTTTTTTTTACTTTTAGAAGTTGATAATACTGAGCAATCTAAGGTCTTATCTGACAGTACTAACGTCATTCCAATAATCGACAACAGTAAAGCTAAAGTACAGAAGGCAAGACAATCATTTCCGAAACCAACTTTATCTGTAACAGAAGCAGTTGCTGCTTCCACAGAGGAAAATTCAGAAACACGCTCAGTTTTTTCACCGTTGAACAGTTCTAGTCCGCTATTTAACCAAGAAGAAAGATTACAATTTCTCAAGAGGCTACAACGCTTGCGACAATTCCAAGATTCCTCAAATTCTTCAGGATCTCCTAAATCATTAAGTCTTTCAGAATCTCCCCATCGTAGTGTAAGACCACAACCAACAAATCTTTTTCAGACTATAAGTACATTATCACAAGTGCAGCAATCGCTCAATGAAAATAGAGATAGTGAAAATAACTTGGAGCAGATAGAAACTGAAAATTTGGCTCCACAAGAGGGTGATCTGCATACAGGACAGGGTGGTGCTTCTACAGAAGAGGGTGATGGACGTACAGGAGAGAGTGGTCAGCCTACAGGAGGGAATGACGAGTCCAACGAAGAAGATAGCTTTAATGATAATGATTATGATGGTAAGAAACTAATTTATTTACTTCAGTTTTATAACAAAAAATTAACCAAAAAAATATTTCTAGATGGCGCAACTACTCAATGCAAGTATGTATATACTTATAAACCTAAGCTGTATAAAACTTACAAACGCAAGAATTATGATATGACTTCGGAATTCAATGACGAATTCGCAAGATACCAAGAGATTGGTGATGAAGAGGTATGTATTATAGTGTATATATGAAATAATATTTATATTTTCAAGCCATTTCATAAATGTAAATTTAATTTTGTAGATATATCTTGGTAGGGGCTGCAAAGTAGGTAAAAGAACATGACGAATGGCTAAAACCAAAAAGTACATGAGCTTTTTACGAGACGTAGGAGGATTTCTATGGAAACCACGAGAATTAGCACAGCGTTGTCTGAATTTACAGAAACTCAAGAGCAAAACAATACCTGGAGGACATGTTATAAAACTCTGTTCACCTCGGAAGTTGAATTTGTACTTGAGTGCGTATTAAACATTATCTGTATATAGATACTTAATTTAAAAAGTAAAGTACACTTGCTTATATCAACAAAAATATCAAAGCAATGTATTTCCGCCCTTTAAAAAATTATGGCTTCTGTTGTAACCCTCTTAAAAATATTTACATGAAATTTTATTTCAAATTTTATGTAAAGATTTTAGACTTTTGCACATAAAATTTAACATAAATTATTTAAATTGTAAAACTTTACGTAAAATTTTACATATAATTTTATGTCAAGATCTTCATGTAAAATTTGATGTAAATATTTACATACAATTTTACAATGTAAATGATACATGTGAAATTTTATGTGCAAAAGTCTAAAATCTTTACATAAAATTTGATATAAAATTTCATGTAAATATTTTTAAGAGGGAAAGAATTTAATACGTAATTCTCTGATTGGTTGCTGGTTGGTTACCTAGGCAATAAGATTAGATCCATGCTTTAAGTGGACAGTATGCGAGCCACTTACTATCCATGTCCAAATCTGTCATAATCATAGTAAATCCATGATATTGAAGTTCGATGTCTCTTCTTTTGCGTAGAGACTTATTAAATTATTCAAAAACAGACTGCGATTACAGTTTTTACTTAAAAGTCTTGATTTGGCTTTTTACCTTAAACTTTATGGCTTTGGCGTCAAAAAATACAGGTATGTCCATACATAATAATTAAATTCATATTAGCTAGAATGAATTCAACCAAATATATTGTTTCAACATACCAATATAAATAAACATGCATAATTTTATCCATGTAGGTCTGATTGTTTTTGAATGAGAGCTAAAACCAAATTCTTACTGATTCCGATTACTTTTTTTACAATATTCTTTTTGCTTTCATTTAAAAACTATCATATCTAGAGGGCTGAAATTTTACATATTAATTTGTATTAGCATGTTGAAACAATATATTAAGTTGAAATCATTCTAGCTGATATGAATTCGAGTTTCATGTATAGGCCTACCTGTATATTTTGACGCCAAAGCCATAGGGTTCAAGATCAAAAGCCGAACCAAGACAGTTAAGTAAAAACTGTCAACGCAGTCTGTTTTTCAATAATTTAACAAGTTTCTACGCAAAAGAATAGACATCGAACTTCAGTATGATGAATTTACCATGATCATGACAGATTTGGATGTGGACAGTTACTGGCTCGCATACTGATTGACAAAATATTTTGTTGTGAGAGATTTAACAGGTCTATAGCGCTCATATTTTGTATATACATTTGTTTTATGAATGTGAAAATATATTGAAAATTGAATTGACCTTAACTACAATACTTTTGATCTTGACTGCAAGACCCATGATAATTATTTAGTCATATAGCACACTTTATTCACATCAGTGTCGAAATACACAAAATAAATTTTTTGTTCAAGGTTTATTTGAAGATTATTTAAATGAGCAACGACGCTATCAAAATTTAACAGAAAGCGAAAAGGACATCATGATCAAAAATTCTACAGAGTGTCTTACAGATCTAATTAGAGATGAACGAAGAAATTTCGTTAACAAGTATTCAAGAAAAACAGTATAAATAATACCATAAAAATATTTGTACTTAATAATATAATGTTTCAAGCTTTACCAATGCTATTCCAAAGATTGTTGAAATTATTTTGATAAATAATAAATTAAAATATTTTTATTACTCGTCTATGATTGTGTACATAGTGCCTTCTACTATATAAAATTTATGATTGTATATAAAACTAGTAGGCCTTTAACCAGCACGCGCAGAGCGATTCGATACTAATCGCTGACTCCCTTTTAGAGATATATATTTTATACATGGACAAGTATTCAGTTTTTATTTTATCTATTGAATTTTCATATAAAAAAAGTTTTGTCATATTTTGATACACTACAAAATCAATATGATTATCACCTGATTATCACCTGACGTTATGGCATGATTATCACCTGATAATAATCTGATAATCACCGAATTATCACCTGATTATCTCCTGATTATCACCTGATTATCACCTGAGCTTTTTCAGTAGGGCCGAGTGTATATAGGTATACTGCGGTGTGCGCGATACTGATTTGGTGTGCGGTTTAATCTCCTTTTGCTGTCATGCTTTCTTCGCTGTTCAGTCGTGTTCGTGTATATTACACGCAAGTAACGCGAGCAAAAATTATAAATCGAGTAGCCGAGTAGTTGAATTGAGTGCGAGTCTATATATATTGAATGTCTTTGAGTTTATTCGTAGTTAAATTCAACGAGTTTATTAACAAGTTAAGTGTAAAAATGTCGGATAATTTAATGAATTGCTTCCTTCCTAAGGAAGCCTTGTAATAGTAATTTTTGGAGTTTGTGTAAAAACATGTGGGAAGTGTGTTTTGATGAATTTTTAGTCGAAAAATGGTGTTTTTAGAAAATGTCCGTACGGATGTATGTGTATGTGTGTGTGTGTGTGTGCGTATGTATACGCCTGTTTCTCAGCTTCTACTTGGTGGATTTTAACCCACCAAGTCTCATTTTCATTTGGTTTTTTGCTAGAAGATAGTGGGACGAAAGTCCGTTTTTACAATTTATATACGCGTTTTTTGTATAGTGATTTTTTAGTTTTGTGATTTCAGTTTTTGCCAAACAAAGTTATCGAAAAGTTAATAAAAGTAAATAGCATATAAAAGTAAAAAAATATATGATTATTGAAGGTAATTAGAACTATATGCCACTTAAATTTTAAGTCATTTCATGGGGCAGATCCTGAGAAAAACATCAAAAACTGAAAAAAATCGTTTTTCTACGTGACGCGATAACTGGAGTAAAAAGGCAATAATCAAGTTCAAATTTTGGATTTAGTTAGCATTATATAGCACAATGATCCCTTTCTTTGGGATTTTTATAAAACCAGTTAGTTTCAAAGATATTGAGCTTCAAACTTTTGTTTTTTCACCCTGTATACTATGAGTCGTTTTTTCTACGTGATGCGATAACTGGAGTAAAAAGGCAATAATCAATTTAAAATTTTGGATTTGGTAGTTTTTGCTAGAAAATTTGAACTGAGCTAGTTCTGGGATGGAAACCTTATACAAATATAAAAATAATGAATTTTTGTCAAAAAAAAAAACTTTTGACAAAATTTTGAGCAAGATATACCCGAGGGATTTGCTATCCGTGTTAGTAAATGTTGTCTTTTAGTCCAAATAAATAGCAATCCATCTATGTAAAGTAGGAGGGGTGCTCTTGCTCCGAGGTAAAATAGCGTAAGTTATCATATCTAGCTAAGATCCAAAATATCACAGCAGTCGATAATGCAGAAATTCACTGAATCTAATGCAGGTTTGTTACCTTACTTGAGTTGTACAGGAAACCTACTATACTACAGCTGTCATTATATCGACGCTCCTATGGAAGAGTAGCTCGATCCGGCAAACTGCGAAGAAGAGTATGTCCCACGTTTTGCGTCAAAGAGTAACACGAATATTGAGTTTGCCGCGATGAATAGCACGCCACGCGCCATGTGCGCCGAAAAGTAGCAGGACGAGCGAGCCCGCAACGAAGAGTAGTTTCTCTACGTCCCATGTGTCGAAAAGTAATCCGCTGAGCGGACTTGCGGCGAAGAATAGCGTGCCCTTTCATCTTAGCGACGAAGAGTAGCACGTAAACCAAGGTGCGCCGAATACTAGCACTATAATCGAGTTAAGCCAAAGACTACATGCTAAAATAGATATTTTGGAACATATTTTAAGTATTTATCTATTATCGCAATAAAAATGTTATTTACTGCACCTGATCATAATTATAGGTATGATATTTTCGGAACTAAATAAACTAAAATTTAATTTTTACGGTACTTTTATAATATTAAAAAACCGCTGCCAATTCTTTGGCACGAAGCTTCCTTCAACCTTATGTATCGCTTTAATATCTAAATTGTTTTTACTTCATATATAATTCTATAAAGTTTGTATGCTTTTTCGTTTGATGGATAAAATTATTTCGAAATAATTATATTACATAATCAATGCGTAACTGAAAATATTGTTTTTAACGATTTAATAAAACAAAAAACAGAAAAAAACTAGCCGATAATCATGATGTTTTAACGAAAAGTTCAAAATTTAGTTTCCGAGATATAATGATAAGGATATAGTTCGCGGAACGTATCTAAAATCACCAGTGATCGAAAAATCGCCATGAATATACGCACATGCGTAACTGAAAATCTTATTTTTAACGAATTAATAAAACAAAAACAGCAAAAAACGAGTCTAAGTATAGATTAAAATCCATTAATGGAAACTGAGATCGAAGCGATACAGTTTTCAGTTATATAGAGTATACAGGGTAAGAAAACAAAATTTCGAAGATTAATATCTTTAAAACTAACTGGTATCATAAACAACACAAAGAAAGAGATAAAGGTGCTATATAATGCTAACTAAATCCAAAATTTTAAATTGATTATTGCCTTTTTACTCCAGTTATCGCGTCACGTAGAAAAACGATTTTTTTCAGTTTTTGATGTTTTTCTCAGGATCTGCCCCATGAAATGACTTAAAATTTAAGTGGTATATAGTTCTAATTACCTTCAATAATCATATATTTTTTTAGAATGATTCGCTATTTAGTTTTTGAGTTATAACGATTTAAAAAAATTGCAGGCTGTATGTATAATAATAGAAAGCGACGAACGATAATAATAAATTTTTCACGGTAAAAACATAGGCAATTTTATATATCTTCAGGTACATATTAAGAAATTTACTTTATTTAACTTTTCCGATAACTTTGTTGGCAAAAACTGAATTACAAAACTAAAAAATCACTATAAAAAAAAAACACGTATATAAAATGTAAAACGGACTTTCGTCCCACTATCTTCTAGCAAAAAACAAAGAAAATGAGACTTGGTGGGTTAAAATCACCAAGTAGAAGCTGAGAAACAGGCGTATACATACGCACAAACACCACCACCCACACACACACACACACACACACACACACATACATCCGTACGGACATTTTCTAAAAACACCATTTTTCGACTAAAAATTCATCAAAACACACTTCCCACATGTTTTTACACTAACTCCAAAAATTACTATTACAAGGCTTCCTTAGGAAGGAAGCAAAATGTGGCTGTCTCGTTAAATGGGTGTAGACTAAGGGACAGCGCAAAAACAAAGTCAAAAGGGCGATTAGAGATTTCCGATGAAAATGTTCACTGAAACTTGTTTACTTTTATGTAAAATCATCTTTTACATATCCATTTTTTTTTTTTTTTTTTAAGTGGCATTTCGAACTCGAAAGTTCATAGCCTCATCTACGCAAGCCTTCCACGTATCCCTATTTTGTGCTAACCCTATCCATTTCGCGCCGTCCTGCCCGATTTCAGTTAAGTCCGCTTTTACATTGTCCTCCCACCTGCGTCTAGGTCTACCTAGAGGTCGCGATGTATTTTGCTTTCCTTTTATTATACGCGCTGCCGTGCGATCTTCTCCCATTCTTGCAACGTGCCCTGCCCATCTTAGTCTTCGCGATTTAATTATTCAGTTTACATTTTTAGACAGCAGTTTTGATTTTAGTAGTTTGTTCACGGCGTAGAAGCAAGCATTACCCGAATGTAGTCTCTTATTAATCTCGGCTTTGATTTCGTTTCGATCATTTATAGTTGTGCCTAAATATCTGAATTCGCTAACCTTTTCGAAAGTAAAATTTCCGACTCTAAGATCCCCCTCTCCTTCGCAAATGCCCCACTATGTCCAAATCATCTGCATATCCTAGAATCCTAGAATCTGCGTTTTTCCGTTGAGTGTTGCGCCCAGCCCGCTAGTCTGCATTTGTCTAACAACATACTCTAGCGTTAAGCTAAAGAGTGCGTGGAGAGCCCAGTCACCATTGTTCAAATGCCGTCGTGTATCATGTAACGATTCAAGATACATTACCAGCCTA
>CM053172.1:41280977-41305807 GCA_012977825.3 Pteromalus puparum
TTTCATTTTTCCGAATGGAGCGTACTAGTTCAAAAATTTTCGATGTCAGCGCAGTGCCCCCATATTTAAGTAGTTCCGCTGGTATAGAGTTCAGCAGTGTGGATTTCGTCTCCCGTTTCCTCGCAGTTTTCATGTACGTTTAGCAGCTTATCAAAATAGCCCTTCCACAGCTTTAACAGTTCACCTTCGCTTTGTGACGAGATTCCCGCCCTATTTCATAATTGTGATTACTCTGGAAACCCTTCCTATAGCCGTGAAATCTCCTTGGTACATCCGCGCGGTATTTTCTTACTATTATGTTTATTTTTAATTTGTTCTTTGATACTCGCTGTTTTTGTTCCGGTAAATCGCCCCCACTTGCTTCTATTTTCGTGGTACTCTTCTAGGCCCTATCCCCCCCTTGTGTACGCTGTCTAATTGGGCCTTTTTGCGCCTTTCACCAGAGTTCGCACTCTCGTCAAAACCCATGGTTTGCTCTTTGGCTTTTTCTTTCTACCTAGCACGTTATTCGCGGCGTCTTTTATCGCTTTTTCGATATCCCCCCAAAGACTGTTCGGGTCGTCATCCACCTCCGTCGGTGCATCCGTTTCTTCGAGTACCTGAAACCGATTTCTTATTTCTACTTGATACTTAATTCGTTCTATCCCGTTCCGTAGCTTTTCAATATCGAACGTTTCTACTTTGCTCGCCCGTTTACTATTTTGCCCAGCTACTAATTTGGCTCTTAATTTGGCCACTACTAGAAAATGATCCGAGTCGCAATCCGCCCCCCTATAGGTTCTTACGTCAAGCACGTTCGTGTGGCGCCTCTTATCGATAAGAAAGTGATCGATTTGATTTTTCGTGGCTCCGTCCGGCGATGTCCACGTTACTTTGTGTATATCCTTGTGCTTGAAGCACGTACTCTTTACTATAAGATCTTTTGCCGCCGCGAAATTTATGACTCTAATACCGTTATCGTTGCTGGTTTCGTGCAGACTTTCCTTGCCTATAGTGGGCCTAAACATTTCCTCTTTCCCTATTTTAGCGTTGAAATCCCCCACTACTATTTTGGTGTCGTAAGACGCGAACTGGTCGATTAATTGCTCCAAGGCTTCGTAATAAAGATCCTTCACCTCTTCCTCTTTGTCCTCCGTAGGACAATGCACGTTAATAACCACGTAATTGTACCACGCTCCTTCGATGACGATATACGAGAGTCTGTCGTTTACGAATTTGAAACTTTTAACCGCGTATATAATTCTTTTGTTAATCAGGAATCCGGTACCTAGGGAATGTCCGCTCGCGCCCCCGTACATAAAGGTGAAGTTTTCGTTTCCTAACATACCGCTATCTTGCCACCGAGTTTCTTGTATTGCTACTAAATCTAATTCGCGCTCGCCAGCTTCTTTTAAGATTTCCTGGTACGCGCCTGCTCTGTACAAACTGCGCACATTCCACATTCCCACCTTTAAGTCCCTATTGGTTTTGGTTTGGTTTTGTTTTTTTTTTTTGAGCCATGATAGTAAGTGAAACCCGCGCGTTTTGGATCCTGTCCCGATCACAGGTGAATCATCCGTTCTAGAGGTGATAACTCCCATACCTCTCTAGAACTAAGTATGAGAGCTTTCCGACTTTGATGAGGACGGAGTCAGCTCATCGTCGGACACACTACGGAATCACGCTCGTATCCTAACGCCCCCCTGCAAGGCAGCGCGCCTTCGCTGGCTTCGTTACCGCGTAAGACCAGGTGGCGAATCATTCTACACATCCACTTTTGGGGCAGTTGTCATCGCTCCCGCATCCTCCACGACAGCAGGATTTTTGTAATGTGTGCTAAAAAAGATAGATTATAGACATAGTGGGGTAGAAAGAGAAAGTGATACTAGGAAATATTGTTGAGTGTTCGTTGTTGTGGTGGTGCTTGCGTAGTGTTTCTAGATGAATGCGTTCGATTTATTCGCAGCTAACCTCTTTCTCAGGGGCCGTTCCTCTATCCGCAACCTGAGGACGCGCTGTGTAGTGGTGATAGGCACCCACCCGTCCGCTCTGGACGCACAGCTTTTATGTATCCATAGATCACGAATTTTGCCACAAAAGAGCTGTAAATGTTACGTTTTAAAAAATAACGAGCTTTTGAAGTTACAAAATTAGCCATTGTTTTTAGTTTTCTTTGTATGTCTCGGTTGGACCACACCGTGGTAAGAAACTTTAAAGACAAAAATTGTTCTTTATTGAATTATCTATAAAAAAAGACAGTGTATGCAACGTTCTAACTACAATAGTTTGTACACTACTAACTACACAACCTTGTAGCTGCAATAATTTATTTACAAAATTAATGCAAAGTAGGTATTTATACAGTTTACATGTTTTGCATTGATTTGCTAAACAAACTATTGTAGTTGGATCGTTGCCTACACTGACTTTTTTTAGAGAATTATATAAGAAAGAGCTTTTGTATTTAGTTGATTTTGCTGAAAGATTAATTCTTTTTAAAATTGTCCAAATTAGTAAAAAATCCTGCCGGAAAAATAAGGCACTTTTTAAATTTGTCTAAACAATGTCGGATAACAAAGGATCGACCACTTCTAACGAATATTGACCTCCGGATTAAGATTCCATACGGGACAAAATATGTAAGAATAACCTACTTGTTTCATGTCTGGACCTCTCTATGCACACGGGAGAGTATCCGGCTTCCGGAGGCTCATTCTCATTGTTTTTACTGTAACAAAACAGGTAAGAGTTCGATTTTCATTTTGTGAATCTAATGAAAGAAGACGTTCGACAAATACAGACGTAGAGCTAGCAGCTAAACGGCCTGGTACAAGCATTGAACAACCTCCAGCAATTGGTATAGGTACTTGCACTTGGTAAAATAACCAAGGAACCATCAGTGGCCACCGGCAGCTTGATGCTTGAACTCCAATGCCGAACCACGCTCGTTGAAGTATTCCGAATCTTATATGTTTTCAAGGATCCGAAGAAAATGCTATTAGACGCATGGACGGCTTCCGTGTCCACTGACTCTAGCAACAGCAAGTTCAAAAAGTTCGAGCTCAAATGTTGATAAAAATATATATTTTTTATAAATATTGTAACGAGCGCTTGAATTTCCCGCGCGTTCGTTAGTCGCGCGAGGCGGAGCTGTCGGCGCGTATGCTAGCAGACGACGTCGGCGGCCGACGTCGACAGGGTTAGGTACGCGCGCGCGAGAAAGCGAAGGAGAGACTCGAGTTCGCTTCGGCCGGATCAACATCGGCGTAATACCGCTATTAGCCGCACCTGGCGTACACCGGGACTCACCGATCGCGCCATCACCTGGAGGGACGCCTCCAGACCTGAGTACGAGCGGCCCGGATTCCCGTGGAGTGCCGTAAGGAACGTGAGGGCGAGTTAGCCATCGGCGAACCAGCGACCGAGTAAGTTGCGTTTTGTATTAGCTTCCGCGCGAAGCTGCCGCAGGTCTGGACTCGCTGCCACCGAGTCCTCGACCCGGCTTCGTGCGTGGCATTGTGCGCGATCCTCTCGCCATCGCGCGTGCGAACTTTGTACACCAATTTGTATCATCAGTAGAGTCAATATATCCTGCTTTTAACGTTATCCTCAGTGTATTCTTTGTGTTTTCCCGAGTACCCTCCCGCTGGTAGACTCACGGTTACGCGGATAAGCGTGGTACCCCGGGCGTACCACGCATTTAACGGAAGTTGGCAGGCAATGCACGGGTGATAGTGATTGCACTACGCGGCTAACGTCCGCGCACTATCATCACGCCGATCATCGAGGGACCAGCCAGACGCTATACAACGTTCACTGTGTATTGACGTGCGGCATTTCCGCGACCGCACGGCATTGTCAAGTCCACCCCGTTACAATATATATATTTTCATTAATTTTCAATAAATATACATAGGGATGTGTATATATTAATAATAATGCGGAATTATTTGTACAAGATTTTTTATCATTTCAACTTCAAAATTGCAATATTGTTGTAAATTTTGGCTCTCGTGAAGAAAAATACTGATCGCAACTTGAAAACTTGAACGTAAAGGTTTCTTGATGGAACAAGAAATTTTCAAACCTCTGGGTTTCTTCAATCAATCCTTCCTATTCAAATTACGAAATTAATTAAAAATTTTAAATAATTGATCTTTGTAATTTTTTGTATGAAAAAACATCCAACTGTTTATTTTGAATAAAAAATTACTCTCCAACACTTAATTCTTTTTCTCCTTATTCGGGTTTAACGAAATGAAATAATAGGCTCCATTTGCTTCACTAATAATAAAAACAAGTCGGATAGAGCATAGCTGAGAAAGAAGAACTTACAGCAATTATCTAAAGATCTCAAAACCTTCTAAAGTTAATCTGGGATGCCCCCTTATTCCAAATGGATTTTCACACCAAACAATAAGCTAGTAGTTTATTTTTCATAATCAACTGGATAAAAAAGATTATGTATACAAAATATCAAATTCCTTAATATACGCCTACCATCATTGGCAAAATGTTGCCCAATTTTATTAAGTATCTTATTATATTTTAGTAAATTAATTTGAACATTTCGGTAAGTCATATGCAACAACAAGACGCTGCACATCTTTACTTTTTTAAGGTAGTTCTTCACGGACTCTGAAGTCAACTGAGCGTCCCAGAATTGAAATCGCGAAATTTTTAGTCAAATTGTTTATATGATGTTTATAATTGTATTTATAAACTTTTAAGGCCATTTTTTTAATATTCACGTTAAAATAACAATGTTTTAATGATCTATAAATATTGTTTGAACGTGGCGTTGAACTACGCAGTCACGCGTATAAGTTAGGAATCGTATGCTTTTACTCTTTCTAGATCAAATATCTCGAAAATTAGTTCGGCTACCCCTAATTTTCTTTGAACCATTAAAAAGTACACATTTTTAACTTTCATATACTACTTTTTCATTCCCGAATCTAGTGTTTTTATATACTAACGTTTGAACAATAGTGCATGCAACCGTACGATACTCTATGCCTCCGTGTATAAGAGGCCAACTTTAACGAATTTTTTCTCAATAATGAGTTCGACAACCGCGGTTTAAAAATATTGGATAATTTTCCTTGTAGTTTTCCTTGGAGTTTGAAAAGAACTACCTTAAGTAGACAGCTGCATCACCTTAAATAAAAAAAAAACTGTTTTTTGTTCATACATATAATATAATATTTAAAGACATCACTGCTAATTTTAATTCATTTTTAATTATTTAGGAATGTATTATTTTATTTTCAAGTTTTTATCAGAATTTGTAAATATAATTCTTTAATTTAAGGTTATACGTTATATAACAAATAACATAAATTAATATCAATAAAAAATAACAACTTTCTTTTTATTTAAGTTGATGTTATTTTTACAATCAAGTATATAATTTAATTTCTTTATAAATGTTTACAATATCTAACATTTATTAATTGGTATGTTAATGTATTGATATGATTTTTTTAATGTAAAAATTTATAATTTATTCCAAATTGAAAACTAATCTATAATCTCTTCTTAGCAAATTTATTTGTTGTATACATAACTCTGAGCTCCACCTCGACCGAAACCTGAAACATTCAATTTATCATTTAAAGGTGTCTGTAAATGAAAATATTTTTTATATTCAAAATTACATACATGATTTATCGACACCACGTAAACTGTAAACAAAAAAGTCACACTACACACTACAAAAAAATAAGTCTACATAATTATAATGTATTCTGTACACATAAAAATTGTACACAAATATTTATTGCACAAAATTTTGCTGCACGCATATTTTTGGTTATTTTACTACATCTCAGTAAACTCTTATCTCCATTACGGAATATGTGTGTAGAGTTATTTTTGTGCAGTGTACGTGTATGACTTTTTTTGTTTATATAAGCGTGACATGGCGGAATTAGGGCAGGCAAATGCTATAAAATAGTATGCGATACTGCAGAAGTTAAGAAGTACTACATGTATTGTAACGGCTTCGTATGCAAGGTCTATCCTCTCTTAAAAAAGTCATGATCGGATGTTGTGAAGCCTATAAATGAAGTTAGCGCTGAACGTGATTGGTCTACAATGTGTATCCGGTTTAGATGGCGCCAACATTTAAAATTCAATATTTGAATTTGAATGGTAACGAGTTTAATAAAAAACGATCGTATTTTATTAATTTAAATTCTGAGATTAGGTTTGTAACAATTAATTATTTATCTATAAAATAAATAACGAATATCTAACCTCAAAAATTGAAAAGCACATAACCTACATTATATTGGGTGATATATGATTGGTGAGACAAGATACATATATACAAACGTATTATAATTATTATAGAGTAAGGAAAATGTTAACGTTTGGATTCTATTTAGAATATAAAGAAAGAAGTGCGTAACGATATTACCCGCGCGAAGCGCGGTCGATTTTCCTAGTTTTAATTATAATATCAAGTTCGTGCGAGGATTCGCGATGCCCTAGCACGAAGGAAAGGTGTGTCTCTTTCGTGGCTAGTCGCCTCGTGTCCAGAGAGAAGTAGTGTCTCTGGGGCCGATACGAGATCGAAAGAATACAGGATTCTTGTCGATGTGCTCACTCTGGCGGATCGGCTCGTGAATTGTCGCGATAATTATATTGTATAATAGATTCGCAGCACATAACCTCCTGTTGGGCCGCGCTGCAACGGCGCGAAATAAACAGGTTATTTCGTGGTCGGCCGTCTCGAACGAGAAGAATAACTTTGATGCCGATCGTGATTCCAAAGAATGTTCGATTCGAGCTCTGTATTGACGATTTGGCGCGTGGGTTGCCGGGGAGTGAAATGCGTTGCTAGACGAAACGAGAGTTTCTTTGTTTTTTGGTGTTGGGAACGAAACCCTGGACACGTTNTGTTAGAGACGAAGCCCCGGACACGTTTGCTCGGGAGTAGCGCGAGAACTTGCAAACGGAGCGGATGTACTTTGATTGAATAAATGAAGTCATCATGAAAATACAAATCACGACGAGTCTTCCTTTACAGATACCGTAGTATTAGTTGATCAACATATTGTAAATCAATTTTATAAAAGAATTTTATGACTTGATAGAGATTATTTGATTTTCTTGAATAAACTATCTTAATTTTTAAATAATAATGACACATAATGTACATCTCTTAATAATTAAAAAAACTGTAAAAAAAGTCATAGAATACCTCCAGGCCCAAACATTGCTGAATAGCAAGGATTATTGCAATACGGCTTTCCTTCGTGTTCTGCGTGACCACCAGGATTCAACGTTTTGTTACATTTCTCACATCGCAAACACGCTCCATGCCAATTTTTTCCAAGAGATGTTTTCCTCTCAGCTAAAAAAAAAAAAAGATTTTTAGATTTGTGAATTTTTTAAAATTTCAAATGTATATATGAAATACAATTTTTTGTAAAATTTAAAACTTATTAAATTTGTAATTTTTTAATTTTCGTATACGGTCGAAATCATATTTATTTTGTAAACATATTTTGGACTCTGAATAATGATCTAATCTTTTTCTCATGCGAATTAAAAAGTTAATTTTACTAGTACGTCGTATGTGCAAGAAATGAGCCTTTCAAAATGTGTCTTTTGTTTATGCTACATTTTAAACTAAACTTTTACATAAAAAGTTTATTTAACTTCATTTTTGGCTCTGTTCTGGACATAGGAACTCGGTATCTTGACTTGAAAAATAGTACATTACGTTACTAATGGCGTAAGTAGCACTTTCTGGCACGGCGAGTTAAGCGGCCTCGCTACGTACTTACGCCGTGTCTGAAAATGTCACTGGAGACACGCGCATCGTACAATATTTTATAGCGGTGCCTTAACCGTTGCGTAAGCAAATCTTTCTGGCGCCGTGAGGTTAGCACACGAGCGTAGCTAACAGCTGACCGACAAAACAGCTTAAGGAGATTACCGGTAATAGAATTAACATTAGGATATGGTTAAGATTTCGTATACAGGTTGGTTTGTGTTTCAGAAACACTCATATAAATTTTCAGAAGGCTACATTAGATATAACCGAAGATATTAATGTTTTCATTTTATGCCAATTACTATGGGCTCTTATAGGAAATCGCGATTTCGTTCCACTTATTTGCGTGTTACAAAGCATTCAACATTACGATTTTGTTCAAATTTATTGTAGTTGAAAATGAATACGCAACGAACATTATTTACCCCTCAAAAATATCGCTCATTGGCTCTGACTAATAGTAAAAGTCCATTGAATACAAAAAACGTACATTTAACCTCAAAAAATTAGTCAAATCAGCTTTGGTATGTAACTTTTCATAGATAATTAGGATAAATAGAATTGTAGAAATGGAATGTATAATCATTATTTGGTGTAAGTGTATCTGTACAGCAACTTTAGGAAACTATACCTTACAAACACACATTTTGACTAGTGCAGTACCGGTAGAACCTCCTTAAGTCTATGCTAAAAATGCTTTCAATGATTTTATAGGGCAAGACGCACGTGCAAGAAAGCCTTCATTGTGTGAATTTTAAACGTAGAAATCACATAGAATCAATGTATATTCACGTTTACAACAAAACTTTGCCAAAATTCAATTATACGGAAAAATGAGGAATTATAATGCATTACCGGCAAAACGACCTAAGTCCATTCATGTCTATAAAATGTTCCAGAATAGAAAGAAACTCGTTTCAAAATTAATCTATAAGTTGAAAAAAGCTACGTCAAACATTCTTATCATTTTTGGATGTCAAATTTGATACCAAAGTGTCCCATAAAGAAGATGTTTAAGCCAGAATATGGAAAATTTGTTCCCGACATAACGACTTTGCTCAGAGTAATTTCTGCGCCATAAAAAGACAACCACCTATATGTTGTGCCCATCAACGTAATAATTTTAAAGGTAGTTCAGGGTGCACTAAATAAGCGCTGTACGGCGTCGTGATTCGTATGCACGATCTTACGTATCAATTTAAACATTAAAATCGCGATTTCTCAGAAACACGAAAATGTGAATTAAGTCGTTTTGCCGGGATGCAACAGACATATAATACATGTTAGTAGTAGATAATTACTATAAAAGTGCCATGTTAGTCTACTCAATTGCGATGTATTTACGTGCGGCCTTAATCTCTCTATGCTTAACCCGTATACGCAGCATAAAGCTTTCAATAAAGTGAAGCCATCGCAAGCTCACGTATCCTTACTTGGATTAAGCGAAATGGAATGATTAGTGGCGCTCCATTTGCTTCACTGAATAGTAAAATCAAGCCGGATAGAGCATAGCTGAAAAAGTTGAACGTACAGCAATAATTTAAATATCTCGAAACCTTTTCAATTTAATCTCAAATGAACAAAAAAAAAATTGGACACTGTATGTTTTATTTTTGGTCAAGACAACGATGTCGACGGAACTTACAGCTAACTTTTTTTAAACGTTTTATTTAACGAAGGGCGTCAAACTTTTGCTTATAAATATCAAGATCACGTTAGCGGCACTTGTAATAGGATTCCGTTTAACCATATATATATATATATATATATATATATATATATATATATATATATGGTTAAACGGAATCCTATTACAAGTGCCGNTCAAATTATAATTACACTTATTCTATTGATAAAACTGAGATGATAGGAAATAGTACATTACGATACGAGTGCGCAAAGTAGGCCGTTCCCGCACGAGCGAAGCGAGTAAATGATGACCTACGTGCGTACTCGTGTATATTACACACACATTGGCACACCACACCATCTCACACACCAACAGCACACACACCACACACGCCTACACAGCACGCACGACGACCATACACGCACGAGCCACACACAACACACACGCACACACACACACACACAAAATCACACATATATAAAACATTAATTTAAATCAGGTCAAATTTTTTATAAACATCTTTTTTTCAGTTTCTCTTGTTTTTGGGTCAACGAATAAGTACTCAGAAAAATGTTCAATCCACTACATTGTGATGATATGCGCAGGCCACTTTTGTAAGATTGGTCACTTTCGCTAAAAATAATTAACCATCCCCCATATCTTTCAAAATAAGAACCCAACAAGTCTGTAAATTTACAAAAAACTTTGTTCTTAGTTGTAGAATAAGCCCTAAAAATGTTAGTTAAAATGATGGGAAAATAAAAAACTTTCCATTTTCACCAGGGTCCTATCTTAATAGCAAAGAATAGAATTTTAATATCGATAAACTATACACTGAGAAAAGAGGATACTCGAAGCAAGATACAAATTCTGCTTGTCGTCAATCCGCTTGCAGTAAGTAAATGTTTGCTGCAAATAGACATACATTTGCTTCAAGTATTCTCTTTTCTCAGTGTATAAGACGACGGGACGGAAGGTGTGCATGAAAATAGTAATTTTGAGAAGTGCAATCATCTCATTTTTCATAACTATAATTTTGAGAAGTGCAATCATCTCATTTTTCATAACTACAAGTCTGTTAATTTTACAGCGTACATGCTGAACTTCAATGCTTGCCATTGTCAGAACTGATTTCACTACATTAATTAAGGTATATTGATGAGAATATAGAGAAGCTAGTCTAAGCTGCAAAGATTTGTGAGGATGGAGTTATAACTTATAGTTGCCAACATTTTACTTTGTAAAAGGTGTGTTTTAAACCGATTTTATACCCGTTTAATGAGTTTAACTATAAACTTCTAAATAAATGACTTCGACGCAAACGACCTCTCGAGCTACTGCAACGCGGTTGTCTACCGCGCTTGCAGCGTGACTACTTATAACTAAATTTTGTTGCTGGTATATTTAGGGAGTAGCAACAACGTAGTAGGTTTGGACTTTTTGTTGGGAGTCAGCCACCAAGCTTGAGGCTGGTCAGGCTTCCGACGCTGTCGATCTCCATCAGAGACTGACTCGTTGATATCTAAGTACCTACTCCTCCTTGTCCTCGAACTTGACGAGACCGTTGCCGTAGTCACGTTCCGTCTGAACAGACAGCTTCGCGAGAGTTTGATTAGCAAGTCCTCGTACGCACTGACGAGCTCTGAAACACCTGCACTGTTTTAGGCTATGTTTTGCGTTTACACGAGGCCCGACGGAATCTGCTGTTAAGTGAGCCTCGAAGAAGACCGTTCAGAATTTGATAAAATTTGGTATGCTGTTGTGAGAAAAGTTATAAACATATTAATTTACAAAAATCTACACTTTTCGAGTAATTGCTTGATTTCACAAAACTGACCGTTCAGAATTCACCGAAACTACGAATTAGTACATAAACATGTAACGAATAAGTTGATAACCCAGAAATCTAAACTTGGAACGTATGAGCGTAGTAATAAACAAATAAAATTTCAAAAATGTACACTTAACCTCGAAAAAATGAGTCAAATCAGCTTTTGTCTAAAACTTTTTATTGTTAATTACGGTAAATAAAATTGTTTGATGAGAATGTTTAATCATTATTTAATGTAACTTAATTTATGCAACTTCTATTATTATGTGTATCTCGCAAATAAACAAAATATAAAAAGTGTACTTAATCATAACACTGATACACTTTTATAAATGATGCAACAAATTACAGAGTAGATGAACTTCTAGCCTCAAAAATAGGATTAGTTCAATTATTTTAGACTAACTTAGCGTTGCTTTTGTTGTATCTTTTCTCGATCTTGATTTAAGGCATTAAGGTGGTCTCAAAGTCAATTCAAATCCAGATTTCGCGCCACAAAATAGCAGACGACAAAAGTAACTAATTTGCTTATAACAAACAATAAAAGCAAAATTACGATAAACCAAGAGATAGTTGCCCTCCGTAATGCAATTATCTATCATTTGACAAAGTTTGAAGTTTATATATAAATATCTTGCGGAATGGCATTTGAATTACATGATTTTGAGACATTTTTCAAATGCCATTCCGCGAGATATTTATATATAAACTTCAAACTTTGTCAAATGATAGATAATTGCATTACGGAGGGCAACTATCTCTTGGTTTATCGTAATTTTGCTTTTATTGTTTGTTATAAGCAAATTAGTTACTTTTGTCGTCTGCTATTTTGTGGCGCGAAATCTGGATTTAAATTGACTTTGAGACCACCTTAAGACTAGAGACCATTTAACGCATCAGTTATTAAGTCAAAAGGTGTAAAATTAAATTAGTTTAAATTTTCTTACAGCAATTTTCTTATAGCAAAAGATATATAATAATCAAAAAGATCCGATCAAAATCTCTAAAATAGTGAAGTTGCAGAATCGATCGTTTAATTTAAGATATATTTTTTTTATAAATTTTTTAGAAAAATCGGTTTTTACATTTCAGATCTTTACTTGAGAACTGCTCAACGAAATCGTTTAAAATTTTAACAGCAGATAGCTTTGTTTATGGTGAATCTCCAAATAAAATTTTGTAGCATTTGACCGCATTGTTTTAGAAATATGAGGAATCAAAAAATTTTCAAAAAAAAAATTGAAACCTAGATATTTTAAGAACTATAGAGGTTTCAAAGCTGCGCAATGAAACCTCTATAGTGCTAAATATGCTAAAACAGATAAAATATTTACCTTTTCCCAAAATCTCAAGTGCAATAAGGCCTTTTTACGCCCGTAATTGAGGCACAAAAAAAACTCATTTTTTTCAGTTTTAGATTTATTACTGAAAAAATAAGTAGTCAAATCACTTGAAATTTTAATGGAATAGTTAGGCGGCATGCATTATAGCAGGCATGCCGCCCATTGACCTTTTAGCACTAGAAAGGAAGGACGTATTCAAAGCTAGGAGAAGAACGAATGACAAAAGCCAGAGTGAGATCTGGGATACTTCAAGAAAGAAGACAATGTCTGAATGGCAAACAAGATGGGAAGCTAGTGACAAGGAGCGATGGACTCCTCGCCTTATACCAAGGATAGAAGACTGGATTGGAAGAAGGCATGAAGAGGTTAACTACTACCTCACGCAGTTTTTGACCGGGCATGGATGCTTCCGGGCGCACCTACACCGGTTTAAACTTCACGACAGTCCGAACTGCCCAGTCTGCTTGGAAACTAGCGAAGATGCAGAGCATGTCTTCTGTGACTATTCGCGATACGAAAGTGAACGAGAAGTACTCGAGTGCTACCTCCAGACCAGAGTGACACCTGAGTCAATGATGACAGCTATGCTAACGTCGGAGGATGGTTGGTGCGCAGTAAACAATTACGTAAGGACCATCTTCAAGAAAGTTAGAAATGACGAAGAAAAGAGAAGAGAAAGACAAGGCGAAACAGCCGAGTAAAATATGCTATAATGAAGACCACTGAGCCGTAAAGACGAAACGCTCCTTGGACTGATGCAGAGGAACGTAGGAGCGAGGGTTGAGTGCCTATAAGTGCTCCTCAGACGGATGCTGAGGAACGTAGGTAACTGAATTGGATCCCAGACTCCCTCACCCGATGCAGAGGAACGTAGGTGTCGGGGTTGAGTCTGTTCAGAGGATGACCGGACGATGCTGCAAGAAGTATACGACCGGACGATGCTGCAAGAAGCAGACGGCTGGAAGATGCAGAAAGAAGAAGACGAGTTTGATCCTGAACCCCTAATCACTTTGGTGGATGGGGGATGTATGGAAATGTCAAACCCTAAAGAAGAAGCCAATCAGGCTAATTAACGGGCCCCACGGAAGTATTGTTTAACAATGGTGCCTGTGGGGTTTCGGTGTCGGAGGGCCACTTGTGCAGAGCTTGCTCTGCCTACGCCACATAAAAAAAAAATACTCACACACACACACACACACACACATCCATACAGACATTTTCTAAAAACACAAAGTAAAATACAAAGCTTCCTCTAGGAGGAAGCAATAAGAGAATCGAATATTTCTTTGATTTAAATATTTGCAATCGTAATAGATAATAGGTCTAATTTTTGATTCACGTAGTATTGTGCGCGAGGGACAGGTACCTCTAATAACACACAAACGTTGTAAGAACGTTGTAAAAACATGGTTAATTCCGTCCATTGTTTGAAAAAATAAAGTTTTGCAAACGTATTTGAAAACGTGTATTTAACGTTTACAAAACGTTGTTTCAAACGTTAGAAAATTATTTATTAAAAATGGTAACTAAAATCATTAGAAAAAGGTTTAGACTAAAAATGGTTGCCAAAATTGGTAGTACCATCCGGATGATACCCCCAATTATGGGAATGTTCTACACCTGGATGTTATTTTTAAGTACTATACTTAAATTATTTATAGCACTGTGTGGCATAAATAGTTCATTATTGCACCGTGCTGATCGCCCGAGCGTAGCGAGGCTAACTGCACGGTGCAAAAATGGACTGTTTAGGCCACAGATAGGCGTGACAGCGGATTTATGCTAGTCAGTGCTATAAAATAGCGTACGATACTCGTGGCATAAATAGTCCGATACGGCACGGCGTGTATTATAGCACCCGAGCGTAGCGAGGCTGTATTTATGCCACTTGTATCGTAGTATACTGTTATAGTTACATTTTATTCCAGCATTCCCAACATTTTAATAACGTATCAAAAACGTAATTTGAACGTCATTACAACGTTTCTACAACTTATTTGGAAAACGTTACTTCGTTTTCAAGTAAACGTTTTTACAACGTTTTTACAACGTTTTGCGCTACTAGGGACAGGTGCGTACCACCTAGTCGTATGTACTTATCTTTCGACTATTCTCGCATAAAGATCAAATAACTCTCTCTCTCTCTCTCTCTCTCTCTCTATCTCATTGTATAAAGTAGGGAATAAATCTAAGTTGTTAAGTAATTTGCTTCTTCTTATCTTCTTATTATCCCTGATATCACATCACGTACCACACTGTGTATGTATATATCTAGACTCGTCGTGCATTGTTATGAAAAGGAACTGGAAAAGTGGCTCGTAAAAAAATCAGTTCAAAACAGCTTTGTTTTGGCATTGATATCGCTCTAGTGGTCCCCACGTATGTTTAGACTCGCAAGGGTGTTTTTAAAATAAATATGCTTGTTACATAAGTAAGTTAGAAATTTTGAGATTCCCGCGACAATTTAACGAAATAAACCCCTTGTTATCATATTTACTCAATTTTCAGTTTTTGAGGTTAGGAATTCAAACATAATTCGCAGGCGTTACGCCGCAAAACAAATAGCTGATCAGATAGCGAGTAGAATGATTACCATGTCTTCTTTAAAAAAGGATATTATGTATAGCAGTATGTACAATATATAGCTTCTTTCTTATCCTCGCAGGGTAAACCGTATATTCGCATACGTATACGCTTTTTATATCAATTGTATAACTCTAGCGAATTTAGCTTTTTAATTTTTTACATTTTCTCATACATAAGAGTCAGATTTTTCTTTTAGTCAGAAAGTGTTTTCTTTGAGGTTAGAAAGTCACACATACAAGTTTCATAGGTTCTGTCATGCACTGCCTGAAGTCCTGAAATGCTAATATCAGTAACTGTTTGAATAAAATTAATTTGAGCTTTTCCTCTAAAAAAAAGCTACAATTAAAAGTTTTTGACTGAAAATAAATTGATGGAATTTTTCATCGTGCTATGACGCATGTCTCCGAGAATAAGTTAACCGTACAGTAATGCTAAATCCAGAGAAGAGTTGTGCTGCAGACACAGACACGGGTATATATGAAAGCATTTAATCAAGCATTTTGTTCTTTTTCAGTTCGCCGTCTTCATATTTTCCTTCGTTTTTCTCTCCTCCGCGATTCGTTTCACAGCTCGTTTCCGTGCGGGTATACCTACTACTTTATTTTTCGACTCGTTATGCTCCCGCGAGTCGCAAAGAAAGAAGAGCGGGTGGGGGGCGCGAGAGGAAAAGCGCAGCAGAGCCCATGCGACGCAGTCAGCCCGCAGACTCGTCGATCCATTAGCAATTTCGTAATTAAACATTTGAAAGAAAATCCCCGAGAGAAGAGTCGATCCGCACTCTCCCGCTGGCAGCTCCTATTCAGCAAAGGCGTGAGCGTAAAACTCGAGCATTGTCCCAGCGGCGGCATCGGCGGCGTTGGCGTCGAGAGCGTCGTGAGCTTCGTTCATTGTGCAGTCCGCGCGCTCTCGAAAATTGTCGCCTCCTCGCCTCGCTAGCTCTCCCTTGTGGCTCTCACACGCCGACGACCTCGCTCACCACCTGCCGCATGCGCCGACGCTAATAAAAAACCGCGGGCGCGCGAATAAAAGCAAAAAACAAACAAACAAGCGTCAAGAAATGAGACTCCTGTCTCTCTCCCTCCAGCTTGCTCGGCTCTCCCTCGCGACTCTGATGCTTGGCAGATATTACAATCGTTTGGGTGTGCAAAATCGACGTTGCGTCGCTTGTTTTTCCTGGGCCTCGCGACGAAATTTCACCGCGCAGAACGAGGCGCAGAGGGATCGTATCAACATCGCAACTATATCAAGATTCGAGCCACTAGTATCGGAGCTCGCGATGTGCCTGTATATTATGATAGCGGCATATGCCTTGCCGGAACGCAACTCAAAGAGCCGAACAGACGATGACATTACCGCGGGTGGCTCGTCGAAACGAGCGCGAGTGCTGCGAGACGGTCGTCGGGCAGCGGCGGCAATTACGACGAGGCATCGTCAAGGCGCCCGAGAGTCGAGCGTACGAAACGAAAGTCCGGAGGATCGCGGCTGGCGCGGCTCCGCTGAGGCACTCGGAGCGGTGACGTCGACGGTCTCTTAGCCGCGCGGCAGGTGACGCGGCGGTAAGGAGAACGCGCGCGAGGGCATAGAGGGCCATTAGTTGATTAACTCCTAATTATATGGCGCTCGGTCGCGGCGAATGTACACGTGTACGTCGCCGGCTGCATTGTGCTGCTCGTCGCCGGGGGAGGCCGCCGCGCCGAAGCCGAGCAGGAGACGTCGCGATGTACGAGCGAGGGGCGATTGCGGGAGGCAGCAGGCAGGGGAATGAGACGAGCGAGGAGACGAGTGCATCAGCGCTAAAACACAGGCCGCAGCCCCGCACAGAGCGAGCGGGTGCAGACTCACGCGTTACACGGATCGTCGGCCCGGCTTTACACAATCTCGCGACGCTCGCATTTGCGCTTCTTCATCTTCCGTTCTCTCGCGGCTGAGCGCCCGACCGAGCTTTCTTTCAAAGCGCGCGCAGCTATATAGGTACTACCTATATAAGCCACATTAGCCCTTTTACTCATGCGCCGCGCGAGTCGTGCGGCTACTCTCCCCTCGAACCGTCCGCGTTGTGGCTGCTCCCTCCTGCTGTTTTGACGCTTTCGATCCGCGCGGCTCATTTTTCGCCGGGATGAACGGTAAACCTGCTCCTCGTTCCTCTCGAGAGTCTCGAGAATCGACTGCGAGAGCCGGTATCGGATCGCCCGCGCCGCTCACGTGCGTCAGCACCACATCACCAGAGGAGATGATTTTTCCATTGAACTTTTCCAGAAACGAAAAAGCAGCCAGTCTGGATTTTCGTTCGCGCATTTCCGTTCTTCAACTCTGGGCTATTGTCTCGGCGCAGAAATGCATCGCGGCGTATGGGCATTCTCCCCGAAACCCTTTTCATCCCCTCGCGGGTGGAATTTTTCCTTTTTCCTTATTCCTTTTTCCTTTTTCCTTGTTGCTTTTATTACGTGTGCGAGTCCACCGCTGTCATTGTTCTCCACTGGCCAAGTACTTTATTGTCGTTTCGTTTGCGCAGCTCCCGACGCTACGTACAACAGCCCAGCTCTCATTGACGAGCCTACCTCGTCGCGCGTGCCCCGGCTCCTTTGTTCGGCTGGTTCGGCATGTTGCACTCAACGAGCGCAAAATATGCATCGCGGAATCTTGCACGCTCATCTCTTTGCTGGTGCCTCTCTTATGACTTTCGGGTGTATACTTCTACGAGGAACACCACGGGTGTCGTTTCTTCCGCAAGGAGCTACTTCATGTTTTTGCGCATCTATACCAGCCACATCTATCTTAAAATTTTAGAAAAAGGTAAAAGCGACTCGAATCAATACTGCTGCACTCCTGTCGAACGATCTTTTGACCAAAGTTATTAAAAACTGTACGATAATAATTGAAATTCGAAACAGACTTCAGTAGAATTCGCAATAATTTGAGTCGAGAAAATATTAAAATATTGTATGATTCAGTTTGCGCAATATAATATTATAACAGTATATTTTGACGAATTCTATACAAAGCTAAAATGAAACGCAAAACTTAAAATGTATATTTTATATAATTTAAAGGCCCATGTAGATGCTCGGCTTCACCGTGGCGGAATCTGGATATAAAAGCGCGCTCCGTGATCTCGACAATCTATACATAGTTGCGAACGCGCAACGCGGTGGGTCGGCGGCGGATGGTGAGCTCGGTCTCGGTGGAACCTGGAGCTCTGCTCGGACTGCAGTTGGTCGCCGGTGATCTACTTGCTCTGCCGTTGACACTAGCAGAGTTGAAATTTTATTTTCCGCGTGGGCATACGTACCGGACCACTTTATTTAGTTCCTTAAAACATCCAACGAGCGTATCCGTAGATTCGTACTGGGCACATCTCCCCTAAGTAATCAATGTCTGGATGATGCAAAGGAAAAATGTATTTTTCTAGGATCAATGAAATACGGGAAATTAACGAGCTTTAATTGAAGCGGTGACGGATTAAAAACCGCTGCCAATTCATTGGCACGTAGCTTCCTCCAACGAAATTTATTGTTCCAATAAATAAAATATTGTTTTAAAATACATATCTACTATATATTGAATGCTATTTTAATTATTTCTAAGTTTAATTCTTTGCTGTAGAAGCAATTTTCTTATAGATATATAAAAGGTATAATAATTAGAAGGATTCGATCGTGAAACGAAATAACGTGCGTAGCATGGTAACAGCCAAGGTGGATCGCGAGCTCGCCAAACCTAGCGAATGACACATAACGCCCACCTTATCACTGCATATACAGATTTGTAGTCACGAGGCTAATTGTTCGAGCGCGGACAGCTCGCGCCTCAGTCGACGGGAGGTAGTCTACGGGCGGACTGCTCCAAGAGCCGGTAGGAGTTATTATCGAGGTTCTAAACACCGTTACGTCTAATAAATGAACTACTCAAGCTTACTCCTTGGCCTTTTTAGTTTGATTCCGCGCACCTCTCTCCATGTCCCTGGGTTTGACCCTTAGACGGCACAGCCGAAAACCTCATCACGGCCACACCACACTACCCAATTCCTCCCGCGTAACGGTATATTTATTTATTTATTTATTTATTTATTGCCAAAGAAAATACAGATATATTTACACATTCCATATTCCTGCAAAGATAAACTAAGTTATCTGGCCGCAGGCCTGGCTTTGTACTTATAATAACATAAAATTACAAAAAAAAACTTAAAACTAAAAACTTATCCAATAATCCTCAATATTTGTATATAAATTTGTAGCCTCCATACTACTCTTTCTTGTTAATTTTTAGCATCATATGCATATAAACTCTTTTACATTTAACATGTTGACTAGCAACATATAACTTTCAGCTTTCAAAAATTGAATTTTATCCATTCTTTAATTCTTTTTTGATGATATGATTTACTTATATCTAAAACTTTTAGATTGTTCGGCAGTGCATTAAACGTTGAGATCGATTTAACAAAACAGTTCTTATTACTAATTCTCTTTTTGTTTATCGGTACTATAATACTTTTATTTCTGGTAATACTAGTAGAGTTGAGGTATAGAGTTTTGAGATCATTGTAGTGTAGCTTTAGAGCTTCTAGAGTAAACAATTGTTCTAGATTAAGGGGATTATTTTGCGTTACAAAATTATTTTTGTTTACATTTTTTAGAATTCTTTTCTGCATTTTTTGTATTAGATCTCTATTGTTGTTGTAAGCGCCCCCCCCCCCCAGGCAATAATACCATAGCTTATAATACTATGGGAAAATGCATAGTATATTAACATTAATGTCTCAGTTGGCATTGATTTCGCAATTTTATGAAAGATATACACTAGGTATTTAGTTTTTTTAATAATATATAACATATGTATGCATATATGCATATCCCATTTTAGATTATAATCTATAACTATACCAAGATATTTATAGTTTTCAACCCTAGTTAATTTTTCATCCTGAATTTTTATATCTATTTGGTTAGGAACACTGTCAGCATAACTACCGAAGGTCATACAGACAGATTTATCAATATTCAATGATAGTTTGTTCACCGCAAGCCATTTTTGAATGTATGACAGATAATTATTCATTTTATCTTGGGCTTCAGCCCAACAATTGCCTAATGCAATTATCGCAGTATCATCAGCATACGATAGAATCATTTCCTTTGGTATCTCTTTAAGTATATCATTAATGTACAATATAAACAACAGTGGACCAAGTATCGTACCTTGAGGTACCCCGGTGTTTATTAATAGGCTATTACTAACGCAGCCATCAATTTTAACACTTTGATATCTATTACTTAGGTAACTAGAGAGCAGAAACAAAGCTTGCCCCATAATTCCCATGCAATATAATTTATCTAGGAGAATAAGTAATCCACTGTGTCAAATGCCCTTGCAAGGTCGATAAAAGTGACTATAGTAGGGATACTCTTATCGATATTGTTATACAATAAATTCATTAGGTAACTAAGTGCATTTTTAGTACTTTTTTCCTTGACAAAACTAAATTGATGTTCCGAGATAATGTTACCTTGCGATACAAAATCATACAGTCTATTGTGAATTATTTTTTCGAAAATTTTTGCTAAGTTTGATATCAATGAAATAGACCGATAGTTAGTGATTTTGCTTTTATCACCGGATTTATAAACTGGGACAATATCAGCCTTTTTATAAGTGTATTAGGCCATGTACCTGTCTCAATACATAAATTTATAATATGAGTTAATGCTTCAGCTATATAATTATCCATTAATTTTAAGGTCTTGGAGTTTATCAAGTCAACTCCTCCACTCCTATTTTTTAATGTATTGATTACAGATATTACCTCATCAGTGTTGGTTGGATTAATAAAAATGGTATTTGGATTCATATCCGGTAATCTGAGTACCGCATTATCTGGTTTCACTATTCGTTCACTTAACTCTTGACCTATCTCACTGAAAAAACTATTCATATTATTTGCAATTTCTGTTTTGTCAGTTAATTTCCCATTACTAGTCTTTATATGATTAATTGTTTCATTGGATTTATTGTTGCTTAATTTATTATTTATTACTTCCCAAAGCTTTTTGGGGTTATTAATATTGCTATGTACTTGTTTTTGATCATACTTGATTTTAGCATCTTTAACAACTTTGTCTAATATTTTAGCATATTCTTTGTATTGTTGTTTAACTTGATCGTTATTTATATCCAGTTGCCATAAATTATACATAAACTCTTTGGTTTCACATGATTTTATTATTGCGCTTGTTATCCAACTCTTTCTATACCGCCTTGTCTATTCTTTCTTTTTTTTTGTGGTCACTATGTCTATACAGCTTTTGATCTCATTTACCAGCTTATCCGTCGCCATGTTAGGATCCCTAATCGACAACATATCTCACTCTAGTTTTTATTTCTAGCAATGTATATTAATTTTTTATAATTAACAAATGTTTCTGGTTTATTTATTTTTTTCTTAATCTTATTTATTGCAATAAATATTGGATAGTGATCAGTTACAGAAAGTTTTATTTTATATGTTGTTGCTGTTAAATTGTTAGTTTTAATAAAGATATTATCGATACAGGAACCCTTTGCGACTCCGACTGGTGGTTTGGTAATACCAACAAAACCAGGAATGTACCCTTTCTCAAAGAAATTACCCAAGAATTCCTGACTATGATTATCACATTCTAGTAAATCAATATTAAAATCACCTATTAATAGATGATTTTTAACACTTTTATTCGCAGTTAAGAATTTATTTATCTCTAAAATAAATTCGAATTTCGGAACCCCGTGCGACCTATATAATGCTGACACTTCAAGATTATTTTGATTCCTCAATTTTATGCTAGTATTTACAATCTTAATCATACCCGTTTCAACCACCTCAGTGTTTTGTTTCAAATTAATGTTTACAAAGACAATTACGCGATCATTTTTGTTTATCGCACTATAATTATAGTAACACTTGTATTCATAGCCAGATCCTTTTAATTCATATATTTTGTAATTAATCAGTTGAAAAGTTTCAGTGCAGACAACAAGAGATGGCTTCGTATTCAAACTATCTATTAGTAATTTTACTTTATCAAAGTTAGCATTCATGCTTCTAACATTTATGTGCATAATTGTATCATTTTTACTATTATTAATTTTATTGAAAATATCAACACTACTACATGTTTTCTCATTTTGAATAGTATCTTTTTGGATCATGTTTATAAAATCAAATGTAGCCATTTTTACCTATTATCTTTGTTTTTCTTTTCTTTGTGTGACGTTGATGGAGTAGTGAGCTAGCTGATCCTGTTGCTTCTGTCTTTGGAGTGCTAGTTGATTTCTTGTAGGAGTCTTCACGGTCTGCGTTATGTCTGGTTTCAGTTGTTATGGAGTACTTTGTTTGTCCTATGGTTGTATCGTACTTGGTTCTTTTGTAGCCTTGTTATCGCCTTGTTGTTGTGGAGTACTTTGTTTGTTCAGTGGTTGTATCGTACTTAGTTCTTGAAAAGTCGTTTTTGTTGAAACAATCGTTATCAATTTTGCTTCCTCCTCTGCTTCCTCCTCAAGAGGAAGCTTTGTAATAGTAAAATTTTCAGTTTTGCTAATACTTCGTGGAAACGCATTTGGAGGTGTTTGGAGTACGAATCATACGTTTTTAGAAAATGTCCGTGCGGATGGCTGTGTGTGTGTGTGTGTGTGTGTGTGTGTGTGTGTGTGTGTGTGTGTATGTCCGTATACCGCCATAATTTTGGAACCATGCGACGGATCGTAATAAAATTTGACATGCATATATTTTTTCTAATTCTGAATTTAGGTCATTTTTTGTTTTATGATTCTGACCATTTTATGGCCATATTATAGCCATTTTTCTATTTTTGAAAAAATATTTTTGCTTTTTTATAATGATATGATTTATACAATATATTCAACAATAGTGTATCTAAAAGAACATAAATTTGTCTACTTTTTCCCGCAAGATTTTCTAGATTGACTGATCTGTTCATTTTTGCTTCCTCATCAAGAGGAAGCTTTGTAATAGTAAAATTTTCAGTTTTTGCTAATACTTCGGGAAACGCATTTGAGGTGTTTGAAGTGCGAATCAATAACGTTTTTAGTAAAATGCCGTGCGGATGGCTGTGGTGGTGTGTGGTGTGTTGTGATTGTGTGTGTGTGTGTGTGTGTGTGTTGTGTGTGTGTGTGTACATACGACAGCCATAATATTGAGAAGCCATGCGACGAGATCTGTAATAAACATTTGACATGCATGATATATTTTTAATTCTGAATTTAGTCATTTTTTGTTTTATGATTCTGATGACATTTAAGGTCATATAATAGTCCACTTTTTCATTTTGAAAAAATAATGTTACTTTTTTTTATAATGAAAAAGTATGATTTATACATACATTCAACATAGTGTACTAAATAAAATAAAAAAAAGAACATAATTTTCTACATTTTTACCGCAAGATTTTCTAAGCTTGAGCTGATCTGTCATTTATTTAATGAAATATAGAAAGGTAATTTTTCGATAAACATTTATATAATCAAAAAATAAATAGTTTAAAGTGATTCATGAAAAAATTCATGACAAATTAAAAAGCAGCGAATCATACTATTTGTAAAAATTTTAAGCAATTTTGGCGACTAGTTTTTTGAGATAAAAATCAAAAACTAAAAAAAATGTTTTTTTATATGTCGTACGATTACGGGAGTAAAAAGGTTATAAATGAGGTTGGAAACTTAAAGATGCTCCTTTGACCATCTTCGGCTAGGGTTTTGTAGCCTTATAAACGCTTTTTAGTTTAAAAGATTATGAAGATTCAAATTCTTGACTCACTACCTGTTAACTCTGTGTACTGAACATGTATTATTTTTGTTAAACGATATAGTTTGATAAATTAAAGCTTAGTATTATTTTGAGAGTTTTCATGTTTGTTATAAAATGTCCCGTGGAGATGATTTGTCTGTGCGTGTGTGTGTGTGTGTGTGGCGTGGCGTGCGTCGTGCGGCATCGTGCGTACGTATCACTGTTATAGAATTCTGGAACTAGTGATTCGAATCGTAATAAGGGATTGGACAATCATTGCCCGGCATGTGCATATATGTTTCTGATTCTGAATTCGAGTAAATTTCGTCAAGATTTAGAACTATTTTAATGACCGATTTCAATGGCCATTTTTTACGATTTTTGAATAAATATTTTTTGCGTTTTTTATTAATGAATGATTTATGCAATATATTCAACAAATAGTGTACCTAAAAGACTGCTAACCCACGAAGGTTGGAGATATTTTCCCCTTCTCCGACGCTGCGCTCTCTCGCTTAAGACGAGGCTCGGGGCTTCAGTCCGCGGCGGATCTTCAGTGAGAAACCTCATTCTCCCAGGAGCATATGAAACGTCTGTGGATCTCATCCCCTGGGGCGGGCCACTGACCCTCCGTGGAAGGAAATCTCGCAGGAGAATCCTCCCGCTTGGTCGAGCAACTCCCGGCTTCAACTGCGCGGCGTGCTCTCATGTGAGATGTTGCAGTATGGGAGGTATAAAGATCAAATATGGTCTCAAAAAAATGAAGCCGACCCGCAATTTGTAAGCTGTGTCAGTTGTTAACGTTATTAACGATTCCGCAATTACTGTATTTTTTTATACGACATTAGTGCTAAGTTTTTTAGGGTTAACGGACTCTATATCGCTTTTTG
>CM053172.1:41305832-41329138 GCA_012977825.3 Pteromalus puparum
TAGCGATCTGTCGCATGTTCCAAAATTATGGCGGTATACGTACATACACCCACACACACAACACACAATCACACACACAACACACACAACACAACACACCACACACACATCACACACAGCCATCCGCACGGACATTTTATAAAAACGTATAGTCGCTACTCCAACACCATCCAAATGCGTTTCCACGAAGTATTAGCAAAACTGACGTCTTAAGAGAGCTCGGGGCTTCAGTCCCGAGCGGATCTCCAGTGAGACCTCTCTCCCAGGAGCTATTCTAACGTCTGGTGGATCTCTCCCCGGGCTGACCCTCCGGTCGAGGGAAATCTCGCAGGAGAATCCCTACCCGCTTGGTCGAGCAACTCCCGGGCTTCACCTCCGGTGCTCTCATGTGAGATGTTGCAGTATGGAGGTATATAAGATAAAATATGGTCTCAAAAAAATGAAGCCACCCGCAATTTTGTAACTTGCAGTTGTTAACGTTATTAACGATTCCGCAATTACTGGTATTTTTTTTATTACGACATATGTAAGTTATTTTAGGAGTTCACGGAGCTCTATCCTTTTGATATCCACCGTAACCCCCACTCCCCTGAAACCCCTCCCCTACAAGTGTCTTCCTAACCTATCCTTTTATTTTTAAATCAATTTCCTTTATTTAAATCAAAGAATGAGTTGATTGTCCTATGTAATTATCTTCCACTAGCAGAATAGGAGGAAGCTAAGTGCCAATGACTTGGCAGCGGTTTTGTTAAAGAAAATAAAAGAATTTTCTTTAAATGAAAATTATCGCTCTCAGGTCAAAAGTTATAAGGATTATAAAAAAGAGCAAAAAGATTTTTCGCTGTTTTTTAAACGTATACTTAGACAATTGCTTCCTTCCTGAGGAAGCTTCGTTAATAGTAAATTTTTGAGTTTTCATAGAAACATGCTGAAAAACAAATTTGTTTTACTTTGAAAAGTCCTCGAATTTCCTATTCCTTCCATATGCATGATAAGTGGCATATTCGCGCACCTATCATAAAAAGTACGGTATGCAACAAGGGGGGAAAAGCCAATTTTCCCCCCTAGTTGCACAATATACTATTTTCAACTTTACGCGATAACGAGTAAAAAGGCAATAATAATCCTCTCTTATAAAAGAGATGACCGGATGTTGTGAAGCCTTTTCTCTCTCTCTCTTAAAAAAGAGATGACCAGATGTTGTGAAGCCTTTTAAAAGTCGATTCGATTGGTTATGGCTAAACATCCGATTGAATGGCGCCAAAATTAAAAATGTTGTAGTATGGTTCAAGTTCAATATCTTGATTTTGGGTCTATTATTCAGTTGATTCTTTTTACGACCATAATTAATAATATGATTGTTTCGTTTATAATCATTCTAGCTTATTTTGTATCATATTAATATATTCTCAGATTTCGTTATAATCTGCTTTGTTTTAGAAAATACTACTTATCTTCTTGAGAAAAAACATCAACCAAATACAAACGTGAACTCGATTGTGAAATATATGTTAGCGTTTTGAATACTTTTAAGACATTATAATAAACAAGCCGCGTGCATTAAAAATGAGCGCGCGGAACGCGCTTGAATTTAGCTTGTCAAGTTCAAATTTTGAATTTAGTTAGCATTATAATATAGCAGCTTTATACTCTATATAACTAAAAACTGCATGCGCTTAGATCTCAACTTCTATTTAATGGATTTTAATTATACCTAGGCTCGTTTTTTTCGTTTTTCTTACCAATTCGTAAAAACACGATTTTCTAGAACTTAGAACTAGGCTTCTCTAGAACTGTGGTCAGGTGGATCAAGTCGTATACCACGGATCATTATATCAGCGTGTATATATAGTTACTAAGTCGAACGGAGAATCTGATTGAGTCACAAGCAATCATGGCGTTCCACAGGGCTCGGTTCTGAGGCCTCTATCGTTTAGCCTCTAATGACCTTCAACACGTGTTAGCTAGTTATAGGGACCGTGAGGGCGATTTATCAACTGGTGTCGGACATTTGCTTTACGCTGATGATCTGCAAAGCTATACACAGGTTTTATGGGATGATCTCAAGGTTGGCGTGGACTGCCGGTTGTCGGCTGTGGCGCGTGCGGTGTCGGCATGGGCGTCTTAGAATGCCCTTCGCCTCAATATAGGAAAGACCATAGCAATTATTTTTGGACCCGACTGCTATATGTGAATAAATTGCAGAGCTTGAATCTTCTAGGCATAGAGGTGGAGGACAATATTTTTGTTCCCTTTGTCGACACTGGTGTTGTTATGTGGAAAGCGCATGTGGATGCAGTTAGCCGCAAGGTTAACAGAGCCTTATATTTTGCCTTTTTTTACTTTAAAAAAATGACCTTATCTAAAAAAAATAAGAGCAAAAATGCAAGTTATGCTAGTCTTTGTTGGAAATCTAAGTTGTGCTAGTTTTCGTAGGGACCGACGATATGGACTGAGATCTTTTCAATCCTGCACCACTGAGGCTTTGCAAAAGCAGCTGGCAGGTGCTCTTGTCACCTCTCATCTAGACTACTGTTCTCTGGTGTTCCTTGATGTATCGGGTGCGAACTCTAAACACGGCTTCAAAGATTGCAGAATTCCTGTGTCAGATATATAATGTGATACTATAGAAGGGACGAGCACATCAGTTCTTATAGGAGGAAACTGGGTTGGTTGACCGTGGAGGCAAGTAGGGGGTATTTTTCGGCGGTAATGCTGTATAAAGCTGTGCGTCCAGAACGGACGGGTGGGTGCCTATCACCACTACACAGCGCGTCCTCAGGTTGCGGATAGAGGAACGGCCCCTGAGAAAGAGGTTAGCTGCGAATAAATCGAATAAGCAGCCGCGGACAGCCGATAGGCCCGGGCGTGGGTGTGATGAGCCCGCACTGGCGATCGAACGCATTCATCTAGAAACACTACGCAAGCACCACAACAACGAACACTCAACAATATTTCTTATTTCACTTTCGCTTCCTACCTAACTATGTCTATAATCTATCTCTTTTAGCACACATTACAAAAACCTGCTGTCGTGGGGAATGCGGGAGCGATGACAATTGCCCCGAAGGGGATGTGTAAGAATGATTCGCCACCTGGTCTTACAACGGCAACGAAGCCAGCGTAGGCGCGACTGCGCTTGCAGGGGGGCGTTAGGATACGGCGTGATTCCGTAGTGTAGTCCGATCGACGATGAGCTGAGTCCGTCCTTCATGCAAACGTCGGAAAGCTCATCATACTTAGTTCTAGCAGAGGTTATGGGAGTTTCACCTCGTAGAACGGAATGATTCACCTCGATCGGAAACAGGATCCAAAACGCGTTGGTATTCACTATACTATCAGGCTCAAAAAAACCAAAACCAAACCGAAAATCAATAGGGACTTAAAAGGTAGGAACGTGGAGATGTGCGCGGTTTATACAGAGCAGGCGCGTACCGGGAAATCTGTAAAAGAGGGCTGACGGGTACAATCTAGACTTGTAGCCTATACAAGAAACTCGGTGGCAAGATAGCGGTATGTTAGGAAACGAAAACTTCAGCTTTATGTTACGGGGCGCGAGCGGACATTCCCTAGGTACGGGATTCCTGTAACAAAAAGAATATAACACGCGGTTAACAAGTTTACGAAATTCGTTAAACCGACAGGACGTCTCGTAATTAGTCGTTCATGTCCGAAAGGAGCGTGGTACAATTACGTGGTTAATTAACGTGCATTGTCCTACGGAGGACAAAGAGGAAGAAGTGAAGGATCTTTATTACGAAGCCTTGAGGCAATTAATCGACCAATTCGAGTCTTACGATACCAAAATAGTAGTGGGGATTTCAACGCAAAATAGGGAAGAGAGAAATGTTTAGGCCCTATAGGCAAGGAAAGTCTGCACGAAATCAGCAACGTTAACGTATTAGAGTCATTAAAATTTCGCGGCGGCAAAAGAATCTTATAGTAAAGAGTACGTGCTTTAAGCACAAGGATATACACAAAGTAACGTGGGACATCGCCGGACGGAGCCACGAAAAATCAAAATCGATTCACTTTCTTATCGATAAGAGGCTCCACACGAAACGTGCTTGTCGTAAGAACCTACAGGGGGCGGATTGCGACACGGATCATTTTCTAGTAGTGGCCAAATTAAGAGCAAATTAGTAGCTGGGCAAAATAGTAAACGGGTGAACAAAGTTAGAAACGTTCGATATTGAAAAGCTTACGGAACGGGATAGAACGATATATAAGTATCAAGTAGAAATAAGAATCGGTTTCAGGTACTCGAGGAAACGGATGCACCGACGGAGGTAGATGACGACGCCGAACAGTTCTTTGAGTGGGATATCGAAAAAAACGATAAAAAGAGGCCGCGAATAAAGTGCTAGGTAGAAAGAAAAAGCCAAAGAGCAAACATGGTTTGACGAAGAGTGCGACTCTGGTTTGAAAGGCGCAAAAAGGCCAAATTAGACAGCGTACACAGGGGGGCGATAGGGCCGTAGAAGAAGTACCACGAAATAAGAGGCAAGTGGGGGCGATTTAACAGGAACAAAAAACGCGAGTATCAAAAGAATCAGATTATAAAGAAATAGAAACTAATGAGTAAGGAAATAACCCGCGGCAGGAGATGTACAAAGGAATTAACTGCTATTAGGAAGGGTTCTAGAAGTAGATCACAATTAATGAAAGATGTAGGGCGGGAATCTCGTCACATAGCGAAGGTGAACTGTTAAAGCATGTGGAAGGGCTATTTTGTTAAGCTGTTAAACGTACCATGAAACCTGCGAGGAAACGGAGACGAAATCCACATTGCCTTGAACCATTTGGAAGAATCCGACCGTATCAACAGAAGTACGAAACCGATCACTCAAACAATCTAAAAAATATTGCGCTACTCCAAATACAGTGCAGAAGCGTATCGCAGCGAACTTACTAAATTTATGGGGGCACTGCGCTGAGCATCGAACAATTTTTGTAATAGTACGCTCTATTTGGAAAAAATGAAACAATGCGAAAACTGGAACAGAATCCATCATCATACCGATTTTAAAAAAGGGAGATAAGACAGACTGCAATTAACTATCGGTCGAATCTCACTTTTAGCTACCTGCTACAACGTTCTGTCAAACGTAATACAGGTCAGACTCACACAATTCGCGGAAGATATAATAGGAGATTATCAGTGTGGATTCCGGCGTAACAGGTCGACGAGCGATCAAATGTTTACTATAAGACAGCTGTTAGAGAAAAAATGGGAATATTGCGAAACAATACACCAGTTATTCATAGATTTTAAAAAAGCGTATGATTCTATCAAGCGAAGCAAAATGTATCAAATCCTTGTGCTCCTCGGCGTGCCAAAAAAACTTGTGAAATTAATACAAATATGTCTGAACGGAAGCACGGGAAAAGTACGAGTAGGCGGTAATGTATCTGAATCGTTCATGATACACGACGGTTTGAAACAAGGTGACGGGCTCTCCACGGTACTCTTTAACTTAACGCTAGAGTATGTTGTTAGACAAATGCAGACTAGCGGGCTGGGCGCAACACTCAACGGAAAAACGCAGATTCTAGGATATGCAGATGATTTGGACATAGTGGGGGATAATGGCGAAACGGTAGCGAGAAACGCGGAAATACTCATAAATGCGGCCGAGGAAACGGGGTTAGAGGTGAGCGAATCGAAAACGAAATATATGATTATGGATAAACTGGGCATTTGCGAAGGAGAGGGGGATCTTAGAGTCGGAAATTTTACTTTCGAAAAGGTTAGCGAATTCAGATATTTAGGCACAACTATAAATGATCGAAACGAAATCAAAGCCGAGATTAATAAGAGACTACATTCGGGTAATGCCTGCTTCTACGCCGTGAACAAACTACTAAAATCAAAACTGCTGTCTAAAAATGTAAAAATTAGGATATATAGGACTATAATAATGCCGGTAATCTTGTACGGATGCGAAACTTGGGCGCTCACTAAAGCAGAGGAAAACCGTTTTAGGGTGTTCGAAAATAAAGTTCTGCGAAAAATATACGGGCCAAAGAAAGATGAGGAAACCGGGGAGTGGAGGAAACTGCACAACGACGAGCTACATAACTTATACGCGTCACCGAATATAAACAGAATAATTAAATCGCGAAGACTAAGATGGGCAGGGCACGTTGCAAGAATGGGAAATGATCGCACGGCAGCGCGTATAATGAAAGGAAAGCAAAATACATCGCGACCTCTAGGTAGACCTAGACGCAGGTGGGAGGACAATGTAAAAGCGGACTTAACTGAAATCGGGCGGGACGACGCGAAATGGATAGGGTTAGCACAAAATAGGGATACGTGGAAGGCTTGCGTAGATGAGGCGATGAACTTTCGAGTTCGAAATGCCACTTAAAAAAAAAAAAAATGCTGTATAAAGCAATCGTTATGGGACAGTCTCCGTACCTTTCGGCCTTATTTAGAAAAAACCAGCCCAGGACCTCTCGTAGAAATCCAAGAGAAATCGAAGTTCCGGTCGCGCACAGAGGCTGGCTTGATATGAAACAACTCGGGTGCTGCAAGTTAAAAACCGCTATCAATTCTTTGGCACGTAGCTTCCTTCAACATTATGTATTGCTTTAAAAAAAAATGTGTTGAAAATGCTTGAAAATAAGATTTGGTCAAAAGTTGTCTACCATTGAAAATATCGAAAAATCATGAAAATTTCGGGACTTTCCGAAGTCAAGAAATTCGTACGTTTTTTCATGGTTTTTCGATATTTTCAATTGTAGACAACTTTTGACCAAATCAAGCATTTTCAACACATTTTTTTAAAAGTAAAGCTCTTTTACCGTACTTTCACCCTATAGTGAACTCGATTTTCCGTTTGCGCCTTCGGAAATTAAGTGCCATGCTATTGAACAATCGCTATTTTTGATGCAATTTAAAGGTTCAACAAAACAGTGTCACAAGGCACTTTTTACGTGTTCGAAAAAAATGTCTTACATTGTTAGACATATAGAACAAGAAAATCTTTGTTCCAGCCGCGTGCCCCAACATCTCAAATTCCTCCTTTTTTCGACCCCTTAAAGGCATTTTTTCGCGTGTTTCCTCATATAGCTATAATGCACGAACAAAGTATTTATTTTAAACTACTAAAATTAAAGTAAAAAAAAAAACTTTAATTTAAGCTTTCTAGTTCAATACAAACAACTGTTCAGGTCCTCTATAAATAACTATTAAATAAATCTCATCCGCAAACCCAAATACAAAGTGAAGAATTAATGAAAACAGATATAGTTTTCTCAAGCATTCTACAGCACTTATGCAAAATTTCAATGTCTTGCTCATAAACTATGGGAATGGCAGGAAAATCGACAACTGAATGAACTTTTATCAAATCTTCTTGTTCTTGATTTTACCTCTAGATCTACAGCCGGCGTTTGCGTTTGCAAGTGTGATTTCTTAAATTGTTGTTTAAGGAGAATCTATTAGTTACAGTGACTTGTACAACTGTTTTTTAAATTTATTTTTAGACCCAGAATAGAATACTTTAAGTGTCACCTCATCAGAACACAAGAATAATGCACACTTAAAGTACATACTGAAACATAAAATACTTATTTCCGGATAGTATAAATAAATACTGAGGTAACATGTCAAGTAAATATATTTTTACTCCTAAAAAGTAATAAAAAACAGTGATCAAGTTACCGTAACTAATAGCTTCTCCTAACATAACATCTAAATAAATAAATCTCATTCGCAAACCCAAATGCCAGGTGTTCGCATTTTCAATTTTTGATGTTTTTTTCCAAATATGCCCCATTAAATGAGTTAAAATTATAGTGGTATATAGTTCTTTTTACATTCAATAATCATATATTTTTTTAGAAAGGTTCGACATCTAGTTTTCGAGTTATAACGGTGTCAAAAATTTGCATTTTTAGATTGTTAAAGGGGGCGTCCATTAATTACGTGAGGCGTTTAGGGGGGGGGAGGGGGTCAAGCTGAATCTCACCCAATCTCACGTGGGGGAGAGGGGGGGTCTCGGCAAATCTCACGTAATTTTTTTTTCCGCAAGAAATAGTGTAAAATTGCGAGAAAACTGGATTAAAGTAAAGTAAAACATGTTTCTACACTAAAAATGGCTAAATCCTACACATTGAAATATTTATCGTCAAACGCGCGATTCGACGAACGCTGCGGCATACGAGCCGGGTGGCAGCAACGCGCGGACAGGTACCGACCTGCTGTCAACGCCGAGCACACGCGCTTTATGCTCACACATGGCGTTGCCTGTCGGTGAGTGTGATCGTGCGCGCGAGTCCGAGTTTGTTCGACGCATTTTACTCTACGGTTCAGTCAACGCTGTCACTCATTCAAAATGAGTTATCATGATTATTATGATGCATACGTAAAAAGACACGTCTACAAGACGAAGAAGTGCTGCCAGGAAGAAGTGACAAAGTTATGGAACGCAGCGAAGTAGAGGTTCCCGAAAAAGGAAGACTTCGTGCTGCACGTTCAGCACGAGATCGAACAGCTCCGCAGAGAAGCGGCGGAGAGAAAGGCCCGGACCACTCTAGCATTCCTTAAGGTAGGCTAAACACCTTTCTTTCTATTTTATACAAAAGACATCTCGAGATCGTGATACGAAGGGGAATACTAAACCAGTTTAACTATTTTCATCGCGATGTTTTGATTCCAGGGAAACACTATTAAGACCTCCAACGGTGCTTCGGCTCAGGCTGGGGCGAGCGTTCAGAATGTTCAAAACGCGGAATCCACGGATCAGGATGGGACCACTGACCAGCACCCAAGGGATCAAGATGACCACGGCCCTGATCAAGATCTTGACGACGACCCTCAACCGGCGGGTTAGTATTCGCCTTCCTTCGTATGCGCGACGTTTTCTTCCTTTTTCCCTGTTTAAAATGTTCTTCGCTCCACAGGTGCTCCGAAACGGAAAACTCAGCCTCTTAATGTAATCAGCAACGATGAGGATGAAGTCATGTTGAACTCCACACCATCCATTGTGCGTCCTACTCCGGCACAAGACATTATGAAGGAAACGATTGCTAGACTACGTGTGGAGCTGGATTTGACGGAAAGGCGCAAAGGGTCTCTCGTCGCTGACGGCACCGAACACGAGAAAGTACGTAAGTTGCGGCAGGAAATCGATGATTGTGAAAAAAAACTCAAGAATAAGGAAAAACAGCGAGTGTACGCTATGAAGCACAGGGGAAATAAGAGGCAAAAAATAAGTGAAATATGTTCTAAGAATCCCGATGCGGCGAAAACGCTGATGTCTCGTGCTGGCCGTGGACGTCCACGTTTAGAAGAACAGCAGCCTGAATTGCTAAAAGCGATAGTTGATTTAGCTATGTTTGGTGCATCTGCTGAGGAGCGGCGTCGCTGTGAGATAGTTCGCACTGTTCATACGCTTTCAGAGCTCACTGATAAACTAAAAAGTGAGCTGGGGTTCACTATTTCACGAAGTGCTACTTATATTCGACTGCTGCCTAGACGAGCAGATACGCGCGAGGCTAAGCGCCACGTAGTGACAGTCTCGGTGAAGCTGAGCCGCCCTGAAGCTGATCATCATAAAGCACACCAGGATCAATACTTTTGTGTGGCCTCCATGAGATCGCTGGAGACGGTAGCCTCAGTACTTGGCCCTCACTCCGTGACTTTTTTGTCTCAGGATGATAAAGCCCGTGTCCCCATAGGACTCACTGCGGCAAACAAGCAGGCGCCCTTGCTAATGCACGTTGAGTACAAAGTGTCGCTGCCAGATCACGACTTTGTGATTGCTGCAAGGCACAAATTAATTCCGAGCGTATATGCTCTTTGTGAAGTAAAGCCCAATGAGATGGGACGGTCAGAAGCCGTCTCATACAGTGGGCCAACTTATATAGCAATCAGAAGTGGCAAGCACTCTTCGTCAACTGCTACTAGTCACGCCCAAGACTTGGACACTCTTTTAACCCTTCAGCCTTTTTACAATTTTATGAAGAACGAAGCCGGCGAAGTTAAGCCTGACCTTATCATTTCGAGCGATGGCGGTCCCGACGAGAACCCACGATATCGCAAAGTGATCGCACACGCCATAGAGGATTTCAAAAAATATGATCTGGACGCAATATTCATTGTGACTAATGCCCCTGGCAGAAGCGCTTATAACAGAGTAGAAAGGCACATGGCTCCACTCAGCCGAGAGCTAACGGGTGTTGTTCTTCCCCATGACTATTGTGGGACGCATCTTGACTCCAGCGGCAGAACAGTAGACGTTAACCTGGAAAAGGATAATTTCAAAAAGGCAGGGGAAACTTTGGCTGAAATATGGTCTGCAGTGTGCATTGACGGACACGAAGTAGTTGCTAAATACATAGACCCTATTAACAACGACACTTCCAGTGTCCCAGAGCTGCCAGCCGAAGGATGGTACGACGAGCACGTTAGAGAGAGCCAATATTTACTTCAGGTACACGTCAATTCGTTCACATTTAATAATGTATTGTTTTCTTTTTGTATGAATTTCCACAGTTGTTTACCTTTTATTTTTACCACGATTTTATATTTTTCTAAAAAATTTTAACGAGCGCGAGCGGCAACAAATTCATTATTATTTAGATTTAAAAATGATGAATTGATTTAATTATTGTTTTAGGTTGTGAAATGTGATGACCGGGACTGCTGCAGACCACGCCGGAGTGTTCTGCATATGATTCTTCACGACCGTTTTCTGGCACCTCCATATTACCCTCAAGTAAAATAAGTACTCGCATTTGCAGTTTTTGATGTTTATCTCCAGATCTGCCCCATTGAATGACTTAAAATTATAGTGGTATATAGTTCTAATTACATTCAATAATCATATATTTTTTTAGAAAGGTTCGACATCTAGTTTTCGAGTTATAACGGTTTCAAAAAGTTGCACTTTTCGATTTTTATTACCCGCAAAATTTTTTTTTGCCCGCCGGTCTGGAAAACCGACATTAGTCCCGCTTAGGAGGTCGGAAAAACACGAAAATCGTGCTTTTGTGACAAAAAATCCATTAAATAGAAGCTGAGATCAAAACGATGCAGTTTTCAGTTATATAAAGTATACCGGGTGAGAAAACGAAATTTTGAAGCCTTATATCTTTGAAACTAACTGGTATTAAAAAAAAATCCAAAGAAAGGGTTTCAAGGTACTATATAATGCTAACTAAATCCAAAATTTTAAATTGATTATTGCCTTTTTAATCCAGTTATCGCGTCACGTAGAAAGAACGACTCATAGGATACAGGGTGAGAAAAAAAAAAAAAGCTTAATATCTTCGAAACCGATTAGTTTCATAAATAGCCCAAAGATAGGGATCAAGATACTATATAATGCTAACTACATCCAAAATTTTAAATTGATTATTGCCTTTTTACTCCAGTTATCGCGTCCCATAGAAAAACGACTTTTTTCAGTTTTTGATGTTTCTCTCCGGATCTGCCCCATAAAATGACTTAAAATTAAAGTGTATATAATCATATATTTTTTTAGAAAGGTTCGACATTTAGTTTTCTTTATGGTGTATAGTAAAAGAACGACGAAAGATAATATAAATTATCCGCGGTAAAAAGATAGGTAATTTTATTCTCTTTCATGTACATATTAAGCAATTTACTTTTATTAACTTTTTCAATAACTTTATTAGAAAAAACTGAAATTTCAAAACTAAAAAATCACTATAAAAAAAACGCGTCAACAAAATGTAAAAACAGACTTTTTTCCCACTATGTACTAGTAAAAACAAAGAAAATGAGAGTTGGTGGATTAAAATCCACTGAGTAGAAGCTGAGATACAGATGTCGACGAACGAACACACACACACACGCGCGCGCGCACACACACACACACACACACACACACACACACGCACATACAGACACACACATCCATACGGACATTTTCTAAATACACTATTTTTCGACTAAAAATACATCAAAACACACTCCCTACATGTTTTTGCACAAACTCAAAAAATTACTATTACAAGGCTTCCTTATTAGGAAGGAAGCAATTTAGATTCGAGCGCACACCTACCGGGCCAATTTTTTTTTGGTTCCTTGAACCATCCAATGCGTAAAAATGCCCGCGTGCACACTCGATCGCTTGCCAATACTATTGAAGTATCAGAAGAAACCGGTAATTTGAGCCCCGGTGGGTTAAAAATGGTTGCCTAGAAAAAAAGTTGTCTAGGCTTGAATCCCTATATAAAAAAGTCATGACCGGATGAAGTGAAGCCAAGAATGCGTCAATATGATTGGCTCGTGTAGTGCGCATGCGTCAAAAGTATCGTTAGAATTTTTTGATTTGTTTTTGATTTCTAAAATTGATCCTAATACAAAGAATGTAATATATTACTATAATACATATCAATAATTATTAGTTGTGTATTTATAATATTCTATTGTAAATATTATCATTGTTACAAAAAGTGACATGATGTGAACGTTGACACGAACTGAGTTGAGACATAACCTTAAAATTTTAAAAGGTAGTTGGTGACGAAACCGCGGCAATTTTGAAATTTACATGAGCGCGAAATGAATCAATCATATATTGTAAAGTTTGATATATTTCCGTAATAGAAAACAAATATTAAAAATATCAATCAAGCATTTATATTTCATTTAATAAGTTAATGAATTAATATTCTACTACAGTGCGCGCAGCGCACTGCGCCAAAAGTCTAGTATAGCAAAAAATCATGAAAATCTCGATTTTTTACGAAAATCCGCTATTTACTCCCATTTTTAAAATCCTTATAACTTTTGATCTGAGCGGTCAATTTAAACTATCCGGCCCTCAAATTAAAGCTCTTTTCTTCTACTTTTGTTTTTTTTGAAATTTAGATTAACATTTTGCTGGTTCCATCTGCTATAGCGAAGAGCGCGCTAGATTTAGCTAGTATGCTAAAAACGTGTGCTTTTTCAACAGGGCCAACACAATATTCTATGTAAACTACTGCCTTTGCTGGCTTGGGCCATTTCGCATGGACAGTTAGCAGGGACTAAAAGTGGTGCGCATAAGTATGTGACAAAGTTTCTATGGAAGTGAGGACGTTTTAGTCTTGTAAACCAAAGATTGATGAAATCAATCGACTTTTCGCTAGAAATGAGAAAAAATCCTACAATATAATACAGTCAATAATGTGAACTATTGATGCCTGCAAGTTGGCTACACTTACTTTGTTCGGGTGGCAATCACTCGCGGGCGACAATTGTATACTTTATCCCCGAAGGCTATTCTATTTTCTGCATAAAGCATCAGTTTTATTATAACCAATCCAAACATTCTTTTGTAAAAAATTAAGGGGCAATAAAATAAAAGGATTCTTTTATTTGAGATATTCCGGTATATTTCATCAAAGTATACCTATATTATAAGATAGACTAGCTAAATTCAAGCGCTCATTATTAATGCACGCGGTTTGCTTATTATAATGTCTTAAAAGTATTCAAAACGCTAGCATATATTTCCCAATAAAGTTCACATTTGTATTTGATTGATGTTTTTTCTCAAGAAGATAAGTAGTATTTTCTAAAACAAAGCAGTAAATTATAACGCAATCTAGTTTTTGTGGTTAGAATATATTAATATGATACAAAATAAGCTAGAATGACTATAAACGAAACAATCATATTATTAATTATTATGGTCGTAAAAATAATTCAAAGAACGCCTTTTACAAGGTAAAATGTTGGCAACTATAAGTTATGTGCCCATCCTAACGAATAACCTATCTTAGTATTATAATTATAATTCCTCCTCTAAAAAGTTATAAAATCCTTAAGGGGGTCCGAAAGTCAATTCAAATCTAGATTTCGCGCCACAAAATAGCAGACGATAAAAGTAACTAATTTGCTTATAACAAACAATAAAAGCAAAATTATGATCGTTACCATAGTCGCATTTCTTGAACTCGTTCTCGGCCTGTGAAAGAACAAGAAGGCCTTGTAGTCTTCTGCTAATTTCGGGGAAACAAGCGCTCTAAGCCTGTGGAAGACGAGAACAGTCGAGATCTTAATTATTATATCAATTTGTGTTGCCTTTGGTTCTGGTGCAAGCAAAAATGGTCGTTGAGGTTAGAATTGAAGCCAACGGGATCTTTGTAGAACTCCAGCAAGCAAAAACTTGGCGAATTTACGGTCAAGCTTCGATCGATTATTCGATTCCGTCTCTTTCAAAAACTCAAAGTGCACAAGTTTTCAATAAAAAAAAAAAAGCTGTTTGACAGATTCTATCACCGGCGCAAATATTTCTCAAGCTAAGACAGAATCTGTATGCATAGACACTTTCATCGACGTCTATACGTAAACAAAGTACATTTTCCGGGCGACTCATCCTCGCTGTCGCTGATAGTAATGACTGATACGGCAGGCGATGGCATGCCGTGGTCTGCTGCCTAACATAGGAGACCTGCTGGTGCTCAGGCTGCTGCTGTTGTTGCTGTGGCTGCTGATGCTGATGGTGTTTGGTCGTTGAATGATAATGCGACAACGACAAGGAAGACTGCGAAATCGGCTGTGTTTGCCAGGCCGAGGAGGAGGAGGCCTGCACCGGCGGAGGCGATTGTTGCGGTTGCTGACGGCGCACATTGCTTGGCGCTGTGCTCTCCTTGACGCGTTTCTTCACCGGGCTTAACTGCTGCTGCTCTTTTTTGTGCTCGTGGGTGCGGTGATGGGACTATTGCGGTACGCTCAAATGGTGCTGATGGTGCTTGCTTACACTGCGCTTTCCCCAGTTCTGTGGAGATACGTGATTAAGGAGGTTCTACCGCTACATAGGTAGTCAAAACAGTGATAGCTGTCTGCTAGCGCTAGCTTGTGCTTGACTTCCGTAGTGTGACTCGTTGATCTGGCAACACCGCATTATTTTGTTTATGTATACTTTGCGATGTGAAATTTCGTTTCAATAAAATGAGTGATAAACAGCAAAACTTTTATTGGAAAGGAAAAAGAGTGACGTATAAAGTTTATAAAAAGCGGTGTCAGCAACGAGAAATCGGAAAAACTATCCAAAAAATATGGAAAGGCAAGTGTGAGGTGGCTAACCTCAAAACAGAAACAAACTCCAAAGTTATTGAAGGCCGCAGAATAATCCACATTCAAACACTTGCGGAGCAACTTAATTGCAACAAATGCAATTCCATTCTTTCCCTCAAGGACATTGTAGAAGAAAGAAATGTTGGTCTGGCTTCAATATTCTACGTTCGATGTCGAGAGTGTAAAATAACATCAAGCGTTTGTACTGATAAATACCACAAAACAGCTGATCAACATATGCATTTTGATACAAATACCAAAGCAGTCGTAGGTTTGTACAGTAAAATTTATGAATCAGTGTATAACTATAGCACATTGTAATGCATTTGTTAATCTAATTGCATTTTTTTTTAGGTGTTTTAAATACAGGAAATGGCAACACACACTTGAATGGAATACTTTCGAGTTTTAATATACCTCAGTTCAATTGGAAATCATTTAAGACACATGAAAGAGAAGTAGGAAAAGTCGTTGAGGAAATGGCCCATGAAAGTTGTCGGAGAGCAGCTGCTGAAGAAAAACAGCTTACAATAAATAATGTCAAAGCTATCGAGCGATTGCTGTAAGCATTACTGAAACAGTAATGATTTTGATTATGAGTGGGATATGTATGAATCTGAAAGTATGATGTACATGATCTATTGATGTTTTGTGATTTTTTTTTAATTGTACAAATAATCAATTTACAGTACAATTATGGGGTATGCAAGCATGATTTTTATACAAATGTATTTTAGCGAGCAGAGTGGAATATGAATCATTGTCATGAAATATACTATAAGACAAGCAAAAATAATTGTATATACATAGACGTAATTGTAATTAGTTGTCGAATATAATCATACATACTTACTGAAATTACAGATTCATAAATGTGTCACTGCATAATCGTATAAGAGCAATAAAAAAATTAAATAATTGTAACAATGATGTTGATTTCATGCTTTCAGACCTTCACACCTTGATCAATCATTTATCTTCCCAGAGCTTCCTACCTTATCTGAAAATGTTTCAATTAACTTAGAGCATAAGGTACGCGTAGCTGCATCACTGGACATGGGATGGTTTACAAGGAGTACAGGTAGATCATATAATAGTTTCTCTGGCACAGCTTCTCTCATTGGGTTATTTTCTAAGAAGGTCATATCATACGTGACCTTGAATAGAAAATGTAAGAAGTGCGACAAAGGCTATGATTTGAAAAATCATGATTGTCGACGTAACTTCAGTGGCACAGCAAAAGCTATGGAGCCTTATGCAGCTGTGCAACTTACTAAAAATAACAAAATACTTATGAACAACAAAATTGATGTTGGTATTGTTATCGCAGATAATGATAGCAGCTCTATTGCTTCTTTAAGGAACGCTCATGATTTCGAAATTGTGAAGCAAGCAGATAAAAACCATACTAGCAAAGGTGTTGTGAATGCTTTGTACAAATTACAAAAAAATCACAAAGAACTGACGAGTACAACAATACAGTACTTGCAAAAGTGTTTCAATTACTCCATATCACAGAATTCTGGTTCTAGTGAAGATGTAGCTTATGCTATAAAGAATATTCCATACCATGCATTTAATAAGCATGATAATTGTGGATCATGGTGCTCGTATTCGCACAATCCAGATACATACAAACATACAAACATAGGCGATGGACTTACAGATGAAACGTTATTCGATAAATTAGTAAGTCTATTTGATGATCTGGCATCCAACGCCCACACATATTCAGCAGGAGCATCTAGCAACCCTAATGAGAGCCTGAATAATGTTATTGTGAGCAAAGCACCAAAATCCAGGATGTACGGTATGTCAATATCTAGTGATGTACGAGTAGCTTGTGCTATTAATAAAAAAAATGATGGGGAAATATTTGTAACGAGCTTAGCTCAAAAATTAAATTTGTCTCCAGGTAAACATACTCATAAGTATGTTACTGATGCAGATAAGAAAAGTAGAAAAAGGTATGAAAAATCACAGAGTACTGAATTTAAGAGGAGACGTTTATTTTTGAAACAGCAAAAAAATGAATTGAAAAAGAAAAAAGAGCTGCTGGAAGGAATCACGTATGAAAGTGACTCTCAACTTTTAAAAACTGTTGAAGTTTTTCTACCAGTTGCAAATATCGAAGATCAAGAACCGATTATTGTTTTCTTTGATCTTGAAACTGGGAGTTTTCTAAAGACTGCAGACATTTTGCAAATAGCTGCCAAATGTGAAAACAAAGAATTTGATGTATACGTTCATCCAACCCAAAAAATCAACGAAGAAGCCAGTGCAGTAAATGGTTTGCGACATGTGAATGGAAATTTGCAACTACATGGGCAAACAGTGATAACGCTTACTTTATTTGAGGCAATGTTAGCCTTTTATGAATTTTTATACAACTTGGGAAAGAAGTGTATCTTGACTGCTCATAATTGCAAATTCGACTACCCACGACTGATGTTAGCAATAAAAAAAGTTTTTATGATAGATCACTATAAATCTGTTGTTCAGGGATTCTCTGATACATTACCACTAATTGTAAAGTGCAATAAAGAAAAAGGGAAGGGAAAAAATAAACTGGAAAACCTTGCTAACACTTTACAAATAAATTGTGATGAAGCACACAATGCCGTTGCAGATGTAAGGATGTTAAGATGTGTTTTATTAAAATATAACATTTCTGATGAAAAAATCAAAGAATGTTGTTTGAATTGGAGTACGATTGAAGAGCAAGAAGCGTTTAATGAACAGTTACCCAATGAATTGAACAAATTAAGAGCACTAAACAAATGTACGTCACTCCCTATAAGAAAAAAGATTGTTGCTGCTGGCATTTCATATGATATGATCATAAATGCCTACAAACAAAATAAATTAGCTGGAGTGTCTAGTCTTTTTGGAAAAAATGAAGAAGGCTTTATAAGAGTGAGTGCAAATAAACAAGTTCTTAAAAAGTTATGTAATTTTTTAGAGTTACTGCCTAAATAATAATATAAATTAATTATTTAATATACCTGTTGAATGATAGATTTTATCGATGTTGAGTATTTGAAATATTTGTAAGTCTAAAATTACAGCTGTGATCATCAAAGATAATAAAAGGTTATGTCCGAGGTTAGGATTTAAAATGTTATTTTCCTGTAACTTTAAAACTATAGAATGTGATTATTAAAGAAAATTAAAAAAGTTATAATTTAAAACGTTTGTTTTTTTATTTCAAATAAACATAAATATTGAAATCGGTAAACATAAACAGCAGACGAAGCAGTGACTGAACGCTGAGTGCGAGTGCGAAAGAGATAGCGCATGCGAGCATATGTATATACCGAATGCAACGTTGCCAAATCTTCTAACCCTTGGTCATCGGTGAAATTTTTACGTGGTTATTTATTTTTAATAACTTTGATAAGCTTTGAACTATACTTTTCAAAGCCACAATACTTTCTTTATTAATTTTTTTATCACTACGAATTTTTTCAAAAGAATCTCAATTTTTGTTCATTTGATATCCTGACAATAACGTGAGTTTCCATAAGACTCAATGTAAAAATTGGGAAAACTAAATTATTTTTTCAGCTTTTTGAACATATTATCTACCTGTATGTAAATTTTCATTAAGATCTCAATTTTTAATCTATTAGCGGTAGAACCTCCAAGTGCGTGATTCACCAGAGCACTTGTTATACCTAGACTAGAAGCGTACTGCGTAAGTACCGGTCGCTGCGCGCCCTCTGCGCTCAGCTCTCACACTCCCAGCAGCGATTCATTGCGACGCCTCCCTATCTCTCTCTCTCTCACTCATTCAACAACTTATTGCACTGATTGCACATACATACATTATTATGCACAACGCGAGATTTATTATCAAGATAACCTTATTATAACCTACTACTATTATTTGACATATTCTTCTATTATTGTACTTAAAAAGAAGAGAATCGCATGGCCACAAATTTTAAGAAATTATCGCAAATTAATTTTTGATCTTAGTTATTTTTATGAAGGAGCAATTTCTTTAGAAAAATACTACGGTCATCAGAAAGATCTGATTAAAATCTTCAAAATAGGATACTCACACATATGTGTCAACAACGAATCAAATAAAATATAGACAGAATGAATAAAACGTAAATAGGTTAAAAAGCAAATTCAAAGTATAATAGGGTCGCAGAGCTCCCCGACAGCACAGTGTATAAAAACTTATACTTGCCATCGGGGCGCTACCGCGCCCCTTGATCAACTGAATAATAGACCCAAAATCAAGATATTGAACTTGAACCATACTAAAACATTTTTAATTTTGGCGCCATTCAACCGGATGCCTAGCCAAAACCAATCAAATCGAGTTTTAAAAGGCTTCACATCATCCGGTCATCTCTTTTTTGAGAAAGAAATTTTGGCGCCATTCAACCGGATGCCTAGCCAAAACCAATCAAATCGAGTTTTAAAAGGCTTCACATCATCCAGTCATCTCTTTTTTGAGAAAGAAATTTTGGCGCCATTCAACCGGATGCCTAGCCATAACCAATCAAATCGAGTTTTAAAAGGCTTCACAACATCCGGTCATCTCTTTTTTAAGAGAGGATTATTATACAGGCATTTACGTACACAGCTCAAAACAAGTTCCAGACCGGTTTTTGCTAAATTCTACATCTTTAATAGTATAACAATAAAGCTTATGACGATTTGGTTTTATCATTGTTTACGAACAAAATAGAGGAAAACATAGACATATACGTAATGTGCATCAGAGAAGAGGAGAGAGACAGAGAGGGGGAGGAGGATAAAAGGAGAACAACAAACTAAGCCAGTGAACCAGTAAGAAGAAGGGGCAACGAGTTTTTACAAAGCGGTCGAATGTTTTTTGGTCTTTAGTTTTGCCTGCCCAGCCAGCTACCAAACGTGAGATATGCGTGTACGCGCGCGCGCTCGGATGTGTGTGTGTGTGTGTGTGTGTGTGTGTGTGTGTGTGCCTACAGTCCCCTTAAGGCCAAAATCTACAGTGCCCGTCTATTAATTCAACAAAAAATGGGAATTGCTGCTGAGCTATAGGTAAACTGTAATATGATTTTATGAATACATACGCTAAGGATAAATATTGCAATGTTGATAAGCTAGTATTCTACAAAAAGTCGCACGGTTTTACTTATTTATTGTTTTATCTTAATCTTCATTTATGTCATCATGATAAAACTATGATTAAATAAAACGACAGTCGAGCAAACACTTAATAACGCATTCCAAAAGTTTCAGCTTCCTTTAAATAGTTTTATTTTTCTTTAGATAAAAAAACATTTAATACGTGATTCTGATTGGTTGCTGGTTGCTTGCCTAGGCAACGAGATCAGAACCGTGCGCCTTAAATTTATAACCTCAAAACAATCATAACCCAGAGTTATCAGACAGGGATAGAATCAAGGGCGCGCGAAGCGCGCCTTCATTCCTAGTGTATATAAAAATACGGTCAAAATGATGCGAAATGTACAGGTGATACAATATATTTGTCCACGAACTGACTTCGAGGTCAATGGGAATGAGATCATGGAACGGTTGCTGACGTCATCGCACGTAAGAAATTCGATGTTCATGTGCTGACTAAACTATTGATACTCAGTATAAGGATAGGTGTTTCTCATTTTCTTAAGCCAATATCTCTACGACACAGGATGCAGGTTCTCAAAGAACGAATATTACAATTCGAATAATTATGATAATCGAGCGTTCATAAAATAATCACGTTAATATATTTGTATCACACAAATAGATAAACGAAGTTTTAAGTATTGTATTTTTTGTTAAAACGATTAATATTTGTTCATAAAAAACTTTTAAATGATTAGTATAGAAGTATGTTGAAGTATGTTGAATACTTATTTGCAATCTGCTGTTCCCATGATATTCATGACACTTGTAATCTATTATTTGAAGTAATGGAAATACAAAAGAAAAAGTTACGTTCTTATTTAAAATTGAAAACTGCGTTATTTGTTTCTACAAGAGCATAGCATTTTGAAGAAAAAAAAAACAGAAAAATCATACGCAGAATGACGAATGTTTTCCGTCATGCGTCTTTTTTAAGATAGTGACATGCATTCTATTCATTATCAATCACATCACCTTCAATTGCGTCTTAGAGGATTAATTTCGCAAAAAATTCAACACACAACACACATAATAATTTAAATAAAGTATATGCGTTTCAAAGTAAAAAAAAAACAACGAACAAAAAGAAATGAAAACTTGAGAATACTTGCAGCACAATACGATATGTATTACATCCGATAGCATAGCGTGCCGAATAGTAGTATTTCAAAGAAAAGCAAACTGACAGAGGCGACGTAGTAAAACAAAACTTACTTCGAAATTCGAGAAAAACCTGCGTATAATATATACTCACCGAAATATACGGGCTTGTCGCACTTGGGACAGTTGGGCATGGTAAGGCCGGTGTTTTGTCTTCTCAAGTAAAGTCAAAAGTGGGCCAGCTCCAAAAATGTACACAACGAACGCGTGAGCAACGAACCGTTCTCCGGGTTGCACGCAGCTACGTGGTCGAGCGAGTACTGCTGCAGGGCCTCCACCGGCCGGGCTTCTCTCGGCGCCGGACGGCGGTAGCGGCAGTGGCTCATCCAAGGTAACGCAATACCTCTACACTTGATTGAGCGTGTGAACGTGTGCTGAGTCCAGCGTTGTGGTCTTATAGCCTCTTTACCCTCTGATGTAATCGAGTTCGTGCGCGCGATCTCCACTGCTGACTCGCAGCGACGCCGGCCGAGCACCGAAAGCCTCAAGTTGCACTTTTGCATTCCATTTACGTAAAAGTTCGCCAACCTTGTTTTGGATTCCTTTTTCCGTTATCGATATGGTCAGAAATTTTCTAAATATTTCACTATTTCATTAAGCCTAAATGTATCTTTTTGTTTCTACACAATGATGATACCAAAAATAATCAAAATCTTTTCCTTAAATCAATTTGAAATACATATTGAAAAAATCTATAAAAATCTGTTTTCAATGTATATTGTTTTTAGCTACTCAGCAATAAGAAATAAATATCTGTAAACGACAGCATTTAAAACAATTTCATCTATAGCTGAGCAAAAAGTAAAAAACAAACGTTTCCTATTAATCTGTTGGATAATAAAGTGCATTATTTTTCAGACAATTTAGGAACAGCAAGAAAAATACCCGCTGCCAATTCATTGGCACGTAGCTTCCTCCAACGAAGTTTATTGTTCCAATAAATAAAATATTGTTTTCAAATACAGTATGTGAATGCTATTTTAAATATTTCCAAGTTCAATTATTTTGCTGTAGAAGCACTAGATACCCCTATAAGAGGAAGCCAAATTTTTAAGAAAAATCGGTTTCTACATTTCAGCTCTTTACTTGAGAACTGATTAAAGAAATTGTTTAAAATTTTAACAGCAAATAGCTTTGTTTATGTTGAATCAACAAATAAAATTTTGAAGCATTTGGACTACATTGTTTTAGAGACATAAGGAATCAAAAAATTTCCAAAAAAAGAAATCAAACCCTGATATCTGATATCTGAAGAACCATAGGAGTTTAAAAGCTGCGCAATGAACTTAGCCAAAACACATAAAATATCTACCTTCTCCCAAAATCTCAAGTGCAATAAGGAGGCACAAAAAAAAACTCATTTTTTTCAGTTTTCGATTTATTACTGAAAAAATAAGTAGTAAAAACACTTGAAATTTTAATGAAATATAGTTGGACACGTAACCCATCAACATGATTTTTTTCGTGAGGTTATGATGTTTAGTTGCAGAGATATGAATTAAAAAAAAAAATCACCTTTTTCATTTCATTTGCCAAACAGAGCGGTCGATCCGAAGGCCAAACAGGGAAAAGTAAATAATTTTTTTATCTTTCAAAGGCATTTTAGCTGAATTGTTTGTAATAATGGGATGATTGAAAAAAACGCAAAAAAGTCTTCAGAAATTAAGAAATGGCCATAATAAAAAACCGCTGCCAAGTCATTGGCACTTAGCTTCCTCCTATTCTGCTAGTGGAAGAGTACACAGAGTATACAGGGTGAGAGTTGAAGAATTTGAATCTTAATATCGTTTAAACTAAAAGGTTTCATAAGCTACAAAAAGAACCTAGCCGAAGTGATCAAAAGATCAATCTTTTCCTAAAATTTCAACTCAATTTAAACCTTTTTACTCCCGTAATCGTACGACATAAAAAAAACATTTTTTTTAGTTTTTTATTTTTATCTCAAAAACTAGTCGCCAAAATTGCT
>CM053172.1:41329163-41367323 GCA_012977825.3 Pteromalus puparum
AGGAAAACAGACTTTTACAATAAAATATAATGTCCCAAAGCTATCGAATGCGTTGCTTGCTGTAAGCATTTACTGAAACAGTATGATTTTGATTAATGAGTGGGATATGTATGAATCTGAAAGATATGATGCGATCATCTATTGACATGTTTTGTGATTTTTTATAATTGTACAATAATCATTACGAGTACTACCAATTAGGTATGCAAGATATTTTTATACAAATGTATTTTACGAGCAGAAAGTGGAATTATGAATCATTATTGTCATGAAATATACTATAAGACAGCAAAAAAAATGATATACTATACATCAGAGTAATTGTAATTAGTGTTGGGTCGAATATAATCATATACTTACTGAAAATTACAGATCATAAATGTGTCACTGCCATAATCGTATAAGAGCAATAAAAAATTAAATAATCTGTAACCAATGATGTTGATTTCATGCCTTTCAGACCTGCACACCTTTGATCAATCATTTATCTTCCCAGGCTTCCTACCTTATTGGAAAATGTTTCAATTATAACTTAGGCATAAAGGTACGCGTAGCGTGCCATCAACTGGACATGGCGATGGTTTACAAGGCAGTACAGTAGATCACTATAAATAGTTCTCTGGCACAGCTTCTTCTACATTGGTTAGTTTTCTAAGAAGGTCAACATACGTGGACCTTGAATAGAAAATGTAAGATGTGCGACAAAGCATGATTTGAAAATCATGATGTGTGTCGCTAACTTCAGTGGCACAGCAAAGCATATGGTAGCCTTATGCAGCTGTGCAACTTACTAAAAATAACAAAATACTTTACATGAACAACAAAATTGATGTTTTGTATCGCAGATACATGATAGCCAGCTCTATTGCTTCTTTAAGGACGCTATGTATTCGAAATGTAAGCAGCAGATAAAAAACCGATTCTAGCCAAGGTGTTGTGAATGCTTTTGTACAAATTACAAAAAAATCACAAAGAACTGACGATACAAAATACATACTTAGCAAAAGTGTTTCAAATTACTCCATATCACAGAATTCTGGTTCTAGTGTAAGATGTAGTATGCTATAAAGAATATTCCGATACCATTGCATATTAATAAAAGCATGGATAATTGTGATCATCTGCTCGTAATTCGCCAATCCAGATAATTACAAACATACAAAACATAGGCGAATGGACTTACATATAAACGTTATTTCGGATAATTAGTAAGTTAATTATGATGATCTGGATCCAACGCCCCACACATATTCTAGCAGGGAGCCATTTCTAGAACCCTAATGAGAGCCTGATAATGTTATTCCGTGAAGCAAAAGAAGCACCAAAATCCCCAGGATGTACGGTAGTCAATATCTAGTGAATGTACGAGTAGTTGTGCTATTAATTAAAAAAGATGGGGAATATTTGTAACGAGCTTAGCTCAAAAATTAAATTTCTCCAGGTAAACATAGCTCATAAGTATGTTACTGATGCAGATAAGAAGCAAAAGTTAGAAAAAGGTATGAAAATCACAGAGTACTGGAATTTTAAGAGGAGACGGTTTTTTTTTTGAAACAGCAAAAAAAATGATTTGAAAAAGTAAAAAAGAGCTGCTGGAGGAATCAGTATGAAAGTGAACTCTCAACTTCTTTTAAAAACTGTTTGAAGTTTTTCTACCAGTTGCAAATTCGAAGATCCAAGAAGCCGAATTATTGTTTTCTTGATCTTGAAACTGCGGGAGTTTCTAAGACTGCAGACATTTTGCAAATAGCGCCAAAATGTGGGAAAAACAAAAGAAGAATTGATGTGGTATACGTTCATCCATCCCAAAAATCAACGAAGGAAGCCAGTGCAGTAAATGGTTTGCGACATTGAATTGGAAATCTTGCCACTACATGGGCAAACCAGTGATAACGCTACTTTATTTGAGGCAATGTAGCTTTTATGATTTTTTATCAACTTGTTGGGAAAAAGAGTGTTTATCTTTGATGCTCATAATGCAAATTCGACTACCCACGACTGATGTTAGCAATAAAACAAAAGTTTTTTAATATAGAATCACTATAAATCTGGTTGTTCATCGATTCTCTGATACATTACACTAATTGTAAAGTGCCAATATAAGAAAAGGGAAGGGAAAAAATATAAACTGGAAACCTTGCTAACACTTTACAAATAAATTGAAACTGTGATGAAGCACACAATGCCGTTTGCAATGTAAGGATGTTAAGATTTTATTTAAAATATAACATTTTGATGAAAAGATTCAAAGAATGTTTTTTTGGAATGGAGTACGATCTTCTTAGAAAGGAGCAAAGAAGCGTTTAATGAACAGTTACCCAATGAATTGAACAAAATTAAAGAGCACACTAAACAAATGTACGTCACTCCTATGAAGAAAAAGATTGTCTGCTGGCATTTCATATGATATGATCATAGCCTGCCTTACAAACAAAATTAAATTAGCTGGAGAGTGTCTAGTCTTTTTGGGAAAAAATGAAGAAGGCTTTATAAGATTGCACGTGCAAAAATAAATAAACAATTCTTAACAAAGTTATGTAATTCTTTTAGAGTTACGGTAAATAATAATATTAAAAATTATTTAATATACCTGATTGAATGATAGCTTTATCGATGTTGAGGGTTATTTGAATATTTGTTAAGTCAAAATTACAGCTGGTTCGATCATCAACGATAAATAAAAGGTTAGTGTCCGATTAGGATTTAAAATGTTATTTCTGTAACTTTAAAACTATAAATGTGATTATTAAAGAGAAATTAAAAACGTTATAATTAAAACGTTTGTTTTTTATTTCAATATAAACTAAATATTGAAATCGTTAACATTAAACAGCAGACGAAGCAGTGACTGAACGCTGAAAGTGCGCCGTGCGAAAGATGATAGCGCATGCGAGCATATGTATATACCGAAGTGCAACGTATGCAAATCTTTTCATAACCCGTCATCGTCGTGAATTTTTACGTGGTTATTTATTTGTTAATAACTTTGAATAAGCTTTGAACTATACTTTTCAAAAGCACAATACTTCTTTATTAATTTTTATCAACTACCGAATTTTAAAAGAAATCTCAATTTTTTCATTTGGATATCCTGACAATAACGTGAGTTTCCATAAGACTCAATGTGAAAAATTGGGGAAAGGAAAACTAAATTATTTTATTCAGCTTTTTTGAACATATTATCTACCTGTATGTAAATTTCATTAATCTCAATTTTTAATCTATTGCGGTTAGAACCTCCAGCAAGTGCGTCATTCACCCAGAGCACTTGTATACCTAGGACTAGAAGGGTACTGGGTAAGTACCGGTCGCTGGCGCCCTCTGCCAGCTCAGCTCTCACATCGCAGCAGGATTCATTGGTATACGCTCTCCCTTTATCTCTCTCTCTCTCACCTCATTCAACACTTATTGCACTGATTGCACATACATACATTATTATGCACAAACGCGAGATTTATTATCAAGATTAACCTTATTATAACCTACTAACTATTATTTCATATGTCTTTTTATTGTACTTAAAAAGAAGAGAATCGCATGGCCACAATTTAAGAAAATTATCGCAAAAAATTAAGAATTTTTTGATCTTAGTTACTATTTAGGAAGGAGCAATTTCTTTTTAGAAAAAATACTACGTCATTCAGAAAGCATCTGCATTAAAATCTTTCAAAATAGTACTCACACATATGTTGCTCAACAACGCAATCAAATAAAATATAGTACAGAATGGAATAAAAACGTAAATAGTTTTAAAAAGCAAATTTCAGGTATAATAGGTCGCAGAGCTCCCGACGAGCACAGTGTTGTTAAATTATACTTGCCATCGGGCGTACCGCGCCCCTTGATCAACTGAATAATAGACCCAAAATCAAGATATTGAACTTGAACCATACTTTTTTAAAACATTAATTTCTGGCGCCACATTCAACCGGATGCTAGCCAAAACCAATCAAATCGAGTTTTAAAAGGCTTACATCATCGCGTCATCTCTTTTTGAGATAAAAATTTTGGCGCCATTCAACCGGATGCTAGCCAAAAACAATTCAAATCGAGTTTTAAAAGGCTTCACATCATCCAGTCATCTCTTTTGAGAAAGAATTTTGGCGCATTCAGCCGGATGCCTAGCCATAACAATCAAATCGAGTTTTAAAAGGTTCACAACATACCGCGTTCATCCTAAGAGAGGAATTATCAGGGCAATTTAGTACACAGCTCAAAACAAGTATCAGACGGTTTTGCTAAATTCTACATCTTTAATAGTTATAACAATAAAGCTTATGACGATTGGTATTTCATTGTACGAACCAATATAATGAGATAAAACATAGACATATACGTAATGTGATCAGAGAGAGGAGAGAGACAGTAGAGGGGGAGGAAGGATAAAGGAGGAACAACAAACTAAGCAGGAACAGTAAAAGAAGGGGCCGCCAACGAGTTTTACCAAAGCGCTCGAATGTTTTTTGTCTTTAGTTTTGCGCTGCCCAGCAGTACCAAACTGAGAAGATATGCGGTATACCGGCAGCGCGCTCGGATGTGTCGTGTGTGTGTGTGGTCGTGTGTCGTTGTGTGTGCCTACAGTTCCCCTTAAGGGCCAAAATCTACGGCCCGTCTAATTAATTCAACAAAAAATGGGAATTGCTGTGAGCTATAGTAAACTGTAATATGATTTATGAATACATACGCTAAGGATAAATATTGCAATTTGATAACTAGTATTCTACAAAAAGTTTCGGCACGGTTTACTTATTTATTGTCTATCTTAATCTATTTATTGTCGATCATTGATATTATAAAACTAATTATGATTAAATAAAACGACAGTTCGAGCACACTTAATTAACGCATTCCAAAAGTTCAGTTCCTTTAAATAGTTTCTATTTTTCTTGAGATAAAAAACATAATACGTGATTCTGATTCGTTGCTGGTTTGCTTGCCGAGGCACGAGATCAGGAACCGTGCGCCTTAAATTATAACCTCAAAAATCATTAACGCTCACCACCACTCACCTCAGGGCCGCGCGAGCGCCCTTTCATTCTGTGTATATTAAAAATACGGTCAAAATGATGCGAAAGTACAGGTGTATACAATTATTTGTCACGAACTGGACTTCGCGAGGTCAATGGGGAATGAGATCAGGAACGTTGCGACGTCATCGCACGTAAAGAAAATTCGAATTATGCTGGCTGACTAAACTATTGATACTCAGTATAAGGCATAGGTGTTTCATTCTTCTTAAGCAATATCTCTACGACACAGGATGCAGGTTCTCATAAGAACGGAATATTAACAATTCGATAATATGATAATCGAGCGTTCATAAATAATCACGTTAATATATTTGTATTCACACAAATAGTAACGAAGTTAAGTATTGTTTTTTGTTTAAACGATTAATATTTGTTCATAAAAACTTTAAATGAGTAGTATAGAAGTATGTTGAGTATGTTGTATACTCATTGCAATCTGCTTTTCCCATGATATTCATGCACTTTGACTATTATTAAGTAGTAATGGAAATACAAAAGAAAAAAGTTATCGTTCTTATTTAAAATTGAAAAATGCGTTATTTGTTTCTACAAGGCATAGCCATTTTTTGAAGAAAAAAAAAAACAGAAAAATCATACGAGAATGAACGAATGTTTTTCATGGTGTTTTTTAAGATAGTGACATGCATCTATTCATTATCAATCACATACCTTCAATTGCGTCTTGAGGGAATAATTTCGCCAAAAAATTCAACACACCAACACACATAATAATTTAATAAAGTTATATGCGTTTCAAAGTAAAAAAAAACAACGAAACAAAAAGAAATTGAAAACTTGAGAATACTTGCAGAACCAACTACGGAGTATTACATCGAAGCTACCGTGCAATATAGTATTCAAAGAAAAGCAAAACTGACAGAGGCGACGTAGTAAAACAAAACTTACTTCGAAGATTCGGAGGGAAAAACCTGCGTATAATATATACTCACCGAAAATACGGGCTGTGTCGCACTATGGGCAGTTGGATGGTAAGGCGTTTTTGTCTTCTCAAGTAAAGTCAAAAGTTGGGCCAGCTCCAAAATGTACACACACGAACGGTGCAATGCAACACGTCTTCCGGGTTGCACGCAGCTACGTAGGTCGAGCGAGTACTGCCTGCAGGGCCTCCAGCGGCCGGGCTTTCTCTCGGCGCCGGACTGGCGGTTAGCGGCAAGTGGTCATCCAAGGTAACGCAATACCTTCACTTGATAGCGTCGTCGTTCCGATAGCGTCGTATGACGTGGCTGATCCAGCGTTGTGGTCTTAAGCGCTTACCCTCTTTAATGCGATCGGTAGCGCGCATCTCCAACTGCTGGACTCGCAGCGACGCGGCGACACCGCAAAAGCCCAAGTAGCTGCACTATTTGCATTCCATTTACACGGTAAAAGGTTCGCCAACTTTGTTTTGATCCTTTTCCGTTTATCGATATGGTCCAGAAATTTTCTAAATATTTCACCTATTCATTAAGCCTAAAGTGTATCTTTTTGTTTCTACACATGATGATACAAAAATAATAAAATCTTTTCCTTAAATCAATTTGAATACATATTGAAAAAATCTTAAAAGATCGTTTTCAATGTATATTGTTTTAGCTACTCAGCCAATAAGAAATAAATATCTGTAAACGACAGATTAAAACAATTTCAATCTATAGCTGAGCAAAAAGTAAAAACAAACGTTTCCTATTAATCTGTTGGATTAATAAAGTGCATTATTTTCAGACAATTTTAGGAACGCAAGAACAAATACACCGGCTGCCAATTCATTGGCACGTAGCTTCTCCAACGAAGGTTATTGTTCAATAAATAAATATTGTTTTCAAATACATATGTGAATGTATTTTAAATATTTCCAAGTTCAATTATTTGCTTGAAGCACAGATACCCCTATAAGAGGAAGCAAATTTTTAAGAAAATCGGTTTTACATTTCAGCTTTTACTTGAAACTGATAAAGAAGATTGTTTAAAATTTAAACAAATAGCTTTGTTTATGTTGAATCAACAAAATAAAATTTGAAGCATTTGGACTACATTGTTTTAGAGACTAAGGAATCAAAAAATTTTCCAAAAAAAGAAAATAAACCCTGATATCTGATATCTTAAGAACCATAGGAGGGTTAAAAGCTGCCTGCAATGAACTAGCCAATCACATAAAATATCTAGCTTCTCCCAAAATCTCAAGTGCAATAAGGAGGCCACAAAAAAAAACTATTTTTTTCAGTTTTCGATTTATTACTGAAAAAATAAGTAGTAAAAACACCTTGAAATTTTAATGAATATGTTGCGACACGTTACATCAACATGATTTTTTGTGATGGTGCTTATGGATGTTAGTTGCAGGTATGTATGATGTAATAATAAAAAAAATCAACCTTTTCTCAGTTTCATTGCCAAACAGGACGGCTCGATCCGAAGGCCAAACAGGGAAAAGTAAATAATTTTTTTATCTTTCAAAGCATTTTAGCTATATTTTTGTAATGAATGGTATGATTGAAAAAAACGCAAAAAGTCTTTCAGAAATATATTTTAGAATATGGCCATAATAAAAACTAACCGCTTGCCAAGTCATTGGGCACTTAGCTTCCTCCTTAATCTGTCTAGGTGAAGTAGGTACACAGCAGTTACAAGGTTCGGAGAGTTGAAGTAATTTTTGAATCTTAATATACTCGTTGAAACTAAAAAGTTTCATAGTACAAAATAGGACCTAGCCGAAGTGATCAAAAATCAATCTTTTCCTTAAATTTTCAACTCAATTTAAACCTTTTTACTCCGTAATCTGTACGAACATATAGACCTGGCGATGCTCCGTGGTAAACCACCTGTTCCTTCCGGTCAAGGGGATCGTGGGTTCGAAGCCTTCCATCAGGGTCGATCAGTTCTTTTCATAGTTCGATGAAATTTCTTTACTCACGACCCGGGTTTGAGAAAGGCGTAGGTGTGATGAGCCTACCCTGGAAACTTATCGAACGCTAAAATTCATCTAGAAACACAACACGATACGTTGTGAGGCCATGAACTCTCGAGTTCGAAAAAGCCACCCATTTATTTTATTTATTTATAATCGTACGACATAAAAAAACCATTTTTTTTAGTTTTGATTTTTATCTCAAAAACTAGTCGCCAAAATTGCTTAAAATTATACAACTTAGTAGATATCGTTGTTTTTATTGTCATGAATTGTTTCAAAACATTTAACATTTATTTTTTGAGTTATATATGTTTATCGAAAATTAGCCTTTTATATCATAAAAAATGAACAGATCAGTCAATCTAGAAAATCTTGCAAAAAGTAGACAAATTTATGTTTCTTTTAGATACACTATTGTTGAATATATTGTATAAATCATATCATTATAAAAAAGCAAAAATATTTTTTCAAAATAGAAAAATGGCTATAATATGGCCAGAAAAGGTCAGAATCATAAAACAAAAAATGACCTAAATTCAGAATCAAAAAAATATATGCATGTCAAATTTTATTACGATCCGTCGCATGGTTCCAAAATTATGGCGGTATACGTACATACACACACACACCACACCACACACACACACACAACACACACACAGCCATCCGCACGGACATTTTCTAAAAACGTATGATTCGTACTCCAAACACCTCCAAATGCGTTTCCACGAAGTATTAGCAAAACTGAAAATTTTACTATTACAAAGCTTCCTCTTGAGGAGGAAGCAATAATTGAAGAATTAAAAAATAACTGTTTTTCCCGAATTCAGAATCCAAAAATAGATGTGCATGTCAAATTTGATTGATATTGACGAAATAGTTCCAGAAATATAACGGTATACACACACACACACACACACACACACACACACACACACACACACAAATCCATACGGATATTTTCTAAAAACACGTAATTCGAACTTCAAACATCTCAAAACATGTTTCTATGAAGTTTTAGCGAAAATGAAAATTTTACTATTACAAAGCTTCCTCTGTATGTAAAATCATGTACAGCAAGCGGAATTTTTAGCTTCCTCCTAGAGGAAGCTTTGTAATAATTTAATAGTAAAATTTTCAGTTTCGCTAAAAATTCATAAATAGAAACGTATTTGGACGTGTTTGGAGTTCGAATCATGCGTTTTTAGAAAATGTCCGTGTCCGTGTGTGTGTGTGTGTGCGTGTGTGTGTGTGTGTGTGTGTGTTTGTGCGAATATGTGTGTACGTGTACCGTCATAATTCTGGAACCACGCGACCGATCGTAATAAAATTTGACATGCATATATGTTTTCTGATTCTGAATTCTGAAATTTTTTTTGTATGTTTTAACCTCTTTTTAACTTTTGAAAAACTATTTTTGCTTTTTTTTAATGATATGATTTATAGGAATGTATTCAACAATAGTGTATCGAAAAGAGCATAAAATTTCCTACATTTTCCCACAAGATTTTCCAGATTGACCATTCCATTCAATTGTTATGATACAGAAGTGATTTTAAAAAAAACCGCTGCCAATTCATTGGCACGTAGCTTCCTCCATTAAAATTTATTGTTCCAATAAATAAAATATTGTAGGCGAGCGGGCGAGCCCCAGAAAGTCGCTTAGAAATAGCAGTATGTGACCACGGTGTTCTAGTCGCTAAAAACTGTTTTACTTTATGTTCTCAAAGTCGCTGAACACGAATCCGAAGTTATTTTTTCGATTAAAATGGGGGAACATTTTAACTCTGCGCAAGAAGGAATTGGATTTTTAAAATCGATTTATCACGTGCCTCAAAGCACCTCAAGTTTCCCATTGATTTTATATGGGAAAAACGTGTTAATTTATTTATCCTTCTAAAAACCGGCTGAATCTCGGATTTTCATTATTAAAACTATCTTTTCTTACGTATTTTGAGCTGCCGAATCGAATGGTTCCATCACTTTTTGTCTATGCATCGTAAAAAAAAAGTTATAAGCGAAAATCCCCGAAAAACTCGAGAAATAAGGGAAAAAAAGACAATAAATTGAACTGTAACGAACATAATCATTGAATTTTGTGTTAATTATATATATTTTTATGTGGTTTGAGCTGCTGAATTCAGTGGTGCACTTATATTTTGTCTACGTAGCGACAAACAAAAGTTATAAGCGAAAATCCTCGAAAATCGAAGGAATAGGATTAAAATTATATGCTTCGATTGATGATTATTGCCAATCAATGTTATATTTTCTTGATAAGCCACGTATTTGTATATTTAAAAATATTTTAGGATAGTTAGAGTGCCTTTTCAAAATTCAAATAAAATTATTTTAAATATTATATGATATATTTCTAAATATTTGAAACCTTGTTTTACAATTATGATAGATTTCTTTTGAGATTCCCCAATATTCTTTTCCATAGTTTTTTATTGGTAAAATAACAAGTTCTATGTATTGAGTTCAGGAGGTATATTAAATGTTCGTTTTTATACACGTTACACGTATTTACAAAATTTATTAAATTCATGTAATAATTGATAATAGTACATTATGCACCTAGGGAGTAAAGTAGGTAAAGTACGCCCTGCGTGGTGTTGCCGCCCGAGCGGAGCGAGGGCGGTATCACGCAGGGCGTATCTTTGCCCACCTTACTCCCGTGGTGCATATAGTACTTTTCACCACACACTTCCATAAAGTTCGTACTCGATCCCCGCCGAGAAGGGACGAAAATGCTGCGTATGTACTCCCTAACCTTAGTCCAGTTGCCAGCGCCGCGCGCCGTTGTTTCCCTATTCCTATTCCTTCGATTTTCGAGTTTTTCGAGGATTTTCGCTTATAACTTTTGTTTGTCGCTGCCTATACAAAAACTAAGGGTACCATTCGATTCAACAGCTCAAAATACGTAAAAGCATATGAAAATGAGAAAAAATTACCGATTTTTTTATAGACTTTCAACGTTGCAAGAAAATTATCTGCTTGTTTCACCAATTTTTCAAGTTTTTTGAAGGTTTTTGCTTGTAACTTTTTTTTATCGCTACGTAGACAAAATATAAGTGCACCACTGGATTCAGCAGCTCAAACCACATAAAAATATATATAATTAACACAAAATTCAATGATTATGTTCGTTACAGTTCAATTTATTGTCTTTTTTTCCCTTATTTCTCGAGTTTTTCGGGGATTTTCGCTTATAACTTTTTTTTTACGATACATAGACAAAAAGTGATGGAAACATTCGATTCGGCAGCTCAAAATACGCAAGAAAAGATAGTTTTAATAATGAAAATCCGAGATTCAGCCGGTTTTTAGAAGGATAAACAAATTAACACGTTTTTCCCATATAAAATCAATGGGAAACTTGAGGTGCTTTGAGGCACGTGATAAATCGATTTTAAAAATCCAATTCCTTCTTGCGCAGAGTGTTTAGAGCCTATAGAAGAGATTTCCACCCGAGGAGAAAGTCCCCGAGTAAAAAAAAATTAAGGTCCACCCTAATAATTAAGTAAACGCAACAATTAAGATAAAACCATATAGCTATAATATATGCACATTGAATTAGCACTGCACAATGATAAACATAAATCATGTAGCTAACTGTATACTTACCTTGTTTACTATAATATTTCGAATATTTCTAAACAACGTGTTTTCACTGTTGCTTCCAGTAGATAGAGTAGTTGACTCGGCACTTTTTGATCCGATTAAAGGCCGCGAAGCTCGGATAATTGGGTCGGACTTTTGTGCAACCTTGTGTTTACGGCCTACCAGTCCATCGGAATTCGCGAAAATGAACGAATTCATCACTGCTGATGACAATTGGTTGTTGTTCGGCGCTGATTTGATGATTGCGGGTTCTTCGTTCTTCTTCTCTCCAGAATTTACCTTGCAAATTGTTCTGCTACGCTGGAACATCGCGATCGTCGGGTTGTCAGAATCGTGATTAAGCTGCGCGTTCTGTCGAGCTTTCGCTGGTGTCGGTCTTTGGGCCTTCGTTACTGCTAATCTTGGGACTGGTGCGCTTTGTACCTTCACATTAACCGACGCGTCGACTACAACTGGAATCTCGGACGTCAGATACGGAACATTCTTTGGATTGCACGTTGGTTGCAAAACTACTTGTGCTGCCGTCAAATTATCTGCCCACACCGGTAGGCAGACAGGCTCGTCCGTTGACTTTGGAATAGAGAGCACCGGTACTTCTTCGTCAGCAATGACCTGATAGTTCAAACATCCTGAGCTAATGTCGCTGCTGCTGGAGAATACGTTGACGATAGTGATGCACGATCTTGCTCACGTACTGTTGGATATCACATAAAGTTTTAAATAAATAAATGATTGTATTTTTCGGTAAAGTCGTCGTTTGGAACAAGTAATCATTGGGGAAAAAATCACTGGGAAAGTCGACATTTTGGAAAGTGTCCCACAAGCTTGGATTCGCGTCTTTTGTTCAAAGGAAAGTATAGAATAATTATTTGCATCGGAAATAATTGTCTGACCAAGGACTCCAACCCACACCCTGCACGAGGCCAAAGCTTTTCTTTATTTATCATTACTTTTTTAAATATATATATCTTGATTCTTACAATAATGGAAAAGATTTTTGGCCCTCGTAGAAGCTCTCGTAACTTATAATTAGTTTTGTTTATAAACCTTAAGTATCATTGAAATATTTCAATCGTCCTATTCGACCGATGTCGAATTAAATGAGTAAGCTGAGTATAAGTAAGTACATAGCGCTGTGAAAAAACCGCTGCCAACTTCATTAACAGTATGCTTTCTCCAAGCGATGTGATGATTGAAAGAATCGTTTTTTTAATCAAATGATTTAAAGCTTCTTAATAAAAATATTAAAAACTTAGCACATACTTATAATAGTATTGTTCATGACCGCCATGCTCATAAATTTTAGAATGCGTGAATCGACACACGATGCGAAGATAACTATACTAATCAATTTTGTACTCTTAAACGTCATTTCATTCACTTTCATAGTTAACCTTATATTGTTTTTGTAACACAAGCACGATTTTCGCGTTTTTTTTGACCTATTAAGCGGGTCTAAAGTAGCTTTCTTCGGACCAAAAAAAACTGAAAAACGACCGCTATCATTTTTTCGGGAAATTTTCTATATGTGTATATATATATATGTCGACTATTTAAATTTATATATATATATATATAAATTTAAAAATTAGTCTACTATGTGTGGTCGCCGATTCTGAAAAAAATTGCATCAGTCGCACTCAATATCTAAAAAGAAAACGCAACAATCTAAACTTGCGTTACAAAAAATATGGTGTGCACCAAGGGCTAAGTGGGCTTTTTGGCCTCGTGTGGTTGCAGTACTTGGCCTAAAAAAGCCCACTTTACGCCCTTGGCACACAATATACTATTTGAATAAACTTGTTATATCATCTATCAGTTTTTTTTCTCTATCAGTTCAAAAGGCTCGAGTCGTTCCAGCACCGTTTCCTCCGGTACTTGGCCTTCAAGTCTGGTACCCCTATGCACCAGTTTGACCACGACTATGACGACATTGCGAGCGAATTCGAGATCATATCGATACGATCTCTCCTGCACTTCTACGACTGTGTACTGGCTTTTAAGTTGAGGAACTCCGTATTTGATTCCATGGAGCTGAATAACTCCTTCATAACGCGCGATTTAAAATACTCCCTCCGCTTTCCTCGCGAGGTAGTCGAGGGAGACGCTAGAACGAATTTTGGATTCTTTTCGACGCTGAATCGGCTTAGGAGAGTCTGGAACTCTTTGCCTACCAACGTTAAATCAGCCTCGTCTGTCAATGACTTCAAAGTCAAGGCTTTTCCATTCGTCGCAAGCTTCTCTTGCTCTACTTAGCCTTCCGGACTCTCCTGAGCCGACTCGCGCACTTCTTTATCTATTAACTTTCAGTCCTTTCTCACCTTTCGCTTTGAGTCGGTCTACGATACATTGTATATCTTGTTGCGATCCACTGCCCATATGGGGTATTTAACCATTATAAAAGCGCGTGCTGCGTTGCGCCACCGTATCGGATTTCTAAACCAATGTAATATTATCTATGTAAAGGACAGTTTGCCCGTTTGATGCTTAAAATAAAATAAAAAAAATAAAATAAAATATATTGATATTTTGTTAGTTAATTCAATTATGACTAACATACATTTATTTTAAACTGTGTAATAAAAATGCTTAGTATTCTATTTGTTTGTACCATACACTGTACAAAGAAGATTTGAGAGTATATAATAATTTTCCGAATAATTTTTTTAAACATGAAAACGTGCCTTTCTTTTAAATTTGTGCAAGAACGCGGAAATAGCGCCATTTTGGCAATTATCATTGGTTAATTTTAATAATTTNAGATTTTTATATTCAACAAATTAAATACAGCAATATTTTCATATATAAACTATTTAAAATATCAACAATTTGATTTAATCCACTCCTTAATTCTTTTTAATCGACTGGGTTTGCCTATATCTAGTACTTTCAAATCGTTTGGCAGTGAATTAAACGTTGAGATAGCTTTTATATAACTATTTTTATCGCTTATTCGCTTTTTATTTATAGGTACAATTATGCTCTTATTTCTAGTAATACTCTTTGAGTTATGGTATTGCGTTTTGAGATCATGATAGTAGAGTTTTAAAGCCTCTAGAGTAAACAGTTGTTCAAGATTTAGAGGGTTATTTTGCGTGACAAAATTGTTTTTATTTATAATTAAAAAAATTTTTTTCTGAATTCTTTGTATCAAATCTCAATAATTTTTATACGCACCTCCCCACGCTATGATGTCATAGCTTATAATGCTGTGGAAAAAAGCATAATATATTATCAGCAAAGTCTCCGTTGGCATTGATTTAGCAATTTTGTAAAAGATATACACTAGATATTTAGTTTTCTTAATAATATGTAGCATATGCATGTCCCACTTCAAATTATAATATTTGTGGTTTCCTACTCTAGTTAATTTTTTGTCCTGTATCCTTACGTCTAAATGATCTGGAACACTGTCGACGTAGCTCCCGAAGGTCATACACACAGATTTATCTACATTTAAAGATAGCTTATTTACCGCAAGCCATTTGTGTATGCGCAACAAAAAGTTATTCATGTTATCTTGAGCTTCCAACCAATTGTCCCCAGATGCAATTATTGCACTATCATCGGCGTATGACATAATAGCTTCCTGAGGTATCTCTTGAAGGATATCATTTATGTACAGAATAAATAACAGTGGCCCAAGTATCGTACTTTGCGGTACTTATCAATTTTAACTCTTTGATATCTATTACTTAGATAACTAGAGAGTAGCAACAAAGCCTGCCCCCTAATTCCTATGCAGTATAGTTTATCAAGTAGGATACTATGGTCCACTGTATCGAAGGCCTTGGCCAGGTCGAGAAAAGTTACAATAGTCGGGATGCTCTTATCAACATTATTGTACAATATGTTTGTTAAATAGTTTAGTGCATCTTTTGTACCTATTTTCTTAACAAAACCAAATTGATGTTCGGAGATTATATTAGTTTTAGTAACAAAATCATACAGTCTATTATGTATTATTTTCTCGAAAATTTTTGCTACATTAGATATTAGCGAAATAGGCCGATAGTTTGTGATTTTATGTTTTTCACCTGATTTGAAAACTGGCACAATTTCTGCATTCTTGAGTGCATTAGGCCAAACACCTTTCTGAATGCATAAGTTAATAATATAGGTTAGTGCTTCAGCTATATAGCTTCCTATTAATTTCAGGGTCTTGGAGTTTATCAAGTCAATTCCACCACTTCTAATTTTTAAAGCATTGATTACTGATATTACCTCACTCATGCTCGTTGGGTTAATAAAAATCGAATTTGGGTTCATGGGTGGTAGTATGAGTTCCGCATTATCTGGTTTAACAATCTTTTCACTCAACTCTCGACCTATTTCGCTGAAAAAGCTGTTAATATTGTTGGCTATTTCTGTTTTATCAGTTACTTTCCTGTCATTAATTTTTATATGATTTATGGCTTCCTTGGATTTTTTATTGCCTATTTTACTATTTATAATTTCCCACAGCTTTTTTGGATTGTTCGTATTGCTTTGGACTAGGTTTTTATCATATTTGACTTTAGCATCTTTAATAACTTTATCTAAAATTTTAGAATATTTTTTATACTGAGATTTGAGTTGGTGATTGCTTATATCCAGTTGCCATAAATTATACATAAATTCTTTAGTTTCACATGATTTTATGATTGCACTTGTGATCCAGCTTTTTCTTCCGCCTTGTTTACTCTTTCTTTTTCTGGTGGTAGCTATATTTATACAATTTTTAATCTCGTTCGGCAGCTTATCCATCGCCAAGTCCTGATCCTCCATCGACAATATCTCACTCCAGTTTTTAATACTTGCGATATTTATTAGTTTTTTGTAATTTAAAAAGCTTTCTGTTTGTTTTTTTCTTTCTTAATCCTATTTATTGCAATAAATATTGGGTAGTGGTCTGTTATTGAAAGTTTTATTTTATATGTAGTTGTTGCTAAATTGTTTGTTTTGATGAAGATATTGTCGATACAGGAACCCTTAGCGAGTCCTACTGGCGGCTTGGTGATACCAACAAAACCAGGGATGTACCCTTTCTCGTAAAAATTACATAGGAATTCCTGACTAAGATTATCACATTCTAATAGATCAATGTTAAAATCACCTATTACTAGATGATTTTTGACATTGTTCTTCTCAATTAAAAATTTATTTAAGTTTAAAATAAATTCAGATTTAGGAATCCCATGTGACCTATAAACTGCTGACACCTCAAGTTTGTTTTTATCATTAAGTTTAATGATCGTATTTATAACTTTAATCCTCCCAGTTTCAACCACTTCAGTTGTTTGCTCTAAATTTATATTTACAAAGATCATTACGCCATCATTTTTGTTTATCGAACTATGGTTATAGTAACACTTATATTCATAGTCAGATCCTTTTAATTCGTATATTTTAAAATTAAACTGTTGAAAAGTTTCCGTGCAGACAACAATAGATGGTTTTGTAGCTAAACTTTCAATTAGTATTTTTACTTTATCAAAATTAGCATTCATGCTTCTGACATTTATATGCATGATCGTATCGTTTTTACTACTACTGATTTTATTAAAAATATCTACACTACTACATGTTTTTTCCTTTTGAAAAGAATCATTTTGGATTATATCTAAGTAATCAAAAGTAGCCATTATAACCTATTTATTGTTATCTTTGACTTTCTTATCTTTGCGAGCCGTCGGTGGAGTAGTGTACTGATCCAGTTGTTGCTTCTGTTTTTGGAGTGCTTGTTGGTTTCTTGTGACAACCCTCACAATCTGAGGTTTGTCTAGTTTCAGTTGCTGTGGAGTATTTTGTTTTTCATTCGGATTCATCTTGCTTGGTTCTTCTAGTTCCTTGTTACCCATGTTATCATCCGCCGGTACCTGCTGTTTTGTAGATTTCCTCCTATTGTACATGTCTAATGATGGTAATGAAGGGCTCATCGGATAGTCCGTTGAGTCAATGAACTTACCAATTTTCTTTTTCAGAATAGAGCAGAGGTTAGTGTCATATGCAGTATGTTTTGTTTCAAGTTTTGTGGAATACTTTTCATTGCTAAATGCACAGTTTGTACACTTAACGGTTTCACTTGTACACTCACTTGTATTATGACTTTCAGCACATTTCAAGCATACGGTTTCATTGCGGCACTTCTTTTCACTGTGTTCAAACCTGCGACACTTATTGCACGGTGCAATGTTTATCAAATCGTAAACTTTACAATTTTGATAGCCTACATACACTCTATTTCAATTGTCTCTTACATATTTATATACTTCAGCAGGCACTTCCATCAGCACAGTGCACTGTTTACTGAATTTGCTGGTGTACATGTGCAGCACTTTACCTTTCCTTGTGAAGTCATTGAAATTTCTGGTGTTGATATCTTTTTCTATTTCTTCCAAATCCATATTAGTGTGGTTGTCTATACCTATAATTTTTATCTTCGGATTATAAAGTTCATGCTTTTTTACATTGCACAGACCTTTCAATTTTTCTTTAAGTACACTTTCAGTTAGTGCGACACTATCTTCACTCGTACAACTAATAATAACTTCATCTTTCTTATTTATAAATATGTTCTTTGTTTGTATACACTTTTGTGATGTTAAACAATCTATTACCGATTTACCTATATCTTTAATATCAACTTCACTGTTTTCACTTTTCTGAACTGTGATTTTCGGTACTTTTTTATTCAGCGGTTTTTGTTGTTGTTGTCTTACTGCATCTCTGTACGTGAATGTCTTGAGAGTAGCCTGATTTGAGTTTCTTTGTAGTTTTTCTTTTAGTAGATCATTTTTCTCCGTAAGTTCAGCAACCAGAGTTCTTAGTAGTTTAACCTCTGTTTTCACAAACTCCATCTCAGTGTCACTTATACTTGATTCTAAACTGTATAGATCGGTAGTCTTAGATTCAATCTCAGCCAGTATTTCTCTTCTTATTTCTTCAGTGGGCTTAGATTTTATCTGTGCAATTAGTACTCTTTCTGTTTCAGTCAGGCTTTTCTCCTCGATTTTAGAGGTTATGTTCCTCTCTGTGTGCTCGGGGCAGATTATAAGGTGTTTCCCCAGGTGTTTATAATTGTCCGATATCTCATTGAGACAGTTGACGTGGAAAGCCTCATCACAGATGATGCACACCACTGTTTCCACTTTTTGTTCCGTATGACAAGCAAAAAATGCGGGACGCTTATCAGGAGGCTTGCGTCCTGGCGCCATGTTGGATCTATAAACATTGTATATCTTGTTGCGATCCTCTGCCCATATTGGGTATTTAACCATTATAAAAGCGCGTGCTGCGTTGCGCCACCGTATCGGATTTCTAAACTTATGTAACTTTATCTATGTAAAGGGCAGTTTGCCCGTTTGATGCTTAAAATAAAATAAATAAAATAAAATAAACAGTATTACATACATTTTTGTCGAATTTTTCTAAATATATTTTATACTTTTATACGAACTTCATACGAAGTGCTTTTGTATTGCTAGTAAATTTTTCATCATTGGACTATTGGCATCATGGAAAACAATACAGATATTCATAAGGAAAAATCGTCGAACAATGTAAGTACTATTTGATGTTCTTGAATTGTCGACACGCCCGTGTAGATAAACGCAATAATGAATGGTTAACTACAGCGAGTAAAGCGTATGCGAAATAATACGCGAAAAATCTCTTCTCCGAAACTTGCCCTTCCGACGCGTAACGTTTCGCCCACTAAGGCAATCTCAAAAAATTCTTCGCGTAAACAACGAAGGACTTAAATTATATTTTGCAGTACCGGCGTATTTGCGTGTATTCACATACATAACCCCGTTTTTTCGTGGGCAATAAAACCCCGTCGCGTACAAGAATTTCGTCGCGCGCGCTAAATCAATATTTCCGAAAAATAAGTCATCGGTTGTGTACGCGAAGAATATTCCGGCATTTCCTCGGTGCGCGAAGCCGAAGAAGTTTCGGACTGGGGGATTTTTTGCGTATCGTTTACATGTATGTACACGAGTATAAATCATATATCCTGTCACGTGAGCTTTGTTCACGGTGTAGTTAGACTGTTACATTAATGTTTATGTATGCGTGTTATAGCATCTAATACTATAACGTGCAAGTACATAAAATTAGTTGTAATCGTAAATTATATCTATTTATTTATTTTTTATCTCAGATGCAATGATCGTAAGATCTGATTTTTTCGTATATTATGTACGAAAATAAACATTTATAATCTTATTCAAAATTATGCATGATAAATATCGTATAGACTACAATTTTCGATAATTCTTTTTCAGAAAAGACCGTTCACGCAGCTCAAAGATACAATATCTATCTCAAAATTAAACCCTTATTTGCCTAAGTATACTTCATTTTTTCATTATGAAATTCGTAAATATTATCCTGTATCGCTAATAACTTTTTGTGTTATATTATAATTGCAGATGGAAAATACAGTAACTTTTAAATCACCTTTAAAACGTTGGGAGAAAGATGGCAAATCAAAACAATTATTTTCTGTTAATTTATTAGACGACTCAGGCGAAATCAGGTGTACTGTATTTGATGAACTGTGCGAAAAATTTGATGACATTATACAAGTAATTTATATATTATATAGCTTTACATGTTTTGAATATGTAAACGCTTTCAAAATCATTTACATATTTCCTTCTAAATTGTTCATGTGATTTTTTTAGTTCGGAAATTCATATACGATCACAAATTGCTCTATTAGAAAAGCAATTACAGCTTATAATGATTTAGGCCATGTATATATGAACTTAATTCGAATGTTAAATCTATTTTTGAACTCAGCGATGATCCTGGTACAAAAAAAATACAAATTAACATTTGATTTCAAGACTATTGAATTCATTCTCGGATCAGCTAATAATACAATAATAGGCATGTACACTCGGCGGTAAGGTATTCTGTTAGAACGTTTTGAACCGAATGGCAACGTCGCCCAATTTTTGACGGGTTCTGACGGTTTTTGACGGTTCTGACGATTTTAGATTTGCAGAGGTTATATGGGCCGGAACCGTCAAAAACCATGCGACGTTGCCATTTGGTTCAAAACGTTCTAACTGAATACCTTACCGCCGAGTGTATAATTGTGATAATAAATTCAATTTTTTTAAATATTCGTGATTTATAGCACTGCCTGCCTTAAATCTGCCAAGAGACGCTTATCCGTTGCGCAAGCAGTTCTTTCTGGCACCGTGAGATTAGCACCCGAGCGTAGTGAGCAACGGCTAAGCGTGTCTTGGCGGATTTAAGGCAGGCACTGATAAAAAATATGATACAAAATTTTCGGGCAATTTCAAAACATAGTAAATTTCATAATAATTTTAAAACATAATAAGTCATATAATATTCAAATGATATCGCGTTATAATTATATCGAACAATACACGGTACTTCTAAAAACTCGCTTCACTCGTGTGCAAACGTTCACACCGAGCTAAAATCACATTCTTGCTCAAATTGATAAGTTTATGATTTTTAAAATTTCAGATTATTTTGAATATGTGGGAAGATAGAGCTCTTAAATTCAATCATCAAACGAAGGACATTGTTGCAATAAAACGAGTCAAAATTTCTTTGTATAACGATATAAGGAAATTAACTGGAAATTAACCACAAATTCAACCATCATCATTGATGATTATGAAGGAGAAGAAAAAACGAAGTATGCAACCGTTAATTAAGATAAATAATTCTTATTTTTTCATAATAACATTAATTTTATTGTTTTAGATTACTTGAATGGATGCAGAAATCTCATTCATCAGATTAATATGCAAAATATACAGATGCGGTCGTCAGTCAGATGCGCGTGAACGTCTTGGTCGCGCGACCAGTGGCTATAGAGATGCACATCACCGACGAGACTTTTTCTAGTGGACAATTATGAAAACATACTTGCGTTTGTTTATCTAGCACGTTTTCTTATTGACCATTGGGTAGTGTACATTATTGTGTATGTTGTTCGGGCTTGTAAAATATGAAATTTCGCGATTTTGAAATTGACAGTTAGTTATACAATACTTTATTGCCAATAAATAATTGAATAATTCAAAGCTAAAGACTCTTTTATACACTCGAGTATCTAGGTTAGTATGTCAAATTTTATACATAAAATAACCGCGTATACTTCAAGGACTCGCTTGAAAATAAAATATAGATAATCTAAATGAAATGGTTTTTCTTCAAACAAAATTCTGCTTGTCTCAAGTATAAATTTGTTTCCTGTAAGTGGATATTGTTAATAAAGACAAACGGATTTTCTATTTGAATCAAACAGATTTCTCTTGCTTCAAGTAACCTCTTTTCTCAGTGTAAATTATGAGCGGCGAGGAAAGTGCATTGAATATTGCGGGTAAATAAAAACACTGTAGATTTCACTTGAGAGTTTTCATGTATTCAGCGATCGTTGAAACTGAATTGTTTAACAATTTTAGCTTGTGATGTTTAAGCGCATTCTCCTTCATATTGAAACATAGAAGACTTTTGTTCTGTCTACCGCCATAGCCAAATCAATTCTGCACAAAAATCTCCAGCGAGGTACGAGTTGCGGTAATCACGTGATCGGCGTCGCGAACAAAGGAGGAGGCGAGAAAGCGCGCACTGACAAAAGAGGATACTTGCGGTAAGTACCAGATTCCGCTTCAGGTCCATCCCTTTGCAGCAAGTATAAATGTTCTTGCCCCAAGTAGAATTCAATTTCCATCAAAATTATGATAATCTTGTAGCTATTTTTGAAAATAAAATATAGATATTCTAAATGAAATAGTTTTTCTTCAAACAAAATTCTGCTTGTCTCAAGTATAAATTTGTTTCCTGTAAGTGGATATTGTTAATAAAGACAAACGGATTTTCTATTTGAATCAAACAGATTCCTCTTGCTTCAAGTAACCTCTTTTCTCAGTGCGGGATTCGCGAGCATCAATTTTGGCTCCATACGCGCAAGAAATCATGTGGCATAAACAAATCCATTTAAATCGGTAATTGTGCTCCGTTTTAGTAGTTTTCAATCGTTTTTAGACATTTTAATAGGTTTTCATCTTCAATTGTTATCGGGGAGAACGGAAGCCACCAAGCACATAAGAAACTTATTTTAAAATCAATCTGTGTATCGTTATGTCGAGCACAAAATCTGAAAACTGGACTTACTTATAGACTTATTTCTTGGGTGTATTTCTAGCTTTAGGGTATCGTTTCAGTAGCTCCCAATATTTTTACATGAAAATTAGGACCAATTTGAAGATATCAAATTCACATCATCTAGGTTTTTGCGAAAAGTGGACTTTTGTTATTTTTGCTATCAGCCACAGATTTAAGTTCTTGCTCTTATAGGAATTCAACGAAGGAAAAGATTGAAAGGTAGACAGTTTGCTAAAGTATTACAACATGAGAATATATTAACATATCGCAGAAGAATGTAAGCGAGTAGATTATTATCTACATACTTAACCTAAAAACCTTGATAACGAAAAAACATATACCTTTATAGCTCATATAACCACATCCTTTTAATGCCCACATCCGTCTTTACGATATCAAAAATTGCTGTGCTCTAGAAGTGTGTACATTTTAAAATCAGTTTGATTGTCCTTGTCGCACCAAGAAGTCGTACTAAAAAGAATCAATTGATAAGTATAATATATATGAAGAGCAAAAGTGTTATACGAAATACAATATTATTTAACCCGATTTTGGTGAAGCGTTTCCTCAAAAAGACGATCCGTGCGTCATCCATACACAGAATTTATCATACGTGAACGCTTATTTTAAAAAAATTACATAAAAACCTGTCCTTAATTGAGCAAAACGCAAATAGAGTGCTTATGTGATTTCACTGACTAACGAAAAATGGACTCGCGTGTAAAACTGTTTATGGCAATCGAGCGAGATGATATAGAAGAGGCTTTGCGGATATTATCAGAAAATAGCGACACTGGATTAATTTCGGAAGGCATTGGTCCCCTGCGCATAACTGTTCTCCAAATAGCTGTATGGAAAGGACAAGCATGCCTGCTTGATCTTCTGCAGCAGAGAGGTGCGGACGTCAACGGCACTGATAAGCTTGGTCGATGTGCTCTCCATTACGCTGCCCAACGAGGCGACATAGATATAGTCAGGTGGCTTCTTCAGCATGGTGCTCTTGTCAACAGTAAATTTGTGCCGTCTTTCTGTACGAAGGAGAACAGCTTGAAAGAACGTGCTTTCAACGAACGATGTTTTGCCTTGGGTAAATGTGTAGGTAAACTTTATTAAAAAATAATCTGCGAAAAGCGAAATCACATAATATTTCTTAATCGGAAAACCGATTCCGTCTCAAAATCATGTAGACCGGCTCCACCGTTTTAGCCGAGTTTGTAATAAAGATAACCCACATAGCAAGGTCTTATATAGTTTTAAAACACTTATTAAAATGTTTCATTTGAAACTCAAGAACTGAAGATTTTGAAACGTTTTGGCAACGTTTTAAAAATCTGCAAAAATGTCGGCTTTTATGTTTCTTTAGCTACGGGTCTTTAGAGATGTGTTCAGATCATACGTTCCTCACAAACGCGAAAAACGTTGCAGAAACGTTGCGAAACAAATAACATGTTTGATTTCGCAAAGTCTAATATACCTAGATGACGTCTTTTAATCCACATACGAATCATTGCTCTGATGTATAAAAAGAAAAGTGTCGCAGATAGAGGGGAGAGAGGGGGGCGGAGGTGGATTAAAAAATAACGATAAGGAAAGTTCAAAAACAGACCTTGCTATATATATATTTGGGAATCATTCTAAAATATTATAGTGAATTAAGACAAATGTTGCAAACAAATTTTATAAACATACATGTACATTATAACGCCGGTTCCTACACTGACAGAAAAACTATAACAATCGTTACGATAAAAACTGGGATGTATTACCATTTTTCATAGGAATCTCGAGACGAGGCTTGAAAATAGTTACAGTTACCATGTAGCATAGGAAAAATGTTAATAGTAAAAGTTCCTACTTATTATGGGGAAAGCTCCTATGCAGAATGAGAAAAACTCCAATATAATACGAAATTTTTTTTCTAAATTTTCACCCGAGACTCGTCCTGACTTTCCCTCTTTTTTTGGACTAACTACAAGCAAGTATGGGAATCCTTACTATGATGGCATAGGATTTTCTACAATCTAGAATGGTAATTTTTGAATGTATTGGAAAAAAAAGTTTGAGCAAGCCATTTTGAATTATTTTACGTATAGTATAGAACTATGAGTTTATAGGTTTGGTTAACAAAGTCGCTTATGTATTAGTCGCAAATATAAATTCGAATTACAGTATGTAACGCCAGTATTTTACAGAATCGCAGTTATGGTATACGCTCGCAGTCGGTAAATCGGTAAACGCTCGATAAGACGCCGCCGCTGCGGACATCTTATACGTTACGGATAATGAGGAACGCCTTCGCTCTTATATACGAACTGCAGCCGATTCTTGCCGTTTGCGAGTAACTTCGGGAAACAGGCATCCACCTAGCGGTGAAATGCTGCTTGGAAGTTCCAATGCGTCGAGCGAGGGTGTTCCTACGAAAAAAACCATGCTTTCTTGGGACGTTGAGTCGGTACCAGATGGTACGTCGTGGGCTATTTATTGCGGCTATAGTATCAACGGACTAGCGAGGACATACCCTTTCTACGTGCCAACGCGGGGATACCTGCGAGTATCTGAGAGTATCTTGGGATGGCTGATGGGTACCTTCATGTCAGTGCGGCCAACGCGACAAATATTGCATGTAACTGCAAATATTGCGCGAATGTAGGTGCGTTCGTCTAGTATATCACGTGTATGGGGGAATTTGTGGCGTTGGCCGCACTGACATGAAGGTAGCCCATCCGCCATCCCAAGATACTCTCAGATACTCGCAGGTATCCTCGAATACCCTCGGATAATCTCAGATACTCGCAGGTATCCTCGGATACCCTCGGATACTCTCAGATACTCGCAGGTATCCTCGGATACCCTCGGATACTCTCAGGTACCCTCGGAAATCCTCGGTATCTTTAGTGTATATCCTCAGCAGATCCTCGGTATATCCTCGGTATACTCGAAGATACCTTGGTTGTACTTCTAAATACTTATACTCTTAAATACTTCAAAATCGAGCAAATGGTTGCCTACATAGGTGCTACCATCCGGATGGTAGTACGGAAAATGGGGGCTAATGTCACAGAAATAATGTTATTTAATTATTTTTTGTTTAGTAAAATTATTAAAAGAAAAATTTTTTTTGAAAGTGTATAACTTTCTTACTACGGTGATACGAATGTAACCCAAGAAATTATTCTCAAACAAAAATTATTATTGTCTAACTCCTCTTAGCTCCTGGTGTGAGAGATTCAAAAGACGAGTTTCTTCTAACAATATTATAAAGCGTTTCGTCCTAGACTGTTGGACTGGACTCCTCAGTAAGGATCCAACTAAAAATGATTAAAAATTATTAATTTCTTGAACATTAGCCCCCATTTTCCGTACTACCACCCGGGTGCTAGCACCTGGATAGGCAACCATTTTATCGATTTTGAAGTATTTAAGAGTATAAGTATTTAGAAGTACAACCTGTTGAAAATAATGACGTCATGAAATGATGTCATAAAATGACGTCATTATTTTCAACAGGGTCGAGTACATGAGGTCCGAGGGCAGCCGTATGAGCGCCGTCGGCGTCGCTGCCGCTGCTTGCGAATGCTGTCGCAAGATGGCAGTATATCTGAGGTAGCCTCGAGCGTTACAAATGCACGGAGGCACACCCAATACTGTACACAGGGGCAGCACCTACTCGAAATAAAAATGCAAATCTTGCTTTATGCTTGCGGCGATTCGCAGGTACATCGGTATAGCCTTTCACCGAGAGCTTTGAACCAATCATATGTTGTGGTGCTTAAACATTATGTCGGTATTTTCAGGTTTTGAATTATTGACCTGGCAAGTATGGTTTCACACTTGAGTCTTGGAGACAAAACGATACCTCTCTAACGTAGCCTAAACAATTGCCATGTACCCGCACGTCGGAGATAAATTACTTAACCCACCCGCCACTGTGAAAGCGCTAATAGTTTTTCTGTCAGTGTACGAAGACTAGCACAACTCAAAAAAGGTATATTTTCATTCGCCATTTTTAGAGCATTTAAGTAAATTATAATTTATCTAGGACCTCATAAACTTGACATATAATTCGTATACTTGAAGTTTATCCTGGATAAATTTATTTACTCTAATGATCCAAAAATGACAAATGAAAATAGGCCTTTTTTGAGTTGTGCCAGTCTTTGTAGGAACCGACGATAAATAGATGGTTTTTGCAAAAATGCGGCTTTCATGTTGATGGGGATGCAAACGGAAAATCCTTAGAGCTATAATGTTAACATTTAAAATGAAATTGTACATTACGATACGAGTTCGCAAAGTAGGTGTCTCCCGCGCGAGTAGAGCTTGTCACGACAAAAGCGACAAAGGCGTACGTACACGCGCGCACGCACACACGCGCACACACGCACACACACACACAAACACACACAGTCTCTAAACGGTACTTCAGTACAGGTACGGAACTGATCGATTCGGCTTTTTCTTGAGCATTGGAAAAACAGATCAGCTCGCATTCGAAATATTTCAATTTTCCGGAGCGCCATAACCAGGTGCTTTTGGTATACCATAACGCATTGTTTGAGAATCCACCGGTGGGTTGTGCCCGGTAGTGAACCAGTGCGCTTTAGATTAGCGATAGCGTATAAGTACTCAACATTTTCTCGCAAATTTTTGAACAAAAAGTAAACTCACAAGGAAAGCTATACCAGACTCCGGGAAAGGGATTTCGCTAAGACTTTCAGAAATGTTTTCTGGTAATTAAAAATGAGAGAAACCAGTTGTAGTTTGATCTCATAGGCCTTTATTCGGGAGTTACAGCCAATTTTAGTCAAATTCAACCGAAAAACCTAGTTCATTCAAACGAGTATAACTTCTAAGGCCTAATTCCTAGAGCATCCTGTATGAAATTTACTTCAAGTACGGGAAATTTGCCATCGATTAAGGTGGTTTTTGAAACTAAAATATCATTTTTTTTTCCAAAAATATAACCAATGAAAGATTTTACTTAATTTCTCACGATTATTCTGTACACTATTTTCCAAGTCAGAAATAGGATAAAATTTTCAATTAGCTGTATCATTCGAAGAAAATGATTTTTTGGCCTTTGTAATAGCCTCATTTTATAGGAAATTTTCCGTACTTGAAGTAAATTTCATACAGGATGCTCTAGGAATTATGCCTTAGAAGTTATACTCGTTTGAATACACACTAGGTTTTTAGGTTGAATTTGACTAAAATTGGCTATAACTCCCGAATAAAGGCCTATGAGATTGAACTACAACCGGTTTCTCTCATTTTTAATTGCCAGAAAATATTTCTGAAAGTCTTAGCGGAATCCCTTTCTCGGAGCCTGATACTCTCCTTGTTAGTGTTATAATGATAAATAGCGTTTTCGTAACGCATGCACGATTCCAGCGTTTTTTAGATCTAAAGAGCGGCTCTAAAGTCCGTAAAGTGATCTCTGTTTGACCGGCCTGGTGGAAAAAGCGAGCAAACATGAGTTTATTTTTTCCCGCTTGTTGCAAAATTTGTAAAAATTATTAAAACAATATGTATAGGTACTCACACATACGTAAGCATATGTATCATGTATAGAACTAAATACTACGAGGTGCCGTGTCAAAAAAGTTAGTACCCCTTATTATAGGCACAAAAAACACGGAAATCAATACATGCGTTACAAAAACTATGGTGTGTACCAAGAGCTACGCGAAATTTTTTTGTGATGAATCTCGTGTGGTTGCAATACTCGTCTTCAGATCGCGAACCTACTTCGCGCAAGAAGTGTTAAAGTATACTTACTACTCTATGTAATACGATCACTGGTGTAAACAGCTGAGAATAGTATTAAAAATCTCAATTTAAATAGGTTTTTGTGGAATCTTGTAAAAGTCGGGCAAGCGATATCAAAAATCATTTTATCAATCAAAGGAAAAGAACAAAAACTTTATAATAGTTAATGGGTAACAAAAATGTTCTTATTAGAATGATATATGGGATTGAAGAATAAGCTCCGCGGCAAGGAATTGGCAGCAGTTTTATTTTAATATAATTTACAAATTAATAACAGAGTTTGCGAAGCTTTAGAAGAATAACAACAAGCGACGAGCCGGATAAAGCTACTACGCGTGAATTCTTCTTTAACATATATACCTATACACCCGCCAGCACAGCTGTCAAGCGGGTTGCCGGCTTACAGGTGCTGTCATGGGTAGTCACTTTCGTTGTCATCTTTGCTGATCATCGCGTATACTAAAGTAAAATGCCCAGTATATAGACAGATTTTGAGGAAATTTTAGAAGCTCATTTATTTTCCATGGATAAATTGCACAATATCAAAAATTTTTAACACAATTATCTTTCAATAAAAAAAACAAACCTCAAAAATCAAACAAAGTGGCAAAAAAACATGGTATAGTTAGACATCATTGAATTGACACGATTGAACCAATAGATGGACGCGATCTTAACCCCAGTAGTTGGACATTGTTAATGAATGCGTCTAACTATACTGCTTCATGGAAATCGCGTTTTCGGTAAAGTTAAACAATACTGAACAAATTTGTTCCTATGGGACTCGAGAGCAGTCTTGCAAATCATCCTCGAGCATTAATTTTTGTTAGAAAGTGATCCATATCAGAAGGTTATTACTTAAGTAATGATGTTTACGGTGCTAATCCACTTTAGTTTTTAATGTAAGATAGCTCTAAAATAACTTCTTTTCCCGAATTTGGAATCCAAAAAAAGATACAAATCTCAAAGTTTATTAACACTTACAGCCTGAATTCAGAAATATAACGGTCTGCGTACCCTCACACACACACACACACACACACACTTGCACACAATACGGTCTGTTGGAGAAACGTTTCTATAACGGGTTTTCCGAAACTTAAAAACGTTTCAAAACGTGGTAGAAACATTTCGGAAAAGTTCAAATTTTTTCGTTGCTCAGCCGACGTCTCATAAGCGTTGAAGAAACGTTTCTGTGGAATCGTTACTGATGTTGCATAGTTTCTGGAACTATTCTGAAAAGTGTATGCTATTTTATAAGCTACTTATTTTAAATGTTATGTTTTGGATGGATATGAGAATAGCACGACGTATAAGCGCATATCCTCCAAGTAGAATATAATGTGCGCGCATGGGAAATGTGCATACTTAAATTCGGTAAATTCGGTCATTTTTAAAAATAGGAATTATACCTTGTAATATACAGTCTGCCATCACGGCTTGAGAGGGAATCAATCAAAGGAAGCTGCTGTACCTCGATATCTACTGTATAAATTTGAAAAGTTAACTGTTGTATCATTTATATATTTTTACTGTTTATCGTGGAAGCTGCCACTGCCTGGTTGTTGGGGACGGACGCCTCTTCATTTGTGTGTAAAAAATAATCATCTAGAAGTAACTAAATTACTAATAGAAGCTGGCGCAGAGATCAATGCGAAAGATGATCAAGGAATAAAACCTCTTCTTCTGGCAGGTTCTAAAGTAATGGTCAATGATTTTCAAGAACTTGCCAATTACACGAAAATTGTCGAACTTTTAATTTCCGGCGGAGCGCAAGTTGACGAAATACACGCAAATACAGGTAGTCAGTTATATTTATACAACATTTTAATGTTGAACTTTAATTTATAGGTAGTATTCAAAATTAAGGGAATGCCTCTACCATACCAGAAAATATCTTAATAATCTAGATCAGTAGCTGCTGCAGGCAGCCCAAAAAAAAAAATTTTAAAAGCTGTTGAAAGCTTATGACTGGTTGGTGGAAAGTAAGATAACAGCTTAAATGCCAAAACGGCTTAAAATATAGAAAGAAAAACGCGCAAAAAATCCCTTCCCGCGCGGGAGTCTTAAAATGAGTCAAAATAAATCCTGAAGCACGCGGCTGCAACAAAGATTTTCCTATTGTACATGTTTGAAACAATGCAAAACCATTTTCGAACACGCAAAAAGTGCCTTGTGACACTTTTTTTTCAGTCCTTTTAAGGGGATGTCGGAGCCAACGTGACCAATTGTCACCTCCACCTCGAGTCGTAGTTTACAATGTTTGCTTTCAATATTCTTCGTACCATCAAAACTCAAATTGACAACTGTTTATTATTACAATATATACAATAGGTTATCGCGGAACACAGAGTTTTTGTTGATCCAAGTATAGCAAAAATTTTATTTTATTCAATAATGTATATGAAAGTGACGGTCATCTTTCTGATATCGCCGCCTTCGCTTCGTAGTTTTCGTTATTTGCAAAAATTATGTAAAATTGCACAAAAATAAGACTTAGCTAACATAAATTATTATAACAGCGGCAGCGGAACACTGCATTTTGACGCTATAAGCAAGTGTAATGATATATTATTTAAGATCCAAACAATTTTTGGGCTTAGGTAACACTTGTATTAAATAGCATGGCTCCGACACCCCCTTAATTTTAACTTCAAAAATAGCCATTGTTCAATGGCATGTACTTTTCTAAATTTCTAAAGGCGCAAACGAAAAATCCAGAATACTGAGGTAAAAGTACGGTAAAAGAGCTTTATTTTTTTTTTTAAATGCTTGATTTTGTCAAAAGTTACATAGAATTGAAAAAATCATGAAAAACCACTGCTAAGTGAATTAGCAGTATGCCTTCTCAAAGAGTAGAAAACAAAGATAACAATTACTAAAAAGCTATTGATTTCTATAAATAATATTTTGATATAGCAAATTCGGATTATACAAAATTTGTATATATTCCTGATGATGGAGCTAATTATTGCTTGGATTTACTAAATATTACTTGCTTTTATTTAAAAAGAGTTTGTACCGCTTTAATGGAATGTTTGTTATTTAAACAAATTGAATGTAGCGAATCGCGTAAACTAGTTTTCTGTGCAAAGATAATTAATCCTTTCCAGAGTTATGAGCTTAATCAGACATATCAATAAATTCAAAACAAATCGATCATTTAGCTCCAAAAGTGAATCAGTTCTATATCAATCCGTTCCTAAGTTATGGTGAAAACAAATTTTGAAAAAGGAAATGTGTTTTTTGTTTTAAAGTCGCACATACTAATAAATTTAGAATGTGTCGGTCAATCGTTTCCAAAATTCAATGAGTTTTCGGTATGAGCATAGTCAAATTACATGCTAAATTTTAGCTCATCAAATTATCAATCTGTTCGAGAGTTGTGGTGGGGACAAAATTTTGATAAAGCAAAATGTACAATTCTTCTAAACTTTTCATGATTTCTCCATATTTTCAATCCTAGGTATAACTTTTGACCAAATTAAGCATTTTTAACGCTCTTTTACCGTACTTTCACCCCAGTAATCTGGATTTTCTGTTAACGCCTTCAGAAATTAAGTACATACCGTTGAGCAATGGCTATTTTTGGTTAAATTTTAATAAGGGCTGAGAAAACAGTGTCACAAGGCACTTCTTGCGTGTTGGAAAGTGGTTTTGCTGTGTTTGAAACTTGTAGAATTAGAAAAACTGTTGCAGCCGCGGATTTTTGTCTACGCGGATTTTTGTCACGTTTTATAATGTCCTGGCACAGAATTTGAATTTTTAACCGAGCCTTTGGCTTTCGAAGCATTTAGTTGTTGTAAACTTGTTTTTGTTCTGAGCGAAGATTTTATTTAATAGAATAGACCCACTCTAATATATTTTTACAAACTGAAAAGTTTTCTGCAGTAGATGGAGAGATACTTTTAAATAAGATATAAGATATCCAGTTTAAAAAATCAGTCGTTGAATTCATTCTGATATAGGCTTGTTTCATAGGATTGACAGCTTTGCATCAGGCTTGCATCTTAGGTAGTACTACGTCTGTTAAAGCTTTGTTGAATGCTGGCAGCGATCCACTACTTCAGTGCTACGATACCGGAAGCTCGCCCCTTCATGAAGCAGCAGCAAGGGGTCGTGCGCAAATATTGCGCGAACTAATGCTGAAAATTCCGAAAGAATGCTGCCGAGATTTGCCGGATAAAGTTTGTAATTCTTTAAATAAAGTATCCGCGTGCACTTATATTTCCTGACCTGTAAAATTAGATAAGATTTTTCAATAGCCTTATTGCGTTGCGACAGGACGGACACACGCCGCTGCATCGAGCTGCGTATCAAGGACATCGTGATTGCGTTATGCTGCTCATCGAACGGGGCGGCAGTTTGGCGGCGAAAACGAAAATTGGTATCTCAAGTCTGGATATGATCTTTGCATACGTGGCACGACCCGTGCATTTGCTGGAGCACGTGTTTAACCGTGGAATTCATTGCACTTCGAATTCCCCTCTGGAGAAAGATACCAATGTGAGTACGTTAAAATATTGTATATTATATAAGAAGAAGAAGAAAATTTTGTCTCAGGTCTCGCAGAGTTGCAGGAGCATGCGGATATTTTCGTTTCAGATTAACGTCGATTTCGGCGTTCTGACTCCGCCGAATGAGCTGCAAATGAGCGTGATCTGCTCGCTGATCAACGCTGCAGCCAATGCAGAGCAGTTGTCGCTGCTGCAGCATCCTCTCTTGGAGTTGTTTCTCAGGCTGAAATGGAATCGGCTGCGAATATTTTTCGTCTTTCTGGTTCTGGTACACGTCTGCTTCACGATATCGGTCTCGGCGTATTCGACAGTTCTGCTGAAGCCAGTCGGCTACCGGCACCTGTCTCGAAAGGTCGTCTTATCGTCCGCGGGCATTCTTTTATTTCACAACATGATTCAGATACTGATGGTTCCGAGGTAAACGGTTTTAAAAAGATCTCCTCGTGCCGAAGCACATCAGTTTAACCTGTTTATAACGATCCGTATTCCGTCAATTGCCGAAGGTATTACATGAGGCAACTGGAAACGTGGCTTTCGCTCGTTTGCTCGACGAGCTCCCTGCTTATAGTGCTCTGGAATGACGACTGCTCGAAGGAAAAATGCCGCACTCCCGAGTGGAAATTGCATTCGGTCAGCATCGTCATTCTGCTCTCGTGGATCCACCTGATGCTCCTAATCGGGCGCTTTCCAGCCTGCGGATATTACGCGCTCATGTTCTACACCGTGTTGAAGAATCTGCTGAAGGTAATAATAATTAGCCTAAGCACGACTTGCGACTAGAACGATGCGCGCTGATGCGATCTGATTCCAAAATTCACTACTAGATTACGTTTTATACGGACGCGGTTTGTAAAGGCAATGATTTGACTGCGCGCGAAGCTTCTCTCTCGGCTCTTCTCTCCGCGAGTGCGCGCCGCGATACACAAAGAGACGCTGCCGGCATTCACGTACCTGCGTATGCGCGGTGCGCGTGCAGGCATAGACGTAGCCGAGAGCGCTATATTGCAAACGACGCATCGTGTAATGCAAGCCGCGCGTCCTTTCATCCCCTTGATGTTCCGCGCAGTGCGCGCGCGCTGTATGTATTATATTGTACACCTATAGCATTGCATAGTATGCCTATGCGCGTACGTTAATGATGTGCATCGTGTAATGATGCGAATCGAGCTAGAAGAGAAGGAAAATGAGCTGGCTGAGCTACTTTTTCTCTCCTCGTAATCCTTGATGTTAATAGGTTCTCTTGGCGTTCGTCTGGCTGATCGTCGGATTCGCGCTGAGCTTTTCCGTGCTCTTTCACGAGGCCGACCAGTTCCAGAGCTCGTGGGAAGCCCTGGCCAAGACCGTCGTGATGATGATGGGCGAATACGAGTACGCGGACATGTTCGCTGCCCGCGCGAACGCCGCCGACTCGTTTCTCCTGCTCACCGGCCGCGTCGTCTTTCTCGCCTTCGTCATTCTGGCGAGCATCGTTCTCATGAACCTCATGATTGGTTTGGCCGTCAGCGACATACAGGCCCTAGAGCAGGTCGTACGTGCGATCATTTTACCGATTTTTTAAATACATATACATATACATATACCTACACACATTCCATAGTTGCGATTGATTGTTCAAATTTGCCTACATCAGGGTCACATTCAACGTCTTCTGAAACAAACGGAATTCGTGGCACATCTCGAGAGAGTGACGGATCATCGGATTTTTCGAAGCAAATGGATAAACAAGCACTTGAAAAGGTTTATCGAGTCCAAGCGCAAAATACCTACAAAGCTAATCATCGGTATCACTGGGAATCTCCCCAACAGTAATTTGGGCATCCCTTTCGAACTGGCCGAAAATCTCATCGAAATAGCAAAAAGTAACACGAAACACGGTGACGAGTGAGCATTGGAAATTTTATGTTATACTAATACTAATTATTGATTAACGTAAGTTTAGCAGTACCTATAATTTATAATGTCAAGGGTCTAGTTGAATCGAATTTTCTTGTGTAGCCGCACTAGCGCGAAATTATATATTATACGAGAGTTGTCTATATTTTGATATTATGTAGTCGAATACTGCACGATTGCGCGACGCAACGGTAGTCGCTCTTGTATAATTTTGTTTCTCAATTTCAGAACCGATGGTCATGCTAGCGGAGGACACAGTAAAATGGGCTTCAAGCGCGCTATCGATAACATAAAAATGCAGCTTCGAGTAATAGAACAATTTAAATTAAGAGATAAAAATAATTCGCACGTAAAACATTTGGCAAAATTGTGCATCAAACGAAAATCTGACTTTGAAGCGATGAACATTTAAAAAAAATGGAAAATCTAAACAACAGTTATCCAGTGAAGAATGTTCCTGCAGGACGTCAAACGGCTTACCATCAGGAGAGAAAGCAAGGCCGTAAGCGTTTGGTTGGCTAAAAAGTCAACAGATGTCGTGTCATTCATTCTACGCGAAGAAACTACCTATGCGGATGGAAAAGTGGATGTAATATTATTATTATTATATATCATAAGGAAAAATTTCAATGCTTCGACCATTAGAAACATTAGAATTTTTATATTTACTTGAATGCAAGAAAGATATGTTTAAATCATTGTTCGAAAAAGTAATAGCAGATCGTAGACGATTTATATAGTTCAGAATATGCAGCGTGTAACATTGCTTGTCTCCCAGTGTACGATCGACACTAATGTACCCCGCAGATATTAAATTAATTACTCATATTGTATATAATTATAGGCAAAAAAGGATGATTTTCTATGCTGGGAGCCACTCAATTGAAAACGCGCAAAATTCATCGTAAAGCATGATGATTATTTTGAAATGCTAACTTAATTTGATTCGAGCCAATTTACGCTACTATACGTACCGTGATCCAATTAGGAACAAGCTAGAATTGTAAATTCAAAATTACTCCCAAAATCAGTATGTCGTCAAAATTGTGCGTTACTCTTGTGATTTGAAAAAATAAAAGATATAGCGACTGATGTTCGAACGCCAGGGTTATGCGAGAGAAGGCCTGCTCCATAAACCCATCATTGCTTCCGAAAACTGTAATGTATATAAACAAAAGTTTTTTTTAACACAGGAACGATCTCGAAAAACGCAATACACGAATTGACGCGACTGCGAGACTCATTCAGAAAAAAGAGCGAACCTGTTGGAGCGTAAATTCGTGCGAGTGAAGGCGCGACTGGCGCGAGTTTCGGCCTGCTGTCTCGCGCAGTCTTTTATTTCTTTCACAAAAGCTTATATAGCGGCCATAAAGCCATTATGGCTTCCCAATCGTAAAGCGAGGCTTCTATTCAAACAAATTAAAATATATCATCGCGAGGGACTTAACGAGGATACTTTTCGGACGGAACCTGACTCTCGGCATTCTCGCGGGCGGTTCGAAAATTGCTACGCGACTCGTCGTTAGGGCGCGAGGATAATATCCGCGCGCAAAAAAGTAGCCAGAGTATAGGTAGAGGGAGACGACCGCGGAGAGAAAGAGAAACGGGTCGAGATGTATAGTGCGCACTAATGACGCGAATTAAATGCAAAAATAATCCGAGAGAGAGCCCGATGACGGGCGCATGAATTACCATGAGATTATCGAGTCGAGAACGGGAGAGTCGCATTTCGCTCGTATATATACGCAGGCATCGCATATACATGTGCGCATACACTTACGCACCTGCGAGCAACTATTTTCTATTCCGAGGTGCCGTCGCGCGCGCGGCCACAGTGATGTTCGACGACGATTTTGGTATACACGAGTATAATATGTTGTAAGTGTAGTGGCGCGTGACTCAAGCGTGAATGAACCGAATGGGCTCACGCCGCGCCGGACACCAACTAAACGAGTGCCCCTCCTTTCGAACTTTCCTGCGGCTGCGTATATAACAGTCGTATAGGAAGATTTCGAATTCTTCGATTTAACCAGTTTTCCTTCGTCCACCAAATTTACATGCTACGTGCTTCAACTCTGTATGATCGTCTTATCAGGCATTGCTGCCACGCATACAATTAATTTTAAAAAGCCCCATTCACGGATACTTACGAAGGCATTAAGCGTATTGATCGTTTTTACTCTAGAGCCATGTGTATAATGCTAATTTTTGCCATGTTGCCAAATGTTGAGAATGTATGTTGTTCATCAAAACTAGTATTATATTTTATGCTGTAAAAAAATGTCAACAGGCTATTAAAGCACCCTATAATTTTATTTAGATACAACTAACTATTTTTGCGAGTCTTCTTATTGTGTAATGCGTTATATTCTAGATTTGTTTGACACTCCGCATGCGAAACACGCTTTCGCGCACGCTTTGCAGTTTGCACACGTCGTGTCGAAATAGTATATTACGATGCGAGTGCGCGAAGTAGGTGATTTTCGCACGAGCGCATTTTGTCGCCCGAGCGTAGCGAGCTAAGAGATATCGAATTTTGCACACACAGTGTCAAAAAATACGGTTCGATATGGGTGATTCTGCCGTAACTGGCTCATTCTGCGCGCCTGCTTCCCAGGCGTTTACACATTTGAAAAAAAATCGCACAAGCGGTTTTATGTATGTCTGGCATAACTAACTATATTTACCAATAGTTAAAACCGAGTATGCAGGCTTATATTTAAAACTACGCAATATAATAGGCCTCAAATGTCAGTTCCGTAACCTGTCTCCAACACGGATTTCAATCTAAAAGGTCGATGCAGATAAAAGTACGACATGTAAAAAAAATTCCATCATATATAGTATGAACTATAGACCTATTACAATATATTTTTCATGGTTTTGGGATTAAAATTAATTATTTAATATTAAAGCTTCGAATGTCGTTAAATGACGAATTATTTAAAAAAATTAGACTCTTATGTATGACGTTCCCGCTTGTAACTGGAGCATTTAAATACTAAAAAAGCAATATATAGGACATCATCAATGTATTAATGATACTACTGTAGTTATGTGTTACGAATGACGGTTATCGAATTGACATTTAGCGTTTACACTCGCATAGCCTAGCGTAATATTATAACAATTTCCTTGAACATATATCGAAAAATACTACTATGGTACTCGAGAAAAAGCCCTATATGTTTAAATACATTGTGCTAAGTAGTATTTACTAGCGTTACGGAACTGACCAGGTTGTAGCTTTTTTTCGAAATTTCTGATGAAAAATCAG
>CM053172.1:41368266-41410765 GCA_012977825.3 Pteromalus puparum
TTGCGATCTTCGTGAATAAACGAACAGGCTGTCAAATATTGAGTGAATATACATATACATATAGATAGATAGATAGATAGATATATAGATATATCTTAGACGATTTAATTTATTTCTTTTACCAAGTTAAATTAAAATTTACTGGAGTTTTAGTAGAGCGAATTACAAAAATGTCAGTTCCATAACCTAGTCAAATATGGATTCTTCACATAACTTGTTATAAAAGTAATATGTTGTGGTTTAGCTTTAGGGACTTGTTTTGTACGTAATTCCAGTTAGAATAACCGTCCGGCAAGTTAAAAATAGTCTATTTTAGTATTGAACATTTGTGTGCCCGTTTTGAGCCAGTTACGGCAGAATCACCCATATACGTGTGTTAGAATCTGATTTCAGGCTAAATTTACATTCTCAGGAGTGCTCGAAATCTGAATTGAGTATCAAAAAATCAAAAAATACTGTTCGATACATGTGTACGGAGTAAGCGATCCTCGCACGGGTGTACAAGCGCAAAACACCCGTGCGAGGGAACACCCGTACTTTGGACACTTGTATCGAAATATACTAATTCAGAAATGACAGGCAACACGCTGCTGAATAGTATATTACGATGCGAGTGCGCGAAGTAGGTGATTTTCGCACGAGCGAGTGTGATGATCACCTACGCGCACGAGTATTGTATACTATTTTTTGTAACACAAGCGCGATTTTCGCGTTTTTCTGACCTATTAAGCGGGACTAAAGTAACTTTTTTCAGACCGGCGGGCAAAAAAAATTGAAAAACGTCCGCTTCTCGAAGCAGTGGGCGTTTCTCTTTTTTTTCCCGGCGGGCGTTTGCATATGCAGGCAAAAAAAAAATGAAAAAGCCCGCCGGGCAAAAAAAACTGAAAAACGCCCGCTAACATTTTTCGGGAAATTTTCTATATGTATACATATATATATATATATATATATATATAAATTTAAAAATTAGTCTACTAAGAGTGTGGTCGCCGATTCTGAAAAAAGTTGCACTCAATATCTAAAAACCGCTGCCAAGTCATTGGCACTTAGCTTCCTCCTATTCTGCTAGTGGAAGATAATCACATGGGACAATCAACTCATTCTTTGATTTAAATATTCGCTACTATTCGATACTAAAAGGATAGGTTTACGCGAATTAAAAATCAGAAAACATATATGCACGTCCAATCTTATTACGATCGATCACGTAGTTCCAGAATTATAACAGTATACGTACGCACGCATGCACGCACGCACGCACGCACGACACACACACACCACACACACAGCAAAAACCATCTGCACGGACATTTTATAAAACCATGAAAACTTCTCAAAAATATACTAAGCTTTAATTATCAAATTATATGGTTTAACAAAAATAATAATGTTCAGTCACACAGAGTATACAGGTGAGAGTTGAAGAATTTGAATCTTAATATCTTTTAAACTAAAAGGTTTCATAAGGCTAACAAAAAGAACCTAGCCGAAGTGATCAAAAGATCAATCTTCCTAAAATTTCAACTCAATTTAAAACTTTTTACTCCCGTAACGTACGACATAAAAAAAAACATTTTTTTTAGTTTTTGATTTTTATCTCAAAACTAGTCGCCAAATTGCTTAAAATTTTTACAACTAGTAGATATCGTTGTTTTTTATTGTCATGAATTTTTTCAAAACATTTAACTATTTATTTATGAGTTATATATGTTTATCGAAAAATTACCTTTTATATCATAAAAAGAGAACAGATCAGTCACTTCTGGAAAATCTTGCGGGAAAAAGTAGACAATTTAATGTTCTTTTAGATGGCACTATTGTTGAATATATTGTATAAATCATATCATTATAAAAAAGCAAATATATTTCACAAAAATAGAAAAATGGCTATAATATGCCCAGAAAATGGTCAGAATCATAAAACAAAAATGACCTAAATTCAGAATCAGAAAAAATATATGCATGTCAAATTTTATTACGATCCGTCGCATGGTTCCAAAATTATGGCGGTATACGTACATACACACACACCCACCCACACAACACACTCACAACACACACACCACACACACACACACACAATGCATCCGCACGGACATTTTCTAAAAACGTATGATTCGTACTCCAAACACCTCCAAATGCGTTTCCACGAAGTATTAGCAAAACTGAAAATTTTACTATTACAAAGCTTCCTCTTGAGGAGGAAGCAAAAAAAAAACGCAAAAATCTGTATACTTGCGTTACAAAAAATATGGTGTGCACCAAGGGCTAAGTGGGCTTTTTGGCCTCGTGGGGTTGCAGTACTCGTCTACGGCTCGTAAACGCCCTCGCCTTGACTCGTACTGCAATCTCCACACTCGGCCTAAAAAACGCCCACTTTACGCCCTTGGCACACAATATACTATTTTGCTGACTTTTTTTGCCCGCTGCTGAACTTTTTTTGCCCGCTGACAAAATTTTGTTTGAAAATGCAAATTTTGAGTTTCTGAGTCGTATTTTCTAAATATTTATAGGTGTGTAGTGGCCGTGTAAAAAAAGGCTTATTTACTCCCGCTTTATAGCCATGAAAAACGCGAAAATCAATACATGCGTCACAAAAAATATGGTGTGCACCAAGGGCTAAGTGGGGTTTTTGACCTCGTGTGGTTGCAGTACTCGTCTTTGGCTCGGTACGCACTCGCATTCGGCTCGTGCTACCTTGCCGTCGACTCGTACTGCAAACTCCACACTCGGTCTAAAAAAGCCCACTTTACGCCCTTGGTACACAATATACTATTTGGAGGTGTTTCATGTTCAAATTACGTTTTTTTTTTAGAACAGATTCCAATATAAAGTGTCTGCCAATCACATGTATATTTTTTCAAAATACTTATACTCTTATTTATTTTATTTATTTATTTATTTATTTATTTAAAATATATTTCTTAAAAACTTTAAATTCGTTAATTTCATAGTGCAAAAGAATTTCAAAATTTCTAATAAATTAATACATCACAAATTACATATCAAAATTACGTCAATATTTTTAAAAGTGCTGTGCGTCGTAATACTTATGGAACTTCACCAAATAGCAATGAAATTGGATCCTGATTATCATTTTGTTCCAGAATCGGGGAGAGATTCCTGTTTTTGAAATCAAAAATATGGTGACGTGTGCAAAGAGCTAAGTGGGCTTTTTGACCTTGTGAATGAAGAAGTTACAGTACTCGTCTTCGGTTCATGATAGCTCGCCTCGACTTGCTCACTGCCAATTCGACACTCGGTTTAAAAAAGCCAACTTTACGCCCTTTTGTTACACAATGTATGTACTATTTTTCGCGCGATTTGTACTACGCACATTACGCAATATGCGCACACATATTTAACTGAAAAAAATTAATTTCTGAGTCTTAGAATAAGTATTGCATATTGTAGCACATTAATTATGATCGAATCCAAGAAGTAAATATTGAAATTGCTTATTTTTTTTAAGTTTATATATATATATATTATACAGGTCCTCTCTTAAAAAAGTGATGGGCTTTGTTGAGAAGCATTTAAAGCGATTAAACGATATTTATAAGTACAGCGATTTTTGTGTATACACGTATACGTGAGATTAAACTGACAGCTCATTTCCCGAATATCAATTACAAATTATGACTCACTCGAGAATTTGTTGACGAAACAAAACCAATAGGTTGTATTATGTTAAAATCTAAATCCATCATCTTAACTTATCCCTCTAAAGTTAACGTAATACGAGTAAATGGCAACGTGGGACAAGGGCGAAATTTTCGCGACGAGGCTTCCGAGAACAACAGAATTCCCCTTATCCCTCGTTGTAAATCTGATGCACGGTGTTTGTTGCGCGCGTTGTTTCTAAAGGTACACGGCCTCTGGGTACTGCGCGCGAGTCTTTATAGAGTGCGAGAAAGATAGCCGGATAGGTGCCTGATGCAGCAGCCGGGAAGGACTGAAGGAGAGAGAGAGAGAGAGAGAGAGAGAGGCGGGCGACGCAAACGAAGATGACAGTGCTGAAGGACGGACGAAGAATGAAGAAGCGCAGGAGCGAGAAACACGATAAACGAGTCGATGCAAAGAGGAAAGTAAATATCGCCGCAGAGCCAGAGAGAAAGAGAGAGAGAGAGAGAGAGAGAGAGAGAGAGAGAGAGAGAGAGAGAGAGAGAGAGAGAGAGAGAGGAGAGAGAGAGNGAGAGAGAGAGATGAAAGTAAGAGATATGGAAATACTCGGTTAGGGAAGAGGGAAGAGTTGTGTATCTCGAGTTTAATTGGTATACAGTATAAACTATAACACCTTCCGATTAAGCAATATAGCATAATATAGCAAGTAGGATGAAGAACGAGCCGCGCATATAAACATTATTTGCAACGGCAGAAGAGCCGTAAGTCGCGAACTAGAGAGAGAAACGCAAAAGAAGCGCAGAAAAGGGCGCGCTGATCCACTCGGCGCTTCCACACGTCTCTCGCCGGCCGCTGCTCGCGCGCACACACACACACACACACACATACTTAAGTACTTACGCGGGCACTGTATGTACACACCGCGAGTCGCGACACACACACGGCGCTGCTGCTTCTTCTTCGCGCTCGCTCGGCCGGCAGCAGCGCTGGCTCCTCGTCGATCTGATGGCCGCTGCTGCCACGACTCCCGGTGGCGGCGCGGTCGTCGAGTCCCTCTCTCTCGCTCGCGCTCACTCTCACTTGTTCCCGTCCCGGCGTGTCGCTGTGCGGCGCGAGGGAGAGAGACGTAGCGGGCCTCGCCGTGATTGGTCCGCGCGTGGGAGAACAGCCGCCCGCTGCGCGCGCGCGCGAGAGAGATAGAGAGAGAGAGAGAGAGAGAGAGAGAGAGAGAGAGAGAGAGAGAGAGCGAGCAAAGTTGCGGCGGTGGCGGCTCCGCACTCTCCGCAGACGCCGGCTCGGGCAGTCAGCAGCGAGCTACACGACGGGGAGTGTCTCGCAACGGGCTCTCCGCGCCGCTCAACGTGCGCAGCACTGCATACACACGCAGAGGCCCCGGCAGCTACGTCAACAACGGACGGGCTGTGAAGGCAGCAGCGGCAGCGGCAGCCCATCTCAGTGTTATACTCCGAGTGTCCCACGAGCCGCACACAGCATCGTCCTCCGTCGGCTTCGCGCTGCAGAGCGCCGGCAGAGACCAGCAGAGGCGAAGCAGCAGTGTGTAGGAGGGGCGGCCGTGGCCACGGCGCGCACGACGATGGCCGGGCGCGCGATCGCGGCGCCCAGTCATGCCATCTCCCGAGTGCAGCCAGGCCCAGCAGCCTTGGTCCAGCAGCGGACGACGCCGACGGTCGTTCGCTCGGCCAGACGGGCCCACTAGACCTCGCACTGGACAGCCTCTCCCTCGCCTACCGCATCGGCGCGCTCACGACAGTTCGTTCTCGGGATCATTCGTCTGCGTCGTCTGCGTCGTCTCCGCAGTGCCCGCGCCGCGCCCGCGAGTGTGACACGCGACTCGCGAGTGCCAGTTGCAGCTTGTTCGCCTCGTTGCCGTTCTTCTGCCCTGCTGCAGCGATTGAAGGGACGAGGAGACCGGCGGCCGACACGATGCCGCACGTCAGCAGCAGCGGCGGCGGCGAGGACCTCGGCAGCGAGGACGAGGTCAAGGTCTTCAAGGATGAGGGCGAGGACGAGAAGAGGTCCTCGGAGAACCTCACCGAGGAGAAGAGCTCCCTCATCGATCTCACGGAGTCGGAGGTGCCTGCCCGTCCTCTTCTTCTCTATTTTGCACTCCCTCGCGATGTTCCTCCCGCACCGCCTTACCCGAGCATCGCCCGAGCATCGCCCGAGCATCGCCCGAGCATCGCCCGGCCGACGGACGAGAGAACGCCACCTCGCAACGTTTCCTTTTCTCTCCCGAGTAGCTATTGTATACTAGAATCGAGAATCGACTGGGATCGCTGCGACGCTCGATCGGATTCGAAAGCACGTGCCGTCGCTGCCGTCGCAGCCGTCGCGGCCGTCGCGCTTTTTCTCTCTGTCGATTCCCTCTCCGCAGGAAGCCCGCGAGTGTCGATAGTCGATTGTTGGCGTTCTCTTATCCGGTCGGGTCTCGTCATTTCGTGGAAGTGATACGACGCGTGTGTTTATATGTGTGTTGCAGGAGAAGGTATCCCTCGCCGGAGGAAGCTACAGCACGGGGAAGGCGTCGGCTAGGTCCGACCTTAGCCCGGTGTTTGGTGAGTTCAATTCCCTTTAGATACAACCTATGTCTGGAGTGCGTGCATGCGTAATGTGTATATTGTGTGTATGGACTAGAGAGAAACGTTTGGCAACTCGTTAAATAGGTACTTGGGTTTTTCAGTGGACAGAGAACCTCGAGCAAAACGACAAGGGACGGGGGAAAGAGCGCGCGGGCTTCGCAGAAAGATGCTAAAGTCGTTTCGGTGTATCGCGGGCACGTCCCGCGGCGGCGAACCGACGGACGCTGCCCGCAGCGACGCATACTAGCTTGAAGGAGACTCTGCCAATGCGCGATTAGAAAACTAATAGAAATTCAGAATCGGCCGGCGGCGTACGGCGCGCGCTTTTCAACGCGATAACGTGACTCGCATGAGCGAGAATGTGCGCGCTGCTGCTGCTGGTTGCCGCTTTAACGAGAGAGAGAGAGAGAGAGAGAGAGAGAGAGAGAGAGAGAGAGAGGACGGGGATAGCTGGGAGCGATAAAATGACAGCGAGTGAAAGAAAACAGCGTGACGCATCTTTCGCTTCTTTTCTTCTGCTCGTTTTTTCCGCTGCGAACGAATTTCGTCGCTTGAATTACACGCGAAGGGGCAACGGCGGCCGCCGAGGTGGAGGCATTCCTTTGTCGAGCTCTGCGGTTCTGCTTTTCAGAGTATCGGTAAACATTTTAAATTGCTAAGCAGCTCGCCGCCTGCCTGTTCAGAGAGGAAGAGGGAGACGGACTCGCTCGTCCTCGCGCTCGCACTCTAACCTCACTCTCCGCAGTCGTTACTCGTTATGTATGTACGCAATGAGGAAACTTTGAGCGGCTGCGGCTGCGGCTTCGGCTGCGGCTGCAGGCAGGTGATCCGTCTCCGATAAGGCGACGACTCGAGCGCGACTTCAACTCGCACACACTCGCTTTGTTTATCTAATCGTGCACAATGGGCAAAGAGACCTGTCGAGGGAAAATCCTCCGCGCGATAATCGGCTGCACCATTGACGCACGTTCCTCGGCAGGTTCTGTTAACGCGAGAGCGATACACCAGCTGATTGTCATCTCTAGAATTCACTGGCTCTCGCGCGCGTTGTCATCGCCCGCCGCGCCGGTCATTTTATCCGCGCGCGCAGTTCAACGACGCGAGAGCGCAATAACTCTGCCTCTCCCTCCTCCTCGAGCGCCTTCCTCTCCCCACTTGCCGTCGCAAACCGCGGTATCTCGACAACCAACTTTTTTCTTTCTCGTTCTTTTCATAAACTCGCGATAAAGCCAGACCGACGCGCCGCTACTGCCGCAGCGCACTGGTGGCTGCGTCTATGCGAGATGCTCGAACTGCAGTTTGCACTGCTGCACGCGGCGCTTAATTGAATTTTTTACCCTCGATATTTCCTTCTCGACGGGCTGCTATCTGCGCTTGGCGGCGGGCGGAAAGTGCAATCGTCGCCCCTATCTAATCTAGCCCCGCTCCCTCCTCGGCGTTTGTCTTTTTCGACTGTTGTTTACATTGTTTTACACCGCCGATCGCTCGTATACAAGACCAATAAAACGCGAGCGCTCTTTTCCTGGGATATTAGCCTCAATTCCCCGCCGATTGTCCGACAAATATTTGCCCGAAGTGCGCGCGTGGGTGTTATAAACGGAATGTTATAAACGGAGCCGGTTACATATTATTGACTTGTGGCCGTGTCATCGCCGATCGTGCATACAGACCATACAGTTGTATTAACCGCAGAGAGGTGGCACGTAGTTATTTTTGTTATTAAAAATATTAAAACTGGCCGCCGCGCCATAGCGAAGGACGATGAGCGAGACCGAGCGAGACGATGAGCGGCCGTCTTTATGGCGGGCAATCGGCCGACTGTAATCTCCCTTTATTGTCTACCGGTTGGTCGGGGCCGCCGCCGGACATCCTAAATAAACAAGCCGACTCTGCCTCTGCTCCGCGAGTTTCTCTTTCACGTAATAGGAAAGAATAAGAAGCCTCGAAGGGCGCGAAAATGGCCGTGCCGCCGACTTTCTCTGTGCTCTGGAGATGCTACCTGCAGTATCAAACTATCAGCGCTGGCGGGTATCGGGCGCGCTCTGTTCAAACGTTCATCGCCTCTCGTTCGTTTCCGTCGCGCGATGGACGTGAGCTCGAGTTTCTCACGCTGTTCTCTAAAAAATAACATCGCAGCCGTGCGACGAGGAAAGGCAGCTAAACTACTACAAGGTGCTCCTTAATTTATGACCGAGCAAACAGAGAGCGAAGGAGAGCGATGATAACTCGCAGCGGGAAAAAATAATCCTCGTGGCAAACACTGATTGTGAGACTTTTAGCCTGCATCGGAGCGCTCGTAATGATGCGTTTTAGAGGCGCGATTAGCGAGCAATTGAAATCCGAGCTGGCATTCGCTGCAGCGGCGAAACGAGAGGCCAGGCCGCAAAAATACATATGATTGAGAGAGGGGAGGCGGAGAGGCGGAGAGGCATCCGCGCGACAGAAAGCCGCAGCGGCAGCGGTCGAGGGGAGAGAGAAAAAACTCGAAAATTAAGAAGATCTTTGCGGGCTACGGAGAGAAAGAGAGGAACTGCGGGGTGGAAGATGCCAGCCGTAATTTGGCAACATTGCGTGCGGCGCTTCGCGAGAGCGAGAAGAGAGGCGGGAGATTCACTAACGATGCTCTGGCATATAATGGCAGGAAATGCAAAGCAGACGGAGAGAGAAAGAGAGCCCGGCGTCTCTCTCTCTCTCTCTCTCTCTCTCTCTATCTGCGTGCCCCCTCCAGCCGATGCGTGTACAGTGTACAGCGTACACTGTACAGTCTCCTTCCTTCTGTACGCTTCCTCTCTTTCTCTGCCGGGTTCTGCATATTATATAGGAGTGTGTGTGTGTGTGTCTCGCGCGAAACAACGACGAGGAGGTGCTCTCTCTCTCTCTCTCTCTCTCTCTCTCTCTCTCTCTCGGCGCTCGTCTTTTTCAGCGCGATTATCATGATTAGTTGGCTTTTGTGCGAGTGCGCTCGAGGAGCCCCCTCAGTTCCCCCTTTTCTCGATCTGGCCTCTCTTATCTCGCGTCGGATCGGGGCTGCCGGATCGTTGCTAATTTATGCGCTCGATACTTACCGCGCGGGAGTGTGGAAATGAGGGGAAAACGCGAGCAATTATATTTTACGCGCTTTTCGCGACGCACGTCCGGCACTAGACTGCGCGCGGACGCATTATTCGGAGATCCCTATCGGGATTACGCCGCGAGGAATTAGTTAACGCAAACAGCAATCGCTCCTACACTGGCGAGGCATATCGCGTGCACGGCCTTTGAAAACGGCTCGGAGGCACGAGACGCCGAGACACCTGCTGCGTTGTGAAAATTGATCTCCGCGGAAAAGCGAGCGAGTCCGATTTTAACAAGGCAAAAAGTTTGCCGCGCGAGTTCGAGTCAAGGTCGTGCCCGAGTAATGAGCTTTTCTGCGAGGGAAAGGAATGTTTCATAATTGGCCAGATGCTGCGCGCGAAAAGAGGCGAGAGAGAGAGAGAAGATTGGACTGCGAAGGAAGAGGTTATTTCCTGGACGCGGCGAACAACTACGACGACGACGACGACGACGACGAGTAGAAAAGCCAGCTTCGCGCGAGGCTGCAGAGATATTATTAAGTAGAAGGCGAAGCGGAGGGTGGCAATGGCGAGACGAAAAGGAAAAGAAAGAGGAGAGAGAGAGTGCGGCGCGTTATCTCGTTGTGCAAAGTAATTGGCGAGTTCGCGCGCGTGGGCGCCTAGATAGCCCGAGGCGAGAGAAGCGGCTGCGGCGGCCGAAACCGGACGAAACGAAATGGAAGGAACGGGAGAGAGAGAGAGAGAGAGAGGGGCGCGCGGTGCGGAGTCCTTTTCTCCGAGCTTTTCTCTCCTCGCACTTGAGTGTTTACGATTTTTCTCCGCGCTCGAGTTCCGATTTCCACAATCATTAAGGGGCAAATATCGAAAAAGGGGGGCGAGGCCGGAGATACAGGGGAAAAAAGTGGAACGAGCCGATGACATAAATCAAATAGAGAGGAGCGAGTCAACAGAACGCAAATTAGAGCCCGGGCTTGATTTTGAAGGGTAGACGATACTGGGAGAGCAGGCGAATTCCATCAGCGCGTTTTAACCTGGCCGTAATTTCCGAGAGAAGACACCCGATAGATGGGACAGGATGAATGTATACAATATAGTGGCGGGGCGCTCACGCTCCCTCTCCGGAGCATTCTACACGCCCGAGCTCGACTATACCTACCTGCTCCCGCTAACGAGCCTACCTGCGCGCTCTGCACTGCTTACACATTCGGACCCGCTCAGCCCGGCTCTCGTGTCTCCCCTCCCCCTCGACTTTCGTGTCCAATATTATGCTCTTCCCCGCTCTTTTCCTACACTCGCCCGGCTTGCGCGTTTTTCACAACCATCCGGCTCGCAAACGAGACGAAAACGCGCGCAAAACACTCGGCGGCCGCCACCGAGACCACCCCGAAGTGCGAAAGCTTAAGTCTATCACAGCGAGAGGCTCTCGGCTGTGATAGATGATTGCAATTTTCTGTAATTTGCTTTCCGCCTCGGACTTACGTCTCGCGTCGCGTTACGTATTGTCTCGTCCGTTGCCGCGGCGGCAAAAACTCGCGCGCGAGATCCGCCGCAGTCTTAATAAGGGACGATTCGAGAGGCCGTGCGCGGCAGCTGCGGATCGAAGTGGAAATTCGTGTAATTCGTCAATTACGCGCTCGGCTCGCGTGTTTTTTGCAAGCGCGCCGGAAAAACGTTGGCGTGAATATTCGCGGAAAAGCCGAGAGAGGCGAGGAGGCGGCGGCGAAATCACACTTGCCGATGCAGCAGCCTGTAAAATAAAGCTCGGGCTTTGCATATGCATTCCGCGGGGGGCGCCGCCGCCGCGCCCTCCTCTCTCTCTCTCTCTCTCTCTCTCTCTCTCTCTCTCTCGACTCGGCTTATGTGTTCGCTTATGTATGCGTACGCGCGAATCTAAGTGATTCCAAATGCGGAGGCGGAGGTGAAGCCGAGCGAGGCTGCTGCGCCGCTGCATTTTGCTTCGCTTTTTTACGCGCTTCCTGCCGGCGCTGCAACTTCTCTTTGCCAGCAGCGCTGCTGCTGCTGCAGTTTAAATTCATTTTGCGCGCTCGGCGCGCGATGAATGAACCTGCCGCCGCCGCTAGCGCTGCCATTTCGTCGGGGCGCGCCCTTCGTTAACGCGCGCCGCTCCCGAAACTCTCTCTCTCCCTTTCTTCGCACAAAGCATCTGCTTGTAGAGAGAGAGAGAGAGAGTGTTTTTCTCGAGCAGTTTAATTGCTCGCGCTTTTCATTCACATTGCTTCGAATTTTTGTCGAAATTTCTACGCTGCTGGATTTCCAGACAGCGTCTTGTTGGACGCGAGGCTTTTGACAGATGTCTGTCCCGTCAAGTCCTCGGAGATGCACGTGCTGGACACGTGGCCGCCGTATGATCCGACGGCTGCTTTTTACACCGCTCTCGCTTCGTAAATACTCGAGCGTCTGCTGCTGCTGCTGCTGCTGCTGCTGCTGCTGCTGCTGCTGCGTGCGCGGATCAAAAACATCGTCGTCGGAAAATCCGCGAGCGTCGCTTCCCATTTCTCGCGCGGTTCATCGTGCGGTTCATCGCGCCCGATGGCCTGGTTCGGGTCGAGACGGAGAGGCGCGCGGCGCGCTTATTATCGCCCACGCCTCGTATTTGTTAATCGTCGTAATAGCCGCCGCTCGCGGTGCTCTCGAATTTCGACGCTACCGCGCGACATAATGACCCAGATAAGTTGGCTGTTCGAGTGGCCGGATCGACGTCGGATAAGAACAAGTTGTGCAGGGGCCCGAGTAAGAGGGGAAGACGAATATTAAAGCCCGGAGAGAGAAAGAGAGAGGAAAAGAGCTGCACGACATGACAGCAGCACGGGAGAGCGGCTGCAGCGCGACCGTTTAGCGGGCGCGCGCGAGACTAGCAATCTGCGTAGTGTTTTACGACAACTATAAATATGGCCATAAAGCTCTTTGTTTAGAACGGCTAGTCCGGCTTTCGAAACTCGAAGAGTAGAGAGCGAGAGAGCGGAGAGTCTGCGCGCTGCGTGCGTGCGATGCGCGAGAGCGGAGGAAGGAACGCGCATGTGCACTTCTCCTCTTCTCTCCCTCCGTTCTGTTCCCTCTAGTCCCTCTACTCTTCTCTCCATGCATTCTCTCATCTATCCAGCAGTCTCCGTTACTGCCGCTGCCGCTGCCGCCGTGCCATGCCTGCATGCGCGCGACGCGCGTGCATTAACGAATTTTCTCTCCTGCACTGCAATTATTGCCCGGCGCTTTTTATACCCGCAACAAATATTAACAATGTTTAAGCCTATTTTATTGGACTTTTGAGTTTTTGACACACTTTATTACGCAATTATATCATCTCGCTTTACGAGGCAATTTTTAAATATCCATTTTCCTCTCGCTTTCTTCCTATACGTGCAAGCGTATACAGTATACTCTATACACTATACCTCTTCACTGTACACCGCTGGCTCAGGCTGGCTCTTTGAGCGCTTTGTTTTCGCGATGAATTATTTCTCTCGCGTTGCACTTTGCATTTCTAAAGCTGCACACGGTCCACGGTCCTCGATCATATTTGCCCAATTAATAGTCGGAACAATGGCAACAGAGCAGTATGCAGGAGATTAATTCTGTGGCTTACCGGCAAATCGACTCAAGTCACATTTTTTGAAAATTTGGGTTAACTGGTATTTCCTATATTTAAACACTCCTCTTTTACGTGAAAGTATTGAATTTTTTCTAAAACCAGTCCTTGTACCGTAAACAATGCAGTGCATAACAACTCAAGTCCATTTTATTGCAAAACGACTCAAGTCCATGCTAAAAATGCTTCCAATCATTTTATGGGGCGAGACGCGTATAAAAAAACCTCCGTTATGTTAATTTTCAACATAGAAATCAATTAGGAACATAACGTATATTCATTTTAACAATCAATTTTTACCAGGACTCAATTATGCATAAAAATGAGGGTATAATGTGTTACCGACAAAACGACTAAAGTCCATTTTTATCTATAAAATATTCCAGGATAAGAAAAATAATTTAGAAACTAGTCTATAACTTGAAGAGAAGCTATGTCAATCATTATTATCATTTTTGGATGTTAAATTTAATACGTGAAATGTCCCAGCACGAAGATGTTTAAGCTAGAGCACGGAAAATGTATTCCCGGCATAAAAAGACAATCACCTATTTGTTGTGCCCAATGTAATGATTTGAAAGATAGTTCATAGTACATTAAGTAAACACAGTATCGCAATTTCTCGAAAACACGAAATGTGACTTAAGTCGTTTTGCCGGGAAGCCACAGAATTGAAAACCGTATTTTCAGTTCATTCGATTCCATCCCCCAATCGTCAGGGTAGGAATTGTACAGCCAAGGTCGCGGCGTTCGTAACTAATGGCTAATCAGTGGGTGCGCGCGAGGCGTGAAGGCTCTTATCGCGCGTGCGCCTGCATCGGCTAACTAGAGCTAAATAAGGTAGCGCCGCGAATAATTGTGTATCTCGCGAAAGCGTCCTTTTTTCTCCTCTGTATTCGCGGCACAAACAAGCTCGCGCGCACGGATCGATTTTTGACGGATTTACGGGACGGCTGCGTCGGGCTTATCGCGCGCGAATTCGGGGGAAAGTCGTTTAAGAAGGCTTTCCCTCCACCGACGACCGACGACCGACGCAAGTACTAAGTAATGCACACGGCGCGGCGGCGGCGGCGGCGCTTAGAAACACGCGCCGGCAGCAGCGGCAGCGACGTACGCTCGCTAATCTTATCTGCGACGCGATAGGTATTGCACCAGTTGTGCGTGGAGCAATCGGCTCGCGGAGAGTGACATTGTTTTCCGCAGTGGCCGTATATTGGTGTAATTATAACCGCGCGCGTGCGACGGCTCTGGAAGTATCTCTCGCCTTCTTTTCTCGGAGTCGGTGGCGTATCAACTCCAATTGAGTGCGTCCAAAGCGAGCCAAAGCGCCCGCTCGCGACTACTTTCCTCTTTCGTCCGGGAGAGGGGGACTAAACTCGTTAGGCGTCGCGGTGCGACGAGGCCGAGGACGAGGCCCGAGACGAGGCCCTCGAGCGCGATTAAACGCTTTTTGAAAAATTTGCACAATGCAAATGTGCTCGTGGCCGAGCTCGTGGCGACTGAAAGCAGCCATCAGCGCTGCCGGGAGCTTGAAGAAAAGGCGCAAGACAAAGCGAGCTCGAAAGCGAGGGAGGCGGAATTTCCGGGAGAAGGCTCCGCGAGAGTAGTAAAACTCGTGTCGTCGCGAGTGGTCGTGAGAAAAAGCTCTCGCCGGCTAGATGTGCGCCTCGAGGTGCGCCTCCGGGCTCCAGGCCGTGGCAGTCGAGAGCCCCGCTATATGCAGTAGTGTGGTCGAGAGTCGCCGAGTGCCCGGCCGGCCGAGTGGGGGAGAGAGAGAGAGAGAGAGAGTCGCTCTTTTAAATAAATTCCCCAATCAAGGCCTCCGCCTTCTCCGCCGCCGCCGCCGCCGCCGCCGCCGCCCGGCGGTTCACTGCCTGCGCGAGCCAGCTCCTTCGCTGCTCTTTGTAAACAAGGAAACGAGCTGCCTGCCGTCGCCGCGCGCCTCCAAACTCTCGCACTCGCGTACGTGACTTTTCGCGAGCGCACTAATTGTCGTCGGCTCGGTCGCGAGCTCGGTCGTCGGCGCAGCCCGCTCCACGACACGTCTCGCGAACGAGAGGAGCCTCGAGAGGAGCCGGCCAGAGGAGCCGCTGGCTCGTTAGTTATTTCGAAAACGACGTTTTTTCGAGGAGCGTCATAGTGGGCTAATCTACCGGGATGGCCTGGCCCTGGCGCGCTCACGAGAGCAACATTTCAGAGAAAATCGTGCGACACGCGCATTGTAAACAAGCGGCCATTATCGCACGCGCTCGACCAGCCGAGCCGAGCCTCCCGCCCGCTCCCGTCCAGATGCTATCGCTCGAGCTCCGCCGGCCGCCGCCGGATCATAATAACATTAATAACGAGCGACTAATTTCTCGGTGCGCTCTCGGGTGCGCTCGGCTCTCGGTATTTACATTCAATTAGCTCTCGGGCTCGCTGGCTCGCGGTGTCTTGTAACCGTGCTGCCGCTTGCGCTGCCGCTGCTGCTCTGCTGCTGTGGGTGGCTCGGGCCTTTCAATCTTTCGCCAACGTCGATATTGTGCGGCTCGGCGATATTTCGCTGCATCACGTATCGCACACGCTCGCTCGATTGAATAATATACGATCCGAGATCGACGCGGATAGTGCAGCGCATGAAGCCCGGCATAATAAATCGCGAGTTGCATAAACTTGCTTGGGCTTGCGCTTTTTCCTTTATCTTTTTTCTCTACACAACTAAAGAGTGGCATAAGTGATCGCGAGAGCGAGAGCTTTGACGGATCCGAGAATAGTCAAGGTTGTGTAAACACGCGCGGCGCGGACGCACAAACGTCAATTAGGATTTTTTCTCTATTATAAATTATCTTCCTCGTTATCTTCCCGTTGAGCGATCCATTGTCGGCTGGGCTTTTGAGCCGATGCAAATGAACGAGACTCGATTACCATGACGCAAGCGTAGCGCGCGGTGGGTTTCGCACTCGCACGCATGCAGCAGCAGCAGCTTCTTTTAAACGAGGCGCTCCAAGTGAATTGTGCAACCGCGCGTTCATAGCACGGCCGCGTGCGTTTGCCGTCTTGCTGGAGGAGATTCGCGAAAACGCGCATAACAGGTGTCGGAGCGGTGCGTGGCGAGACCGAACTACCGAACTAGATTCGACAGCGGCAGCAGCCTCAGCCGGGTGGTCTCGCGCGCGAGAGCTATAATATTGGCGCGCGTGTTTTGATTCGGCCCCGCGGGCTGGAACCGCAGTGTGTGCCGACGGGTGTCGGTTTCGAGCGCTGCAGGTGACGTCGACAAGCTTACTCGCGCTAATCTTGTTAATTGAGTACTTTCTTCTCCCTCTTCGGTCTCTCGCCGCGCCTCGATTTCGTTTTCATCCTCGTCGACTGCAATTACAGAAAATAGGGGTCAGTGGGGAGAGTAGAGGGAGTAGGTAACCTTGGCAGGTTGGCAGGTTGGCCAACTTTGGCACCCAAAATTTTCGTATTTTAAATGAATATTTTTCGTTTTTTTTTTTTTTTTGCACATTGCTTTCAGTCTCAACTACTTACGACTTTAGTACATTTTCAGTTAAGTGGCACATAATTCACGAATACCGAGATAATGTATGTAGCTAAAGTTGATGACTGAAGATCAATGTATTTTTACCACAGTTCATCTTTATATTTATATTGATATAACATTTTGCTTCCTCCTAGATAGGAAGCTTTGTAATAGTAAAATTGTCAGTTTCGCTAAAACTTCATAGATACATGTTTTGAGATGTTTGAAGTTCGAATTACGCGTTTTTAGAAAATGTCCGTATGGATGTGTGTGTGTGTGTGTGTGTGTGTGTGTGTGTGTGTGTGTGTGTACCGCAATATTTCTGGAACTACTCCGTCAATATCAATCAAATTTGGCATGCATATGGGTGATTCTGCCGTAACTGACTCAAAACGGACACACAAATGTTCTATACTAAAATCGACTATTTTTAACTTGCCGGACGGTTATTCTAACTGGAATTACATACAAAACAAGTCCCTAAAGCTAAACCACAATATATTACTTTTATAAAAAGTTATGTGAAGAATCCATATTTGACTAGGTTACGGAACTGACATTTTTGTAAATCGTGAAACTACTACGATAGAACGATTACTGCAGCGTGCTACTAAAACTCCCGTAAATTTTAATTTAACTTGGTAAAAAAAAATGAAATTGTCTAAGATATATATATGTATATATGTGTGTGTGTGTGTGTGTGTGTGTGTGTGTGTGTGTGTGTGTGTGTGTGTATTCACTCAATATTTGACAGCCTGTTCGTTTATTCTCGAAGATCGCAATATCGTTAAATGACGAATTATTTTAAAAAAATGTTTTCTTATTAGATATTTTATTTTCTTTTAATATAAAAGCAACAATTACAAGTTTTTATTATGTATGCTATTGATCTCTTATTTACTGTTTTTACAATCACAATATATCATATTGCATTAATCTTTGAACACGAATTACAATTAATTTTGTATAATATCATATCACAACTGTCAATTCTACTTGATATCACATTTTATTTTATTTTAATTTTGATTTAATAGAAATGATCATCTGACTTTTTTGCTACCGGCACTCTAAAAATTAAAATTACTTAATTATTATTATTGTAGGAATAATGTTTCTCAAAAATTACAATTTTGTACAATTTACCTTGAACTTCTTCTGAAACTAATAGATGATGATGCAGTCGTTGCCACAGTTGTTTTTTGATATCTATAGCATCTTTTTTATTTTTTTCTCCTGAACTTTCTTTTTATCGGTTCCAAAGCTTTGGGTTTTTAGGACATTATTAATGTATTAATGATACTTACTGTATTGTGTGTTACGGAATTGACATTTAGGCATTTATCAGCTCGCATAGCCTAGCGTAATTATTATAAACAATTCTTTGCACATATATTCGAAAATACTTACTATTTACTCGAGAAAAACGCCCTATATGTTAAAATACATTGTTGCTATAAGTAGTAGTTTACTAGCGTTACGGAACTGACAGGTTGTGCTTTTTTCTCTCGAAATTTCTGATGAAAAATCAGCTCGCACTTCCACAATTTTGAATTTTGGAACCATTCTACGGTTGGATTTCATAAATAGTAGTATATAGTTTAAAATTCTACCGATAGGCGGCGCTATATGATACACTAGAACGCTTTTAACATAATGTAGAGGGTACCTTTTTAATGCAAAAACGGGCGTCAAAGAGTAAGCGCCTAGCTTTAATATTAAATAATTAATTTTAATCCCAAAACCATGAAAAATATATTGTAATAGGTCCATAGTTCATACTATATATGATGGAATTTTATTTACATGTCGTACTTTTATCTGCATCGACCTTTTAGATTGAAATCCGTGTTGGAGACAGGTTACGGAACTGACATTTGAGGCCTATTATATTGCGTAGTTTTAAATATAAGCCTGCGTACTCGGTTTTAACTATTGGTAAATATAGTTAGGTATGCCAGACATACATAAAAGCGCTTATGCGATTTTTTTTCAAATGTGTAAACGCCTGGGAAGTAGGCGCGCAGAATGAGCCAGTTACGGCAGAATCACCCATATCTATGTTTGGATTCTGAATTTGGGAAAAACATTAATTTTTTTATTTTCTCAACTATTTTTCTTTTTATGGCCATTTTTTGATTTTTGAAAAATACTATTTTGCGTTTTTTCAATAATTCCATTGTTACAAACGATTAAGCTAAAATGTATTTTGAAGATAGTAAAATTATCTACTTTTCCCCGTTTGATCTTTCGGATCGACCGCAATTCATATCTTTGAAACTAAACATCATAACCTCACGAAAAAAATCATGTTAATGGGTTATGTGTCGAACTATATTTCATTAAAATTTCAAGTGATTTGACCACTTATTTTTCCAGCAATAAATCGAAAACTGAAAAAAAATGAGTTTTTTTTTGTGCCACGATTACGGGCGTAAAAAGGCCTTACTGCACTTGATATTTTAGGATAAGGAAGATATTTTATGTGTTTTGGCTAAGTTCGTTGCGCAGCTTTGAAACCCCTATGATTCTTAAGATATGAAGGTTTGAATTTTTTTTTGAAATCTTTTTGATTCCTCATATCTCGAAAACAATTTAGTCAAATGCTTCAAAATTATATTTGGTTATTCGCCATAAAAAAAGCTATCTGCTGTTAAAATTTTAAACGATTTTGTTAATCAGTTCTCAAGTAAAGAGCTGAAATGTAAAATCGATTTTTCTAAAAAATTTGGCTTCTTCTTATAGGGGTGTCTAGTGCTTCTACAGCAAAAAATACTTAACTTTGTAAATATTTAAAATAGCATTCACATACTGTATTTTAAAACAATATTTTATTTATTGGAACAATAAATTTCATTGGAGGAAGCCACGTGCCAATGAATTGGCAGGGTTTTTTTTCATCCGATTAGCGGGGCACGTCTGATGACAGTTTCAAATGCTAATTATACGAAAATAATAAATGTCTGAAAAACTTTAAAGCTTACGGTGATAATCACAAATCTATTGCGGGTTTTTATTTTATTCATAGTTGTTTCTTTTTTTATTGAAACAACCTCAAAGTTCTTCTGCCAGTAGAGCCCCACTCTCGCCACCACAGCTATACTCGACGACGACTCCGCAGAAGCTGTAGTAATGTGTGTGTTCTTCTTGCGCAATTCAATAAGGCTAAGAGTACTCAGTCTCCGCAGCAATTTTCGTTTATGTAAGCGCGGAGCGCCGGCGTGAATATTAGCGATTAAACAGCGAGAGAGGAACGGACCGCCACTGCGGCGGGATCGATTCTGGCAGTGTATATAGATATACGAGTTGTGCAGTCTGCAGCGCTTCTCTCCTCTGCGGAGGATACGACCGCGGCGCGCGCGTAGCCTTGGCGGGCACCCATTGTCCGGCGCGCAGTGCGCGTCTCTTGTTACGACCGGCGAGGAGTGGAAGAGAGCTCGCTGCAGAGCACTGGTCAAACGAGCGGGCTCCCGATCGGAGAGCAGCCCGCAGGAGAGAGAAGCGCATACGCGGTACGCGTGTCGCGCGGCCATAAGGCCCGAGAGAACGCAAGAGCGCTGCTTCCTCCTCGCTTCTACTCCTTATTATCGGCGCTGTGGCTGGACTCGGTCCCTCGAAAAACGTCAGCGAGATCCGCGGGTGTCCTTCGCGCATGTGTGCCAGCCGGGAGTGACAATACACGCGAGAGACTGCTGCGGAGACTGGCTCTCTCTCTCTCTCTCTCTCTCTCTCTCTCTCTCTCTCTCTCTGCATCGGAGAAAAGGAAGGAGAGGGAGGGCGTTGGGCCCGGCCTCGGGGCTCGCCAGGAATCCGCGTGCGCGAGGCCCTATTATGAGGGTGCGCCGTCTCGTTCGCTCTCTCGTTCGCCTCGACCTTTATTTCGCGAGCGTTCGCTCTCTCATGCTCGCCTCTCTTTCTCTCATTCAAAGCGAGCCAGCTCGCTGCTCCCCGCTTTTAATTTACGGTCTCGTAAAATCGGGAATAGGCGCCCCTTTTTTATTTTCTCGCGCAAGCCCATCTACGGAAAGGAGACTTTTTGTTTGCTCTCTCTCTCTCTCTCTCTCTCTCTCTCTCTCTCTCTCTCAACCGATCGAGGTTCCGGCTGCTGCTGCTCGAGTTGATTGAATTTTTCGGAAAAGGCATTTCGACGACGCCCGATTTCGTTGCGGACGACGTCGGGGGAGAAAAAGTTTGAAAAAACAAACTTGTTTGTGCGCGTTAACGTCAGCTCGAAACTCTCTCGTGAAAGAAGTCTTTATCCCCGACCGTACAAATCTCGCTCGCAGAGTCAAAGGCAGAAAGAGAGAGTGTTATAGATAGATAGAGGAGGCTTGTCCGAGTGAAAAATGTGAAACTCCTTCATCGGACGAGGGGCACTCGAGCGCGCCAGTGCAGGGAACACTGGTTTGTTTACATTTTTCGGGAAAACACGGCATTCCTCTCGCTGGCCGGGCCGTCCATTAGTTCTGCGCTCCCACTCTCGGGAGGCAGGGAGAGAAAAATGATGAGTTTATACCTAGGACCGCTGCACTGTGCAACGCGTAGTCTTCGGAATTCTTCGGCTCCCAGAACGACGCTGGAACGACGTTGTCGCGGTGCGCTAATGTTTTCGTTTTTCGGTTGCGGGAAATCTCTCTCCCCCGGCCCCCATTCTTCCTGCTATGCAGCGATGGGGGACTCCCTCCGCGGGAAGTTTTGGGATTTGAGGTCGGCGAGCGTGACTAAAGCATTGCACTTGTTGCACAAAGAGTGTGTGCGAGAGTTCTCATTGGTCGGGGAGAAACCCCCCGCATCGCGGAGACCGGACATGGCCGCGCATTTCTATTGACTATTGACTATTGACACAGCTCAGCCTGGCTTTCTTCTTTTCTCTCCGCTTTGCCGAAAAATCCGTCGGCAGGTCCCCCCATTCCCCATTCCCCACTCCCGACGCTTTGCTCTGGTCTTCTTTCGCCGGACAACGGCTGCTAATCCTTGACCTTTTTTCGCGCTTGCACGCCTCCGAGCCGATGACGCTGTGCTCTACGCTGTGCTCCCCAGTGGCTCGCGCTGCGCGTAAGCACCACACAGGCCCGGTCACACGCGGCACAAAAACGGAAGGACGCTGCTTTTTTCTCCGCAGCGCATTCCCGACACGTACTAGGGCCGAGATTGCTCTTTCGATTCTTCTCTCCTCTGCACGGACACTTCTCGGAGACCTGCGTGCTCATTCCGTGCGTTCCGTGAACCTGCTGCTGCCGCTGCTCCTGCCCCTGCCCCTGCCCCTGCCCCGGGCCTGTACTGGGCGTTGCACCTTTCACGCCTAATGACTAACCAAAACATCGACTGTTTGAGGCTTCAAATATTGGCTCTCGAACCCTCGAGCTCCGCTAACAATTTGTACGGCCAGAGTATACCACTCTATTTCTCTTTTTGGTCGATCTGCTGGCGTATCTTTGGGAAAACTGTTGCGTCGTTACGTTATATTATTTCTTGAGAATACTTTTTATCTTCCCTCGCCAGGGTTAAGTTATTACCAAACCTGGATGTTCCGTATTACTGGCTGAATTTTCACGACTGTCAAACTATTGAATAATCTTTCTTTTAAGCTAGTACAGTCGCAACGTCCCTACGCAACACGAGCTCAACATTTCTATTAATTTCTTGTTTTTTCGCGACATTTACTCTACTAAAGAAGCTGCATAAATGAACATACGCCAAACAATGATTATGCATTTGCATCAAATGATTCTATTCGTCGACCTAATTATTGATAAAAATTTCCATACAGAAGCTGATTTTTTTGAACATTTATCTTCAACTATGAAAATTCTTAACAAAATCTGAACCGGTGGTTTTTATAAAATTTAAAAATAACTGTCACTGGAAATGTGATTCCCATAAGGCTACGTGTTAAATGAGTAAAAATTTAAATGCTTATAACTTAAATAGAAATAATGGAGTTGGTTTAAAAGTCGAATGCTTCAATTTTATCACAAACATGATTCGTTGTAACTCTTACAAATGGTATTCTACACAGTCCAACTTTTCTCTCGGCTAGTTTGAATCGGAAAAAACGAAAAGCTCCGCGGTTCTCGCGCTGAAATTCAATTTTCCAAAGGGGTAAACAAACCGCAAAAGTATACCAACGAGCGTGAAATGAGAAATCATCGAAACAGCAGCAGCAGCAGCAGCAGCAGAGGCAAAGAGAAAGCGAAAAGCAAAGAAGCGAGTGCGTGAAAATCGGGCGCTGAAAATAAATCGTCGGCTTCTGCGTCGTGTCGAATCGCGCGCAACGCAGGGGGGCGAGCGCCGCCGCTGCGATCGATCGGCTGCAGCTAATTTTCAACGCCCCGCACGTCGAGGGCTCGCTGCACTCTCTCTCTCTCTCTCTCTCTCTCGCGCGAGAGATGCTGCAGGAAATCCAAACTCCGAAGAGCGCAGAGAGCGAGAGAGAGAGAGAGAGAGAGAGAGAGAGAGAGAGAGAGAGAGAGAGACGGGGAGAAGGGCTTAGGCACTGCAGCAGCGGAGGGACAAAAGGGAGCTGCATCCGAGCAGCCGAGAATCGACTTGGCTTTTCTCCTCCAGTCGCCCTCCCCCTCCTCTCCACTCGTGCACCTACTCTTCGCTTCGAACTCGTCTCTCGAGCTCGCCTCTCCGCGCGCAGCCTCGCAGCGACGAGTTCGGTAGGTGGGTAGGTATGCGCTTGATGGACCAGAGCTAATCTAAAAATCGCCGGAACTTCACAATTATAGTAATTTACCAGCCGACAACAAGCCCGCACATGCACACACGCAGACGCGCTTGGCTTTCGGCGTACTGGCATTAACAGCTCTCGTTCTCCCTTTCTACTCCCACTCTTTATCCAGTGTTCTTTCACCCGCTCGTTGTACCTCCGAAAACTTTATTCGCTCTCGCCTCTGACGAGCTCGCTGACGAGCGCTTCTCGAATTGATTGAATTATTTTATAGAGCCCTCGATTAGCCGTCTAATTACAGGTATGCTAACCGTATACCGTATACGTTATATTTCACTCGTCAAACGCACGTAGCAGAGCTGCTCGCAGCGAGCTGTGAGAGCCTGATTAATCAATCGTCTAATAGCCGCGATTCCGCGTATAATTGAGGCATTAGCAGCCGACTCTTTCTGTTTACACAATAAACTCACAATAAACTCACAATAAACGGCGAGGAGTGCCGACTGCTCTCTGAGCTTCGAGTTTTCCCCGGCTGTTTGGGCGAGTCGGTTCCGCCCTTGGAAAAATCGTGCGGCGCTGAAAGCTCTGCGGTTTCACGCTGCCGTGGCGCCGCTGTCGGAAGAAGCGGCGATGCATTGTACTGCGCATCTATAATTACCGTATTATTCCAACAAGAAGTCAGCTCGGAAGTCGGGGGATCCGAGCGAGTAAACGGAGAGCAGGCTCTTGAACTTTGCTCCCGGCTCCCGGCTTGTGCAGTATACGCGAATCTCAGAATCGTTCTTCCTTAAACGCTGGGCAAACAAGTTTGACGCGCGCTCGCTCTCGGAATATCTCGAGAGGGGGAGAGAGAACAATAACCCAGCCGCGAAAAGTATTCTGCAAACGAAATCGGAACGAGAATGAAGTGCGCGCTTGCGAGGAAGGAAGAAGGAGCTGAATGAGAGGAGGCTGAGAGAGAAAGTCTGGAAAAAGAGAGGAGTGCAGGGGACAGCGGCAGCAATAATAAACTTGGCCGGCCGAGCTGTGTGTGTGATGTGTGTGTGTGTGTGTGTGGCGCGCAACACACCATACTTACTTTTCGTCACTTCTCTCGAAAGCTTTTTCTTCCTCCCGCAAGAGCTCCGCTTGCTCTTTTTCGCGCGTCGAGCTCTCGCTGTCGCGGCGAGATGTGTGCATGCATCTGCCCTAGTGCCCTTGCTGCGCACAACAGAATTGTATTTGCATACAGAACGTCGGCGGCGAGCATAGATCGTCACGCCTTCGAATTGAATATAATCAGGCATTATCATACTGCTCTTGCGCGCGATGCGCTCAAATCGTTTTGCCGAGTGTTCTTTGTCAGTCTCGCTGGCTGCTGCTAAAGCAGCGGCAACTGCTACACCAGCTCCAATCCTCTTGACCTGCATCGTTCATTCAAGTTGTGATAAAAGTCATGCGAGTTCTTTCGCCAGTGCCACTACTTGTGCGCACAAAAAGTGCGAAATTCCGCAGTGATGATGCCAAACCTCTAGTTTGTTCGAGTTTTGTATGATCAACAGGGACTATTAATATTTGTCAGCTTGATAAGTTATAATTATGCTCGCTATATCCGGGTGGAATGGAACCTATTTTAGTTATTCATTTATTTATTTATTTATTTATTTATTTATTTATCAGAGTATAGTGTATAATATGAATGTTGACCTACATGGAATTATATACGTTATAAATTAAATGTGATTGGCAAAGAAAAAAATATTGTTAAAGAAACGCATTGACTTTTACTTTGGAACTGATCAACAGAATGACTTAAAATTATAACATATTGCTTTTTAGTGACGTTCTTTAATAAATAATAAGCAAGCAGTCATTTAGTTTTAGAGATAAAACCCATTAAAATTTTCATGAAAAAAATTTAATCCTAAAATATTTTAAAAATGCATGTCAAATTTTATTACTTTTTACCAGGCAATTTCAGAAATATGACGGTATACGTACACAATACACAGCAATCCGCATGGACACTTTCTATTAATTAAGGGGATGTCGTCGCTAATGCTTCGCAAATCCGCCACGGGGTATTTCTCGGGGTATTTTTTATTTCCGAACTTTTGAAAAAACAAAAAGTCTGATCGAAATTTCTTTTAGTAAAACTTTTGACTCGGTTTTTCATTACAAGCTTTATTTAAAAAGTTTAATGTAGAATTAGATTATCACAATCATTTTGAGGTTAACTCCGATCGCGTATACATCCGTTCGTATTTCCAAATTTTCAGAAAAACTAAAAGTCCGATCAACATTTCCTCTGATTGAACGATTCATTAATCTTAACACAAAAAGGCCAACAAAATTCCATCAATTGCAAATATTGTTGGTGCCGCGATCCTTTTGTATCGATAAAAACACTTTTCATACTGAAGTAATGCATAAGGTTAAAGGAAGCTTCGTGCCGAAGAATTGTCAGCCGTTTTTAAGGTACTAGAAAATAAGGGCGTTCCGCGGCGCGCACTCGTTATAATGCCATCAATAACTATATCTTTCATTCTCAAAAAGATTTTAAATTTGGCGCCTGCTGAGCACTAACAGTTTGAAGCGTTCGTAGGTTATGTAATAAAATTTGCGCTTCTAATTCGCGTTCCTAAATTCTTGTACCAGGCGACCGATCATCAATTAAACGCTCTGCAACAAAGCCTATCACTTTTTTAAGAGAAGACGGCTTCGTCACTTGTTTATGTCACAAACTTGTAGGTATGACGAAAAAAAAACTCATTACTGCCCTTATAGCACAGACGGACTCGCGTGCTCAATAAAAAAAAAACCCTACTAACCCCATTACCGCTCTTGGCTTGTGCGTAGTTGGTTCTATAGCACCGCCTTGCTTAACCCAATAACCCGCGTAAAGATAAAGCGCTTCGCGCCCTGCTATGGTTAAGCGGCCAAGCCTGGGCTCTGCAAAAGAAATATATAGTTATTTATACCTTATAAAATCACTGGCCAAAATTCCTGACATTTTACTAGTCAAATAAGTGGTTTAGTCAGTTGCCACAGCTTTCTGAAAGATTCGGTCGTGTCTGAAAAAGTCGTGAAATGGTTCGTTGAAGTTTTTGTATTGGAGAAAAGCTTGTCTCTGTTGACTCGGCGTACTTTCCCCGATTATTATGTATTTCACGCATTCCTCGCTAAAGAGCAAAAGCCGCGAGTTTCAGAGGCGTAAGGCCGCGATCCACTTTCTAAATCAATAAGGCGCGCAGCTGCGCCACTGATGAAGCAATAAATAAGAAGGAAAATGTTGCACGGGCGCAGGGTGTGCGAGAGAGTATCTATAGCCGCGTAAGCGGCAAAGGAGGAAAAGGCGGCTGATGGCTACCAGATAAGGGTTTATAATGGCTCTAAGTAGGCGCGAACCGCGCTGTGAAGATTGAAATCTCGAGCTAGCATGTGCATGTGTATACTGTATACTTATACTTATACTTTATAGGGACAGCTAGAGTGCGCGTGTGTGTGTGTAGAGTGTGTGTCGTGCCATAATCGTCTGTGCCATAACGTGTTGGGACCGCTGAATAATTTATCTTTCTCCGTTTGTCTGTTTGTCCGTGCAGGAAAGGTGGACCCGACGCCGCACACCTCCTCGTTCAACATGGGCTACCTTGTTTCGCCGTACACCTACCCCAACGGAGCGGGAGGACCCATTCCAGTCTCTATGGTGAGTCTGCAGCTCGGTCTGCACTTTTATTTCATGTTACGTTCTCCCTTTTGCTTTTGTTTTCTCTTTCTCTCTCCTTTTCTCCCCTTTCGCCATCCGAACTCGCCGATTTTTTTCAGCTCTCCCGACCCGCGCCGTCGCTTTCCCCCTTTTTTCCCTTTTTTCCCTTTTTTCCCTTTTTTGTAATTTTTGCTCGGCTCGCGTCCTTCCTGCCGGCGCTGCCGCTGCGGGATCGTTTTTCTTGCGCGAAAACATCCATGCGCGCGCTCGGTGCAAAATAAAAGTGAAAAAGCAGGGCTCTCCTCCTTTTTTATTCCGCGCGCGCGCGCGCAGCGAGACATTGATTTTCGATCGCCTTTCGATAGCGTCCTGTATTTTGCGCGTGCCGTCGCTTCGCGAAAACGCGACGTTCCCTGTATAGTGCATGCCGTGGTGTATACACACGCATAGCGCGCGAGAGCTCGTCGGCGACGAAATGAATGAAACGCACATTGGCGCTTCGCGTCGCGCGTAATTGCAGCTCTGTTTCGCGGAATTGATTCCGAGCAGCAGCAGCAGCAGCAGCAGCAGCAGCAGCAGCAGCAGCAGCAGCAGCAGCAGCGGCAGCGCGGCCCGCAGCTAATTCGAGTGCGGCGGGGCTAAATAGCGCGCGGCAAGTGAGAGAGAATAAGCGAGGCTTTATTCGGAATGCGCAGCGATCACGCACGTGATTTGAAATCTACGCTCATCGCGTGTCAAGGTCGTTTGCGGATGCGGACCCTTTCGCCTAGTCCGGCCCGCTTAGCTGTGTGGCTGCCTATTTCGCTCCGCTACTTTGTGTTTTGAATTACGGGCTGCCGAGCCGAGGGAACGCAGAGGAGGAGAGCGAACTCGGGCGAAACCGCTCGCAGTACACTTGTAGCCGGGGATTCGAGCGATTAGCCGATTACTCGTTGGCGTCGCTTCGGCGACGGGCTAGCGAGAAAGCGGAAATCGCGCTCGGTAGTCGGTAGTCGATAAACCGGTGCGCGCGAGTGTGCACCGTGCGCGAGCAGCGTCTCTCTCCTCTCGCGGCGCGCAGTCATCGGGGGCTACCGTGTCATTATGTCGTTATTTCCAACAACGAGCGTGCGTGTCTCGCCGTCTGCTCGGTCTGCGTGCAATCTGCGAGCGCGCGGCTCGGCGAGATCGGCCCTTTCTCCTCTCCGCTCCTCTCCGCTCCTCTCCGCTCCTCTCCGCTCCTCTCGCTCTGCCCCCTCCTTTCCTTTTTCTTCCTTCCTTCCTTCCTTCCTTCCTTCCTTCCTTCCTTCCTTCCTTCCTCGATTAATCGATTACACGCCGGCCGCGCGTGTAGTAGCTCCGCCACTTTCAATTTTCATTCTCGCCTTTCCGCTCGCGCTCCCACAGCTTTTTCAATTAGCCGGCGCGGCGCACGCGAACGCGAAGGACGAGGCCGCTCGAATCCGAGCGCGAGAGCGAGAGCGAGAGCGAGTGCAGTTTGCGAGTTTGCCTGAAAAAGGCGCAAAAAGGGGGAGGCCGTCGACGCCCTGACAAAGGCGGCTCCGCCGCGCTGCGAGCGGAGCAATTAAAAGAGAACTTGATTCGTCCGGCCGAACAGCGGGCCGCGCGCCTAGCTCCGCGATGGGACGCGAAATCCAAGACCCCTGTGTATTAAAACGCTCGCCTAATTCAAAACGCGCTCGCTCTTGTGTGCGCGAGGCAGGAATGGCAGGATCGAACGAGAGCAGCTAGCGCAGCAGTAGCCGGGCTTTGTTCTTGACTGCGGCGGAAGAGCAGATTCTCATTGTTCCCATTGTGCGGCCGCGATCTCGGCGACGCGAGGGAGAGTGAAAGAGCCAAGATGTCCGCCGACGCCGCGCGTAACCCATTTCTCGCGAGCTATTCCTCGCAGCAGCAGCGAGTCTTTCTAGTCGCGCGGGGATGGCTCGCTTTCGTCAAAATGATTTCGAAGGGCTGTATAGCGCTGACCGCAGCAGCAACCCGAGCGAAGCTTCGCGACCGAGGCAGAAAGACACGGAAAAACAAATCTCATCTACAAACAAGTACCGAATACTTATGCTACAACGAATTTCGCTACTGTAGTAACCCATAAAAGTAAACTGATAGGAATCCGCTTTACTGTTCTGAGTCACGCGAGGAGTCACGTTTTTGGGGAATTTTGGTCTTTTCTGCCGGCATACCACAACCTTCAATATTTGATAATTGTTATGTATAAAGATCGGGTCATCGCATCATGACAAATTGATACCTTGGAACTTTATACGAAGCTTTTATTGGATCAAAGAGCTAGGTCATCGGTATGCACGCTATACTTTGTTGACCGCCGCGTGAAAGTCCGTAGTAACAGTATAACAGTAAGGATACTCGTTTTAGAGGGGAAATGTTTTTCCGCCGAGATGAGCCAAAACTCTGCTCAGAGGTCCGAGGTAGAGGACGCCGCGAAATTGGTATACCTATAAGTAGGTATATATACAGGGGAGCGCGCCGACGCGACGAGGGAGAGAAAGGAAAATTCGTCTTCCGCCTCGTTTGCCCCCGTCTTTTCTCCAGCTTCTCCGCTGTCGCGTACGCGCTGCTGGCCGTGCTGGTCGCCCGCGCGGAAAGATGCTATCCGCTAATGAAATTACCGATCGGCGATTCCTGGAAGCGCACTCGCCCTCATTTCGGGACCGCGCGGGGCCGGTAGAAAAGAAAGCCGAGGACGCGTGCGCAGGTTGGACGTGGTTTCTTCGCGGCGTGAATAGAGGCGCGCTTTGTGGGCCTGCACTACTTAACACCTGAGCGGCGCGCAGCCGTGGGAGAGCAAGACCGGCCCGGGGAGCCTGGAACCTTGCCTGGAACCTTGCCTGGAACTCGGCTCGAATGTGACTGTGGCCGCGCTGTGCGGCGAGCCTTCGGGGATAAATGAGGCAGAATAAACGCGAGGGAGGGCCGGTGAACATCGAATAATGCCCAGAACTAACCATCTCTCCGTCTCTCCTCCTTGCCTCCGCTCCCTCTTACCCGTTCTTATCCGCTCGTTTTTCTCGCGCGCAGCTACACTGCCTGTACACTGCTAATATGAACCCGTACGCCCGCTCGACTTTCGGGCTCTCGTCGAACTTGCGTTACAACGATTTCTTCAACACTGCAGCTGCACTTTTACGCGCCCCCTCCCCTCTCTCTCTCTCACTCTCTGCCTCTGCCGACGACGGCCATCATAATGCGGCTATTCGAAAAATGCGGGACGGATAGGATCGCGCGAGCATTTGCATTGAATCGGCCTGTCACACTAATTCAGCGGCGGCAGCGAGCGCCGCTTATGCATTTGGCACGCGAGTGGCGAGTCGTGGCGGCGGCAGCAGCCGCGAACAGGTTAGATGTACATTGACGATCGCGCCCGCGCCGCCGGCAGCGTGAGTCACGACTCGGCGGCGTCGTATATGCGCATTGCGCGGCTCGTGAGCCAAGCGCGCGATAAGCGCGAATCGCGCGGACACTGACGTTGCATTAGCCGGTTTATACGCAGAGACGGCGCTTTTCACCTTCGCCGCCGCGGCCGCTGCAGCTAGCAGTCCGTTCATCGAGATAAGCCGCGCGCCGAGAGCGTGCGCGAGTCGCAGCTCGCAGCTGTATCCCGAAATCGGAGGAGCCGCGACGACGGCGCTGTTTGCTAATTGCAAAAAAGCAGATGTTTAGGCGCGGATCCGATCTGCGACCTTTGCACCGTGCAGCTCCCTCTCTCTCTCCCTCTCCCTCTCTGCGGCTTATCAGATCCGCGAGCATTCCGCCGTCGAGCGGCCGCTGCACGCGCGCCTAACGCGGAGAGAAGACTATAGCTATATGCTTACTGAATCTCGACGATTTTATCGAATAAATTTCCGGAACTCGAGCAAACTAAACCTATTATTATTATTATTATTATTATTATTATTATTATTATTATTATGGTATTGTTATCATAATTTCTGCTGCGTTTAATTGAGACTAGATATAGCAGCTAGGTAGAATGCGGCAGCGGTGGAGCCCTCGCTTTGTTTTATAATCTCGTTAACGGGCGCAGCAGACGACTATGCTGTAGCGCACTTTGTAGCAATTAATTTTTACCTCCGCGCGAGAGCGCGCGAGGCTTTGCAAATAAATTTCCGAGAAGCCGCGCAATCTACATCGGCTTTGGCGTGTGGCACACACGGGCGTGCGCGAGAGTCGAGGGAGTGGAGGAGTGTGGAGAGATTTTAATTCCGCGAGCCTAAAGCCCCGGCGCGCTTAATCGCTCCTCGGCCGTTTAGTTACTCAGGCGCGAGCGCGGGAAAAATAAACACGAGCGCGCGAGGAGGATCGCAAAAAGAGGACGTCGACGAGCGGAGAGGAAAATACGAGCGAGCTCGAGAATCGATGAGCCGCGAAAACACGGCGGGGTAATCCGCCGCTTTTTCGAGTCCCCAGGAAACTCGTCGCGTTGGCCGATAAGTGCGAAGCCGCTCGGGTACGTTCCTCTTGCCGCATCTGTGTGTACCTGTGGGGGCTGTGGGATCCTTTTAAAAATCCTCGCGACAGCGGCGACTGCAGTTTATTTTCGACGACGGGGAGCAGAACAATAGCGAGGAGCGAGAACGGAGGCTCGGCAATTACCGGCGATAATGTCAAAGAGGAAAAAGAGAGCGAGCGAACGCATTTTCAAAGCCATAATCGGAAATGGACATCCGTCACGCTCATCAGCCGACGAGGCGAGTTTACGATAAACGGAAATGAAGGGACTCGGGAGAGTTACGAGACAAGAATCTTTTTTGTCCGGCTCTCCACCGCCGGCTTTGCAGTAATTCGTCCTTCGACGCGCGGGGAGAGCCTCGTCCTCTCCGCACGCACTACTCGCGCGCCTCGTCGACGAATCGCCGTTTTACCGAGATAATGCAACCCAAGACGGAAAGGGATAAATACTTTTCGAAATTACTGCTCGGAGCCTTATCGTGCCTTATCTCGAGTGCGAATCCGCTTGCGCGATGGGCTGGCTCGAGGGCTAGTTCACGAACTCGAGTCTCTTTATTTCCTCGTCGTGTTGCCCGGCTCGTTCGAACTTGGAGGAGTCGAGTCGAGTCGAGCAGAGAGCTGGAAGCTGGAAGAGGGGAGGCCCAGATTTGCGAAAACTCGGACGCTCTTTTCCATTTTCAAAGCGGCGATCGGAGCACCACTTGACGCTCCGCCGAGACTTGGTGGCCGGCACGTTTCTTAACTCTCGCGGCTAGAGTTCAAGAGCGAAGCGTTGGAGTACGCGGTTCCACCGCGGGTATATTACGCAGCCTCTTGTCTCGCGCGCACTCATATCTCGGCTTCCTATACATTTCGGTCCTTGACCCACACGGCGCACTTTGCATTTTAATTTACGGCGAGCTTGCGACCATAAACTTTCTAATGCCCCTTCCGTCGCGCGCGCTCTCGAAATTGCTTCTTTCTTTGAGCTGCTGCTGCTGCTGCTGCTGCTGCTGCTGTTAGTTCGGCTAACGATTAATATTTATAAGCCTCGAGCGCTCGGCGGCGTCTTCCTTTTCTCCGCGTGTCCTTCCAGAGCCACGAGCTCGGCGAGCTCGGAGAGAATTTCAATCTTTTGAAGCCATCGAGATTGGCTATTGATTTTTTTCCTTCTGCGCCTCGTCGGCACATCGCGACTATGTATACCGATGCAGCACCGGACGCGCGCCAGACACGCACGCGCGGGATCGCGCAAAAATTCGTCGACGTCGGCGTCGCGTTGTGCAAGCGCGCCCTAATCTAATTGCCGATCGCTGCGCGCGATCAACAACGTCCTTTGCGCATTCGGTTGAGTTTGTTGTTCCGCTCTTATCTGCGAACGACGCGAGGGCGGAGGGGGAAGAATCGAGTTGAGTTGCAGCATCAGCCGTAAATCCGCTTATAAGCGTATAGATGGGTCGCAGATACGACGGCTATTAGCCCGCTCTGCACGTGCAGACTCATCCGGGATCTCCGAAATGCTCAGGGGCACGTCTAAAAATTACGGGCTCTCGGCTAATAACCCGCATACCTCCGAATCGCGCCGCGTCCTATCGAGAGCTCGCATCTCGTGGGCTGCACGCGGCGGAGAAAAACTCGGGGCGAGTCGGGGCGAGTCGGGGCGAGTCGGGGAGCCGCAAGAGCCCGTTTGCCCTCGATCTCTCTCTCTCTCTCTCTCTCTCTCTCTCTCTCTCTCGGGCCGACGCCGCGACGATCGGGCCGCAGTCGCGCACGCGAGTATCCGCGGGGATGTAATTTTATTTCAAAGCCGGCTTACAGCGGTCGCCGGCAATTAAAACTTTGGTAATTGCCGTGGCGAATTGCGTAATTACCGCGACGCTCGCGGTGGCGCCACCGCGCCGGCCCTTGCGCCTCCACCCTCCACCCTCTCGCCCGCTCTCTCGCACCTGCGCCGGTTTCTTTTAATTCTCAAAGAGCCGTTTTTTATATTCATACACAGCCCGCTTTGCGCGCAACTTTCCTCGCTTTTCATTTTATCACTTTTTTTCGCCGCCCCTCTCGCCGCCCCTCTCGTCGCCCCTCCTCGGCTCTCGGGCGCCGCTTTATTTTACTAATTAAGCCTCGACGACACACGATTACGTGAGTCTCGGTCTCGCCTTTCCCCCGGGGGCTTTTAATTAAGTTTGCATCCGAGCTGCCGCCGTTTCGCAATTTCTATATCGAGTCCCGTTACTCCAGTTATGCACGAGAGCGAGCGTGTCTCATTTGCCGACGAGTATCGCTCTCGCTGCGCTGATGGGAGCGAGACGCGGCGGGACACAACGCCATCACTGTTATCGCACCCTCGCCCACCGTCGCCCACCGTCGCCCACCGCTTACTTCTGCTGATGCCACTGTTTTTGTCTTCTTTCGCGACATAATCGCGTTATTCCGCATTCCGTTACAAAGTTCATCGTCGTAGCGGGGACGGCAAAACTGCGCGCGCGCTAAACGGATTTCGCTCTTCGATCGCGTCTCGACGCGGTTGCGCTGCACCGAGGCTCTCCAAGTTAGAGAGCCGTGAACAAACGGAATGGGATGTCGATGCTGGTCCGCGCGGCTCGCCACGGGTCGCCATGGCGATGCCCGAAAATTAGCTGTCTGGGAAAAATGAATATAATATGTGGATCGCCAGCGGAGGCACAGGGGCGATTCCTCGTGGGGGCGAAAATAAGGGTGCGCGCAGCTCTCGAGTCGCGGCGCGGACCAATCGCAGCAGCCAGTCGGCCGGATTCGTCGGCTCGCGCCGTCGAGCGGAAATACAGCGGCGCGATCCTGCGATTGGGCTGCTCCTGCGCTCCGTCTCCGCGGGGAGTAGCCCTTGCCCCAGCTCTGCCCTCTGCCTCCCCCGCGCCCGCCGCCGATATCTTGATCCGAGAGCTCTCCCCCGGCCCCGACTCACCGAGACACTCGGCGCAGGAGCTGGGGAAGAAAGGTGCATCGGCACTTGCGGACACCCGTCCCCGTCCCCGTCCTCCTCCTTCCTCCGACTCTCGAGAAAGCTCATTCCGCTGGAGCGGGAAACGAGTTTCCATTCAGCGGCGGCAGTTTGCGAGCATTAAAATGAAATTCAATGCGACGCTTCTCGCGCCGTTTGGACGCTGCGCGAGCCGCGAGCGCGCGTTTTCAAGGCTGCGTGAATGAGGAGCGCCTCCGGTTCTCTCTTTCCCACTTTTGTTCGACGCGCGCAATAGCTGTGGAATAAATAAGCCGAGCGTCGCCATTGAGAGCGCTGGTAAACACTTGTCTTCCGCACGATTCAGTGGCGCGTGTTGGCGATATCTACTCTGGGGAGTTTCATGATATGAGTTTCATCGAAGGAGCTCCGTCTCGTCTCGTGCCGCGCGCGTTGTAATTTTAACAAGGTGTGTATATATAATCAGTTTTGCCAAGTGAGCATGAAAACATGAAAACGGAGCCGCGCGAAGCGTCGCAATCTCCTCCCTCCCTCTCGCCCGCGCTCGCAGCGAAAACAAAGGACGATTCGCGTGCGGCCAATTTTGCGGAATTAACCGAGCGCGCCGCGCGCTCTCAGTGATTTGTTGATTTGTGAAGTTGCAGGCTCCGAATGCAGCCGCTGCCGCGAGTTTGCATAGCAGCCTCCTCGTTGCTGCTGCGGGCAAGCTACCGTAGCGATCGCTCTTTCCCTCGATCTGCCTCTCCCCGGCGAGCCGCAGCTCGGCGCTTCCTCCGTAAATCATCGGAGCCTCGGAGCCTCCGTACTTAATGGAGGGCCTCGCTGCGCATGCACGGCTATTGTGCGGCAGAGAGGAGGATGCGCGATGCCCGGCTCGTTCGAGGGCTCGTTCCTCGCCGCGGCGGCGCTAAGGCCGCAGCCGAGGGATTAGGGAAGAAATGAGCAGACACTCCCTCTCCGCTCCTCGCCCCTCTCTCCCGCGCTAATTATTCTTTTGCATTCCGAAATAGCCGATCCTTGTTCGGCAAATCTGACCGAGACTTGTTCCGAGACTTTTTCCGAGACTTTTTCCGAGACTTTTTCCGAGACTTTTTCCGAGACTTTTTCCGAGACTTTTTCTCTCCTCTCGATGAGTCCTCCAGCTGAGTCGCCTTGACCTTACATCTCTCCGCAGAATCGAGTATAGGAGTGACACCGCTCGCTGCGCTTTCGCTCCTTTCTTGGGCCGATGCTCTCCTCCTCGCTCTCGCGATTTTCGGACGCTCGCGCACTCGAGCGGGAGCAGCAGCGCGTTTTTTGCCTTTTTGCGCGGCCTGACGGGTTAGCGCTATAATGGCTGGAATTTATAAGTGGGCTTGTAAATCACTTTTATTGATCAACGGCTGCTGGCCGCTCCGACGACGCGTGGGGGGCTCTAAAAGTCTCCGAGCGCGACTCTCTTGTTTCGCCGGCTGACGAGCGGACGCGCGGCGCAGGCGCTAATTGCATCGCGCAACACACCTGATCAGCGCCTCGATCAGCGCTGGGCTCGGCTGCTGCCGCGATTTCCCCGGCTAACTGATTGGTTTGCGCGAATAAGCGAGAGCACGCGCCAAATATTTGACGCTAACCATCGGCGAAACCCGCTGCCGCCGCCGCGCTGCTTCTGCTGCTCCCCGCGGGGCTTACTAGCCGGCTCGAAAACATCGACGCCTCCTGTTATTTGCATTCCCCTAGCCCGAAACCGCCGCCGCCGCCGCCGCGATGTCATTGTCTCTCTCGCTCGCTCCCACTGCCGCGCGACTCCCTACCAGCGCTCGTCGTCGCTCGATTTTTCCTCTTTTTGGGCTCTGACCGCTTAGAGCCTCGCTCCTCTCTCTCTCTCTCTCTCTCTACTCCGCGCGCCTTCTTTTTTCCATCCGTTTCCATCGTCCTCTCTCGCAGCGCTCCCTCGTCTCTCGATCCTCCTCGCTCGCGCGCTCTTCTGCGACGGAATAATAAAATCTCGCGCGCCGTTTCCCGATGGTTATTTTATATTCCGCGTTGCCGGAATGAAGTCGCCGCTCACCTATAGCGAGGGCTGCCACGGAATTCCTCGAGTCCGGCGCGAGTGCGTGCAGCTTTCGGAGGCAGCCAGCGCGTTGTAGCGTCTACGCTGGGAGAGCGCGTAAAAATAGAGGAGAAAAATGTATAACGAGCGTGTACGGGAGGAGGGAGGAGGGAGGAGGGAGGAGGGAGGAGAGAAAATAGCCCGGCAGCCGGCAGCGCGTTTGTTGCGAATTTTATGTCGCGGCGCTTCGATTTTAATGTAGTCGCCGGTTTACTCCGGCTATTAGGCCAGCGCGCAAAAACGCAGCCTCGGCGCGGGTCAGGACAATGGCAGTCGGCGGTCCTCCAGTGGGAGGAAAGCTGCCGAGAGCTTAAAAGTCCCGTGAAAGGATTTCCGCCCCCGAGCGCGGAAGGCTAGACTGCGAATGAAGCGAGCTCGAGCGAATGTGCATCGCGAGGGAAAACAGAAGCCAGATAGCGCGGAGCGCATTGTCCACTTGACGGCGCTGCCGACTCTCCGTCTCGGTCTCTCTGCGGAGCATCGGGCGTCGGAGCTCGCGTTTGAGTGTCGCGCGGGCGCATTTGGATAATGCGTGCGCTCTGCGCGTAAGCGCGCGTAAAAGCCTAAAGCGCGCATCCTTTTATCCTCTTGTAACTTTGACGGCTCCTTGCCGCTGCTTGCAGCTCCCGCACCATTAGAGACCGAGCGAGCGAGTGCAGCGGCTGCTGTGCGTAATTGCGACGAGCGATAGCAAACCGCAGAAGAAACGCAGCCAACGCCTTTTACGCCTTTTACGCCTTTTACGCGCGCTCTGCTCGGAGATGAGAGGCCCGAGGAGAGGCCTCTCGATAGGCGCTTCTTTTTTAAAGCCCTGCGGCGCTGCCTGGATAATGCCTTCGAATAAGTAGCGAATGCCGACCCGCGAAACGCGAACGCGAACGCGAACGCGAACGCGCGCACAGCCTCGAGGCGGTAGTCCCCTGTTGGAAGCGCATCGCTGTCGACAATCGTGTTCATCTCACTCTCCCACTGTGGCATAATACTCCAATACAAGCATGCCGGACGCTGTGTAAGCGGCGCTCGCGTGCACGCGCTGCCGCGGCTCGTCGCGCTTACTCGGCGGCGTTTACGACGGGTAATTGCTGCCTGCTGCCCGCTGCCTGCTCGACGCGAAAGCGCGAGGCAACTGCGCGCAGCGGCTTCGAGTAACGGGTATGAATATATTCAATAGTTAGGCTTAAAAATGTTGATAGATATCACTCTCGCCTGGGAAGCGTTTCATTTCCCTCCCACCGAAGCTGCGATCTCGATCCGGGGGCTAGCGACGCGAGGTTTCAGCGAATCAATTATCAGCTCGCCGACGAGGCGCGGGCTGAAATCACAGCAAACTACGCAGCGAACCTCGCGTCGAAACCTCAAGTCGAAGAACGGCTCTCCGATTGTTCACTTGGCGCGAGGCGAGTTCCTTTGTGCAGACAAATTTTTTCCTCGCGCAATTACTCGATGGAGTGCGAATCAATTTCGTGGAATAGATTTCCATTGATGCGAATGGCTCGCTCTCTAAAAAACTGGCCAAATCGAATCAATCAAGTGGTTCGTTTGCGCTATCAGTTTGGCTCTTTGATGTTTCAATACAGCCAAAATAAAGAGTGGAATCGTGAGCGGAGTGTGCTATTTACATAAACGCTTTATTAGAGTCAACGAAAAACCTTCTCCCTGGCAAAAAGTCATTCATCAGCCGCGTCCGAGCGAGAGGCTTAGGCTTAGCAAATGATTATAGGAGAGGCGAGAGACGCGTATATCGACGGATGAAGAATATCGCGGGCAGAGAGAAATCAATCCCCGTTAATTCGGCGCCGCGTCGATCCATCACGCGTTTTTGTGCATGAGCATTGCTCCTTACGCGGCGCGCGGGAGAGGCCAACGAGTTGTAAAACAAACGAGATATGATATGATTTAATTTACGGAGATTACGCGGGCGTCGGGGCTTTAGAGCCGGGATGACTATAATTTTCTGGCATTTACGGCTACGGGCGTCGTATCATTAAGTCGGACGCGTGGGAAAACACACGGGGCTTTTCTCCTCTATACCTGTACAGTGTAGACTGTAGAGCGTACAACGTGCAACGTACACGGCGCTGCTGCACACCGAGTCACGAAGAAGCATACGGGAGGGAGACGAGAGGTAAACATTGGCGAGCAGGGGGAGACTCTCAACGCTCAAAGCAAATCCCTCGGACACAATCGGGACGATTCGGGGAGCCAGCTCCGAATTGGAATTCCTCGGAAATTTGTTTCTCCTATAAGCACTAGCTCCGCATCTCGGCCCTTTAAAAACGCGCGGAAAAGTGTTCGGGGTTCCCTCCGCCGTTCGTTTGTAAATATTTTCCGCGAGCACAATCGGGCTGTAACTACTGCGCCTCGTAATGAGATTTACGAGGGCGAAAACAGAGAGCCGGCTACCTGCAGCGTCTACCGCGAACTTTCTCAAAAAGCGGGGCGTCCCATGCAGCCTTGACTCGGCGAAGCTCTCTCCGCTGTGTTATGTGCACCTGACTCGGAGTCGCGCGGGAAATGAGAATCCGTTCGATCGCTTTGGCCGAGAGAGCGAGCGAGAGAAAGGGGGGGGGGGGGGGGGNAGGGAAGAGAACGACAAAGGGCTGCGCCGCGGTGGGGGCTTATTAGGAGCAAAACAAACAGGAAAGGGAGTCTGAATAATTATCGGCAGAGAGCCGGGGCCCGGGGAAGGTGTCTCGGGGAGAGAAGAGTCGAGAGAAGAGTCGAGAGAAGAGTGATCTCGCGCGCGCTGAAGACTATTATTTGGCCCGGGCGCGGGCGATTCGTATTATGATCGAAAGGAGCGCGGAAGGGTCCCGTTAGCGGGTCAAAACTCCTCCCCCGGGTTCTCTCCCTCGCTCTCTCGCTCGCTTGCTCGCCGAGACTATCTGTCTCTGTCTGCGGGCGCTCTCTCGCCTCGCAGCTCGTCCTTGTCTCGTTCTCTCTCTCTCTCTCTCTCGCTCAGCTCGTGATTTCTCATCTCGTTCGGCCAGGAGCGCAGCCGAAGGCCCCAAGGCGCAGGTATATAATGTAACCTTCCAGCTCGCCACCTCTCCCTCCTGCCTCTTCTCGCTGCTGCTGCTGCTGCTGCTTCTTCTTCTTCTTCTTCTTCTTCTTCTTCTGCTTCTCCCGCTTCTCCCGCTTCTCCTCCTCTGCAGCGCGCGCTATCTCGCAGGCGGCGAGCGGCTTATTTATTGCTCGGCCGCGGCGTTTATATTGGATTTACACAAGTCAAACACACGGGCAGGAGGAGAGTCGGAGTCCGCCGCTTTATTTCCATGGCAGCGCGCGATTCGCGCCGAATTCGCGGAAAGGCGGAGCGGGCATTTGCGAGGGCATTTGCATAGCCTGGAATCCGGAGCGCGACGCGCCCCGCTGCGCGCAGCCCGACTCGAAAACTCGAAAACTCGGGAGCGCGTTGTAGCGTTATTGTAATCTCTCCCGCGCAGCTTTACAGCTTTTCGCCGACTGCGCGGCTTATGAAGTTTCGATTCCCAGCATCCCAGCTCGGCGACGCGGCCGCCGCCGGGCGCGACGAGGGAAAAAAGTCCGAGACACGACTTTGGTTTTAAGAGAGCGCGCGCGAAAACACGTGCAGCGCGCATAAATCGCGCGCGCGCGCGGCGAGCCTCGGCGTGTTCCCGCGGCCTGCGCCGCAGACGGAGGAACACACGATGATGAAAATGGGCAGGGAGTCGAAAAACGGAGGCGCAGACACGAGCCGAGCTTCAACATCACGGACCGACTGCTCGGCGAGTCGATCAGTCACGAGCGGAGAATCCCACGGACGAGGAGATAGAGCTGCAGGCGACGAGACGCACCGAGAGCCGCCGCTAGGTTTTGCCACGCCGTGTGTGCGACACACCTCGTCCCCTGCTCTACACGGCTCGACGCCGCTATGCGTAGCCTTATCTAGCAGTGCGCGGCGGCTGTGCCGAAACGCGCACGTTTTAATCGAAAATCAACTCGGGCTCCCTCCGCAAAGTCGGAATTCGGAATCGTTTCAGCTCCCCGAGCTATGACATCATAGCGCGAAATATGCGCGCTCGCGCGAACGAGGATGTCGCAATGACTGCGCACGACACTTAATAACTCCCCAACGGCCGGCCGAAACTTGTTCTGAAAAATGGCCCGCCATTAAAGCCGTGAACGTTGGCCGTAAAGCTGCGGCCGAACGAAATCCCGTGTAGATCATCAATCGACAGTTTATTTTTTATTCTTATCCCAGCCGATTTCCATTCTCCGCACAGGCGCGCGAGTGGGTATACGTGGGTATAGCTCGTATAGCGCGTATAGCGCTCAGCAGCGAAGCTCGCGTTATCGTCCCGAGCTGCGAAGACGAGGGAATCGAACGTTTGTAAAATACATCGATTTCTCTCCCGCGCGATGATGCCCATGCGCGAGCGAGCCGTTCCGCGCACAGGCATGCGCATAAAAAGATTAGAGGCAGCGAGAGAGCTGGCCGGGGCCCCCGAGTAAAAGTCGTCGTAAAGAACGCGCGAGCGCGCGGCCCCGGCGTGTCCGTTATAAGGCTCGGAAACGTGCGAAATTACAAATGTCACACGTTTCCGAAATTAGCAGGATATTTGTATTAAAATATCCCGAGAGCGAGGCTCTTTCTCGGCGCATAAATAATGAGCGACCGAGCGCGCGCGCGCGCGAGAGAGAGAGAGAGAGAGAGAGAGAGAGAGAGAGAGAGAGAGTATAGATAGAGGGAGGGAGGGAGAGAGAGAGAGAGGAAAAAAACCGGTATAGCCGGCGCGCCACTCTCGTAACCAATCAGCCTGTCGCCTTTGGGCCTGCTGCTGCTGATGCTGCCGCTGCTTCGGACTTTCGAGTTATCGATTATGAATCACATCTCGCCTTTGAAAGCCGGATTATCGAATTCGCGCGCGCATACGTATTATGCTCATTCGGCGGCGCGCGCGATTCCCGACCCCGGGGAATACGATTGCTCTCGTTGTTGTTGTTGTACTTCTTTTTATTTCTTTTTTTTTTCTTTTTTTTCTTCTGATCGTCCGAGCCGCGGCCCCGTGGACCTTCCCGGCGAATCGAATCGATAGGGCAACACACTACATCATAAGGCCAGCGGCACCTGTTTACACACGCGGCGGCCTGTCGATCGCTCCCGTTCGGCCCGTTTCGAGGCCCGTTTAGCAGACGCGCCGCTGCTCTCTCTCTCTCTCTCTCTCTCTCTCGGTCTCGCTGCGTCTCGCTGCGTCTCGCTGCGTCTCGCTCTTATCGAACGAGCGCGCGGCCGCCGATAAGTCGCGGCGACTGAATAAACCTTCGATTCCCTTTATCGCGACGCAAAGCCAGGTTTCGTCGTGTCGCGATAAGGAATTACCAGCTGGGTTACGCCCACGCTCGCTGGTGCTCTTTTTTCGAGGCCCTCAGCGCGAAAAAAGCGAGCGCGTTCGCAAACGGACAGGCCGGCCGAGCAACTATTCAAAGACCTTAATTCCGCGACGATTGACGGCAGTAGCAGCCGCAGCGAGTATCAAGTTAATTCCCGCGCGCTAGGAGGAGGTTATGTCACGGCCACTCGCGTGATTGATCAGACGGAGGAGAAACAAAGCAGACGAGAGGCAGCGTGCATCGGCGCGCATCAGCGGAAAGGTCAGAGAGGCGAAAGGGTTTTCGCGCCCGGCGGCGGCTCCGTCTGCAGCGTCTGCTCTGTGTGCTGCGAGCGCGCGGGCATGCATACTTACGCGCGGCGACGGCGGCAGCGAGAGACGTGGCAACGCCGCTCGCGCCCGCACGAGGCGCGAGGTGGTTAAGCAGCGATAAACTCGCAGAGAGAGAGAGGAAAATAATCGAGAGACGCGCGGCGGCCAGCGGTTCTCGTTACCGAGCTGCGAGAGTTATAAAGAGAGCGGACGCCCTTCGCTGCTGCTGCTGCTGCTGCTGCTGCTGCCGCCGCTGCTGCTAGTACTATAGGGCTGCAGGATCGGTCACCTGCGCGCGAGCGATGACTTTTCCATTGTGGCTGCATGCGTTGATGCGTGCAATCTCACTCTCCCGCCCACGAGATTTTCGGCCCGCGTGAGAATATCCGAGATGCAGGCGCGCTCGATTTTTTAACGACAAAGGAGAAGAGGAGATTCCCGTCAAAACTGTTTTACGGCTGGCTGCTGCGGGTCGAGTCTCCTCGCGCGGGTTAACTAGATGGTGCAGGGACTTGTAAACTTTTTTCCCGAAAGATCGTAAAGCGCTAAATTTAGTTGGATCATGAGAGGATACACGAGGGGCGGGGGGGGGGGG
>CM053172.1:41410771-41593945 GCA_012977825.3 Pteromalus puparum
GGGGGAGCTGCTAAGTAAACCATGATGGCTGTTTGCTCGACGGGTTTTTTCCTCGCCTCGGAGCCTCGGACTCCTCGGAGGCCCGAATTCGAGCGAGAAAACACGAGCTCGGGGGGCGCAGCGAAAAAAAGAAAGAGAAAGAGAAAGAGAAAAAGAAAAAACAGACGCGAACAGACGTACACACACTGACGGCTCATAGAGCCGAGCTCGCGCGCGCTTTGTCCATTGTCGCCGGTGCGCGGAATTTCTAAAGACGCGGTCTTTCCGCTGCGTCGAGGGAGAATACGAAGAAATTCCGGGAAGGAGTGGACTTCGATTTCACGAGGGTCAATAAAACAAGGCTCGTTTTGAATACGCAGGTATATGCTCGCGTGCGCTCACGCACACACTCGAGCGCGCGACAAAAAAACGGCGAGGCGGACGAGAGAGGAGCAGAGCGGGAGAACGAGCGAAGAAGAAGTAGAAGAAGAGGGGACGTGGAAATCTGAGCACGGCCCTGCTCTCTCTCTCTCTCTCTCTCTCTCTCTCTCTCTCTCTCGGCTGCTGCTGCTCTTGCACGAGAGGCGCGCCGGCGGCGAGGCAGAGTCGGCGCGTCCCCACCGGACGTGCCAGCCAGCCAGCGGTTCTCAAGCCTCGGCTGCACAGCGTGTAGCCGTGTAGTACAGCGCTCAGGCCCCGCTCTCGAGCGAACCCGGCTGTCACGTGCCGTGAAAATTGTTAAGCAGGCCATAATGCGAGGCCGAATTCGCTCATAATTATTTCACGACCTCAGCCCCCCCCCTTTTCACTCTCTCTCTCTCTCTCTCTCTCTCTCTCTCTCTCTCTCTCTGCTTCTTCACGCCACTTATGCAGAATCGATGATTCGCCTGCTTAAATTAGTTTAAATCGCCGCCGCAGCCGCAGCCGAGGAGCACTCGGAGGAGCAATTATTATCGTCGCGCAGCTCCTTTTGCATCTCAGCGGCAGCGCCTGGGGAAAAAATCCCATTCACGGTAGCCCATCTCGTCGGCCCGCGCGTGTATCTATACACGTCTCGGCTTGCATGCAGGTAACTTCCGACGCTCTTCTTTCTTTTAGCGCTCGCGCGCACGAGCGCGGTTCCGTGTAATCAATTAGCGGCTGCCCCGGAAAATGCCGGCTTTTTTCACCGCTCGCGTCGAGTTGCGAGTTGTCTGCGAGTGCGCGCGTGCAGTCCATCTGTACGAGAATAGTCATGCGAGTCTCTGCGGAGAGAGAGAGAGAGAGAGAGAGAGAGCCGGTCGGTCGAGTCGCGCAACAACAGGCTCTCGTATACTTGGACGCAGCGGCTCTCGCCTTATTTCGATAGGTATCGCGCGCGCCTGCATTTCTGCGTGCCTGTTAATTCTCCGCAGCGCTTAATCAGTGGGGCTTATCACGCGACGGCGAGCTGCGCGCCAGTGTGTGCGCGCGCGCGGGTATCTCGCATCAAAGGCGCCGCTTTTATGCACTTAATTCATGAACAAAGTGTACGTATGCGCTCGCACTCTCCGATACGGCCGAGTGCAGCCGCATTCTGGCGACAGCTCCCGAGAGCTCCCTTACGTGTCGAATCGAGAGCGGCCTACTCGAGACGGCTAGCAGACGCCGCACACGTGCCGCGCCGTAGTGCCGGAGTACTGGACCTCGCTCTCGCCTCCTCGGCTACTTTATACTTTCCCGCGCCGCGGCCCCCTACCACCGCTGCTTATATATACTTGTGCTTACTCTACTCTCCGACGGTAGCTCCTTATGACGCGCGCCGCAATATAATTGATCAAAGGCGCGCGCTCACCTCGTCACGCCCGCCTTGTTAATCGTTCGCACGTTTCTTGCGCGCTCCTGCTGCTAGCTGCTGCTGCGGCCCTTAGCGCGCGTGCTGGCTCATCTTCGTCTATTTGCATTTGTAAGTACTGGCGCGCACGCACGGCAAAAAGTGGCCCGTCTGCTCGCTAGTTTCTTTCTTCATCCTTGATTGACCGTCGCTCTATCGGCTCTATCGGCTCTATCGGATCCGATTACGCATCCGTCGGTGTTCGGACTTGCCGCGGGAAATGCCTATATCATGCCTAATCTGCGCGCCATCGGCGAGCCGTGACAGGGAGACCGCCTCGAAAAATTAAAAGCTGTGGAGACCTTTTTCACGCGTCGACCGCCTTGAATACGCGAGTTAATTATAATGAGAGCGCGCGTACAGGCCGAGATATCGAATGGCAGTGATCGTCTCGGTGATCGTGCGAGATTTCCATTCGAATAACGAAGGTATATTTCGAGATACAGATCCGTGCGTGTTTTTACAAGGCTCGCCGAGAAAAGGCCAACCTGGATTGCGCGTTGTGGTTTTTTCGCCGCGGAAAAAATCAAAGCGAATAATGTAAATGCGCGTATCATGAGCGCAGACAAGCGCGCGCATTGACGACGAGCCTCGGAGAGAGTTGAGCGAGCTGAGTGTGCAAAAAGGAAACGCGATAGCGCCCACACCCATTCGCGCGCGCGGTAATTATTTCTTCGCAAAGCATCGTGTCCGTTTCTCCCGCACAGCTCCGCGCGCGCATGTGCTACGTGCTATGTGCTATGTGCTATGTGCTATAATTAATCGCTGGGTAAGCGGCACTCGGCAGCGAGACGAGGCGCCGCGGTCAAACGGAATGGGCCCGAGTGACGCCAAGTATTCCCGGACTCGAAAACAGCCGGACATCGCGCCTCTGCAGCTTATACTCCATACTAACCACTTCCTTCTCTTCTCTGTTCTAGGTAAGTCCTGCAGTTCGTTGTTCCGATACGAAGGTTGGGCGATACGAAAAGAGTCGAAGAGAGCACACGGTGAGTTCCGAGCGAGTCGGCTCGCAATTTGCCGGCTCGTCGAGTAACCCCTATCGGCGAACCCTCAAATGAATATAGCGTGTCCATACAGACATCGCTCCCTCTGTAAATTGTAATCCAGACTAGCGCATGCGACACCCTCGAACGTGCGGAGCGGAAAGTGTCGAGTTGCCTAAACGGCTCCTAACCTGCTGCAGCGAAAGGACGTCGAATGCTGCCGTCGCATCATATCATATCACGCATGCACGTTTATATACGAGCGTTTATACCCTATAGGGGGGCACAAGTTCCGCACAAGCAGAAGCAATAATTCGGCATATCGCGGCTGTATTTATATATATACCGTTACGTACGCGGGGCGCGTGCATGCGTGCACTTGTGCCGGCGCGTCGGTGCGTGCGCGCACCGCTCGGCGCAGTAGACAGCCGGGCCGGGCGGAGAGGCGGACGCGGCGGAGAGCGAGCGAGCGAGTCTGTGGGCCGGCCTGCGGTGTATTAAATAAATATGACGCGCGTATAATACGCGCGCGTGCTGCTGGCTGTTCTCTGTTTCGCGTCGGCGGTGCACCCCATTTGCGCCCCTGCATCAATTGCCCGTGCGGTTGTCTAGTCCGACACGCGCACACGCGCTGCAGCTCGCGACTGCTGCGGCCGCAGCGTATAATCTCTCTCCGCACACCGATGCCGCGGCTTTTCGATACCCCGATCGACTGCTCATGATTCACTTGAGCGTTTCGCCAGTTCTCATTGACTTATTACTTTATTGCGGGGCGCGCGGAGGCGCGAAAAAAGTGAAATCGAGAGTGGAATTTGAATAATCCCGATTGGGTAATTGGGTTGCGCTAGGCTGCTGTAAAACGCTCTGAAAGAAGTAACCACAGCGGCATCTGGCTTGCGGCGGGCTCGATCGCCAGCTCGGCGGCATTTGTTTACCGAAAAAGGCCAGGATACATCCCCTAATGGAGAGCTTTTCTCGCGCATTAGCGTCAGCCCTCGAGAGTTGAGAGCAAATAAAAGTCTAGCAGCGGCGCCGCGCCGCCAATATCCGGCTACGGCTACGGTGTAATCTGCTCGGCCGCCACTCGGCGGCAGCAGTCGATTTATCAATTGTTCGCCGGCGGTAATCCGGGGGTAGTAGCGCTAGTAGCCCCGAAAGAATGGAAAAGAGCCCGCTGCTGAAATATTATAACATCGCTCCCCCGGGGGTCGGGCCACCCCAGCGATTATTAGCCGTGCAACCAGTCCTGCGCGCATTAACATAACAATCGCTCGCGTAATTGCGCCATAATCGGCCCGCACCGCTCTCCGCTTCATAATACACATCACGTATAGGTATATTATCGTATGTATATGTAATCGTCAACGCCTGTCAAAAGCCGTGTAATTCCTCGGCAAGTGCACGCGCGCACTCGAGTGTGCTGTCGGACTCGTTATTCCATCTCATCCTTTTTATTTTACCAGGTTGCTCAAGCTGTCGATGCACGACATGGCTAATATTATTCAATATTATTTCAACATTTTTGCAAGGATAATTCGATTTTCTCTATCAAGCTTGAACTATATGATTATGCAATATAAAAGATCCATAAGGAACAACTTGTGCGTCCAACAAATGTACAATTAGTCATTAGAAACTTATCGAGTCAGGCATTACATGTCTCGAGAGCATCATATATTAGTGTTTCATTTATATTATTGAGATTACGTATAGGGGACATGCGCCCAGTACGGATACCTTTAGCTATTTTCGGATCGAGTAACTTTTAATTGGCGCGATGAAAATTTGCATTCTCTAGTCCATTTTCTACAAGAACAATAAAATTGGCGCAAGTAAAATCCTTCATTTAAAAACGTAATTGCAAAATCTTCATACAATAACGAAAAAGGTTTTATACGAGTAATCAAAAATTTTCTCCCAGTATACCCTGGTAGGAGATTGGCGATAATCGCTGCTCAGTACCCAAGAAACCAGCGATATTCGTTATACCGAGAATATCGATGGATATATCGGAGAATTCTAGAGAGAAACCCGGCAAAAACATAGATCTCTGTATACGAATTAAGAGAACAATTATAAAACAATTTTTTACATAAAGAATAACAATAGTGTATAATAATAATAGTTGAGTTATTTTAAATGCATTATTAATAATTTATAATTAGTAAATTGCACGTATAAATAGCAGTATACTTATAGCAGACTGCTACGTGATGCTTCAGATACTACACATGTGCAGTTTGAATATAAAGTTTATGTTCTATTAAAAAAAAAAAAAAAAACTATTTATGTATAAATATGTAACTATTTTCTTATAAAAAAATAAAAGTTCAAGTGTATACGAGTAGATGGCATAGTCAGTAATTGATAATTTATTGTTTCTAAATGTTGCTTTTTGATCCCAGAGGATGCTTTCTATGATAATAAAATAATATTTTAGTTCAAAATAAAATTGTTTTCAACTTGCTTTTAGAGACCTATTGGTATGACTATTTTTTCTTATAAAAACATGAAAATTTGTAATAGACGTTTTGAGGTTATGTTTTTAAAATTTTAGTTTCATAAAGAAATTCGAAGAAAAATATTCTTTTAATCATCCTAGCCTATCCGTTGAATGATTACGTCGATGTTACGGTATATTTACGTCTTAATTTACGTAATAATGAGCTTCAATCATAAATTTTATTCCTTCTCTAGAAACTACCGAGAACGCTATATACAAAATTCATGTGACCAATCATAGGGTTTCTACCGAGATTCGAAACCGAGAATCTGCCGATTACTTCCAGATCCCGCTTGTTTCTACTGATAAACTCGGCAAGTTTCCTACCAGTGTACGGATGACTAGGATTTTGCATGAAAAAATCCATTAGGCGTCCGTAATGAAGAATGTAGAAAAAATTAAGGTTACGGTCCGTTATGTACACATGTGTTTATGACATCACGAGCATTCAAAGGGCTGTAACTCTTTTCTATAATTGGCATCCATTTAAAATAAAAAATAATACGCGTCCTTTATTTTGTTTTACATTCTACATTAGACATTACAAAATCCTAATTTTAGCTATTTCGGCTGTGACTATTTACTTACCCTCAACAAGAATAAAAGATTTCTTGAAGAATTCGTTCCAAACATAGTCCTTTTTAATTAGGAATGGTCCCCCATTCGACGTCTCGTGCGATAGTTAATTTGCGACATGACTCATATAAAAGTTGCAGTTTTAAATTCTCGTGTAAAATAATTTGACACGTTTTGAACTCAATTTAAGCATTTACTTTATATTTTCTTTATAACTTTTGCTGTGATTAATTTAAAATGCCATTGCCGGTCTTGAAGTATGTTCAATGGACGACGAATATACACGAATTCTATCTTTTATTTAGCAAGCTGGAAACATAAAATTGTCCAGCGAGTACAGTGATCTCGACAGTGATTCAGTGGCAAGTACAAAGGCATACCCACAGTTCTGAATGGAATCTGGTCTTGACTGAGGGCGAGGAGGGTAAACTCGATAAACGATTATTACATTCACGAGTTCCGTCCAGCTGCACTTGAACTCCAAAATTTGTAGTTGGCATGCGTGGTTCGATAAACGAGTCGCCAATTTTTTCTGTATAATCGTTATGAACCGTCGACCGTTCACAAAAACTTTGGCAACTGTTAGTTCTGGCCTCCGTTCACGTCGGCACGACACGCGTGTTCGGAAAGTAAACGGATGTGTCCGGCGCGCCCAGCTTGGTACGCAAAGATAGTAATTTGCGGATAAACAACCCTTTCGAAAGCGGCGGTGGCCGAGAGCTGGTTCGCGTGCCCACGCCCTCCGCGTGTTCCAGCTCCTTTCACGTGGCGTGCTCGCGTACGATCATTACCGCCATTGTCAGCGGATTCAATAAATAGCCCGTTTAACGCTGATCCGCGTCGGTCGCGCTGCTCATTATTACACCTGCGGTGGCGGACAATTACGTGCCGGCAGGATTCCGAGTTACGCGCGCGCCTTACGTTTATCGCGCGCGTACGTCGCCGATATAAGCGCGAAATAATGCGCGCGAGGTCGCAGAAAGCTGTTCTCTCTCTCTCTCTCTCTCTCTCTCTCTCTCTCTCTCTCTCTTATTACAACAAATAAGAAGCATCAGAGCGCATGCAAAGTCCGCGAGTTGATCGCGTTCCTAAAGCTGTCACTCGCTTTCTCGAAAAGTTTACGGGCTTCGCTGCTGCGTCGCACTTCCCGTTCCAGCGAAGCTGCTTTTGTACTTTTTACTGCAATACAAGGCAGTCGGTGTACGCAGTATTAGTATTAAAGTTGTCGATATAGGCCGCTTTGCAGCTTTGCGCGCGCTTGGGGGAAACGCCGCGGGTATACGTTGTTCCCCCGCGCGCACGCAGCCATTAACCTCGTTTGCGAAGGAAGATTAAGCCGGAGCTCGCTGGAGATTTTGCGCGCTCGTTTCTGGGAGCTCGTTACATGAATCGTCGTCGTCGTCGTCGTCGTCGTCGCCGCTTTCCCCCCACTCGGTCCCGGTGTAATCCGATCAAGCGCTGCGCTGTATGCGCGAGGAAAGCAGGAAGCTGCCATTCGTTTTTTTACGAATCGTCTCGGTGTTTTGCATTACGCGCGCACAGCCAATTTGCAATGGCATCGCCCGTTATCGAGAGAGAGAGAGAGAGAGAGAGAGAGAGAGAGAGAGAGAGAGAGAGAGAGAACAGAGAACGAGCGGGAGATGAGACGGCAAGGAGAAAACGAGGAGCAAAAGAACACGGCTCCTGTAACGTCTATTTTCTCATCGGAAGCCGGAGCTGCGCGTGTGTTTACCTTGTGCGCTCCCTGTGTAGTGTGTGCGTCGCCGCGCTGCGCGTCCTCACTCCTCCCTGTTCGGGTTCGGGCATGTGTTTATATATAGGAGAAGCCGGCAGAAGATCAAAGAGCGAGCTTGCGCTGGCTGCTCCCCCGCGGGATCTTGCGCCGGGCGGATAAGCGCGAGCTTTAAAAGTGACGCGTGCCGGCCGTTTAACGCGCATACGTCTTGGCGCGCGGCGCTTTAAGCTCCTCCAAAGCAATGAGACGAGGAGACGCGCACCGCCGCTAGCTGCTAATAATAAGTTCGCTTTTATTTTTTCGAATCGAAATTCAGGAATAGGCATTCGCGAAAAATCGAACAATTCGAGAGCGCGAGCTTCTTCGTACACACCGTTCCCCCGCGGCAGGATTGGCGAGAGGGAATTCGGCGCCGACTAGGCCTCGAATTTGAATAATTTCATGTGCGAATAAACCTCTCGCGCCAGCCTCCGTGAAGCCGTTGGCATAAAATCGCTCCCCGCCACGCTGTGCGGCGTTTTCAGCTTCGCGAAACTCGCGCACTTCCGGCTGCTGACGCTCGTCACGGCCGATCATTCGTCTCGCAGCGGGAAATCGCGCGTTCTCGGCTCGAAAGTCCGCGCGAGAGAGAGAGAGAGAGAGAGAGAGAGAAGAGCTAATGACCGACTCGTGCAGCGAATTTCAAGACCTCCGCGACTATCTGCGCCGCTCGGCGTTTCGAGACTGCTAATGCCCTTCAAGTGTTGCACTCATTTGCAGCAACTTTCGCGGGCTTTTGAAGCCCGCGGACAGTGTTTCGAAATGCGAGAGAGACTCGTTAGGGAGAGAAAAAATGATTGGGATCAGCGGCGGCGATATGTGTAGAGCAGCGGAGAATAATATATATACGCAGTGCGAGCGCGCGCAGTGGCACGGCCGTCGACCCAATTAGGAAGCGGGGAATAGAGGGCCTTGTGAGTCGGTTCCGTCAATTCTTAAAGTGACAGCGCGACACCACTCTCCCTTCAGCGGCAGCTCCTCTCTCTCTCTCTCTCTCTCTCTCTTTCTTTCGTGCTCGACTCGCTCGAATCGCTCCGAGCCCGCGCCGCGCGATCGAGCATTTTTCGGCTGTACAGGCAGCACATGAAATCGGGAACGACACGTGCGCGCTCCTCGCAGTCGGCAGACGAATATCGATGCGTCGCGGATACGCAGTCAGCGCGGCGGTAACCGCCGTAACCGGTGAACCGGGTGCTCGGCGCGGTGTCTTGCCCGAGGTCTTGCCCGAGGTCTTGCCCGAACGGGCCGGAAATGAAAGAAACTGAGCGAGAGAGTTCAGAGTTGCAATTTTTTCTCGCGCCGCTGAGCGCACGAGTGCGAGTTGCGACGTGGATCTAGTTAGGAGAGCCGTTGCGGTATTGTGCGCGAGGGACTGAGCGTGCGTGACGAGCGTGATTCTTCTGCCCCCCGCCCTTGTGTTATACGAGACGGAAAACTCTATTAATTGGGCCCTGATGAACGCCGCACACCGGTCCGGGAGCGGAGACACTCGCAATTTCCTCGCTGCAGGCGTTACGTATGCATGAAATGTAATAGAGCCAGCGTAATTGCAAGCGTCTAAGGTCGGGGCTGATCCTTTGTAACGCGGCGCTCGCCTTTTCCATATACTCCATATATATTCATGCAATGTGCACGCTGCGCGCGTCTATTCCTGCGGCGGGCGCAAAAATAGAGGAAGAATCGGATATGTGGAGCGCGCCGCCCGGCAGCGGCGATATGAATAGAGCCGGTTGTTATGCATTTTTTTTATCCGTGTCGCCGCGGAGCGAGAGGCTGAATATAGCGCTCTCGCGGAGAGGAGCAAGCGGGATCCCCTCGGGCCCACTTCCGGGAATCGGCTACAGAATCCGCCCCTGTGCAAACAACCTGCTGCGGTCGCTCGCTGCGGCTGCGCCCGTTCTCGAGAGCTGCCTGCCCGCCTGCCACGTATCATACCCTCTATTAATATCATAATATAAATATAACTCGCTCGCGTGGTGCATTCGCGCTCGACTGACTCGACGAGCCAATGGCAGAGCGAGTCGATCAAGTGCGCGCTCCGGATGAGCCGAGGGGGAACTGCCGGCTGCTCTCTCCCGCGCGCGTGTGTGTGCTCATGCGGGTGCCGCTCGCACGACGACTGACCGACGACGGGAGCAGGGGAGGGGGAGGGGAGGGGGGGGGGAAGGATAGATGTGTAGATGTGTATGTGTACGTGCGTGGAGAGCGAGAAGGGAGCAAGTGGCGCGTGATGAGTAGGGTGTGTTACACGCGCATTATGCGAGATCCTGCCCTCCTTGCCTGCCAGACTGTATATACTAGCGGCTCTTCTGCATACATGTGTTCTCCCCCCGTCTCCCCGTCTCTTCGGCTCCCCGCTTCCATTCGGGCGAGGAAGAATAGAGCGACGAGGCTTAGACAATTGTATCGGGTAATCGTCCCATATCGGATCCGGACTCGGCTCGGGACTAGCTCTCTCAATTGCTTCAAATTCGTCGCTGCACGGCCCGTACATGTGTACCCCGGCCCGCGCAGATTATCTTTTATCTCGGATTTTTCAATGGACGCGTGCGGGAGTCCGATTGTTGCGCGCTTCCGAGAGAGCGGCGATACGAGCCGGTTCTCGCGAAATGAAGATTTCGCCTTTGTTCGCGGATTCATTAGGTGAACCCGACGAGGTGCGCGCAAAAAGGATCGCGACCCACAATGGAGCAGCGACGCGCCTCTGTGCGACGTTCATCGCGTTATGTTTATTGAATGCGCTTTTGTCGGATCAATGCTCGGTAATTAGACTGCGTGCGGGTTTTCTTTTCGAAACGCAACCTCGACTTTTTTCAAAACGACGTTACCCCGACCCTCTCAGTTTACCGCTCTGCTAATAAAGTTACTTCTTTTTCCGTGGCATGGGTCCACCAGAAGTTTCGATTTTTTCCGCTACGCGATAGCCTGTGCTATCATTTCCATTAAATTCGCCAATTTTTGTGTGAGAGAGAGAGTATGAGCACGACATCAAGTTTCGTTAGCGAGAAGGCAAATTCGAATTTGCCCTCTTCTTTTGTCTTTCGGAACGCAATTGGGAGAGCTTTTAATTTAACCTCTGACTCGTTCAAAATTGATGTCTGGTACACCGACGATTTTTCCCCTTTTAAAAATATTTCCTCGGTGCTCCTTTCCCGTTCTATTCTTTTGTAGCACACTAACCTCAAAATGCCAACTTTATTACTCAGTCGAAAAACCTCGAGCAAGGTATACCTACAGAAAACCATCTCGCACAACGCAGTGTCTTAAGGAGGTTCACCACCGACAGTCCCTGCCAAAAGTTCGGCTCGCTGCTGCGCTCTCTCCGCAGCGCAGTCCGAGTTTTGAACGCGCCGCTTATACCGGCGTCCGGCCGCACGCACACATCGTTAGGCGCGCCGCGTCGGTGAGCGAGAGAATCACACGTACACGCCGGCGGCGCTAGTATGCGTGCGCGCGCGGCTGACGATAGCCTACTTTAGATTACAATAACTCGGGAACTAGACGTCAGATCATTGCTCACGAGGTCTCAAAGATTCGTAATATCGTCCTTAACCTTACTTTAGTTTTTCAACAAGATCGTAAGAAGCGTTCGGCTGCAATCAACGAAAATGTACGTTTCGCGCGGGCCCAGCATAGGGATCGCGTGTTAAACGCCCGAACTTTGAGGCCTCATACCTCAGCTTCTAGACGTCAGATCGATCTGAAATTTTAGGTGTGTATGGACAAAATCATTACGAAGCAGTATGCAAAGTTTCATTAATTTCCTAAGAAAATGAATTTTGTGGTGAACCTCCTTAATATACTATTTCTGTGAGTACCTGAGGGGAATAACTGAGGATGATCTTTTCTCAAAATAATAAATAATAGTTTTTTCAAATTTTAGTATCGCATCTATTTAGCAAGAATCGCAAAGAAAATCCTGAGATACGGGATTATTCCTCTCAGGCGTCGATGAATAGTAAAACAGAAATTAGATAGAGCCTAGTGTTTATTGGCACAAGTGGACACTTTTACGCTGAACATAAAGAGCTTATGCAAGAATTAATTAATTCTCAATGCGAAATTATCAAAGGTAAAATTTTCGGAATTCTTCGGCTCCAAATATAATACCTATACGTATACACGGCCAATGGAGATGTAGTTTTTTTTTTTTCAGGATCCCTCGTGTATCCCCCTCCTCCCATTATCGTCTCATAACGAGCAACGAATAAGCATACTCGCACGTGCGCCGCTGCTCGTCGTCGCGGTCGCATTGTGCGTCGTCGTCGCATATGGAGCTGCTCCCGGCGTACACGTACACAATACGCGCATGCATATAGTATATACGTATGTACTCTCCGAAGGTCACGTGCTCCGAGTCTTATTGTGCGCAGCTCGCTAATCTCGCGGATTAATTAAGCCAAGAATGAGCGGTCGTATAGCGGCTTCTTCGTGCAATTTACTCTTCTCTCGATGCGCAAGATATCGACGTGCACGGAATATTACGCTCATCCGACTGTAGGGGAAAAATTATTTCTTGTCGCAAAGGTCTGTGCTTCTACTCTATGGTTGTATATATCTGCATCGAGCTCTGCATCGAAGCTGTTCGATAACGTATGCTCTGTTTGTTCAATTTGATCTACGCATTCCTACAAGTATAGCTCGGACGATAAGAAATCAAGCTACTGCGCTATTTTGCTCATGGTATAATACACACCACACAACTTCCAGTCGAATACTTTTTACGCCCATTGATGCGTGTTACGCGCGTATAGTTCAAATACCGTGCATCTGGATCACGTCTCAATTTCGGTGTTTCCATAACGCTTCTACGAGGCCAGACAAAATTTGACCTACGCATGCAGCACACAGCAACATTCGAAGCAACATTCGAAGAGATCATTTTTTTATGAAAATGAATAGGGGCTGCCACCAACTTTGACGTAAAAGTCGCAATTTTGCGCAAAACGTTGCTATGGTTGTTATATTTTATGTTTTCAGCTTTTAATATTAGAATATTAGATGGAGTCACATCGGGTCGGTTATTTCATATATATTTGTGGGATTCGTGGTATTACAGGATTGAAGTAAAGTAAAAGACTGAAGATAAAAGTAATATATTGAAGTAGAAACACTGAATGAGATACACTTTAGAAATAGAATGCACTTTGAAAATCGGAAATAATAGTATAAGGCTCTCTCACGCACACGCACTTACATTCGCTCTCTTACGCACACACGCTTACGCACGCATTCCCACATATTTATGGTCTTAAAACATACTTCGGACTATAATAGTAAATTGTCTATTTCAAAAGCCTCGAAACTTATTTCACCGAGGCTCAGCCCCCCTGTCTAATACGATTAGGACGTTGTAGAACTCTTAACTTTTATTATTATACGCGGAATGCATTTTCTAGTAAGAATTGCACGAGTACTCCTAAAAATGTAGAAATTTTATTTTTTATTATATAAACGAATGCCTGTTACAAGGAATAATAAAGCGGATAAAGATCAGTGTACGTGAGTGTAAATAGTGGAAAATTCCATAATAACGTCAACACCGCAACCAAAATCACTAAAATTGCGGCCGTTCTTTGTATGTAGGGAGATGTTAAATTTTTTGCTTTCTTTCCAAGGAAGATTTGTATTAGTAATTTTTCGAGTTCGCGTAAAAACATTTCAAAAGTGTGTTTTGGTGTATTTTTAATTAAAAATAGCATTTTTGAAAAATGTCCGAGAGAATGTGTGTGTGCGTGTGTGTTCGTTCGTATATGCTTGTATCTTTGTATCTCAGCTTCTACTCAGTGGATTTTGATCCACCAAGTCTCAATTTCTTTGTTTTTACTGTAACCATAATGGGAAAAAGTCTGTTTTCCATTTTGCTGACGCGTTTTTATTTATAGCGATTTTTTGAATCTGGGATTTCATCTTTTCTAATGATTTTATCGATACAGTTGATAAAAGTTAATCACTGAATAATATGTACTTGAAAGTGATTTAAATTACCTATATCTTTATAACGTGGATAATTTAGATTATAATTCGTTGCTCATTGGTTATATACTAACAGCATGAAGTGCAATTTTTTGAAACTGTCATAAGTAATAACCCAAGAACTAAACTGTGTAACGTCTATAAAAATCATGGTGAAGCATGATATAAACTATACAGAAGAGAAAAACCGCTGCCAATTCATTGGCACGTAGCTTCCTCCAACTAAATTTATAGGTTCAATAAATAAAATATTGTTTTATTATACAGTATATTTATGCTTTTTTCGATGTGCAACGACACTTCTATAAGAGGAAGCAACATTTTTAGAAAAATCGGTTTTTACATTACATCTTTTTCCTTGAGAACCACTTAACAAAATCGTTTAAAATTTCAACAACAGATGGCTTTCTTTATGGTAAAAGTTGACTACATTGTTTTAGAGATATAAGGGATCAAACAATTTAAAAAAAAATTCAAACCTTGATATCTTAAGAACCATAGGGGTTTCAAAGCTGTGCAACGAACTTAGCCAAAACTCATAAAATATCTACCTTTTCTTCCCAAAATCTTAAGTGTAATAAAGCCTTTTTACGCCCGTAATCGTGGCACAAAAAAAATAAAAAAAATAGATAAGCATGTCAAATTTGATCGATATTGCGCGCGCGCACACACACTATCACAAAGCTTCCTCTATAGGTGGAAGCAAAAGCATGAATCATATTAAAAATTTGAATTAAAATATATATTTTTAGTGTCTTGATCTCTTTCTTTGGGCTGATTCATTATAGATTTTGAGCTATTTTAGCTTTAAGATATTTCAAACATTCATAACATTCAAACAAGATCACGGCAATTAAGCTTAGAGTTATTTCACAGATTGTTTTCTGAGAAATTTGATTATTGAAAAAATAAGGTTATCGTAATCATGCAGATTATCAAATGTTATTGCATGTACACGTAAAAACTATGGATAATTTTGATCAGAAATAATTTTATCTATAAAACGAAAAAGTACAAAACAACTTTGGAATTAACAATACATACGGTTGAAGGAAGCTACGTGCCAAAGAACAGGCAGCGGTTTTTTATTTTCTTCGAGTAAATGAACACTCACAGCCCAAATAGCTAAAATTATCCATACTAGGCGCGCGCAACTTTTTGCATACTCGTAAAAGCAACGTTTTAGATTTATGCAGATAACCTTTCCAAATTACTTGTAGAAAATGGAATGGAAACAGGTATAGAAATTTGGAGCTCAAATTTTCATCGCGCCGATTAAAAGTATCCATACATGTTGAACACCTCGTTGAAGACGTAGCAAGTTAACGCAGTGAAGCTCGATAATCATGCCCGTTGTTCGTCGCCTCGATTCCCGCGCGCAAGAAAAATGGAAACGACGTTCGCGACCAGCCTGAAAGCGCTGCTCGCGTATAGCAGCAGCAGGCATCGTCATCGTTCCGCACCCTCTCCGGCCTCTCCCTATGACGTGTACTTAGTCGAAGAAAAAAAAGCTGCTGCCCGGCAGCGCAGCGTCGGAATCAGCGCGAGCGCAAGCACATGTATACATATAATACGTATATACCGCGGTTCGTCGGCGCACTTGACTGTTATGTAGCACGCACTCGAGGCTGCTGCATGCCGAGCGCAGAGAACTAGGGCTGCAGCAGCAGCAGCGCTGCCGGCTGCGGTGTATGGACAGAGGTATGGATTAGCGGGCCCGAACACAATATAATTTTCAGCAGCCGGTGGTTTCGCCGCAGCGAGAAGCGCCTGATTGTTTGCGGCTTTTTTGCGCCCGGCATAAAGTAGATGCGAATTGCGGAATTCCCGGAAGTTCCCTCGACGCCGGATCAAACTTTGCGTTATTACACGATAGTTCAGCGGCACTATAAGCTCCGTCACACAGTAGAGGTAGGTAGGTACGTTGCACGGTGGAAAGTGGGTATATATCGACGATAGGCCTTGCTCATTTCGCGAAATATGTATAACGCAACTTTTCACTCAACGATGCGGGGCGTGTTGATCGCTTGAATTACAGCCATCCGCGCGAGGTCCCCCGAGCAGCAGCAGCTGTTCCCTTTAATCCTGCCGCTCAGCGCTCTGCATGCTCGATTATTAAACGCGCTCCTCGGTTCTCGCGATCCTCGGCGATAGGCCGTACTCTGGAAGAGTAGAGTATATCTCCATCGCGCTCCGTGTCGCGCCTTTAATTATCTTATATACGTGTCCCTCGTTTGCCTACCCTCTCTCCCTGCGCCTCGCGAGGATAAACAAGACGAGGCGCGCGCTAACGATGATTAATTCATCGGCTAATTAATCGGTAGGGGCGGAGAATACGAGGAGAATACGAGGAGAATACGAGGAGAATAATTTCTGTTATTTCGGTCCTCGTCTTAATCTCGCGAAGCCACGCTGTGCTCGACGCTGCAAACGCGCAGGAGGAAATTGGCCTCGCGCGAAATCTCGGGTCCATCTTGTGGGAAATGGCCGCGAAAGCGATCCGCCGTCGCGGCCATATTTGGCTAATAGCTCGCGGGACTTCGAACTGAATTAACTTCCGTCTGATATAATCTGCGCGCGCCGGCCGACTCTCTCGGCTCTCTCCGTCTCCCTCTGAGATGCAAGATTGCCGCGCGCATCAGCGGCGTGCACGCGCGGGCGCGAGCAAGGTAGCGGGAGTGTAAGCTGCGCGATGAAGAGAGAGAGAGAGAGAGAGAGAGAGAGAGAGAGAGGGAGAGGGAATCGTTCTCTCTGCCCACCCTTATTAAGATTCCAGCTGTGGAATTCTACCTGCCCGCCGCCACCGCCGCCGCCGCCGCCGCCGCCGCCGCTACTGGTCTTGAGTAAATAAAACATGACCGAACCACGTCGCTGCCAGCCCGCTGGCTGCCCCCACCACTCCCGCATCCTTTATCTTGTTTTCCTGCAGAAGCAGCGCGGAGCACTGCTTTCCTTTATCTGCTCGCGTCCTCCTCGTCCGTTATTTCGCCGCTTCACCTAGGGCTTGACGATCCGCTTCCAGGCCACTCGGCACTCGCCGTTGATTTGCCCGAGATATTTATCGCCTACCGGGAAATTTGCACGGTGAATCATGGCGCAGTTTTGCCGGGAATTTTGGGACCCACGCGAAGACGAGGGTCGCGACGAGCGGCAGGTCGATCAACGCGGTTCTCGCTCCCTCGCTCGCTCCCTCGCGCTGACACGGGCACACGGCACCGCGAGACAAAGCCAGAACCGTTTTTAATATTCCCGGCAGCGGTGTTTGCGAGCCTGTCACTCGCTCCGAGGGAGAGACAATGGCGCCGATATCCCGGCGTCGTCGTTGTCTCGCGCGCTGCTGCTTGACAGTAATCCGACTCCTTGGGCTCCCGCGTCTCCCGCGTCACCTACATTCCGCTCGAAATCTCAATGAGCGCGCGATTGCTCGGCCTCGCTCGTTGTCTGCCGCGAAAAATTGGAAGAGGGCTGCCGCCGCCGTGCCGGCCGCGTGTCGCGGGCATAAAGAGAAGACTTCCGGGCATAATCCGAGCATTCCGAGCCGCGCGCGGCGCTAGAACAAATCAAGCCTCGCGCCGCGCGCTCATTGTTCCAGGGCCTCGGGCTAGCTGCGCTCGCTGCAGAGAGCGCGATTGGCGCCCCCTTTCCATTTCCCGCCGCGTTTTCTCTGCGGCTAGCTCTTTTTTTCGCGCTGCGTGCGCGGCCGATTGGATGCTGCCCCTCGTCGACTGCTAGCTGCGCTCCTTTCTTTGTGCTGTTTTCAATCTCTGCCTGGCGCGCGCTTGTACTCAACCGGGAAGCGAGCTTTTCTCCGAGTCCCGGTGGCGCGTTCGTTAGCTCACCTGCGAAAAGAAGCGTGCAGCCATGCAGAGCGCGGGAGAGCAGCGGAGAGCAGCGGAGAGCAGCGGAGAGAAGCTCCGGGGGGTGGGGATAAAGGGCTCTGGCCAGTTTAAGGAGCGCAGCATCTTTATGGTAACGAAGGGTCTCGCGAAGAGTCGAGGAAGCACGATACGAGGAGGAGAGCTGCCGTGGCCGCGAGCGGCGAAAGCGAGAGGAGGAATCGAGGGAGAAACGGAGAGTGAAACAAAGTGAGCGCAGACTGCAGAGAGAGGATGGAAAATATGTGCAGAGTCGCTGCTGCGAGAGGGAGAGCCGAGGTATGCATTGTACTCCTGAAGTGCCGAGACCATAGAGGAAGAGGGGCAGGACGAGGAGGAGGAGGGGGGGGGGGGCAAGCAGCGCGAGAAGGCTCCCTTTCTCCACTCGGCTCGCGGACGTTGAAGGCTCTCCTCTCCTCGGGATTCTAGGAACGCGCGGCGCTGTTCCCCACTCGGGCCGGACTCGGGAGTCTGCAGCGTAGCCGCAGCGCGCCTCGCCGCATGGTGCCCGAAAACTTTCGACCGCGACAGGGCTCCACTGATGCTGCAGGTTATTCCTAATTCGAAGGCCGAGACCTGAAAACAGAGAGAGAGAGAGAGAGAGAGAGAGAGAGAGAGAGAGAGAGAGAGAGAGAGAGATTTTCTCAGAGCTATTCCCAGGCCCTCCCGCGCGCCTATCAATAATTCATAGCGCGTGAGCCCGGACTACGAGCCGGACTACGTCACCGACTCACTGCGCACTCCGCCGCGTCCTCTTGTCCGCCTGCAAATTCGAGAAAACCGTTCTCGCACAGACCATACAGCACAAATGAATGATGTAATCCGCCCTGTCATTTTCGGAAGCGCGCCTTATCAAAGCCATGCTTGATTTTTTCGAGGCGGCGGGCCACCGAAATAGCTATAATCTACAATCAAGAAGGCAGAAGAAGAAGCGCGCCGAGGCGGGAACCTGCAATTATGAATTAAAGATGAGTAGCCGTCGCTCCAAGACAGCGCTGGCACGTCACGTCGTTACAGAAAACCCGAGAGAAAACCACTGAGATGATGGTCTATACTGATTGCCCATTGAGCTGAGTGTGCTTCGATTCCCGGAGGATTTTTCGTTCTGCATGCATACGCTGCGCGCGGAATAACAGCGTTCTATTCGAGGGCCCGACAAGTTTGGGCGCGCTATTAGCGAAAAGCGTTTTTCCGCGAGCCCGAGCTCCGGTGTGAAAAAGTTGCGCGAAAGCTTCATCAAGTATTAAAAGAGGCGCGGCGCGGCGCGGCGCGGCGCAACTCTACCTCCTCCCTCGGAGCGAGGGAGCGCCAGGCTTGTTTTTCCCCGAGCAAAGGGGGCCGCAGCGGCAGCAGAGACGTCGTCGACTGCGTGCTGCGGATAAAAGTGAGCGCGTGCAGTGTGCGCGCATGCATTGAGATGAATACGGTAACGACCGGCGGCAGCGCGCGCCGAGTTCCGAGTCGCTCCCCTCTGCAGCAGCGGCAGCAGCGGCAGCAGCCTCCCACCTCCCGGCGGCGGCGCTCTGCGCTTGCACACCAGTAATTGCTTCCTTTGAGTAGCTCCGGAGGTGTAATTTAGTCCCGACCAGTAACCTTAACTAATTAACACACCCAGTAGCGTGCGAGCGAATGAACGAGTGTGACGAGAGGAGCTGTGCATAGCGGCGACGAGGGCCCCGCCGAGCGCTGACTGATAGCCTGCTAACGCGACTTTTCCCCCCCGACACCTCCTCTCCAGTCTCCCTGCCCCTCCCTACCCCTCTGTACAGCCGGTACAGCCGGTACAGCCGGCACAGCGTACTTTGCCCGCCGCGCGCTACCTTTTTCGCGCCCTCCTTCGGTCGGACTGTATACGAAAATGTATCGAGGCGATTACTTACTTTTTACGCGTAATCGCTCAAGTCCTTTGTGCGCCTCGTTGTGCGCGCTGCGCCATGCAGATGAACCCGATAGGTCAGAGCCAGCATGGCAGAGTCAGAGCTTTAACCAAAAAAGGATCGCTGCCCGCGCTTCCCCTCGCGGCCGGCTTAGATTTCATCTGCGAACTTTTGTTTCCGCAGCGATAAGACCCCGCGAGGCGACCTGCTAAACCTAATTCCGAGCCCAATTCCGATACCCGCACAGCTCGCATTTGCTCTCCAGGCGGGTGACGCGGTGTGCGATTCGAAATTCAGCTTTTCAAATGGAGGCGCATCTCGAGGCGCATCTCGAGGCGCATCTCTCAGGCGCATCTCTCAGGCGCATCCATAGCCGGGCAACCGGTTCCGATCGTAAATTTCAACTCAAATTACGCATTCCTCAAATTCTCACACATGAGAAATTCTATACGGGAAATCCAACGCGCCTCTGATCAGGAATGGAACATTTTCAATTTTATCTTCAGCTCTGAACTTCTTTGCGAATCAGTTGGCCAATTTACCCCCCGCCGTATTTGTCTACTTTCATTCTCGTTGTTGAAATTTTTTCATAGTAAATAGTAGTTGGCACATCGTGTGGTTTAAACTTATTGTACACAAAACATCGCAGTGCATGGAAGTTAACAATTTCGAATTTTTGGCAGAGTTGCGTCCGGCTTGTTCTATTATAGAATCGCTCGCGAACACAACTTTACACGCAATCACGTTCGGAAATCAATTGCCCCACGATTTCAAGAAAACTCCTTGCGTTTTACATTAATATACATTATAAGTAAACCATCGAGTTGCAGAGACGAGCGCAAACAATTTATACAGCGAGTAGGAGTCTCGCTCGCCGAAATTAATTTTCGGAATTGCCAGCGCGAAATCGAAACGGCTGTGCAAGGAGAGGCAATGAGTTTCGGGAAGGAAGAATATTGGAGGGAGGGAGAGAGAGAGAGAGAGAGGATGCTCGTATTTAACACCTGATTAAAGCGCTGGAAGAGGGACGGCGGCGCGCCGCTGTGGGTGAGGACTGAGGTGCCTCGAGGGACAGCGTAATCACCTGGACCAACTACCACGCCGCGGCGCTGCCGCTGCAGTCGTCTATCTCGTTCTCACTCGGAGTCTGCTTCACTCATTCCTGCGTGACGCCTTTTTTTGCGTCTTCTAATCGACGAGTTTTTCCTCCTCTTCCTCTTCGTCGTCGTCCAATCCGTCCCTGATCCATTTTTGGGCGAGAAAAATTCCCTAAATTTTCCAGCGTAGGAAGAGCAGGATTATCGAAAAATGAGGCAAAAGCGTCGCTCCGCAACGACGGCGCATACAGAGTGGAGAATTTCGTTGAATTTACCGCGCTCGGACAGGTTGGCAAAAATAATTAACGTCTTCTAGTCGCGGCAGCAGTAACTGCTGCAGCAGGAGAGGGTTCAGGAGAGGAGCAACGGACAAAAGGCGATTCACGTAGACGCGTGTCTCGCGGTCTAATTGTCGCGCGTTGCGCGAATGACTAATTACACAGAGCGGTGCTCGCGCGCGTCATCGAGCCGATTGTATGTACATTGCGCGCGCGCAGGAGGGGAGTCGATCGCAGTCGAGTCGGGGCCCGAAATTTCAAGCCTGCGCCGTGTATAGAGTATAGAAGGAACGCAACCGCCGCCGCCGCCGCCGCCGCCGCGTCCTTGACTGTCGATTTAATTGGGCTGTGCGACAAGCAGCAGCGCAGCAGAGACAAAGAACTCGATAACTCTTTAAACTGGCTCGCTGGGTATCGAGAGCGAGCGCGAGAGGGCCAATCCGGCTGAGGAACTTTCGTGTTTTTGCGCCGCCCGTCGATAATTGCATTGATTCCTCCTTCTTCTCCGGCGGCTGCTGCTGCGCGCGGCTCCCCTCGCTACAGGGCTCTCAATTCAATCTCCGCAGCCGCCGCTTCCTTCTCACGCGCCTTGTTTATCGCTGTAAACAGCGCGCGCTTTTCCGATCGCGCTCTCGTAGCTATATTGCGCAACAGCGGGGCGAGACTTGTCGTTTGCGCTCGCGTGATCACGCGCAGACCGAGGCGCAGACAGGAGGTCAGGAGGAGGAGGGCGAGGTTTGTCCAAAACAAATATTGTCGAATCATATGTATTAAGGACTGCGGGACGCACGAACCAATTCTTTTCGAGAATCCTCGCCCACTCGCTCGGCGGCTCGTTGTTCTCTCCTTTATTTTCGCGGTCGCTCCTCTCTTCTCCCCATTCCCATTCCCATTCCCATTCTCCCGGTGGCTCGCTGCTGCCCGTAGCGGTCAAAGTGGCTCGAAATTACGACCTCCCTGCGAAGCCTCGCTCGGACCCCTTGCGGTCGAGACAATGACTCTCGGGAGAGACGCGAGTCGGAGAGCAAAGGTGTAATCGCCAGCGAGATCTTGGCGCGGTTCGCACTCGCGCGCGCGCAGCCTTCGACGAGGAGCGAGAGCCAAGGCGATCCGCGCTGCTTTCTCCCCCCCCCCCCCCCCCCCCCCCCCCCCCCCCCCCCCCCCCCCCCTCCCCCCCCCCCCCCCCCCNGATGCTCGGGCATGCATGAGCGAGCGGGGAAGGAGGAAGACAAAGAGAGGCAGCTCGCGCGCGCAAATAAGAGAATTAAGAAGAAGCAGAAGAACAAGAAGCGAGCCCGAGGAGAAGGAGAGGAAGGAGCGGGGTTAACGCTCGGCGAATATTCGTGAGCTCGAGCCGCGCGCCGGACTTGGCGCTCGCTCCGTGTCCGTGGCCTTGGGACGCGAGCAGCGCGTATATACACGAGAAGGAGAGACCGAGCGCAACCTCGCTGGATCGCCGCCAATACGACCGAGCGACAGATGTTGCCTGCTGCTGCGCGTGGGAGTCGAGTATCACCTCGAGTATCACCGCGGCGACTTGTTGTTTGATAACGCTCAACGGCGCGGCCAAAGGTCGATTGCAACGCAAGTTGCCGAGAGAAACGAGAGTGCCGTCGGAAAACTCCGAGGAAAACTCCGAGGAAAACTGCCCGAATGACTGGCCGAAACTGAAATCTCGTGAGAGCGCCGAGAGGGCCGAGCTGTGCAGGCTGGTGCAGGCGCATTAACGGGCATGACTTGAAAAATGCGCTTCCTCCGGACTGGCTCGTCTCGCTCGCTCCTCTCTCCCCCGTGTATATATTTATACCCGCTTGTTCGCGCGTCGCCTCGGCCGGCCGGCTATCGCGTTATTAATGCGTCTCGTTGGCTCGCTCGGCCGATAGCTCCGGGGGCGAGAGAGTTTCTACGAGCAATAATCGCTCGATAACCGAAAGTGAACGCGTGCGAGTCGCGTTGTTCCCTCTCTCTCTCTCTCTTTCTCTCTTTCTCTCGTTAATTTATTATTGAGAGGAAGAGTGGCTGGCGTGTACGAGCGCGAGAGTAGCTGACGGCGGCTCCCAATTTGCATGCGGAAACGTTATCCGTTGTCCTGGCAGAGTCCCGGCAGCGTCCATAATACATGCGGCACAATGCTGCTCCTCTTCGATTTGTGCGCGATCGACTGGTGCATGAATAAGTCATTCGCGCTCGGCCTCATCCGCGCTTTTAGGCTTTCGCCGCCGCGACTTTTCTCAAGCCGATGCTTCGTTTAAATGCCGCCGACGCCCCGACGCCCCGGGGACCGGCTCTGGCGGATCAAGCCTCAAAAGCTCGCCGAGCTTGGGGCTGAAACTCTGCTCCCACCTGCGCCTAATATCCTCCTTCCAGCGGACAATGTCGCCTCGATCGCGAGGATAAACAATTCATCGCGCGAAAAATGTGCGACGACTGTACCGTGACAAACACGCTAGGAGCTGTATGCGTGCCGCGGCGGCGAATAATGTCGCGAAAAATCGAATCCTCGCGCACTCATGCATCAAACATGCGACTCGGCGTAGATCGACACGTGCGCGAGAAAGCGGAGGAAAAGGTCCCTCTTCAGTCTTCGCGACGACGACACGTACAAACGTACAACCGGGGTACCGGGGGATAGAAAGAAAGCGAAAAAAAGGAAAAAAAAGCGAGCGCGAGTAGTCTGCCTCGCTAATCCGCCGCAGAGCGTGTGTATTATAGAGCCGGCTCTGAATAAGCCATTATCCGGCGCTGCAGCTTCGCGGCGGAGGTGGCGATTTTCGAGTTTTTCCTCGAGTTTCCCGGGGAAGCTGCTGCGTCGAGCGTCGGCGTCGCATTGCGTCGAGGAGGCTCCGGACTGCCGCTGCCGCTGCCGCTGCCGCTGGTCCAGGAAAGCCGGGATTACGCGCACCGGGATTTACGCCAGTTTTCTCAAAGGGAAAGTTCGCCGCAGCGGGTTTTACAAAATAGCGCGTGTTCCTTCGCTGATTTTTCTTCCCTCCTCAAAGCTGCAGCGGTCCTTCTCTCCCTCGCGGGCGCGTTTCGTAAAATCCCGCGTGCTTCTTTCTTTCACTACTCCATTATAATGCTCATCCATTGAGCGCTCGCGCTTCGACCTTAAAAAATAGCGCCTTTGCTTCGTCTTTCATCGCAGTGCAGGGCTGCTGTATACGCGAGTGTAAGCGTTGCGGACAAAACCGCGGAGGGAGTGATAGGAGAATTTTTACGCAGAATAAGAGCTAAAAGTGGGGCCGCTGCTCCATTGAACTCGTGAAAAATTCCTCAATGGAAGCCCCGCAGTAGCAGCAGCCGCAGCAGCAGGTTTCGCTGCACTATTTTTAGCTGCCGCGCTCGCGCAGCTTTGTGAATGGGGTGAGGTGAAAAAGGCCCGCGGGGCCGTTTGTTCGGATGTCGAGCAAGCTGAAGATTTTCCTTTCAGCGAACGAATCTTACCAACGCACGCTGGTTAGTGGTTCCCGAATTTCCCCCGCGGCCGATTCGCTCTCGGCTGCGCAAACGGAATAGCCGATCGCCTCGCCGATCGCGATGAAACATGCACAGTAGTCGCGCTTTGTCTTTTCGACTGCTGCTCTTCGTCATCGGCGGCGATCGCCCGAGAGGCGAAAATAACGCCGAAAAAGTTCCGGGAGCCGGGGCGAGCTCGCCCGTGGCAAGAGCACACAAGCGAAACCGGCGAGAGCGAGGGCGAGGGCGAGGGCGAGGGCTGGAGTAGGAGGAGGCGGGCGGCGACGAGGGAGCATGATAATGAGGCTGCCGGGCTGGATGCCTGCAACGGCAGCCGGCGGCAGCGGCGCTGTGCGGTCTCCACTCCGGAGCACTGGCCATTGAACAGTGGTCGGATAAGATTGCCCATTCGCTTTGAAGTCCAGTGAGCCGTGGATCGCCGGTGCTCTCGCTGCCGGCTTTGCCGAGCTTTCCGCTCGGCCCGAATAAGAGTAGGTGCTAAAAGAGGGATATACCGAGAGGAGAGAGAGAGAGAGAGAGAGAGAGAGACGAGCTGGGGAATTGGAAAACCTTGGCCGAGACGCCGGCGAAGAAATTAAAAGTCGGCGCGCGAGAATTGCTGCCGTTGCGGAGTTGCCGGGTTGGGAAAAACGCGCGTGTGGCTGCGTGTGCACCGCGCACAGGGCTGGGCGGCGGGGGGCAAAGCCAGCGGCAGCGCGGCGCAGCTCGGCAACAAACGGAATTTTTGATGAAGAATCTGTTATTCAACGCGGCGGCGGCGGCGGCGGCGGCGGTCCATTGTACACTGCGAGGCTGCCTTCGTCGACCGAACAAACGTGCACTATACCTGTGCGCGAGCGAGACTTGCTGCTCCCGATGAACAGCACAGGCGCGTTATTGCTCTCGCGTCGTAGTTGCAGGTTTCCGGCAATGCAAACTCTTGAACGTCCGCGGCCCCGGCCATCAGCCTTAATTATTATCTCGGCGTAATCAGCGCGCGAAGAGGAGAGGAATCGATGTCAGCTCGGGTGGCGCACGATAACAATAATGGTAGCGCGCGAGAGGAGCGTAGGTGGCGGGGTCTCATTATTTTCTAATGCCCTCGTTAATTGACCAATCGAGAGAGCGCGTGCGCGCGGTGAATGGGCGCCGCGGCGCGTCCTCCCAGTGTTGAGCAGCGCCGGAACAATTTAATGATCGCGGTGGCGGCGACAGCGGCCGCGGGATTATTACTCGCTTTTGCGCGAAAACCCTAGCGACAAGTCGAGCGCGCGTGTGCAGCACCTATGAAAAGCCAAGAGATGAAATGGAAAACGAGGAGAAAGGGAAGAGAGGAGCCAGTGCGCGGAGGCAGCATTGAAAGCTCTCTGTCTCTCTCTCCCGGGGAGCACTCATCTTTTTCAGCTCGCTCGCAGGTGCTCATTCCGAGCTACGGCCGAGTGGAGTGGACCTCTTACCTGCGCGCATCATTTCATCTCAATAGGCGCGCTCCGCTGCAGCGGAGATGGAAAAGGGGCGATGGATAAATCACTGGGATTTCCTCCAGACTCTCTCTCTCTCTCTCTCTCTCTCTCTCTCTCTCTCTCTCACTTCTCCTCGCGCTGCGCGACGTTTCGGTATACTCTCCTCGATTACTTTAAATCACGGCACCGAGACGACTCTTCTCCGCACTGCGGAGAAAACGTACACGAGGGCGAGAAATGACTCGACTCGGTGCGAGAAGGAGAAGCGCGCGCATGCAGAAAGAGGGACGGCCGTTCACGGCACTGCGCGCCTAATATGCTTCTACACTCGTCTTTTCCACCTTCCACCTTCCTCCGTCTTCTTCTTCTTCTTCTTCTTCTTCTTCTCCTCCTCACTCCTTATTCGCTGCCTCTTTTTGCCGCTGCTGAACCTACTGAAGGGGAAAATCGATGTTGGGCCAAGCGACGAAGCGTGATTATCGATTATCCTTCATTGAAAATTATTTCCTTTTATTTACCTCGCGGCCGTTTATCCGCCGAGCCCACTATCGTGCGCGTAATTTAATTATTTTCTTTGCTTTTTTGTTCCAGGTAAGTCTGCAGTTCGACGAAAAAACCCACGACCCGCCGTTACGCAAGCTCGCTGCTTCGTGAGTACGATCGTTTCGAATGATGTTCAAGTAGAAATATCGTTGGTATTATAGAAAGAAGTGTGCAGTATGCCACAACTAGACTCGGTTGAAAATCTAATCGGTCAACCTTCAGAGTCCGCACAGAGTTACCGAAAACAGTTTGGTTCGCATATGCTGCTCGATCATCGCAAACGCGGTTATCGTCAGCGCGCGGACACGCGATAGGGTTAACGGCGGCAGCGCGCGATCGCGACTTTGTAATCGGCCGGAGGAGCAGGTGCGGCGCATCCCTTTTTGCACGCAGCGGCGAGCTCGCGGCGCAGTCTGTACATGCACAATACGTATAGCTGCACGCGTGCGGATGGAGTAACGACTCCGGCCGCCGCCCCCCTGAGCAACGCGGGCTGCATATTTAATGGGCTCTCGCGAGCTACGTGCTCTCTCTCTCTCTCTCTCTCTCTCTCTCTCTCTCTCCTATTTGCGCGCTGCTGACGCGCGCGGCCTCGAGTTTTGTATAGGCGCCTTCGTTCTTCGCCCTTTCTTCGCGCCGGCTAATAGCTATATATAGGCGGGCTTTTTACAAGTGCGCGCTTTCCGCGGACGCGGCCTTATTTGAGAAATCATATTTGTCGGCGCATCAACTTATGGCCTTATGGGACTCGCTTTTTCTCGTCCCTCGTGCGCTCGGCTAACCTTTATGGCTTCCGCGCGCGGTCGAGATCGTTTGCGTTTTATTATCCGCGGCAATTTGTTTGAATTAACGCAACGTCTGCGTGCGAAAACAGCGTTAATCCGCGATGCGAACGAGCTGCCAACGGGGGTAGCGCTGATCTTGCGCGAACGATTCAGGGTGGGAGAACCGGAGACCGAGCAACCGCGTCGCCAGTTCTATGGCTTACTCCCCAAGTGGTTGAGCGCTCCCCGCCCCCGCGCCGCAGCGCGTTCTCTTTTCATTGAATGACGAGTCGTGACGCAATTTCGCTCGAGCGAATAACCGATCGATTTACCTCGGCTCGAAACGAGCGGCGCATTAGGAGGCCGGCGGTACGGACCAGTTTCGCTTCTCCTCTAATCTCGGAAAATGTCCATATCGAGCGAGTCGGCGACGGGCGACACATCCTCTCTCGCCTGAATAATGGATAAAGCGGCGGCGATAGTCGTATGCACGGCGCGCTAGATTTTCACAAAGCAATTACAGCCGATTGATTTTTTAAGTCTTCCGCTGTGCGCCCCCTGGGATCGATACCACGAGAGAGCGGGAGAGAGGAATTCAAAAGAGCCGCGCTCGCCCCGCTCCTATATAATACCCGTCGTCTTAGAGCGAGTGACGCGAACAAAGAGGCAAAGTAATGTCGCGTTTCGGTCAACAGAGGCGCGCTTCTGTCGATTCAGCAGCGAACTTGTTGAATCCGCGCAGAATCCGCGCAGCGAGCGCGCGGCTCCCTCTGACTCGCGCGCGGACGCGGCCGACGGGGGGATCAGCCGCTATTATTAATCCACGGGACTCAGCCGCATTCATGCAGGCCGACTTCTTTGTCGAGAAATTACAAAAGGCCGCGACGGCGTCGTCGACTTTCGCAGTTTTCATCGATTCCTCCCCCTCGATAATGTATTCCGAGGCGCGCGCCCCTCACGTATATATTATACCCCGTAGAAGCTCGACGCTCTCGAGCGACGCGCGATTGCCCGCGCACGGATTCGTCTACGAGTGTACTGTTCATTTCACGTCCGTCCTCCTCGAGTGCAGTACTCGCCTGACGATCGGATGAACCTCTCCATCAAGTAGCCGATGCACATTTCACATTCTGTTTGCAGAATTATTTATGTGCAATGAGCAGCTCCGAAAATCAACTCGGTTCAAGCAAGCGTGTCATTTCGGCCCGCGTATACGTATACGTGGCACAAATTACCACATCACGTGCGCGCTTTTTCCCCCGGTGCGTATATGGCATGCTATTCTCGAGTGCGGCTCCGCTCCGAGAATAGCCGATTCCGCATCTCGAGTATTTTCAGCGAAGCGAAGCGCCTAATCCTAGGAAAAGGCCGCGAAGGGCTTCATTCATTAAGATCTTAATCGCGGAGAGAGGGGAATTTCGTGCGAAGCGCGCGGACGGTAGCCCGAAAAAAGAATCTCGATCGTCCGCCCCCGCGCACACAGCTGCACGGAGACGAGGACTCGGAATCGAGATGATACTTCGGATAAGGCGCGGACGGCTTCGTCGGGGGCTGCAGAGGCTCTCGCATAATAAAGGTCCTCGCGAGTCCTTCGCGTGCGCGCGCGCGCGCGCGCCTTTGTGCAGTGCTTCCTCTTTTCTCTCGTTCGTCCCCGCGCCGGATGAATATGGTCGCGCGTCGCGAGTAAATATTTGGACTTTGGCCGACCGCGAAACTGCTAGGGGCATTGTGTGTCCGGCCGGGTCGCTTAGCCGAGCGTGATAACAGATTTATCCCGGATTGGGATCGCGAGCCGCATTGTCGCTGCGCGGAGAATACAAGCGCGGCTATCGTGACTCTCGGGGGCTTCTTCGCTCGCCCGCCCCGAAGAAGACCGCGCGGCCATTCGTTTCCCTGCTCGGCTTTCTCCGGGATCAATCGTCCTTGGCTAATCTCGCGACTGGCGCGCTCCTTAATAACGGCTCCTCGCCTCGCGCCCGATCTCGTTGCATCTACTTACTGTAAAAGAATGTCTGCAAAAGAATGAAAACAGAATTTCGAGGTTCTGGAACCGCCGAAGAATTAAAATTTGTGTTTTCTCCGATTCCTCCGAGTCCGTCGCGTTGATCACTTTTAAGTTTAAGGGCCCTACCGAGATTACGGAAAGAAGGAGAGAGTCCGTTCTCGTGGCGAGAACGAGCGAGCGGGTATCCGTTGGCCCAGGCACAAGCAACAGGATCTTCCTGCGCGAGGATCCGGCGATGCGAAAAAGGATACGTCTTAACCTGCCTTCCTTATTCGTGTCGCAACTCGCAGTCGCACACGCACGCGTGTTTGCCTTGACGTCTCGCCGGGTACCCCGCAGACTGCTTCTTCGACTTCTTCTTCCTCGTTCTCTTTCTCCGGGCGTGTTTGCTCCGGGCACACAGTTTGTGTTTTCGCCTGTACGCCTGCAGAGCACCGTGCGGCGGATCGAACGACGAAAAGTTTCGGGGACGGCTGCATCGGCGTTATGATGAGTCTTTCCGAAGTTCGCTTTTCCGAGAGCTGCGAGCGGCTCGGAATTTATTTTGACGGAGTGTAGCTGCGAGAACGAATTAAGCGACTGTACTACTCGTTCCGTGCGACTTGGCGCGCGATCCACACACACGCGCGCCGGGTTCTTTGATGTTCGAGCGAACGAGGCCCGGGCGTAACGCCCGCGCGCTGTAGCTCGCACGTATATAAGACACTGGCGCATAAATATTTAGGTCCTCTGCGGGTGCCTATGCCTTTTCCCCGCTGCACTCGCGCGGGGGGCTCTCGGGGACGTTGTGTGTGCGTGTGTCGTGTGTGTCATGTGTGTCGTGGGTTCGCTGACCAGATTCGTCGCGAGCCGGAAGTGGCACGCGCGCTTGCGAGCGCGCTTCTCACCCTCGATACGTCGCGGCGCAGGTATAGAGTTCTGCATAAGGCATGACGCTTCGACCACGCGGACCATTAAAGTTATTTCTGCCGCGCCCGCGCGCACTAGGCTATAGCCGCCAATGCGGGCGTTGAATCTTTCATTCTTCTTCACACAGCATGCAAGTTTCAAGAGCTGTCCTGTATTTTTCCGCGAGTCGCGAGTCGCGTGCTCCGTCGGAGAAGCGCGGAGAAAGCGTCGAATAACGCGCAAGAGCTGTGGGCTGTACACACAGAGGGCAGCGACGGCCGCGGCGGTAAACGGACGGACAGGCCCGGGAATTGGAAAGTGCGGTGCCGTATGTGGAAGTGATGGAAGTGACGTATAACGTCTGGCGACGGGCGCTTATACCGCTCGGGGGTCGGCGGGTGGCGGCGATGGCGGCGCTCCACACATGGACGCCCGGTACCCAGCACGCCGGCGCGTAGACCGAGAGAGAGAGAGGAGGGTAATTACGAAATATAAAGGCCGGTGCGGGGCGCTGATGCCGGCGGCCCAGCATCAGCCGACTGATGAATATTTCACGGGGCTGCATTAGCCGTCCCCATCTCCGGTCTGGCTCCGCTCTTCCGTGTGCGTGCAGGCGCTCGCACCCGCAGCTTCGGCGCTGGCCTCGCGACTCAAGAAGGAGGCGTCGTTATCGGAAACTTGTCGCCGGCGCTTTGTCGCCGCTGCCGGTTGTGATTTGCCGCCGCGAGTCTGGATTCGACCGCTCGTTTCGCAGTATGGATATAGCGCGGCTATATCCATACTATATCCATGTTATCCATGTTTATTAAAATTCAACATCCGGGCGTGCAGTCGAGATCGAAGCGAGCGCCTGCGTTCGAGCAGCAAACTTGAATAGGGACGACGACGACGGCGCTCCTTTCGGCATTCGAACGCAGTGGCGCGAGCAGCGCGCCTCACAGCGCGCACGAAAAGCTGCGAATCGTTGTTGCACGCACACGTATGCGTGCTTCGGTGGGAGTTCGGTCATCAGGCGCGAGTTTTCCGGCCATCGAGCGTCGAAATCAGCTTTCAGCGGTAGCTCGATCCCGAGTCCCGACGGCGGCGGCGGCGGCGGCGGCCGCACTCGACAATGCGCGCTGCGCTTTTCCCGGCTGTGCGCGGATTCGACGACGTTTTTCTCCGCCGGCACCCCAGCCCCCTCGCGCGCTCTCTCTCTCTCTCTCTCTCTCTCGACTCTTTTGCCCCGTGTATAGCGCTATAGCTCTACTGTGCAGCGGCGCAGTGTGTAGCGTTAATACAGCGAACGCGGCGCTGCCGCTGCCGAGCTCTTTGCCACTCCACCAAGCAGAAATTGATAGGATAAATTCCGGCTCTGAATTGGCTCCGCCGAGCCGGAAACTCCTGCACTCGCTCTCCGCCCCTCGGCCGCCGCCGCCGCCGCCGCCGCCGCCGCCGCTTCCACCCCCCGCGCAACCGCCCCGGCGGCTCCGGCTACTGGCCGTCGCCCTCGCTCCGCTTTTCCTCTCTCCCGCCCGGCGCGCGGCCTTATCGCGAGCTCGGAGCTTTCCCCTCGGCGGCCCTCGCCTCTTCGCCTCTGCTGCAGCCTGCCTTCTTATTCGGCGGAAAAGCGACGCCATTCCCGAAAGAGCCTCGGAAAGAGCCGCGCACTTTTCAAGGTCGGCTGGCTGCGCGCACAATGCACGCGAATCGAGAGCTGCTCGCCCACTCGCCCCTTTCGCGCTCTGCGGCTTCACCAACTTGGAACAATCCCGCAGCGCTAACAATGAGTCCGCTAATTTTCGACCGCAGAGCGTGCACAGTTGCACACATGCGCGCGGAGCTCTGCCGGCTTGACAAACGGCGAAAAGAGAACGGGGCTGAAAAGGGACGAGGACGGTTTTTTTTTTATTGTCGCCGGCATTATTATTGTTGTTATTGTTATTGTTATTATTTTCAGGCTGCTTTATTACGGAAGCATCGAAGCGTGGTCTTGGCTCACGCGTCCCCGATTCTCTATTCGAATCATGCGCCGGGCTGCAGTGTGTTTTTCATTCCGGCGGCGCGGTATTAAAAATATGCTCGCTCCGGCGTTTCTCGGGGTCGCGAGACCAAAGGAGCATCGCCGTAATCCGGGCGCGAGTCAAGCGGCCGGTCCTCGAGAAGCCGGCGACGGCGGAGAGGAGAAGCGCCAGGAGAAGCGCCGACAGCAGGCCGAGGGAGGAAGCGCCGATTTCGGCCGATGCGGATTAGAGCGGCCCGCGGACAATGCGACCAACTGTCGGATCCATTATCTGCACTTAAACGGCCGCAGTGGTGTGCCCGCTGACCACGGAGCTGCTGACAAAACCCGAGGCGCTCGCGCACCGCAATGACAGTGCTCTCCTCATCCATCCGCCGGGGGTAGACGTGAGATTATAATCTGTCCCATTATGTGCCAATCGACGTTGCCAGAAGGGCTTTTATACAGGCCGGCTGCGACAAGCGTTGCGCACTCTGTGCATTTAGCGCAGGCAGCGCGGCGCGTGGCCGGTGATGGGCGGCGCGCGTAATCAAGCCCTTCGCCCCAGCCGCCCAGCCCCCACCCCCAGCGCATCCGCTGCGCTTGTGTAACACACGCGGAGACAGAAATCCGTGTAGTTACACAGAGGACAATCGAAGAGGGAGCTCTACATCTCCCTGAACTCGCCCAAACTCGCTACGACTTAATCCTACTGCACAGAGTCGCGCAGTGTACGGGGGACACACGCACAGTATGCACATTGCACACCCCTTGCGCGCGCGTTTTTCACCCGTCCGATCCGCGGGCCGCGCGTTCGCCGTACTCGTGGGAATCGAGGAAATAATTCACGCGCCGGTCATTATTTATGCCTGCATATCGATTCGGCCGGACGGCCGATGCTTTGACTGATTCGCGCTCGCGCGCTAATGAGTGTCGCGTCGCGCCGCGCGCGTGCCTGTGTACGCGCGGAGGCGCGATCGCAAACACGCATCGAAGAAATAATCGCCCCGTGTGTGCCGACGCGCCACACGCGAGCACACACTACACAGTTGTCAGTGGCAACGGCCGACTCGGCTGCAGCAGCAGCAGCCGTATTAGGGGATTCGCGGAGACCGTGTAATGGAGCTGTGTCGGGTTCGAGCGTCACTAGCCCTGAGCGGTGATGACGATGACGATGACGACGACGACGATGATGATGATGATGATGATGATGATGATGATGATGATGATGATGATGATGATGGCGGTGCGCTCGCGTCTGTTTGACTTTGGTCGGCGAAGATATCCCAATCGCGCGTGAGATTGCGTAACAACCCAAACGCGTATGTATACTCAGGGGTGTGCGAGTGATCTGGACCACCAACTTCATTAACGGTATGCTTTCTCCAAGAGATGTGCTGATTAAAAGAATCGCTTTTGAAGCGATAACTTAATTCTTACGGAACGGTGAACCTACAGTTTTTGTAACTTCTGGAATGCGTTGCAGTAATATCTATAGGTATACTACTAGAATAGGGCTCTTATGCCTCGAATCGGTAGGCCCCCCTTTCCGCCCGCAAAGCTATAAATATGGAATATTTTACTCTCTTCCGACCTATACCACTCGGGCGCAGGAATAAGCGCATAATACGTGATTGAAACTGAAGATCAATTGCAAACATAAAATGCGAGCCTCATAATACTTTTATTCTACTTATTTCTTATACTTATTGAAAATTATATTTCTCTGAATTAAAGTCGTTAAAGCATAAAAGCATCGATAGGTAGCCGTGCTTCGGCCGAAGGAGCCCGAAGATGACCGAGCGCGCGAACTCCCTGTAGTTCTTATGGTATAGTTTTAATTATGCGCGTGTGCGTCTCCCCGCGCTGAGGCGACCTTCAGCTACGCGGAACAAGCGATGATTGATAATTTACTACTGTAATGGTTTCGCATCATATTTTCGATCTTTAAGAAACAATATTTTAACACTCTACGTAGCATTAATATTTTTTTTTCGGTCTTGCACGCATCCTCGTTATATGGATACTCTAGGTTATTTTATATTATAAAGCAAATAAAAGGTTCAAATTGTTTTATATACTAAATGCTACTTGCAGGACTTCGGTATTAATAAACACTTTACTTCAATCAAACGGCTTCACAATTACATCAATTCTTCGTTAGGTTATATACTCATATTTATACTTGATGAGCCTGTAAAGTTTCAGCGAAAAATATAAATGCGTTAGGGAGTTATCGTGGTAACCATTTTCGCGCACACACGTACATGCATACATACAGACATACATTTTCCAAAAACCACTTTTCCTGACTCAGAAACCTCGAAAACGTCGAATCACCATCACAAAGCTTTCTCTTGGAGAAAGCAAAAATACTACTCTGGCACTTTTTACGGCACTTTTGCTCATAAATGCGATACTGATATCTTTATTATTTTTACAATTCACAAAAATAACTCTGTCAGAGCGTTGAAAAACTTGATAAAAATCAGGTGCGCTACATCTCAGGGACTATATTTTTTCTTGTTCTGTACAAGGACACGCACAACGCTAGCAAAATGATGATGCGCAATCAATCTTCTCACACTGTTTTCTCGACTATCCTATTTCTCTTATGAGAAAGTACTTAAAGCAGAAAAAAGTCTGGATAATACAAGAAAACAAGCTTTAATTGAATATTCGTAAGTATTGTATTATAACGTTACTCGAAAGAGTATTTTAAAAAATTCGAAAAGTGGACTTATAACTAATCAATTGACAGCGAGGCTCCATGTTAATGTTTCAAATGCAAGTAAAAGTTGAAAGCTCAAACTTAAGGTCTCCGATTTCTTGAAAATGACTGCAGCTCCAGAGAAAAGTTATTAGCATTCTGAAAAAGAGAAGAATCACTTGGTTTCGTATGGAAGAATGAGTGTTTTTTGCTGTTTCTAAACGTAAACAACTTTTTATTTAGGCATCTTTATTATCGAGCCTGCAGAGCTCAAATTAAAGCTCTTTTCTTGTGCTTCGACCGTATGTATGCATATTTGTGGTTTAAACGCATTGTTTACCTCTATGAATTTTGCATTTTTCCAGTTTTCTATATTATATGATGTCCCATTAAACAAGAAATAAGTATAGTCCCATATCCTGATTGTGCATTTTCGTACATAAATAAGACCAAAATATATACAACGAGCGTGTATCAATGTATTGGAAGGCCAAGAAACGCGATTTGTAAAAAGCAAGATTTTAATTTAATGCGAGATCTCCGCATGTTTAGCCCTCAGTGTACACCAAGCGTGTATATAATTACATACGGGCATATTGGCTAACGATTTTTCCTTCTTGTTTGTTGCAGGTAAGCCTGTTAGCCTGCACCCGCCGTATAAGCTGCGTAGCGGTATAGCGTAAGTCAGTCGGCGAGTCTACTGCCCGGGCTGCCTTATGCTGGGCGAAACTCCTCGTCTCGATCGAGGTGCCCGTCCTGTGCAGCTTCCCAGAGATAGCGCATTGCGACGAGAGCCGACAGTAATGCGCTAATGAGCACTGTCTGGCGCTCCGCACGTCGGCGGCAGAGTCGCAGCAGAGAGAGAGAGAGAGAGAGAGAGAGAGAGAGAGAGAGAGACGCTCAGTCTACTCATCGCATTAGGAGCGCGTCGCGTCGCTGCGAACAAATTCTCGAACAAATTCTCACATTGGACTGAAATTTCAACGTAAGAATAACGACGCGCGATTCGCAATTAAAGCCACTCGAAAACGCCCCCCTCCAATGCGCTACGCAGCGAGCTACGCAGCGAGCTACGCAGTGGATATCGCGACAAAAAGCCTCGCCCCAGAAAGCCTGAAAAGCTTTGGATAAAAAAAGCTGCTCACTCGAGCGTCTCGAGCGTCTCGAGCGACGATCCGATTGGCGAACTCGGTCGCGTCTCGCGACATCGAGGGAAAAGAAAGCAGCTGTGTACTCAATGGGCGGATAACAATAGCACGGGCGACGGGCGAGAAAAGGTGCGGACGGAAGAGAGCGGCATTAGCGAGGCAGCGTATAACGCGCGCTGTCAGGCTCGACTTGTCGCTTTGAGCAAATAAAGCAGCGAAAGTAGGTATACCAGCTCGTATACCAGTCGGCTCGCCAGTCGCGATTCGAGTGTCGAGTTAACGAGCCGATTTGGTTGCGCCTCGCGCGGGTCGACGTCCTCGACGAGTCGCCGCTTAAAAATATCCAAATTGTCCTCGATCGATGCGTCTCAGCTGAGAGGTGGGAAGACTGCTGGGAAGCGGGCGGAGAGGCAAGATCGTCTCGCAGCGAATAATCCGCGGGCATCCATCCTGTCCTGCCCGATCTGCGCGCGATATACACGAGAGAAGGCTGAGCTCTCGCGCGGGTGGTCCCGAGCGGCGCCCGTAATTACAGGTTCCTTATTTACCGCCTGCTACACACTTCGTTAACGCATCAGTTATTAAGCATAGTCTATGGCCTTCGCTCCCTCTCTCTGTCTCTCTCTCTCTCTCTCTCTCTCTCTCTCTCTCTCTCTCTCCCTCCCTTCTTTTCGCCCGGCCGTGAATGAGATCGGCTCGGGCGGCGCGCGGTATTTATGAATGAATCGCGTGCGTGCCAAGCGCGGCGGCTATTAGCGCCTGCTCGGCTCGCACTCGCTCTCTCCCTCTCCCTCTCCTGGCGCGCCGCGGCAGGTCACGGCTGATATCTCCTGCCGGCGCTGATGTCGCCGCACGGAAGTCTCAATGGAGCTCGCAAGGAGGAGTCGCGCGCGTCGCAGCCGGCAGCTCGCCGGCTATTTTCGGCGAGATCGATCGCATCGATCGCATTGCTTGTTGTTTTGTTGCCGGCGGGTATCTTTGTTTATTTTCGTTTCGGGACCGCGGGCCTTGCGGGCCTTGCGGGCCTTGCGGTCCTTGCGGTCCTTGTCCTCCGCGGCGCACACCGGCTAACGAGGCAGCGCCAGCCTCTTCTCCGGGATTGTTAGTTCGCGGCGTCGAAGCAGCAAAAGTCGCCGTCCTCCTCGTCTGCGGCATAATTGCGATTGTAATTAAAATTCTCCGGCTGCTGCTGGCGCAAGGACGCAGGAGGAAAACGAGGAGGAAGGAAGCCGGCGGCCCGTAATTGGAGCGGTCGCGTGCTCTCTTTGCCTCGCTCTCCGCGGCACGCGCGCGAGCGCAACGACGACACAATGGATCCGCCCGAGTGCGAATTATTAAGCTGGCCCCTCCTCGTTACAGCCGTCGTGGAGGAGCTCGCTGCCGGGCTCGCTGCCGGAGAAGAGAGCAGCGGATGCGTCATACGCGGGATTCCACGAGGACTGCTGCTCACTCGAGAAAGTTCGACGAGAGTGATACTCTGATACTCGATGAAAAAATAAATCTTCTCCAATACCAATATAACTGTGCACTTGGCAATTTCGCGAGTCGCTCTTATATATTTCGCGTGGGTCTCGACTCCACAATGCTCGCCTCTCCTAGCTTTCATACACGGGCTCCATTTAAAGCTTTCCATACGCAGCTGAAAGGCATCGGGCCAATTAAAGAGGGCTTTTCATCGGACATGTCACTTTGTCCGCTTTAAAGCTTCACATTGTAAATGCTAATTGCAAGTTTTTTAACGGTGCTCGCCGACGCGGTATTGTGCCGGCGGTCTGCCGGAAGCAGGAGCAGGGGGTGAAGAGCGACAGATATGAGACGCGACGGTCAGCGAGTTCGAGCGAGTATCAACGCCCGCCGCGAAAGTTTGCGCGACGAGGCTAAGAAGGAGACGAAAGAGAGGAAGAGGTCGCGCGGCTGAAAAGAACAAGCGGGGGAGCCGGCAGGAAGAGGATTGAAAAGCGCGGGCTTTTCAGGGCCGCGATTATTTTCCGCTCCTTGTCGTCTCGGCAGAAGCAGCTCCCTCTCTGCCTAATCAGCGAATTAAAGCGTGCCGGGGGCGAGAGAGCCGCGGATGAAAGACGAGGAGGGCGCCGACGATTGTGATCGCGAAAGATTCCGCCGCCCCCGCCGATGCGACTAAAAGCCGGGGAAGAAAACGAAGCTCTCCTCGGGAGCTGGCCATTGTGCGCTGCGCGCTTCTTATTATTACGTGTCCCCGACTTTCCCGATAGTTTGCGTCGCGGAGATAATAATACGGGGTGTATTAGTTTTCGAGTGCAGGCGCGTATCATGGACCCTCGCCCCGAATCAATCGCGGCTGACAAAAAGCGCGTCCCTCGCACAATGGCCATTATGGGCATTATGCGCGCCTGGAGAGCGGCCGCTCGAGAGCAATATGAGATCATCCGCGCCACCCAGCCGGAAAAACGCCAGCCAGCCAGCCAGCCAGCCAGCCAGCCAGCCCTATACAGCCCGCGTCGCTCACACGCAGCCCGGAGCGCGCGCGCCTCGATATGATTTTCAGAAACATTGTTGGCGCGGGCACATGACCCACCGCTGACCCATCCCCCCATTGTGCCGGCTCATTCGTTTCCGTCTTGGCGAACTTTGAATCCGACGAGCTCGAGTTTTGCGCTGGTGTTCCGGAGTCCCGGAAAAGTGCGGTTTCTCGCGCCAGAAACGCGATTGCGGTTCCGTGCGGGTGGGAGTCGGGCGTCGGGCGTCGGGCTCGATGACGTCTCTCTCGAGTCTCGCTCGGCCGCTATACGCGCGAAAGCTGAACCGCGGAATGAAATTACTCCGGCTTAATTGTTGTACGCAGCGGGGGCCGGTGCCATATTGGTTTTCTAACTCGCAGCCGCTCGCTCTCCTCTTTTTCTCCTCTCCTGTGCGCCGAGGTATGATTTCCCTCGTATCCCGCGTATCTCTTGGCGTCCTGCACGTACGCGACGCGCAGCGACGTACGGGGGGGGCTAATGTAAAAGGAGCCGACGCAGAGATAAACCTCGGCTGGGGAACCGTCGTGGTGCAGCAGTCAAAGCGAGAAACGAGAGGAGCGAGTGCAACGAGCTCTGGCGAGAAAATACGGCATATAGAAAAAGAAGGCCGGCCGCGCAGGAATGACGAGAGCTCGCGAGCGTTAATGAAAAAACGCGCCCGGCGAGCGCGTTTCGGCCTTTGTGCGGTCGGCGCGCATTGTTTGGAATACGAACACTTAGTCGAAAGAGCGCGCGCGAGCAAATGGACCTGAAAGGCGCGTCTACGGCGCCTCGCTCGTACGACCTGTGTTTCGGGCTTCAGCGATCGAAACTCTTTGCATGGGCTGCCGCCGGGGCTGGAATTCGCGCGACGCGATTCTCGCATCTCGAGAAACGAGCCGGGCCTCTTCGTTAAAAAATCTCGTTTTTCTCGCCTGCACGCGCGAAAACATAATGGGCGGCGGCGGGAAAGTCGCTAGCGCGCGCTATAATTAAGCGCGAGTGAAAGCTCGTGAAAGCCCGAGGAGCTTCGCGAGGTGCGTGCGAGCGTTCCCTACGCGCGACTGAAAGAAAGCCGAGCCCGCAAATGACTCCTTCGTTAGCGGCGGCTCGTCCCGGTCCGTTTTCAGCTTGCAGCAAGTATGCTCGCGGAGCTCCTCCGAAATGAATGGAAAGAAGAGCAGCCGGCGCGGGCGCGGCCTAATTGATCGCGTCACACGAGCGAACGGTTTTCGCGTTATATTGCGATTCTTAGGGTGTGTACCTATATGTATGTATGCGAGGGCATAAAACACGGGGATCGAGCGAGCGGGAAATCCGCTTTGCAGCGAGGGCTTTGCGAGGGCTTTGCGAGGGCTTCGCGAGGGGTGCGGTTCTCGGTCCTGCCGACGTCGCTTTATCCTCCATATTTCTAAGGTTTGCCCGGCTCCAGGTCTCCTCGACGCGTACGCGAAATCCCCGAAGAGGCAGAAATACGGGATAATCGCGTCGATGAACGTTCAGTGTATCCGCAAACTCGCCGGTCGCGGGGCCGACGAGCAACGGAGCAGACAAAGCGCCTGGGCAATCGCCAAACGAATCTCATCTGCTAGCGAAAAAACAAGCAGCAGCGCGCGCGTTCGCGGAAAAAGCTCGGCCGCGCTGAAAGCTCGCTCGCCGGTTATCGCAGAGGAATTTCCGAGTGGCAAGACAGTGGCGCAGTGTTGGTGCATGCACATTGCACAGTCCACACACGCGGAAAGTTCATGAAAGCCCGGGCCCAGCGCGCGTTGGTAGCTCTCAGCTCTCGCGCTTTGCGTATAACAAATAGGAATAGCAGCGGCGGCGCAGCGCGCACACTGTATACAGAGCGGCGGCAGCTTCATAGAGCACGATGATGGCTGGGGCTGAAGCCAGTAGGCGCTGCTGCAACGCGCGTATACACGCGGGAGAGCTTACGGCTACGTAACTAATTACCCGATCCTGGCGTAAGCAGCAGCAGCAGCAGCAGCAGCAGCAGCAGCAGCAGCGCACACACAGCTATGCGCGCCAGCGAGTGAAGCCTCATTGGCGAGAATGACGCCCGTTGCTGGCGCTGACAGCAAAGACTTCTCAACCCGCGCGCGGCTCCACCGACTCGGGCTCGTAGTTACACGCTGCCCTCTCCTCCCTCCCGGCCGTCCCGGCTCGACTCAAACATCCGACAATCGCAGATTACCCATACAAAGACTGTAAAATCCCGCGCGTTCGTTGGATTTTCCACGGCGCCGTAACGTCGATTATCCGAAAAGTTGACGTTGCCGAGTTTGCGGGAAAGCAGCTCCCTGAAAATCCGCGGCGCTCGCGGAGGAGGGCGGAGGAGGGCGGAGGAGGCCGAGGCGCCGTCGAGGATGAGGAAATCGATTCGATTTTCCAATCTCGCCCGACTGTATTTGAATTCCGGGAGCGGCGCAGCTCCTCTCGCACGTAATACCGGCCTCTGTGCTCGCTGCAGCACTAAGCAGACGCATACCGCGCGTGCCTATGCACTGCGCAATTTCGACCAGCCGGCGCCGCCGCCGCCGCCGCTGCATCGCATTAGCCTCGGCATTAGCCGCGCACCGCCGACGCGAGTGCAAGTTGCATTTTCGCGCGACGCTGCGTCTTGCGGACGAATGCGAGCGACACGTGTTGTAGCCGCGGTTGTAGCCACGGTTGTAGCCACGGCTGTAGCCACGGTTGTAGCCACGGTTGTAGCCACGGTTGTAGCAGCGGAGCTGGCCGGGGGGAGGAGGAGGAGGCTCGGAGCTCCGTGTATCCGTGTATCCGTCCGCGTGTGTAGCTGCGGCCGGCGCTGCGATTGAATGCTAGGAATTTCATCATGAGTCGAGCCGGCGACGGACGGGGCGCGGGGGAAGCGGCCCGAGAGAGATGGAGGAGAACCGCCCCCGAGCAGAGCAGCCCCTTGCTTAGCAGCAGCGGCCGTTCCAATCATGATTCCACGCTGCACCGTTTGAAGTCTCGATTGAAAAGGGGCGGGGGTTTGACTAAAGAACGAGTGCTAGCTATCGGCTATCCCGCTCGCTCGCTCTCTCTCTCTCTCTCTCTCTCTCTCTCTCTCTCTCTCTATACTCTCCTCGTCTTTCCACGCGAGCGCGAACGAGAAGAGAGAGAGAGAGAGAAGCGCGCAGCGCACACTCTCCGACGAGAGACTCGCATCGATTGCGAGAGCGAGCGCGAGATGAAAAAAGCTGCTGCTGCTGCTGTGTGTGTGTGTGTGTGTGTGTGCCCCGCTTCTCCCTTCGTGGACGTGTACGGTACATAGACGGCAGCCTCGCCCGGACGCGATGTTTATGTTCGACGCGTTCGAGCGAGCGCGCGAGCGCGGGGCGGAGGCGTATACGTATACTGTACGCCGTCGAGTTAATATTTGCCCTCGATGAATATTCCGAATTTCGAAAGCCGAGTCCGCGCGCATATTTTGATGAAATTCTTGCGCGTCTACCGCCGCGTTTTTCGCCGATACGTTCGATAATTCCGCCGTCGTTATTCTCGGCTTTTACGCGCGCCGCGCGCGAGAGAGGAAAAAATCTCCGGGCGGCGCTCGCAGCGGCTCTCGAGGGGACTTTGGGGAGATTCCCTCTTCGGACTAATAACTTTATCTTGCGCGCGCCCGCGTCGCACCCCTCGTAATGGCCCCGGATAATCCTGTTTTGCCAAAAATGAGCCAACGCCGCGCGCCCCCGGTAGCGGCGGCGGCGGCGGCGGCGGCGGCACTGATTTCCCGCTCGTCGGCGAAAGCTCTAATCCGCCCGTCCCGGCGTATTATTCTAATCTCCGAGCTCGCAAAGTGCTTCTCTTTCCGCCGAAAAGGAGTGATCGCGCGAGGATCGTTATTAATCTAGCTAGGTACGCCGATCGTACCGGCCGATAAAGCGCAGTCGTCGCCGGGCGTATACGAATATATGCGCACAAAGGGCGCGATCTAATCGGCGACGCTTCCATCGCGCACGCCCATGTAATAACGACGCGCCATTCAGCGGCAGCTCCGGGCTCCCGGAGAGCGGAGGCGCGTTTCGGAAAACCGAGACGCGATGGATTGAAAGTGCGTGCGCGCGGCCGAGTGTATCACTACTCGGCGCAATGCGGCGTCTCCGAGCCCGTGAAATCTGCTAAGAGCCGCGGCGAGGGGGCGGCGAGGGGACAAATGAATGAATGCGCGAGCCGCGAGGAAAGAAAGCTGCCGGGACGCTCGCCTGGGAGGAGCAGCAGCGCCGAAGGGGTGCGAGCGGTAGCGATGCTATCGGCGCTCTCCGCACTCTTTGTGTGATGAGATCCGGCACAATGATACGCGCATTCCCGATATGTATACGTATATGTATGCGCGCCCATGCCCCATACGGCTCGAGGCTCGACTCGGTCTCCCTGCAATCTCGAGCCGGCTCTTTTTTAAATGAGATACGCTGCTGCTCCCGTTCTCCCCCCGCGCGCGCGTATCCATTTCGCTAATAAGGCGTTTCCCGATTCGCATCCGCTCCTGCGCTCGGCTCTGCCCCGAGAGCATTGTGCGGCCCGAGCCATTATACGGCTGTATCGCTGTATGCTCCAAGTCATCAGCCGCGGCGATTGATTGGACTCGTTCGGTGCTCCTGCGCGCCAAAGTCAGCGCGCCAGTAGAAAGTGCCAGCGTCTGGTCGGACGCGCGCGCCTGCCCGGCTACACCTGCCCGACGCACAAAAGAACGCCGCTTTAATCGGCGCGCGTCGCCGCTTCGGAAATTCGTAATTGAGTTTTTTCGGCGACGCGGCGGCCGCTCTGCGAGTTTCTTGCGCGCGCTTTGATCTCTCTCTCTCTCTCTCTCTCTCTCTCTCTCTCTCTCTCTCTCTCTCTCTCTCTCTCTCTACTACTCTCTCGCGCGAGAAAATCTTCCCTCGCCCCCTCGATCGTTGCTACGGCGACATGAATATACGCGCCGGGAAATTGAAATTCCGGCGCTTTACATAAAAATGGAAAATTATACGAGGCGCGCGGAGCGCGAGTGCACCGATGCGACTCACTCGTAATGAAGCCGCGTGTGCATTCCGCGCGTTCGCTCGGATCGATTCGGGGCTGCTTGCTTGCTTGCTTGCTTGCCTGCTTGCGGCATACGGAAAGTTTCGGCGGCGGCGAAAGTTTCGAGCTGCCGGTATGCCAACTGAGAAGTATGCCAAAGTCGAGGCTGGTCACGCGCCGACTGCGAAGAGACTGCCAGCAGCAGCAGCAGCAGCAGCAGCATCGACGGGGCGAGACGACGACGTCGGCGGCAAGTGGAGCGAAAATCAGATTTGCTCGTTGTCGCCTCCAGCTCGCTCGCCCCCGCCAAAAAGGGAGAGTCGGCGCTCTCGCTCGGCCTGCCAGCTCCACTCGGAGCGCCGCCCTTTGATCCTACCGCCGCCGCCGCCTGCCCCGCGCGTCCTCCACGTGTCCGCTGACCTAACTCGCTTTCTCTCTAGCAGCTATAAGCTGCGTCGTACTTTTGCCACCCCCGCGAGCGGCCGACCCGATAATACTCGGGGAAGCTTGACAAAAGTATGTTTGTCGACGCTGCTCTGGGCGCTGCGAATTGTTGCGCTCAAACTTTGCGCTACCTGCGACGACGGGCTTAGAGTATCGAAAATGTAAACAACAGCGAGCGATGCATCAACCGCGCTCACTCGAGAGGCTCGGCGAGGACGCGATTGAAGAAATTAAAGAAGCGCCGCTGTGTGTGCGCGCCGTGTTTGCGCAGCGAGCACGCGAGATTCGCAGATCAAACGTTGTCGCGCGCGTTGATTGCGTCGACTGCGCGCGCGACGTGTTTGTCTCCGCCCGACTTGGCGAGGCGTGCCTCTGTCGAGGCCTCTGTATAGCGACTGTTTATAAAACAAAAAGCCACTTTTTGCTCGACTGTTCTTCTTAATTCTGTCTCGCCACGATCGTGTCTGCTCGAATCGCACAGTCACAGTCGCGCTGCTCGATCGCCGCGCAAAAGTTTCGGAATGAGATTGATAATCCGCAAGCGCCCGAGATAGGTCAAGGTGCGGAAATCGAAAGCGACTGCACGCGGACTTTGTACCCGACGCCCCAGTGATCAGGGCAAACTTCTGCATCCGCAACTTGTGCCGGCCAGTGTAAGACTTGCCGACGGGGAAAGTCGGTGTTTGGTGTTTCTGTGTACCGATGTCACTCAATGCCACTGCGTTTCATAAGTAGGAGCGAAATTGCAATCGTGCGTGTAACCGGCCCTCGCGTCAGCTGCTTTCCCAGAAACTCGGTGCACGTAGATTCGCCGAAAAAATTGCGGAAGTAGTTTGGCCGGCAGGCCGCGGACTCAAAAGAAGTTGCCGGAAAAGTTGACCGTCTTGGGAAAGTGGGTTAAGCGCGGCGGAGGTCACCGTCGCCGGGGAAGAGGGAAACGGAAAACGTGAAAACTCGGGTTATGGCGCGACGCGCGGAGCAGGCGCCTCTGGCGGACCGCCGATAATAACGCCTGGACAGAGGCGCAGGCGCCCCCCCCCCACCCACCCCACCCACCCCCCGTCGCCATGGCGACGACTCCTTCGGATTGGCCGCAGCTCCACTTGAATCCCCGCCACTCGAGGCCGCAGGCGCCCTCGAGCTCGCCACGGCATCGATAACTGCAGCGCGCGGAGAAAAAGAGCTGGCCGCTTTTCCGGAAAAGTCGCGAGGCCAGCCCAACTCGCGACGCCTGCTCGGTCTTCCTGCCGCTCTGCTCTCAGGTGATATCTCGGAATCCGTGCTTGAATCGCGCTTGGAATCCGCGCGCACCCGTACGCGAAAAGAAGAGAAAAGGATAATAAAAGGTTAGAGCTGCGCCCCCACTCCTGACTGCGTGGGGAGAGAAAGAGAAAGAGAGAGCCCCGAGCCCGGCCCAGCGCAGGACTGCCGCGGCGGAGAAGCAGCCTCACCCCTTCGCCGCCGCCTACGCCTCCCGCGTTGCCCCGGCAACTCGGTGCGCCTGGGGTTGGCCACCGCCGCCTCCTCCTCCGCACCATCCATTCAGCGTCTCCATCCCTCTCTCTCTCTCTCTTACTTGGCAGCCCCTGGCGCGCTGGCAACGCAGCAGCCGAGGAAGCTAGGCTCCGCTGCGGCCGCGCGCGCGCGTGTGTGTGGACTTTGCGCCCTCGGTCTCCTGCACACCGCGAGCCAAAGATCGCCAGCCTGCGTTATCATCCTGCACTCGAACTCGTCCCGCGCGATAATTAATAAACATAATCGCGCATAAAGCCTCGCTCGGCTGCGGGGGAGGAGAGCGAATCGACGACTGCGCAAATTTGGACGCGCGCAACCGTGATGGCGTTATGAACATAAAGTAACGAGTGTACATCTCGTTTAATAGGAAATTAATGGGCTCAATAATTATCTTGCGAGCGCAGAACGCAGGAGGCTGCGCACATCGGGAATGGATGCGCGCGTATTGGGCCGCGCTCTGCTCTCTTGCGCTATATAGGTAATAATTGGAAGCGTAATTACGCGGATGCACGCAGCGGTAAACCGATGTAACGCGCGCGCGCGCAAGCAAACAACCCTCTGTGCGCGAGGATAACGATAATTACCGAGCGCGGCAAAAGGCCAAAGCGCGAATCGCCGCCCCGTGTGCGAATCCGCGCGTTATGTTTGCTATACACTACTCGGCCGCCGCCGAGAGGAGTCGACGAGATGACAGCTCGCGGTGGAGCTGTCTGGACGCGTTCCAAGACCGTATAACCGCCAGGGCTCGAGCGAGCAGTGGATTAAAACGCGCGTCGCACTCGCGTTGTTGGCAATCGTTTCAGTTTTCAGTTTTCACAACAGCAGCCTGCGAGTTGACGAGTGGGGCGGAACGAGTTAACTGCCGCTAATAGAATTAGAGGAGCACCCTCGATCCTGAATGCGAATCGGTCAGAATTAAGGCTTTTTCGGTATTTTGTCGATTTACGAAGTCGAGCTTGTCAAAGTGGCCGGACAAATTACGGCAGACTTTATACTGAGCAAAATCATATCCAACAAACGTTATTACAAGTTCATTTATTTATCCTATACATACCTAATTAATATACACGACTAGTACAAAATTCTACTACTAATAATAATAAAAGAGCAAAATTTTTCAAAATATTTCATCTGCCTGAAAAATTACCAAGTATGTAGATAGTAACACGATAATATGCATTATCATAGTAATATTTTATTTCTTCAAGTTATAATAACTTTTATCAGATCATTTTTTCTCTTTTGAGCTTGAATGTTAATTTTTTTTTCTTATGCTCAAAGGTACTTAATGATACTTTTTAAAAGTAATAATTATTACTCAGACATTTATCTTGTTTTTAAAAAATTTGTATTTTACAAGATGTGCCCACTGCGGATACCCTTAGCTATTTTGGGCATAACTTTTAAACGACGCGATGAATAATATTATTCGAATTCGAAATTTCTACGCGTTCTCTCTAGTCCATTTTCTACAATAGGGAACAGACATGATTTTGCTATATACATATAAATACTTGTATACAGTAGAAAATAGCATAAGAATGCGTTATGTACTTATCAATTTTTTGCTGATTTAGTACCTCTAGGCCCTAATGTGATTAATTAAAAGTTCATGTATGTTTTAGTAGTTTTTAAAACGGCAGCTCTCCAATATGGCGGCTCGAAGGATAATAGGGCCTAACCTAACGTACGGGCATTTGAGTACATAAATTCAGTCATCATTAATCCATTTTGATTTTGTAGTACCTATTATCTCTCATCTCTATTATGATTTTTGAGAAAACGATAGGGTTATTTTATGTATTAGAATTTACATGCGTTTATACATCTATATGTATTTTCATCCTTCGCGCCGCCATATTGATCACGTGAGCTCTCAATCGTTTAAACGTATCATTAGCAAACCGAATTTTCAAAACAATATTACTTAACAAACTTTTGTATAAGATTTAACCTTAACTTTATTTTAAAAAGGGTTTTAAAAATCATGCCTGTTCGCTATTAACTATTTCGGCTGTAACTATTTCGGCTGTAACCTCGACAAAAATAAACAATTTTTAGGTGAATTTGTTCCTAAAATAGCTCTCTATGATTAGGAATGGTCCCGATTCGACATTCCATACAATAGTTAATTCGCGACATAAATATAAAAAGTGCAGTTTTCAATCCTCGTAAAATAACTTTTCAAACTTTTGAAATCCGGATTTACTTCTTTTCCTTACAACTATAAGTTTATTTTCTTTGCCATTTCTTAGGCTGAATGAAGCGCTTTTTAACCTATTTATTGGATAGTTCTTGAATTGCCTCTGCCTACCTTGTTTTTGAGTACAAACAGCTCATTAAAGTTGGCCGAGTAACACAACTGAATTGCACGTGGCTCATCGCGGTTTGAGGTTGGAATTGGAAAATCGTAGCTAGCAGGCTTGGATTCGAGTTTTTTGTTTAAAGGAAAGTAAATAAAGAACAATTATTTGCATCAGAAAGTGTTTATCATGTCGGGGACTTTAAATAAGTACAGTAGTGTGCCTTAACCTGCTGAGCCACGCAGTCGTTGTTTCACGAGGTACACGGGCTCTGACATGTTTAAATTAATGAAGTAATTGAATTTAGGACCAAATATAAATTATTTTTTATACTGAAACGCGAAAACTAGTTGAATTATCGATACTTTTGTATGAGATATATTTATCAGCCATAAAATATACACAAGATGTTGCTATACTTATTAGAAATTTAAATTGTCTAGCTTTTTCACATTTTACTCGGTCAGTTATCGTCTTTACGACCATTAAAATGGGCGCTTTTCTACAAGGGCAAAATGTTCATTAGAGCCAAATATGTGTACACGAAAAAGCCGACCTGAGCGGCTCTACCTGTTATTGAAAGCTGGAAAGATAAAATTATTCGTACTGGGCACATCTCCCCTATAACAGCAGAAAACGTTCGCAATTTAATTGCGGGCTCTAAAAATGAGAATAATGTCCTAGAAGAAAATACTTATATCCCTCAAATAGTCCTCCGAGATAAGTTTCATTAAAATCTGGGCGCTCCCCATAGGTTCGTCTTCGAACTCGTGTGTCGCGAAGAAACCCGCAGGTCTAGACTGTAGTGTGTTATAGAAGCGTCTCACTCTTCCGCTAACCACCGCAATGAGCGGGAGCCAGAGCGGGATTGGTCGATGATCGGGATTCCGGATGCAGGCAAAGCAGAGCGGTGCGAGCGGTATGAAAAAAGCCCCCCTCGCGCCCCGGCGCATAATCCCGGCCGCACGACGACAACTTCCAGGGCGGAACAAAGAAGGCTCGGGGCAATAAATGGCATCATCTCTTTATCCGCGCGGCGGCCGTGCCGCGCGCGCGCGCGGGTTCGCCGTCTCTGTCAGTCGGCGGCGCATCTCCCTGCTCTCGCTCTCTCGCCCGCTCTCTCGCCCGCTCTCTCGCCCGCTCTCCCTCGCTCCGCGCGGGGCGCGCCCGCGAGCGCGGCACTGCAGCGGGACTCGCAGCAGCTTTTGCTTTGTGCGCGCCGAGCGCTGGCACATCAAAGCCTTCCAGTTGCCGCTCCGGCCTTTGACGGCCGCGTCGCAGCCCGGCGCTCAGTCACCGTTCGGTAGCGAGGCCGCGCGCGCGCCGGCTCTCCGCTGCAGCCGACTCCGCGTCCGGCCGACCCGATACCGCTGCAGTCGCGCGAGAGTGTGCCCCGTGCGGTCCCCAGATGCTCGTGGCAGCGGAGCCCCGCCGGCGGGCTGCTGCCCCCTGAGCCCTCGTGCCCGGCTGCGGCTCGGGGCAGCTGCGAGCTGGAGAGCGGCGGCGGCGGCGGCGGCGGCGGCGGCGGCGATGGTCGATGCGCAGCCTCCTCGCGGCCACGCATGCGCCCCGGCGCCGCCGCCGAGGTCGCCGCCGAGGTCGCCGCCGAGGTCGCCGCCGAGGACGTCGCCGCTGAGCCCCCGACGAGGGAAGTGCACCCGGAAGAGGACGCCCCGGAGGACGCCGAGGCGCAGGACCTGAGCCGCTCGGCCGGCCGACCGCCCGCCGCCGAGTCGGCCGGCTACGACGCGGCGCGGGTCTACCTGGCGCACGTGCTCTGCCTGGACTGGCGCCGGCTGCCGGGCCGCCGCGCCGCGGGGCCGCGCGAGCGCGTCTGGCTGGTGGCCGCCGCGGACCGGCTGGGCCGGCACCGCACGCGGCTGCTCGTCGTCGGCCGGCACTGGCGGCCGCGCTGCCTCGAGCACGTCAACATGCTCAGCCAGCCGGTGGTGTACGCCGGCGGGGGCCGCGGCGCGCTCAGCCCCGAGCTCTTCCTCTGGTGGTTCCGGCACGAGTTCGCGCCCGCGGCGCTGGCCCTGCACCCGGAGGGCGCGCTGCTGGTGGCCGCGCGCTCCGAGCGCCTGCCCGCCGCCGGCCTGGAGGCGGGCCGCGCGCGGCTGCTGCTCGTGCCGGCGGACTCGCTGGACCCGCGGCCCGTGGCGGACGAGCTGCGCGCCGGGCTGGCGGCCGCGCTGCTCGCCGGCGCCCTGGCCGAGGCGCGCATGCGGGACGCGCCCGCCGCCGAGTCGCTGGACGACTACCTGGCCGGCGTGACGCTGAAGGAGGCCTTCGCCGAGCTGCACCGCGCCTGGCTGGCCGTGCGGCCCGAGAGCTTCGGCCGCTGCTGGGGGGCGCCCGCGGAGGAGCGCGAGGCCGAGCCGGCCCTCGCCGCGGAGCTGCGCCGGCTGTGCCTCGAGGCCGCCGGGCTGCGCGTCGACGAGGAGGACCTGCGGCGCTGGCTGCGCGACGAGGAGCGCCACGAGGAGCGCGACGAGGAGACGGCGCCGGTCAAGAGCGAGCCCGAGGCGGAGGAGCCGGCGCCGGGGCCCCGCGAGGTCGCGGGCCTGCTGTCGCGGGTGCTGCGCTGGATGGAGACCGAGCCCCTGGAGCCCGGCCTGCTGCTGGCGGCCAGGGCGATGCGCGCCACCGCCGTCCTCCTGGTAAGCCGGCGCGCGCGCAGGGAAGCGCTTCGCCTATCGATCGCGCCTGCCTGCGGCGTACGCCACAGTATGGAAACGAGCCGAGGGGCGCGCGGCGAGGGGCGAGGAGGGGTGGAGTGACCTCTCGCGAGTCCCTCCTTCGCGCTCCCCGTCGCCGATGCGCTCCGGGCTAATTAGCTTTGTCGAAGTCGAGAGCGGGCACTCGACTTTCAATGAATCCGCCGCGGGTAAACGCGGCGAGGATTGGCCAGCTGCGTCGTAAACAGGCGAATAATAATCTCTCCCCGAGCCTTTTTCCGCGCCGAGCGCGCCGAGGAAGCTTATTACGCGAATAACGCCGAATCCGCAGTCGGCAGTCGCGCGGCGGGCGACAGAGCCGGCGCCTCGCGTTCTTTATTCATTTGGCGCACACGCGGAAAAGCGCGTTCGGCTGCGCGCAGGCGGGAGCTGGCGGAGATCAAAGGCCCGCTCCTAGGCGCGCAACGTCGCAGCGCGTATAGGTATACATCCGGAGCCAACGCGAAAGGGGTGAAGCTCCAATTTGCCATGCAAACTTGCAAACTCGCGGCGAAAACGTCGTTGGCTCTCCCCCCGAGCGGAAAACCGGCTTTCGCGAGTAGGGTTTTCGCCCTCGGCCCGCGCGCATGTTGGCTGATGTTGCTCGAGTGGCATGTTTTTTCTCATGTTCTTCTCCTTCTCTGTTGCAGGCGAGCAAGATGGGACTGACGGGGACGCACCCGAGCGGGCTGCCGTTCTTCTGCTCGAACGGGGAGCACCTGACGCAGCCGCCGCCCGCGCACATGGGCATACCGCCGTACGGAGCCCTGGACGCCGGCAAGGCTGCTGCGGCCGCCGGTGAGTACTGGCCCGCGGGCCACCACCACCACCACCACCACCACAACCACCATCATCCTAGTCACCCAACCTGGAAACAGCTTCTTAGCGCGGCGGCGTCCAGCTCAGGTCAGACACCCGATCCTGCTGCCGCGCGTCCGTCGACCGTCGGCTCGGCGAGTGCAGGCGACAGGCAGCGCAGTCGTTCGAACTTCGTCGTACGCAAGTTCGAATTTCCCGCGGATCGAAATTCACGCGGCGCCATATTGGGTTATGAATTTTCGCGCCAACGAAACTTTGATTGCGGCTCGCGACCGCGGGCGTATGCAGGGCGGAACTCGGAACTTTTTTAGTACCCGCGAGCGCGATATCGTTTTTGAGGCTCGCGCCCGTGCCCGCGCCATTAGCATCGATTTCCGGCCTCGAGTCTTTCGCCGTTTATAATTTTCGCTATAACGCCCGGCGGCGCTCTCTGCTCGAGTTTCAGCGCGCGGCGGAGGGCGCGGGGCGGCCTGCACGTCGGGTATCGATTTCCAATGGCTCGAAAACAGTGCGCGCACCGGAGGCTCCGCCACGACAAAGACGCGTTGACTCAGCGGACAAGGGTATCGGAATCGCAAGCGGCTCGAGTAGGCGAAAAGCCGCGCGCTCCAGGCTTTTATCGCGGCGCGGCCGGAGGAAAATAAGGGAAATATAAGTACCGAGAAGGGAGAGGGGCTGGGCACATCGCGAGCTTCGCCGATGCAAATGCGAGTGGCCCCTTTGAAAGGCCTATAATTGAGGGGCCGGGCTTTGCTCGCGTTTTTTCGCCGAATAAAGGGCGGCCGGGTGTCGCGCGCTCGGAATACGCGGCGGCCCCTCGAACGGGCTGCAGAGACAGCTCTCGCGAATCGGCGTCAAGTAGGAGAATAAGAGGAGAACTCACCATTAGGCTAATCAGCGGGGCTCGCGGCGCGGCCGGCAGGCGGCTCAAGGGGGTTTCATTTCATCTCGGCCTCTCCATTTCCCTCCGCCCAGCCCGCTCCCCTCGAGCGCCCCGCGCTTCTGCATACAGAGCAGTGTGCACGGCACTGGCACTGGCACTGGCACTGGCTCGGCCTGAGGCCTGACCGACGCTTATCAATGCTCGATAAGCCGAGTGCCGCGGCAGCGCGAGCCAAATATTCATCAGCGCCATCAAGCTATATGCGAGAATCCGTTTTTCAAAGGGCGCTTTTGTGCGTAAATTTCTCGCGCGCGCGCCTCAACGAGAGAGCGCTAATTCGAATCGCCGCTTAATTAGCAGTGGGATATGCAGATGCCGACTTTGTCTTGCAAACGAGCAGCGGCTGAATATTATACAAGCTATAAGTAGACAGCCTCGCGCGCGAGTTATTTCCAGTGCAGCTGCGCCGCTGTCGACTCTCCGCGAATTCGTCCAATTAACCGCTCGGCCGTTTACGAGCCTCTATTATGATTTTCTGGAAAACGCAGCAGCAGCAGCAGCAGCAGCAATTGGTCCGCCGTCGTCTTGCATTTCCGCCGTCGCTCCGCAGCGGGAAAAAGCAGCCGTGTACGCGCGACTCTGCAGATTAATGCACTCTCTTAGGAATAATTTCTCGCCCGAGTGCTTTCTCATCTCGCGGAGCGGAGCGAAGAAAGCGCGGCTGCTCGCGGCCTGAAAGCGAGTAGCATCTCGGTGATGAGCGAGGAAAAGCGGACAAAAAGCCGCGGCAGCCGCGCCCGTCGCTCCGCGCGCTCCTTTGCACTCTGGCTGGCTCCGAGGCTGGCTCCGAGGCTGGCTCCGCATCGGGGGGTGGGGGCGAGGGCTGATTATAATGAGCCCTTTCATTTTTCCCCTTTTACGTGTAATTGATTCGAATGCGCGCGTCGAGGGTCGCGATTCTCGAGGAATTCTCGGGGAATTCAATGCCGATCGAGTGCCTGTACAGTGTACACTGTACGGTTGGCAAATCGGAGGCGGAAAAGGCGGCCCTTATTTTACATGGGTACTCGAAACAGCCCGGCTGCCGCTCTGCCGCTCGATCGGGGGCTCGCGCTCGATTAGCCCGTTCTTATGCCTCGTCTTGCAGCGTGTGCCGGCGCCGCCGTCTACGTGAAGGAAATGCGGGAAACAGCGAGAGGCAACTGAAAGCGGGAGGCTGCCTCGTTCGGGAATAAAAGAGTAATTTTCCGGCTGGTGAGGCGCCGATAATGGGGTTGCAGACTGCCGAGTCGACTGGAAAGTGATTAAGCACACATGACAGAGCCCGGCGTCGCCGATTCGCCAGGATACGTGCCCGCTCTCTCCCTCTCCGTCTTTCGCTCTCCGGCGCGCGAGTAATTCAGCGCGCGATCGATCGACTCGCGGCGGAACGAGAGTCGCGCGCTTGCGGTGGAAAACAAGCCGCGCTCGGCGGCACGCGCCTCGTTACGCGGCGGGAGACGGCTCGGATCGACGAGTGGCTCGATCGCGAAAAGCCACGCGCGCGCCTTGACCGAGCTCGCCTGCAGGGCTGCAAGAGGGATTACGTAAAACCGCCGGCTACATTGGCTTCATCGAGTTTCGCCACGCGGCCGTCCCTTACGAAGCCAATTGTTCTCGAATCTCGTTGCTCGTTGCCGAAGGCGCTGGAGCTTCGTTTCCTCGTTGTGCGCGCGGTTACCACGCAAGACCACCAAATCGCTGCACCTGCCCGCGCGTCCATTCCTGTTTCCGGTCGCGCGCCGCTCGCAAATCGATCTCGATAGTCGTCGCGACGCGTAAACGGTTGCTCGCCGCAGGTGGCACTTGCTCACTTGCTCATTTCGAAGCAAGGCAGCCTCGAACGACGAGGATCATCATGCGGGGGCCCGGGGCTGCGGCCGCCGATGAGTATAAATGAGCTTTGATGCAGTGCAGCGCAGCGCAGGAGTCTAAAGAAAGAAGAATCTAAAGCCAGCGTCTTTTTCCAGGTCTGACGAGGGCGCCGATGTACCCGTTCTCCACGGGCCAGTACGCCTATCCCATGCTCAGTCCGGAAATGACGCAAGTCGCTTCCTGGTAAGTACGAGGAGCGCTAGCTTCTGTATATCATACATACGATCGCGTATATAATAGTTAATTGGCTCGGCCGCCTCCTTTCTTCCACTTCTGATCGATATTCGCGCGCGATAAGCCGGACGCACACAGACGAGACTCGCAGGAGAGAAAAGAGGCAGAAGATAGCGCCGGCGGTCATCCTCTCAGTTCCGGTCTATTAGACCGTGTGCGGGCACTCGAGCGGACTCACTTAGAGACCGCTCCGCAGCGGCGGAGTACACTTGTTATTTGCTCTCTGCCCGCGAGACTCGAGTCACTGCTCGAGCGCCCGCGCCGGGCCGAATTGGCGAATTGAGGAATTGAGATTTTTCACGGCCGATTAGGCAGTAGAGGCCTCTTTCCTCAATTACGTCGATCTCTCGATTCGGTCGATTCCTCCGCGGCTAATCGAGTCATGTTCTCTTGCAGGCACACGCCGAGCATGTACCCGATCTCCCCGGCGAGCGCCGGATTCCGAAGTCCCTACCCCACGAGTCTGCCCATCACTAGTTCGAGTTTGCCCAGGTCAGTATGCGCGCATTACACAATATACAATTATGCATGACTCGATTCACTCGGACTCACTCGACGACGAATCAAATAACAAATAAATAATGCCCCTCTGTTTCTCTTGCAGTGATCTCTACCGGTTCTCGCCGACGGGCCTGATGCCGCCTCACCCCGGCCTGAGTCCGCACGCGCACGCGCTCGCCTCGCACGCCCTGGTCTCGTCCGCGCCCAAGGCGGACCACTCGAACCTGGACCACAATCACAGGTGAGCCCGCGCTCGAGCACCTCTCCTCGTCCTCTCCCGTCCCACCGTCCGTCGATACTGGCAATACTCGCCAGCACCCCCATGGGTACACGCACTCGCGCACTCTCCCCCGTCCCTATCGGCTATCACCCGTCACCGATAAAAGAGAAAACTGCCGGCGCGCAACAACAAGCCCCCCTGAGAAGAGGCACAGCTGCTGCCGAGTTTCAAGGGCACCCGCGCGAGGGTAGCACTCGCATCGGGTCAGCTCGCAGGACGCTGCATCAACGACTCCATAACTCTGATCGAATGCCGAGCGCCGCGGATTCTACTGCGCCGCCGCCGCTATGACGCTCTCTCTCTCTCTCTCTCTCTCTCTCTCTCTCCCGCCTCCGTCTTCTGGATGCACTCCCTCCCCGCCCGCGCTCTCGCCCATCTCCATCTGCATCCGTCTCCTTCCCCGTCGGACTGCGCGCGTATTGATCATTTACCCTCTTAAACCGATCTCTAATTTCCATCAGTGCCCGTCCCTCTCTCGCTCTCTGCCTCTCTGCGCTCTCTCCCGCCCGCCCCGTCCCCGTGTCCCCGTCTACTACGACATACCGCTGCAGGCAGACCGACTGGCGCGTGTTCGAGCGAACGGAGCGTGCTGCAGGAGGATAATTATGCGTCGGAGTCGCACGAGGTCGCGAGCAGCGACGGGCGACGGCAGCGCCGCGGCAGCGAAGCCCGCCAAAAATGGGATTTTCACCCCCCGGCGAATTATATACTGGGCTCGACGCGGCGGCGGCGGCGGGCGGGGGATGCCAGACAGAGACGCACTTACAGAGACAGACAGACAGAGAGACGGGCCGATATATAGCTGGCCTGGCGGGTGGAGGAGTGCGCGCGCATGCGAGCTAGCGGAGAGAGAGAGAGAGAAGAGAAGCGCCATGATTGCAATGATGGGCCGACGGGTCGTGGCACCGCCGCCCACCGCCGCGGATAATCAATCGAAACATCGCTCTCCGACGATATTGCCATGGCGCGACGCGGACAAGTGTCCCGAGTACCGCTGTCACTACTGCTGCCGTCGCCGACGCCGCCGCTGCTGAGTCCTGGCCCGAGACGATGTCCTCCCACTGCTGCGCGGCTCTTCTAGCCGCCCGACGTCCTTCTGCTTCTGCCCTGCGCGCGATGAGGACTGCCGCGGCCTCGACGACCCGCGAGCGTCTCGGGACAGCCTGCACCGAGCATCCCGGGGCTCCTTTGTTTACGCTCGACGCGAGTGCGACACGCCAGACCCTCCGCGGCCGCCCGGCGATCCAGTGAACGAAGACTGCGTGCTTACTGCTTCGCCAGGGACTCTGCCCAAGTATTATCACTGCTGAGGACCGACTCCCGCGCGATTATGGACTTTGCCGAGCGAGCCTTCCCGTGAAGCGAAACCGATAAGCCTCCAAGGCGATGGAGCCCGAATGCCTGGAGCCATTGAACCTAGTCATAAAGAAGGATAGCAACAGCCCACCAGCTGAGCCTGAGCTGCCCGAGAAGAGCACCACTCCTGTTCCTGTCGACAGCAAGGACTGCACCAAGACTGCGGAGGAAGACAAGTTCGAGTCCAAGATCCAAGACAACATGACCATCCTGCAGGAGGCTGTCAAGTCCGGAGAGGCAGGTGCACCTGCCACGGACCAAAAGTTCCTCACCGCACTCTACATGAGCAGTCTCATGCAAATGTCCAATGCCTCTGCTCTGAGAAACGTCTCCCCGACTCCCTACAATGTCCAGCAGAACTTTATGCAGTTGCTGGCCATGGTGGAGGCCAGGCATCGTATGTGGCAGCAGCTCAGCTGGTCGGTGCCACCCAACTTCCTTCGAAACCCTGTCGGACTACCTCAGCCCTACTATGATGGTGCTCTGACAAACTTGAACGAACAGCTGTGCAATTCACCCAACTCTCTTGTCTCCTATCCTTCCTTGCCCACCACCAAAAATGAACCAACTAGTCCCGAAACAAAACAAACTTTTTTCAAACGGTACTTCATTGCTCAAATCTTCAACAACTCCTGCCAATGACATTTGCTAACTTACTCTGCTCTCGTTACAGGTCTACGATAGAACAGAAAAATTCGTCGTCGTTACCTGCTGACAACACAAAAAATCAAGATACGGGGCAGCAAAATAATCAAGGTATCAAAACATGCACTTCTGTAAATTTTACTCCAACTACTAATTCAATACAATGTGTTGTAGCGTGTGCTGGTTAGGCTCATACAAGCCTAACCTCACACTTGTTGGTTAGCCTCCTTTCTCTAATCGTGCCCCTCACAGAAACTGCTGACTATTTCTAGTTACGCATCTTGAAATCTGCACATGAAAATGCAGCTCACCCCCAGCTTTCTGATAGTCAGCAGTTCGAGTAGCCAAATCTGATCAAACATCAAAACTAACCTCTGCTTCTCCTCTTTTTTTGCAGACAAAAAGAAACCTCACATTAAAAAACCTTTGAATGCATTTATGCTGTACATGAAGGAGATGAGGGCGAAGGTAGTGGCAGAATGTACCTTAAAAGAGAGTGCTGCGATAAACCAAATTCTAGGGAGAAGGGTAAGTTATCCAGGCTTGTTGCATCAAGATTGACTTTACATCGAGGCAACGAGTATGAAATTTTTCACTATAGATGCTCCATACTTATTGATAATATTTGCAAATCAGCCTTGATGTAAATGTAATCAATAAACTTTGAGATCAAATTTTTGCATTCTCTTGAAAGTTTGATGACTTGCAAAAAAAAAAAAAACATAATAATAATAATAATAATAATAATAATAATAAATGTGCAAAAATTAGTCTCAAAAAACGCGAAGCTTTGTACAGGCTGCGAAGTTTCGAGGGTCGTAAATAAACGCATGAAGTCTAACGCTTTTTTAGAGAAAAAGAAAACAAAGCAATAAGAGTTGTTGTTTTTTTATACAAGTAACACAAATAATCAGTCAGTATATTAGCACTAATAGAGTATTGTAGGTGGGATCTTAGAAATGGATGAGCAGAGTCAGTAACGCTTAATGTGGGTGGGAAGGGCTTAAAGGGTATTAACTTTGAAAGGTGATTTTTTGAAAAAAGAGACGTACGTATTAATGGCAAAAAATTGAACGCTTTTGGGGGTGTGTACAAACAGTGGCATTCGCTAAGTCGAGAGGAGCAGCAGCGATATTATGAGGCGGCCAGGCACGAACGCCAACTGCATCAACAGCGATATCCCGGCTGGAGCGCCAGGGATAACTACGGATACGGCAGCAAGAAGAAGAAGAGGAAGAAAGAGCGATCCGCGGATCCCGCCGGAGGTACCACTTTCCAGTGCTAGAACAGCAGGCCCTTATAACTCATGCATATGCATATATACTATATATATATATATACACACACACATATATATATATATATATATATATCTTACAATAATCACTATAGTTTTACCTGTTGGTTCAATTGAAACGATCAAAGTCTCTGTGCGCTTCTCTTTTCGTTGTTTCAGTTCTTTTTTTCTGTACTCTCTTTGATGATGATGATGTTGATGATAATGATGATGATAATAATGATGATGATGATGATGATGATGATGATGACGGTAACTATGAAATGACTGATACCTAACGTACTGTGCTTGCAAAGCAACGATGCAGCGCCTCTACGAAATTGAACGTGTACTTTCCAATTAATTTCTATCTCTATCTAACTATACGATTGGATTGTCTGTGGGGGGAATCCTGTGGAGCGTTCAAAGTTAACTCTCTTTCTCTATCTACCTTCTATGCCGCGTTCTACTATTAAATAATTGCATATCTGGCCAACTCCCTAAAGCGGTATTCGTCAAATCAGTCGAGAAAAAAAGAAATATCATTTAATGATAGTATAAGAAGCAGTCCAGTACGTACTTTGTGCAGGACGTGTGCGTAATGTGTGTCAAGAGCCTGGAACTCACGCCGGCTTTTTGTTGTAACTTTTGGTTGTGTATTGTGCAGAGTATTGAGTAGGAAACGTGCAGAGAGATGAAACCATCCGTCTGTACGTTTCCGCGTGTATTTTTAATATAAATATACTTGAACGTTTGGAATGCGCGTGTTCAGGCAAAGTTTGCGATCGAATCAATGGGTCGGTCAATTAATTCGAGAACTCGAGGCCAAATCTCTCGTAACTTTTGTTTGAACAAACGAATCCACAACGTTTCACAGGTGAAAGTTCGTAGTGATCTGAGCTCGCAATAACTCTAACGCTTGCACGTGTTAAGTACCTTTAGTTATTTCTAGAGCAGTGTGTCGGGCGACGAGTGTACAGTAATATATATATATATATATATATATATATATATATATATGTATTATACGCATAGGGGGGCACGATGCGAGACCGCAAACCCTGCGTGTGTGTGTGCGTGTGCCGTCGCGCTCTGTAGTTATTCTCTTTATTTTCCAGGGCTTAATTAACGAGGCACGAAGAAAGACGAAGAGACGACCGAGGCTCACAAGCCGCAAGAAAGCTCTCTCGGCGCAATGGCGCCTCTTCATCTTTCTTCGGTCAGCCTCGTCGTTGTGCAGTCGGGGCACCTTTGGCAACTGAGACGGATGATACGGACGTATAATACTAATGCAGCTTGTACAATTGTGCCAAGTTATATTCAACTATTGCAAAGTCATGAGAGCTTTAAATTTAATCGCGCGTAAATGATCAGCTGGGACAATATTAGGCTGTTCTTCTAGCACTTGAAACGGAAAGTAGGGACCCCAATGTCTTAGCGAAATGCCGTTGTATACTTATGCACAAATATTATATACATCATATACATATACGTCTAATTAGGATAATTACAGTAGGAACTGCAATATAATCATAAACATAACATGCCAATAGACAAACTAGATGAAAGCCTTTATTTGCATATTTATATCTATACATATAGCTACACACATCTAACTCGAGTAAAAGCAGCCAATATCACATAATACAAGCCACATATTAATGTATTTTTAATAATTAAAAATGAGCGGGTGGCGGCAGTAGCATTAGTGGAACTTTTTGTCTTGATTGCCTTGATTTAAAAGAAGCAAAAAAAAAAAAAAAAACAAAAACAAAAAAAAAAGAAATACAAAAAGAAAGCATCAATAGTCATTGAGTCAATGTAAGCAATCCTTTTTAAAAGAAGTGTTTTGATTCTCTCTCTCGTTATGGCACGCGCCTAGGGCGAGACGAACAGGCCAAGTATTATGAAATGGCGCGACGGGAGAGCAGTTGCCACATGCAGACTGTACCCTGACTGGTCTTCCCGCGCAAAACCACCGAACTAAGAAGAGGAAGCGCAAACAAGACACAAACAGTGATCCTGGAGGTACTCACATGCCTCGATCCACACATTCTGCTATACGACTTTTCCCTCATTCCGCACCCCCACCCCCACCCCCACCCCACGAGAACCAAGCCCTAGTTCTAATATATTATATACTGTTATAATTATATATTAATATATTGTTTTTTTTCATTATTGATTACATTATATATATATATCTCTATATATTACATATACCTTATACACTTATACATTATGTTGCATGTTTGCCCCGATTGGGGGTTTTGGGTCGATATATATATATATATATTTATATTATATTGTTATATATTTATATATATATATATATATTTACATACATATCAATATCTCGCATATAAAATACACCAAAAATCGTGCGTGAGCGTGTGTATGAATATATCACTGTTGTAAACTTCTGTGACTGCGCGCACACATGGCAACAATATAGTATATAATGAACAGTATATATATATTTTTTTTTTATCTCTGACAAAAGTACCAAGTAATACACGTGCACGCACGCGCACATGCATATTATACTACATTTATTATATTAATTATTATATACGTATACAACTTTGGGGACGCTGGCCATCTTGCATTTTACAGGGACCTACTCCACGCAAATCAGACAATCCTGAAGCGTTTAATTTCTCTTAGTATCTTTATGCTCTATCTTTACTCACTTACTTACTTACTTACTTACTTACTTATTTACTTTTTTCTTTCATCTCTTTCTAATCTGTATTCTTTATCAATACTTTATTTTCAACGTTTCTTTCTGTCTCTAACTATGTTTTTCAATGTCTCTTAGTTCTATTTTGTATAATCGATTACGACGTTCTTTCCTTTGATCGTTTCAATGCTGCCTGTTTTTTTCCTTCGATTTTCTTTGTTTCCTGTTTTTTTTTTGTTTTTGTTTTATCTAGTTTTTTTTTTGACACTTTTTTTTATTCACGTTTAGTCACTGCCTTGATAGTCTTGATATTTCACGTTTTCTGTTTGCCATCAATTTATCACAATGTCCCCACCTCGTACACAGCACTAGTATCCCTTTCCATTCGCTAGCCTATAAAGCTTCAATTCCACCTGAGATTTGTATGATTATTTCAAACATTATTCACGTCGATATTCCAAACGCTTATGCGGACCATTACAGAAACAACGATGTGTAGTTTTTTCAATTCGCTTGAGCACTTTTCTGAAGCAATTTGGAGTGTGTTGTAAAGAACGTTTCTTTGTTTTGTTATTTTCGTAAACGTTTTATTCTAAAGTTGAACATTTCTTTGGAACACTCAGCCAGACATTTGTTAGAAGCACCAAACTTTTCTGCACGTTTACGTCACAATTCTTACTTCATTCGATGATTTTGTATTATTTTTACTACAGGAGGTTCTTCCCTAAATCAGCTATTTCGCGAGCACTAAGTTCGTGCAGCGATCTCATAAAACCTTTTAAATAGAATTTCGGGAAGATCCTGACGATGCGTAGAGATCGATTGATATCGGATCCAAGCACGAATTAGTATACACTTGACAATATGACTTATCACATCTGCTATTAGTAGTGGCTTTTATTATATTCTTCTTGCTTAGAAAAGTAATCACACACACCATCATCAGAGTCACACCCTGTCCCCATACCAGTCTCTGAATGACATCCTCCCCAGTAACTAAAATTACTGCCTATACTTGCATAATCCACATCTTTCTGTTCTCTGATATACTTTAATAAATTATGACAATGAAAAGTAACTCATCTATTCTCTGTAATTCCTCTTCAATCTAGAAATGCCTTCGACACTCAACGCTTTCACGATGGGCGATTTAGTCCAAGCAGCGAACGCGTTTGGTGTCGATCGCGTTTTCGTAATATCGCAATTAAAAAAAAAGAGCAACAAACTAATGATCGTCTTTTTCGCTTTCGCAGGTAACAACATGAAAAAGTGCCGAGCCAGGTTCGGACTGGATCAGCAAAGCCAGTGGTGCAAGCCCTGCAGGTACGTCCATCAGTTCACGCTGACTGTTGTTAAAGATAGTAATACAATTGTGTACGCACTTGACCGAAATTTACCTTGCTGCGATGAAGTGCGAAAGCTCGCAACATGTACATTTTTTCTCTCCTTGTTGAAGTTGAAAGCCGCGATTCTTTTGACACGAGTCTGGTAGAAAGTTGGTTAGTTTGAAAAAGCGGCGAAAGCCGGAAACGAAACATCTGGCACGAGCCGGGGCGCTCGCTGGCAAATGTTCCGTTTCCAAGCAAGTGACAGAGTGTATAAAAATTGTGCAACCCATAGCGGGATAGAGCGATCGCTTGGAAGTTTTCGTCACCCACATGCAGACGAAAATGAGTAAACAGAGCGGTACAGCAAGTTTGAGACTTGTGCGCGCGGGGATGCGAGAATCCGTCAGAAAATGTGTCTTCCAATGAAATGAATAAATAAATAAATCTCTCATTATTCCTCGCTTTGTGGTAGTAAATAATATGCATACGCGTACACGTACGCGTGCGTAACATTATATACTCGATCACATTGGAGTATCACGAGATTGGATCGCGTCTCTTCTGTCTACTGCTTGTAAATATAGTAATGTTCTTAGATAGACGCAGAGCCCGCGGAGAGAAGGCGTTCTCTCTCCGTCTGTCGCATAAGGGCGGGAAAGGTCGCCGCCGCGTTTTTTTGACGCACAAGATCACTCAAAGGCACGCAAGCACGATAGTCCAGCATCACAGCAATACAGCATACTTTGAGTGGTCGGAAGGAGCCTACCGCAGAGGCAGACGCGGGCCTGTTGGCGCACTCTATCGTAGTCTAATTTGCAACTCATTAACTTGTACTGTCCACATTTAGAGCCACTAACTGCTGTAATGACTTGTTCGTAATACGTATATCATATAATATCTCGATCCTCACTCACGCAGTACGAAAACAAAAGAGATCGCCGGCCCTCTCAACGCCCCGGCTCCCGGCTGGGCATATTAATTGTCAGACAATAATGTCATTAAAGGGGCGAACAGCCTGCATTTCGATTTGAAACGAAAATTTGGACAGGACGGACTGTGACGGTTGGGAGACATATTTTCTGAGGTGCTAACGATCAGGCGCTGCGTGTGGATGACGAAAAGGCCAGAGGAGAGGAAAGATGGCTTAGGTTGCGTGCGACGAGATGAAGAAATGTAAAAAAGAAATGAAAATGAAAATGAAAAAAGAAAAAAAGAAAAAAAGAAAAGAGAAAAAAGAAAAAAGAAAGAAAACAGATGGAGACTAGTGCGAGAGCGCCCCTTTAATGGCTGGTGGTTGGTTTTGGCAGCCCAGTGGAGCATGGAGCGGGGATGGGCATCCACGCGAGCATAATCCATCACGGCGTGGGGAGTAGCGCGGGTGGTGGCGCGGGCGGCGGCGCTGGGGTCGGCGGTGGCGGCGGCCCGAACAGCCAGGCCCAGCCGGCGAACGCCGCGGCGCCGGTGCCCCAGAACCCCAACACCGCCTCCAACGCCTCCTCGCCTCAGCAAGAACCCACTTATGTTAATCTCTAGTCAAGCCTATCGCCTCCCTTCTACTGCAACACTTCTTCTTAAAACAGTGGTCAGTCCCGACACTCAAGCCAACTGCGGGGCCCTGACTCGCTTCCTCCGTTCACCGCACCGCACTCTGCACTGTGTTATGTACTACTTCATAGGCATTGCATTCTACCATGTCGTCTTGTATAATAACGTGCTCTCTTTCGCGGACTGCAGTCCTTTGGCGGCGGCGGCGCGAGACCGGTGAAGCGAGGGGCCCCCTTATGCTCGCATTGTTTCTCATTGTTGTGGCTCTTTACGGCTTATATTATTGTTACTTTGTTACGTTATAGTTGCTGTTGTTGTTGTTCTTATTATTTCTTCTCTATGTTTTTATTTTCTTCCATGGTTTCAACATTTATTTACTCAGTGTTGCCCTTAGCATGGCTGATGTATATCTATATAAGTTTTATTTGTCATTATGTATTTTCGTTGCGAGTAAACCTTTAACTGCGCGGTTCTCTCTCTCTCTCTCTCTCTCTCTCTCTCTCTCTCTCTCTCTCTCTCTCTCTCTCTCTCTTTTTCTTTTCTCTTTTTTTCNCTCTCTCTATGCAATATATTATAGTCTCGGAACGTTTTATAATATTATTAATATTGTGAACATACATACTATCCATATATATATATACATGAATTTTTGTCCAGTTTTAGCATGACGACTCTCTCTTTCTCTCTGCCCCCCCCCCTCTCTCTCTCTCTCTCTCTCTCTCTGATGCTGAACAATCGCAGTCGACACTATGACGATGTGTTTTTGTTTGCTCGGCAACGCGCATTGTTTTCTCTCTGTGCGTTTGTCAAGCGCACGACACGAAATAAGAAGCAGTCGATTTCCGCCTGGGAGATGAATAATGAGAGCCAATGGCAGAGCGGTGAACTGTCCCGACTGCATCGCCGCTGATCGTCGTATACATAATAGACGCGATCGAGTCACGCGTTGGAGACTGCTCACCCTCCACTTAAATTCGCTCACTTCTTCGCGCGCGCGAGTACTCGACACTTTTCCTTCGGCTCACATTGCATACATCACTATACCACACTGCTGGGTGTGATTTCGAGTTTCCTTTTCGCTCTCACTAATATTTCCACGAGTTTTTCGTTGATTGTGCTTGTCCGCCTAACAAACGCACGCGCGCGCGCGCACACACACACGAGACAACGCGTGACGAGACAACGCGTACTTATCAAACAAAATTTTCGTTGTTTTTTTCAAGCATGGCCTTTTCAGCGAGTGGATTGCAATTTTTGATGTTGTCGTTTTTTTATTATTATTATTATGACGCATGATGTGTAATGAGATAATGATGATGACACACGTATTATAAACATCCCTTAGTTGCGCCGTACGTTGCTACATCTATATGACATTAACAATATATATTATGTATGATTATTATTTTATACTATGATGAAGCATATAATATATAACATATTGAACATATATAATATTACAAGAATCGTGCGGGGAGCGCGCATGCCTATACATACATGATAGATGAGAGCGCATCGCTGTGTGTATACATGTGTAGCCCTAGATGATTTTCTTTGAGAATTGCGACTATTATAATTGTCCTGTGTAGGTGTACTCGTAGCTCGGGGGGTGTGAGGCGGCGCGAGGACCAGGTGTCTCTAATGTGTCTCTGCTTTGTGCTTTGCAGGCGTAAGAAGAAATGTATCAGGTACATGGGGGAGGGAGGAGAGGGCGACGGCGACGGCGACGGGGACGGCGACGACGACCACTCGGAGGACAACCTGGGCAGCGTGGGCGAGGCGGGCACGCCCGAGGACGACGAGTCGCTGAGCAGCCCCGGCGGCCTGTCGGGTTTATCTAGTCTGGCGAGTCCCTCGCTGGTGCTGCCCTCGCCCTCGAGCCTGGCCAGCCCCTGCCCGTTGACGCCTCCCGTCCTCGTTCAGCAGGGGCCCAGCGGCCATCAGCCGCAGCACCAGCCTCAGACTCAACAGCAGCAGCAGCAGCAGCAGCAGCAGCAGCAGCCACCTCAGCAGCCACCTCAGCAGCCACCCCAGCAGCAGCAGCAGCCAGCGACGCCGCACCGCAACCCCGTAGGGACGAACCCCCACGACATCAACAATCCGCTGAGCGTGAACCAGCTGACGGGCCAGTGCATCAAGACCGAGCAGCCGGGCCCACAGCCCTCCAACCCAGCGATAAGCGTCACGTAGCCCCGGCTGCGGCTCGCAGCTCGCGGCGCCGGAGTTCGAAGCCCGCCCGCACCGTGGCGACGGCCCCTCATCACCGCGACGCGACGACGCACAAATACTCAGGACTCGCGCTGTCCTTCTTACGTTGTGATGCCAATGACTGACCAAGTCATGTTCCTGTGCCAGGTACTATATTCTATTAGGAGTCTACATAGCGGACCCCAGACGTTAGCTCAACGACCTTTATTATTATTATTATTATTAATATTAATTAATATTATTATTATTACTATTGCCTTTATTACTATTATTAATATTATTATTATTATTATTATTATTTTTATTTGTATTTTTATTTTTATTCATATTATCTACTCATTTTATTATCAAAAGCGCCTCACGTGTCCAACACCCTTGACTGGCCTCCCATACCTTGTACAATTGTCGTTTGTTATTTTTTTGAAAGTCTATGTGTAGCGCCGATATCCCCCTTCCTCTCCCCTATATACTCCCTCACTCAACGCGCGCGCATGTCGAGTGATTTGCTCTTACCCGATAGCTTTCTTTTAAGTCTTCCAACGCGAAAGCAAAAACGACGATAAGAAAAATTCTCTATTGTACGATATAAATTCCGCGAAATTTTAGAGATTGAAAAATTTTATCGCCAATGTTTTCAGCGTATTTTTTTACGTTTTTAAAGAAGTTTTAGCGTTAAGTGGGAAGCTCCGCGAGACGCGGCATTCCTTGATATATTGGTCTGAGTATTTTTATCCAGTGACTCGTTTTATCGTTCTTTTTTTTTTTACTTTTATTTTAATACTTTTCGTTCTTTTTCGTGTCAAGTTTTTAAGTTACTCGCTCGTACGCGCACAAATCGGCGAAAGGCAGTTGCCGACGAGAGAACCATCCTCTTTCCTCCCTGCCGTTTCTCTTTCGTTAAACATTCCCGACACTAACGAGGAAAATATCTGCTAGGGCGAGGTTTTGTGTTGTCAAGCGAAAAATTGAGTACTGTCCAACCGAACAATATTGCAGGCTGCTCGCAGAAGGTTGCTGCGCTTCTGATTGCGATGTAAACATTATTATAACGATATACCATGGCGCTGACGATCAAACGTGAAAAGACAGTTTTTTTTTATTATTATTATTTTATTCTCTTGACTACGTAGTTTTGTTGCAACCGTGCAATTTGTGATGCGTTTTTAGAGTTTCGTTGTTCAAAGTGAAAAATCATCAAATCAATCAAACTTGTAATTATTACATTTGTATTCTGATCTGGTATGGATAACGATTGTACTACTCCTGCGCGAGTGATGAGGCCTGTGCAAGAGCGTCATTGCCGATATGAGCTTTCAGTGCAATTCGATACAAAAAAAAAACATTTCAGTTCTGTTTGTTTTTTACCATTTCACCAACCAAAAACACGCAATAGAAGGCATATGTACGAAGGTTCGTTAGAATGCAGCTATTGTATATAATAAATACGTTTAAGATGCATTTATATTGTGAAAATGGGAAAGTGCAATGGAGAACTGGCGACTATGAGAAATTCTGTATATGCTAGGGATAGGGGTCGAAAACGGGGATAATAAATCTTGAGTGTGTATAGTGTTGGGAAAGTAATTTTCTTGACTGAATATAATGTCTATATAGCGAATAAAAAAAAAAAACGTAAAATGCTGTAACCCGTCACTGAATAGTAAACTAAACGTGCCATAATGACATCATGCCAATAATACCGATAATTTTTTTACATTGTCGTCTCTCTGTCTGCATTATGTGTGAAACATTTCAAAAAAATCTTTTGTAATGCTTGAACTGTTTTAAGGCGTTTAAGTCTTAGTTGTGTTTTACGTTTTAGTGCGTTATCTACCGTTTTATAGTTTTTTATTACTTTCTTATTTAACAAAGAACATATGTATGACAAAGTTTTTTATTTTAACCGAATGGAGTATACATATAGCCAAGAAACAAGACTTTATGCACATGCAGTGGAAGAAAATTACTTCCACGCAAAGATTTATAAGTAAATGAGAAATTTTATAACAAAATTTTAAGAAAGGCCTTAAAAAGTTTCTTATTATTCGAATTGTTGCTTAAGGGCCCTTGAAAAATAGCGGTTCCTTGCATCTTAACTTTTGAATCAACCGGTGCACCAATGATGGTGGAGAAACTAAATTAGTATAGTACGATACGAGTGCGCGAAGTAAGTGATAATCACCTACGCGCACGAGTATCGTATACTATTTTTTTACACGAGTGTGCGAATCTACGTTCTTAGCAGATGAGCGTGCGCGAAATTCAGAGTTTCGTACACGCTGTGCGCGAAATTCGGAGTTTCACACACGCTGTGCGTGAAATTCAAAATTTCGCGTACGCTACGCAGCTAGGAGAAATCAAATTTCGAACACAGAGTGTCAAAAAATCACATTTTGCAATTTATAGAGTCAGCATAAGCTTATAAGCTCGCTTACCCGCAGAAAGGGTATAACAAAGAATTACATACATAATTTTCAGCGTCATCGGAGCACCGGTTGATTCAAAAGTTGGGATGCAAGGTACCGCTATTTTCCTCGCTTATTGTATAGCTATATCTATATTCTCGAGGGCCCTTAACCCGTTTCTCAACCACTATTCAGGTTCCCGTTCACAGTCATTCTTTTTAGCTCTTTTGTGAAATCGAATTTTTAGTTTACTTAGTCTCTATTCTTTAGCAATATCAGTGGCCATCAGAAGTCTTGATGAAAAAGAAAACAAAAAAAAAACAAAAAAAAATCATTTTTAGATGTGAAAGGCCCTTGAAACTTATTGATATTGCATTTTTGCATCTCATTATTGAACATAATAGATTTCATTTGCTGTAATTGAAAAATGTAATCTGTAAATCGCGATTTACAAAGACAACTTCGACGTTCACAGGGCTACGAAAGTGTGATACCCAAAACAGTATATTATATATATATATATATATATATATATATATAGAGAGAGAGAGAGAGAGAGAGAGAGAGAGAGAGAGAGAAAAAGGAAGGGCCTGTGGAGTCAGTGATGTTTCTCCAAATAATCGATTGACAATCGTCACCTTTTAGTGAAGTATGAGCACCATGTCGATTGCATAGTCTTCCATTTCTTTATTTGCCACATAAACCAATTAAAATGCGTACACATATGTCGCGAAATCTTCAGGTCCTTGCTTTTTTCATCATGCATTATTCAGCATTGCGACATCGAACATTAGACTCGAGACTGAAGAAAACAAATGCGTACTACAGAGTTATACAGAGTCTTTGTAAGGAGGTACACGAGCTTTGAAAATGGGAATCTTTGTACGTAACTTCGATATACGTAATTAAAAGTAATTGTAAACAAGAGTAATTTTTTCGAGACATTGAAAGTGTATTGTTGAAAATTCTCATGATCACGGTGTATCTCCTTTGAGATGAAAAAAAAAAATCAATACAAAAAGGGGATGCGAGAAGAGAACAGTATGTAAAAGAGATTGAGAACGGCAATTGTGGAACAGAGCGGCAAGAGAAACATAATTACGAAAAAAAACGTGTATCAATATAATGTATGTCTGTGTGTATAATATGAACTTGCCGCTGCGAGCGGAGGGTAGCGATTTCGAGCGGGTGCCAACTGCGTGGTGGCCTATTCGCGATAAGCTCGAGGAGCATAGAGGGTCTTTTATTTGTTGTTTTTCTCTACCGATGCGAGAGAGTAAAAGAGATTAGCGCGTTTTTATAATGAGAGAAGAAAAATGAAAAGAGGAGAGGCGACAAAGTGCTCGCCTCACCTCTTGTGAAGTATAACTTTGTAATTTGACCGAATTGCGAATTTGACAGAATCGCGGGAAAGAAATAAAACTAAATAAATAAATGGACAAGAATTGAAAAAGATAAGCGAAAGCCTTGCATAGCCAGTGGAAAAAGGCGAAGATGATGAGCAGCAGAAAAAAAACAAAAGCGCGCGCCCCGAAACGAACGACTGATCGAATGAGTTTGTCTCGCTTTTGGGCGCGCTTGTATTATATGTAAAGTATGCCCGACAATTCGGCTGCGTTGTACAGTGTTTTCTAAGTATCTAGTTCATAGCATGTAATTGAGACATTGTATTTACGCTAATAAGTGATCTGTATCAAATTCATTCTCGTATAGCTTGTACTCCTACTCATGTAGATGCTAAAAGTGATTTGTGTCATAAAACTATAAATAAAATTAGCAATTTGAGAACGTTGTCGGCAGAGTTGATCTGTTTCATTGAAGTCTCTTATCGCCAAAAATCAATCGTTTCGTCGTTTACTGTTTATTTGTACATTTTTATCTCGTGAAAAAGTGCAAGTCCAGGACTTGCACGGCGTTGAGCGTATAGACCGTGGGTTCTTTGAACGCGAAAAGCCGAATAACAATCTTCGCGAGTTTCTCCACGCTCTCGCACTTAATCAGACAGGCGACTCCATCAAAGGCGTCCTTTTTGAATCCATTTCTATCCGACGGATCGAGGACGTAGAATAGGCCCCAGTGCTCCATAACCGGCAGGGTATAGTTCGCCGTGTGCAGAATCCCGCAGGCGTTGGAGGCGAAAAAGAGGCGCAGCGCGCTGGCCAAGTCGTGTTCCAAGCTGATCCCGGCCGTGAGGTTCTTGCGTAGACAGATCCTGGCTCTGACGTCGCCGACGACGAAAGCTTCGAGTAGCTCGCTCGGCGAGAGGTTGCGCGATCCCGGCTGGACCAGTCGCGCGCACTCGGTGTGCAGGATGTCTCCGTACTTGAGGCAGGCGTCGACGAGTTCGGAGGTCCAGGTGGAGGGAGCGTGTAGACTCGAGACGACGATCGCGACGGCGGATATCGCACAGCTCTGAAGGCCGCGGTTCTCGGAGGGGTACGCGCGGGACGACATGTGACTCGATGCGAGCAGGACTACGCCGAGCTGCTCTTTGTCGATTCGCTCGAAGCAGGTTTCGAGGTCTACCTTCATCGCAGCACGAGGCTGCTCCAGAAGAGACGCAGGTAGGATTGGCGGCATCGGGCAGTCTGTATCGTTTGCCTGCGATCTGCAATTTTCAATTGTATATATGTATATATGTATATATAAATAAATGTTCTCATCTGCGCTTGCAAAATTGCCCGTCCGCGTTTTTTTGTTCCGTTTACCGCAATAGCATTACGAAGAATTTACCCGTTGCTTTCGTTGACTGCTGCTGCTGCTGCTGTATATCCAGCCGGACAAGGCAGAGGCTCGATAGGCACGCTTCTAACGATAACTCGGCTGATCTCGAATCTCGCGTATTTTTCGTCGTCATTGATATTCGCGGCAATCAGCTCATAAAGTGGTTCCATACAAGCGAACCAAACCACACACGACGTTCCTTCGCTGTTGTCGTCCTCGTCGTTTAACCCTGCGCGCATAAGAAGTACAATACAAGATTTTAATCCACACTCACAACGAACCACCGCACAATATGCAAATGCAATATTTCTTTTTGTTTTGCTGAAAACCTTGGTCATTTCGCGGCCTCGGATCATACATGAAATACACTCCATTATCTTTCCATATGGCTACCATAAAGCGGCCAGTTACTAGAATTCCGGCATTGTTATTCTCGAAGAATTTATTAAGTCCTTCCTGCAAAAAAATGGGAGGCGCTGGCGGCGCAGGAACTCGTTTAGTCCTTCCTTTTTTCTTATCTTTCGCCGAGGACTTCCTTTTCGAGGCCTTTCTGCTGCTCCCTCTTTTGCCTTTTTCATCGGGCACCGGAGGAGGATTGGCAACGATCCCTGCGCGCAGTAAAAATATTTATCTTTTTAGCTCAAACTCAACAAGTCAAACTCGCGAATAATGTTCTAATTTACATCCGCCGAGATAATTTTATTCATTGGTCATTCGGTCGGTGCAGAAAAACGCACAAGGAAATGTACGTGTACCTGTGATCGTTTCTTCTTCGACATCTGCGGCAAGAACGTTAACGCCGATGTGAAATATTCTTACAATATCTTTTGGTCTCAACGTGCTCGTCTTTGTGGTATATTTTTGACTTTCGCGATGTACGTTAACGCCGATCGTCAGGATTTCGTCGAGAGTCTTTCTAGTCCAAGTTGAAGGATTTTTTATCACAGCCATGGCAAGGGAAATAATGCAATTAGCTGCCGTCTGGTGTCCCCTGATACTCTCGCTAAATATATCTGACGCTTGGTGAGTAAATCCTCGTAAAATAGCTCTGGCTCTACCTGACAAAGTAGGCAATGTTCAATTGATATAATCGATTCCCTGCTGAAATCCACAATAAACATTCAGTAGTTAGAGAGCCAACATTGTTCTGCAGTTTTATGGTACTGCAGATTGCTATATCAGAAAAGCGTTCCTGCGAAGTCGGCAATCGGCAATAATTTTTTTTAGAGCACATATTCATTTCGTTTAAACAAACCATCTGCGCAAAGATCGACACGATTTCCTCGTTTACTATATATATATATATATATATATTTGTATGACATATTATAATAGATTCATAGAGAGGGACCATAAAACGAAGACCGTTAAAAATGATTACATGCGTATAATAAAAGGTCTGATTTTATAGAGTTTAACTAAATGCTTTTTGCGGATATCCTCGTCGTATACATTTGTTGGTGAAAAATAAATACCTGGTAATTTGCAATAAGCATTAAGAGGTGGGAGGTTCGATGGTCTTACTGCTGGGCTAGGATCGAACTTCCACGGTGGTAACTTGTTCCAGTCAACAACGGCTACACTCGTTATTTCGAAATCACTTTCCATTTTTCCATACGACAGCAGTTGATCGGCTAGCAGAGATACATTCTCTGACCTCGCCAAAGAGGCTCCAGGCTCCAAGCAATAGTAAAAATCGTCGCAGATCCAGATGGCCACGTTGGTAGATTTTGCTATGGTCACGCATCCGGCGACAGATTTTTCGAAAAATCTCGAAAGCCCAGTGCTTATATTCTGAATTTTCGAATTTTGACCGCCGAGTGTTCCAGCTTTTACGCAGTCATGAATTTTCAGATTTATTCTACGATTAGCCAGGAAAAACTCGCTGATTATTTCATTGGGCCGAAAGAATTTGTTCTCTCCGAGGCGAACTGCACTGCGCGAATGTAATTTGTCCCCAGTTACCGTCACTTCATCCAAAATTTCAGCCGACCAATGACGGGGCTCGTAAACCTTGATTCAAAATCCAAGAAATGTGTGTCATTAGGCTCAATTCTGATTACATTGTAAAATACGGGCTACTGCTAATTTTCTAATTGTACATGTTTGAAACAATGCAAAACCACTTTCCAACGCACAAAAAGTGCCCTTCAAATTCAACCAAAAATAGCCATTCTTTAATGACATGCACTTCATTTCTGAAGGCGCAAACGGAAAATCCACATTACTGGGGTGAAAGTAACAGTTTGCGCTTTCAGATATGATCGAAGTACGGGTCGTCGAACAATGCAGGTTAATTTTCGTTGAATTTGGGGGGGCCGAGCTGAAAAAGAGTGTCACACAAGGCACTTTTTGAGTGTTGGAAAGTGATTTTGCATTGTTTTAAAGCCTGTAGAATTGGAGAAAAGGGACCCGGGCGCGTGACCCAACTCTTATTCTTTTTCACCGTTTTTGAGCTGTCAAAGGTGTGTATATTTTTCGTAGAATTCCCCGTATGAACAGTTGCAGGTATATCTATATTACTTTTGAGAAAACGATCGCGATGACGCAAACAGCCGCACTTTGCTTCCCCCGATTTTCTTCGGCGAACATTTCGTTCGCCAAGGAAACGTTGCAATCGATTTTCCAGTATCCTTCGGAGACCTTGGCAAACTTGTACCATCGTTCGTCTGTTATGAAATCTTCGGGAGGTCGCTCAGTTTCGATATATTTATTTTCTATCGTGACGCTGTCAATGGCGAAATCTCCATCTGCTGCATGTTCCAACGCCTCGAGCAAGAATTCAGTCAACGATTGTAGATCGATGTACCAGTGAACAGCTGCGGTTCCACTTTGCTTTCCTCTTGGGTCCATCGTGAAAAATACATTTCCTTCTTTCCAGATCGGCAGCATGACCTAGGAATTAGCGGTTTACGCAATTTGATGCAAAGGTGACTGCAATATATCCGAATGGACCGAATGGTCATATAATATAAAGCGCAAAAGTATATAGCTGGGCAAGTGCGCGGCATACCTGCTCGTATCTGAAAACTCCCATTTTGTTGCCGTTGAAAAAGTCCTGCAAAGCTTTTGCCAATTCGGCGAGCTTTCCCGCGGCAGTTTCCTCTTCGACATCGACAGCTATCTCATTAACGCCGATGAAAAATTCATGCTCAACCACCTCACTCGGCAATAAATAATCTCTGGCGCTCTCCGCGGCGGGATCTTCTTCGTCCGCAATCTCGGGAATGTTCTGTGCGTTTTCCTCGGTGAGCTTGTTGGCCATCTTCAAAATATCGTCGAGCACTTGACGATACCAGAGATGAGGATCGAACAGTTTCGTCGTCGCCAAAGTGACAAGAGCACTCGCCGCTTGCTGTTTGTCTCTGGTCTCCTTTCTGAAGAGGGTCTCGTTGCTCTGACTGAAGCTGCCCGCCAGGAATGCACCGCTGTCGCCCAACGCCGAGTAATTGTTTAGCTCGGGTTTGATCGGCACCGCCTTGTCTTTCTCGATCTCTTCGTCCGTCATGGGTTCGCTGACGCTCGTCACTTGGACCTCGTGAATGAAAAAATCGGGTTTGCTGTTCTCCTCTACTTCGCTTTGGAGCAGCTCAGTCAAAAGAATGGCGATTTCCCGGGGATCGAGGAATCTCAACACGCAGGCCAGTGAATGGACTTTAGCACCGCCGGCTTTCGGCTCGATCATCAGCTGCGCGAACCTTTCATCGGGCTTATCGTGAAACAAATAGTACGCGGCTTCTTTGCTTTTGTCCCTAAGCTCTTCTTCGAATTTCCAGATTGCAAAGTACTTTTTGTTGGCCTCTACGAGGCCGAACCGACGGCTTTCGAAAAAGTGCTTTATTCCGCGCTCCATACTCGGCGGAAACTGCGGCAAGTCCGACTCGCCGGTAGATAGCAAATCGCCGACGATGCACGATTCCTCGAGTTCGATAACCGCTTTGCACTTTTTGTGATAGAGATTTTTTTTCAAATTCTTCAAAACCAAAACCTTTTCCCCGTCATCGACCTGCGCGTTAAATCGTGAGCTAAGTAGTCCCAATTAACGGAAGAATTGCGGATACAGCCTCATCGGTGCAGTGTGCACCACTGGTAATTATTACCTCGTCGCCTGGAGCTGGCGGAATGCACCAATTGTAATAGGCGTCGCCCTCTCGAACGACATCGTCGACATCCTCCCTAGTCCAGTTGGCGGGTGCGATGGTCCTGGCTGAGAGCAGAGCTGCGACAGGCATCGCGAGACCCTGAACTCCGCGGCTGTGCTCCTCGAAGCCCTCGTCCTCGCTGTTCAAGCTGCCCCGAAGAATCCAGCTCTTGCCAGCCACAGCTGGCCTGAAAGAGTTCCAGTCGCGGATTCCCGGCGCGTCGTCAACGATCTCAACCCGGCGGATCGTGAAACGATCGTTTGACTGCGTCGAGTCGAGGTTCTTGAGAAAGTGGCCGCACAGCGAGCTTGGCTTGGGGAACCTGATGACGCAACACTTGCCGATCACCTTTTTCTCTTTACCCGCTGCTGCCTCTTCCTTGCCTTTTTTACCAGCTTATAAGCGAGAATCAGCGATTATTGTTGGTACGTGATAATGTTGGTTGAACTCGGCTATGTTTTCAGCTATATTGATTATATGAGAAATTGGCCACGCGCACGGGCCATTTTTTTCTAATTCCACATGTTTGAAACAATGCAAAACCACTTTATGCCTGCAGGTGACGTACTCTCTTTCTCGGCCACTCAAATCAACGTAAACAGCTATAGCTATCGTTTCGTGCAAACGGAAAATCCATATTACTAAAAGAACCCGATAAGAGCTTCAATTAAAAAGAAAATCGTTAAAAATGCCTGATTTTGTCAAAAGTTGCGTCTAAAATTAAAAAACAGGTACAAATTTCTCGACTTGGAAAAATCCTGATCATGATTTTTCAATTGTATTAGACAACTTTTACTGCTGCAGGTCAAGCATTTTTAACGATTTTTTTTTAAACTTATAAGTCTTAATAACTGTATACTATTTTTTTTTGTTCGCGCTTTCAGAGATTTTAATAAGTATACCTATAGCTACATGCCGTGTTGAACAATGGCTGGTTTTGGTCAACTTTTCGCGTGTTTGAAAGTGATTCTGCATTGTTTTAAACCTGTAGAATTGGAAAAAAGGGGCCCGGGCGCGTGGCCCAACTCTTATTCTTTTTCACCGTTTTTGAGCTGTCAAAGATGTGTATTCTTTTCACAGACAGAATTCCTCGCATACCCTTTTTTTGCTCGAGCACGCGTAAGCCGGACATATCGCAGGACTTGGAGTCGAATAGATAGAAATAATCGTCTTGTGTCCATATGGCGACAGCCGTCGACGAGCATTCGAGCACGCCATCCGTATGCTTTATGAAGAACTCCTCCAGGCCCTGTTTTAAGCTCAGCACCGCTGGATCTTTCGACATTATAGTGCCGACGACCGTCAGCAGGTCCACGTTCACTATCATCTTTCGGTTTTCAATCTTGGCAGAGCGTGTGTCATATATGATATTGCGAGATATTAATTGCGATTATACCAAAAGGTAGCTGTGATAGCAGTAAATTTAAATTACCTCGAATCGCGCGTCGTCCAGATCCGCGGCGGTCATAGTCTTGACGCTCGGTTTGGCGGCTTTGACTTGCGCGAAAACCGCATCTCCCATGGCGAGCACCTCGTCGAGGCTCTTTCTCAGCCAGGTTCTCACGGGATGAACCTTCTTCATGCCGATCGCCATGACGCAGTTGGCCACGCTCTGGGCGCCCTTGGCCTTGTAAGCGTCGCTGCCCTCGTGCGTCCAGCCGTGAAGAATAACCGTCGCGTCCGAGTCTGCGGCCCCCGGTAGGGGAGCGAATGTCGTGGGTACGTTGACCTTGACATCGTCGTACGCGTACCTCTCGTCCGCGACGTCCTGCTCCGCCACCGCCGCCAACTTGGCCTGGATGGCGTAGTTCGTGATCTCGATATTCAGAGGCACCTTCTCGACTGCCGCCGAGCTTATCGTCGCGGCTCTGCTCGGCGCTGGCTTCGCGCAGTCCAGCAGCTCGCAGTCTTGGGGGTCGTCGAAGGGCTTGATGGACTGCAGGAGCTTCTTGTCGACCACGAGGTCGGCCGCATCCTGACTCTGGTACGAGCTCTGGTACTTGCCGCCGCGGCCGATGGGCCTCACCTTGATCAGGCTGACCTTGTCTATGCAGTACCGGGAGTCGAATTGGCGATCGAGGTTAGACAGGAAGACCTCGAGAATGCCCTCGGGCTCCTTGAATCGCATCAAACAGGCGCAGCCGGGCCGACTGCGTTTGCCCCGCTCATCCGAGGGAGCTGGGTCGAAGTAGAAGAAGCCGTCGCCGGCCGGTTGGCTCCAGACCGCGACGGATGTTCCTAAGTCGAGCGACACATTGTATTTGGGTAAGATTTGACTTTTGCTCAATAACTTGCTGTAAAAATCGCGCATGTAACATCAAATTCTGCTGGGGAATGCTGCGCTGCTGCTTAATCACAGTGGATCAGCGTTAGTTGTTTTATTTGTGCTCAACAGTTTACATTCGCCCCTGCACATGTAACAAGCATATAAAAATAAGAGAATAGACGCGTGACTGACAGACTGAAGTCGGGGAAACGCTAGTACAACGAGTTTTAAATCGAAATTTTTTCTCGAAAAATTGGAGCGTTGCGATAATAGTTTGTTGCAAAAACGTTTCTGGAATAATGGCGATAATCTTGTTAGTACGCCAATTATTATGTAGATGACGTCTTCAAATCCACACGTGAAGTATGTCTACTTACATATAAATTTATATTAGCCAAGTGTTTATAAGCCAAGAAGATAGGCTGGGAGGTCTACTGTTATTATTTTTAAGTTTCTATAGGTATCTGGTTTTTTATTGTACTCCAACGTTCCAAATTTGCGAAAAAAATTCTTATTTAAAACTTTGGTTGCACGAACGACTCGTACGGCGACGTTCTAGGTAGTTTTTCAAAACCTTCCTCAGCAACGTATATTTTCAACGAAATGCGACGCTCCTGCAACGTTTTAGCAAGGTTTTCCGCTGCCATAAAGCAACGTTGCATGCAGACTACCTTGAGAGGTGAGAACTCCAAAGCTGCGCGACTCCATCGTCGTCAAGAAGGCCTTGAGGCCGTCGCTCAAACAAGGCGCCCCGACTGCCTCGCTTCGGAGATTCCCAAAGACCAGGCCGGACTCGACGCATATCCTGCACTTGTAGTCCCCGACGAAGAACTCGTCGTGCAGCAGACCGGTCGTCATGTACTCGTCGCTGGCCAATCTGGCCCTCGTCTGGCTCATGCGGAACAGCCGGTCGCCGTAGTCGAGGACGCGGTCGACGAAGCCTCCGGTCCACTTGCGCGGCTCGAGCAGGTGCGCGCAGACCAGAGCCACAGCCGACGCGGCGCTCGCCTGTCGACCTCGGCTTCGCGTCTTGAAGCGCTGGTCCTCCGTCGAACGACCGCCTCGGAGGATCGCCCGGTCCGGCGCTATGAGCTGGAAGTGCTGCCATCGTCCCGCGTCCCTCTTTCGCCCTCTTTTCTCTGGCTTGGCTTCGGTCGCTCTGCGCGTCATAGAGTTATTTCTTATTTCTCCTACCTCTACTCGAGGCAGACTCGAGATCTCTTCGACGAGATGGCTATTCGTAACTCACTCTTCCATTCTGCTTGACTTTTTCACAGATTTTTCTTCGCTTAGAGATCCATACCTCGAACGCCAGTTTTGCAGAATCGCCTCTTGGATCGATGGAAACTGAATTACTGAATACACTTAAAAATTTTGTGCCTCAGAGACCAAAAATGTATTTTTTTGCGCGCGATGGACCAAGACTACATTTTTTTGGTTACACTGACAACAATTTGGAGCCTGAAGTTGTCATACTTGACTGGCTAGGTGACTTGAATTTGCACACGAGACTGTTTTTTAGAAAATGTATCCCTCGTTTTCAATAGTTTTTATTTTTATCTAAAAAAAAAAAAAAAAAAAAAATTGTAATTATTAGCTCTCAACAGATAGTAATAAAAAAATTCTTTGCTCAGAGATGAAGAAAACGCAGGTGGAAGAGCGACAAGTAAAATATATCAAATTTCATGTGAAAGTATAACGTTTTATTTTCTCGAACAGATTCACCATAGCATTGACGAGGTGCGTATAGCTTTAACGTACATACATCTTTCAAAACGGTTCAACGTGCTTTATTATCATCAATAACCGCATATAATATAATTATCAACTTGATTAAACAAAGAGAACGATAAGCAATTGATTATATTTTTTGTTCTATAATGCATTGCACGCGTAACGCGTTCTCATTTCCTCGTGCTTTTTCTCTCGCGCTCTCTTGCTCTCAATTCGTCATTATACTTACACGCTAATACACACGTAACCGCAGCATTGACTCTCTTTCTCTCTCTCTCTCTCTCTCTCTCTCTCTCTCGCGCGCGCGCGCCTGACATACTCGCAAGGTACAGAGCGATACACAATGCCTCGTAAAATTTATATCACACTGCTATTACAAAAATTATAAAGTGTTTAAATTCTTCTTGTAATCATCATCGACGTCGACGTCATCGTCATCGTATCTTTCTACGTAGCATACACTTCTATTGTACCAAGTCTTTGCTCTAAAGCAACGAACGTGTTATATTGGCAGTTTAAAATAAATGGCGGCGTCCTACCTACACACATATTACATACAATTTTTATGTACTTGGATGGAAAATTCTTAAATTGTAACATTAGATTAACATTTTCTTTCGATTTGAACTTAATAATTTACCAATTTTCCAGCTACATCTCTATTAAAATCGTAATAAATAAACGTGATTTGTAGGTAGGACGCCGCCACCTTTGCCCGCGAACCTTATTTTAAACTCCCAATACGCTCCATAATTTACCAAATACAATTTTCCACGTAACTACAACACTGAGGCGCTTGAAAGACTTTTTTTCTGCTTTAGATCGAGGACCGGGAAGAAACTCTGGGGCGAGTGTACGCATTTCTAAGTTATAATACGGAAATTCGATTATTGCCCCACGTGTGTGTGTGTGTGTGTACACACACACACAAACACACACACACCTGTCTTTATGCATAGAAACCCATTAGGAATATCATTATATATTCGTGATCTCTATGCGGTTGATGTGTGATTATACTCGGTGATTTAATTGGCGCGTCGATAACAGCTATACATCTCGTGACGAATGGAAAATTTTATTTCTATTGGTATTATATAATAATATATTAATATAGACAGAGAAAGATTATCGTCAAATTTTCCCTAAAAAAGTTATCACCAATCAAATCACGATTAAAATTTCTCGGAATACTATTGTATTCCGATAACTCGGCATGAATTATTCGAGCATACCTACGAGCGCAAAATCAGAGCTACGTAAAAATTGCAGCGATTTGTACTCGCGAGCTTCTCGCTCGCGGAGACACAAGTGTGCACAGACGTTGAAAAAATACAGTCGTTGGTTTAAAATGTGTGTACAATGACTTGAAATTTCGTATAAATATAACACGGAGGAAATACTTAGCACAGTCTAAGACAAAAATATGTTACTTTTTGAGCTCTTGACAGTTTTAGTTCTTTATAGCATGAATATATAATATTGAAATTTCACGCTTACAAGAGGGGCTGGCGCAAATAAAATCATCGTCAAACTTGATGATTCTTGAATTGTGCCGTAAACTATGTAAATAAAATTTATACACATATTATTCCTGTTACACCTCTGTCGAGAATATGAAAAAAGAAAATAAATAAACACTATAAATATATCGTATATATGTGACAAATATAAAGAAGGATAAAACAAGATTACGTAATTTGGTTTGTTGCAGTGTCACTATCATGCGACGCCATTGATTGATTTTCAAACAGTAGAGGTTCTGGAAAGCCGAGTTTAGTGATAGCACGAGATTTTTTTAATAAGAATTTTATTTTTTGTTCTTTTATTATTCAAATATGGCTGTAAATTTGAACTTACAACTGGCAGATGCAACGTATAAATTCTTACGTTTTTAATTTCCAAGTCTTTGTATACTTATCTCTAATAAATGTAATCTACATCAACAATGGAGGAAAAAGATTTGCATATAATAGTAATAGCAAAAAAGTTGTAATGCTGCGATAAATAGTTTTAAAGCTTATTTTTTGTTCTGTATTAAATGGATATCAAAATCCATTTGCTATATTTATAATTACTCGGATTCCATCAAGACTTTGTTAAACGTAAAAATAATAAAAATAAATCTAAATTGCATCAACATCAATAGTTAGCTTACAGTCATCATATTTATATTATTTACAGGCAACACAAGCAACATTGATCATCTCGAAAACTTCGAAATGCAATGACAAATGTAATTGTAACAAAATTTTGATTCGCTTTTGCAGATCTATATGTACTTTATCTTAAGCCCTCTTTATCCACCTTATTTACAAAATTACGCGCTTATCTAGTTACTTTGCTCGCTTAATCATCTTTTTAACAAGTTACCAAAAAATATCTACACAAAATATATAGGTTTGTATGCACATAAACGCGATCACGCGGGAATTAGCTATTTTATAAACTTTTACAAATCTGCACTTTTTATATTATATTGATTAAACGGCAACTGCAGACGCTAATAAAAAATATTTTGTAACTAAATTACGATCTAAAACATATATTCATAACTTCAACTGATTCACGCGATATATTGATTGCGCATTTAAAAAAGACTCTCTTTTCTTTTAATTGTTTTAAAATAATAAACCGCGCTTCAAATCTAATCTAAAAAAATAGTAATGTTATCAAGCTAATGCATAATAAAGTAATTCAGTCACAACAATAACACAAAGTGCCGATCGCTGTTGCACAGCAATAAAGCTCTTCCAATATCGCGGAAGAATATCAACGTGTGCAACATGTACAAACATATGTGAATACAACTCATGCACACAAGCGCATATCGTATGATATTTCATCTAATCATTTTGTATTTGCAAACGGCACAAATTTTCACAATCTTTGCATAATCTTCACTTAGAGTCTTATCTGCATCACTTAACTGCATATTAACCGCATAACTATCAAACTATTCAACTAGTCACTTCACTTTCTGTTTGCTTGACTTTTAATATTGCAAGTGTCCTGCCAAGTACGATTTTTTTCTTTCAACACAGTTATTATTGTGTCAATGTACCGAAAAATATTACACTTTCCTCAAAACGTTTACATACACGCAGGCGGAGTTCGAGACTCTATACGATGTTTGCGTCCAGAATAGGCCGTATTCGTTACATATACAGATATACCAGTACACATGAACGTTAGTATATACGTTAGCGTATACGCTAACGTTCATGTGTACTGGTATATCTTCTGTATATATAACGAATACGGCCTATTCTGGACGCAGCCTTATAAAACAAAAGCGGACATTTGCTAGTTTAAATTTATGTTTCAGCTTGGAGAACCTTGTCAATCAATTATCATGGTTTGTGTGAATCGAGCAATGTTTAAATTTGCTCTCACCCATAGAACGTCAACTTTTAACTCTACCGATAAACGATACTTGTGTTGTTTTCCTACTACACTACAAGTGTTTAATTCTTATTTTTCTTACGTTCTGTACTGTCCCCAATCGTTGCTGATGAAGACAAGAGCAGTTTCATTAATATACATCGAACATATTCAAATTAAAAAATGAAGGTAAATTTGTACAATTAATCGCAGTATTTCGCAAATTAGCGTTCTGTGCTTCAAGGTTCATTTCATTAGTATAACTTTAAATTGATTATCGAAGAACCCTATAATGTTCTTTGTTGAGATTCTTCTTTTGAATGCTATTCTAATTTTCTTGTATACATAGAACAGATTGTATTTTTCAAAAAGCGACAACACTTTTATTCTTATTACACGATTTCTATGCAAACAATACCTATAGAAAAACTTACCTACAGAACTAGTTTCCAAGAAAAACCAGAAAGTTATTTTTTACTTTTTTTTATCTTGTTCCTAGAACTTGTAAATATAAATAAAATTAAGCGTAATTTTTATTTTTCGTAGGCTTTAAATTAATACACAATTTTTTCCAGTACTTGAGGTAAGTTTTTCTATGAGGAGCATAAAAGTTTACGAATTATTTTTTTTTTCAGTCATAGGATTGATTATGCGCAACATTCTTTACAAGATGATAGTCTGCATTATAATATGTGTACATACATGAAAAAATTCTTGAGCAAATACCAAAATTTGTTGGAATTTTAATATAATTGATCTACAAAGTAAAATTTGTTAAAAGAATACTTTGAAATTGTGAAAAATTGTAGATAGAGCCTGCGACCAAATGTGATTGGTCCCATGAAATCGCAGAATCTAAAGATTGTGTATCAACTACTACTTTTCATGAAACAATTCACGACTGCAGCTATATTACAATCATTAATACAAATTTAACATACCAAATAATAAACCTTGGTTTATGTAAATCTTGCGCAAATCAATTTATCGGGTCAAGTCGTATTCAAGTACCGAATCATCAATGAACAGACAAATCGTAAGAGTCGATAAAAGTGGAAGGTGAGCTGTTCTCACATAAAAAATATCACAATGCACAATTTTTTGAAAACACTACATTATATATTTAATAAACTTCTAATTTTAATTATGAATGGCATATCACGTTCCACCTCACCAACTCTTCAAAAATTGATTGATATATACATTCTGTGTAAGATTTTCTCTACATCTACCGCACTGTAAACATTTTATCAAAACCAAGGAAAGAGTCATAAAATGATAAGACAACAGGACCGTTTGATACGACGGTTGACCGAGCACAGTGGGTTGTTGAGTTGTCCAATATATGTTCAGGCATCAACAGAAATTTTATATCTTTAAGATTTTGTTCATGATCTAGCTTCAGAGTCTGGCGAGAAATCCTACATCGCAGAGGTTTCTCAGTTAAAGAGACTTCATATCATAAGTCTAAGTAAGTATGTACATCAAATATCACCGTGGAAACATAGGCTCCTTTACGAAGCTCAGACAGATATTAACTGTCTCTGTTAGGATGCTTGGCAAGCAATCGTCGAGGCCAGGGCAGAGGCCATTCATATTGTCGTGGAAGTGTACCACTTACGTTTTTCTCAAAATATCTAAACAAAGGGAACCACCAAAGTCGGGCTAAGAAGTTATTCGGTCCATATTGCTGAAAAAAACGAACGTGTTTATTGTATAGATTGAATAAACTTCTTTCGAATTTTTTGTAAAAAGCTTACTTTTAAATGTGCATTATTTGCCATTGTATGGTAGATGTACCATAATCGAGTGGTAACATAGTATGCTATTATAACATCAACAGTGTAATGGCCATGAGAAATTAAAACCATGATAACGCCAACAAATGATGATATTCCAGCAAGCCAGTGAACTGGATGACATTTTTTGGGTGAATCTATAATTTCATTATTATTGATTACATAAATATACATTTATATTTTGAAAAATAGTTTATTCTCAATTATTGCTACTCACATTCCTTGATGATTAGGTAACTAAGTACCAGAACAACAGTATGTCCACTGTATATGAAATCTCCACAATAAGTGTGCTTGCCATTTATTGACAGTCCAAAACCAGAAATAAGTTGAAGAACTCGTTTTGATACAAGTAGGGGACTTGTGTTATTTGCCTTAGGACTACAGTAATAGGTTTTACTAGACATTGGGAGAACTGTGACATACATTGTAATGCTCCTCATCATGTACAATAAACCCATCAATAGGAATATTCGCCTTACTACTATGAATCTATAATTTGATAAAAAAATCAGTATAGCTTTTGCAGGATTATATTCAAAGTTATAGACAATATAATAATGTGCACTATACCTGTGCTTATGAAAAATTATAAAGACTATAGCAGAATTGGACATTATCATAATCAATATCTCAGACACATTGAGTGCCCAATCTTGAGCAGCAACATGATCCAAGACCACATCAGGAAGAGGACCATATGTCGTGCGATCAGGTACACGTTCGTGAACCATTGCAAGGGAAGCAGTGGTCATTATGAAATTCACGACCATAAACAGGAATGCTAAAAGCATCAAACACTGAATTAAAAAATACTCTGTTGATAGTAATACCTGTGTACTAAGCAAATTATTTACCAAAAAATGTTTTCCATTTTTCTTTAGGAAATCTGGGCTCTTCTCTGAGTGGAGCTGGTATGTCAATTTTAATGATGCCACTTCCAGAGACATTTGGTAAGCCTGGATGTCGAATGTGTTCTAGACCGTCTATTTTATCATCTTCTTCGTCTTCGTAATAATCTGAACTGGACCCGACTCCATTCCATTTGTCTTTGCTTTTTATTGGTACACCAGGAAGCAGAGGCTGCCTTTGATAAACATCACTGGATTGCGCCATTCCACTACTGGTGCCATCAACGGCTGCCTCAACGTCTCTATTGTGTTCCTCTTCCCCAGCTCCCAGTGGCTTATCAAAACTTCCGTAATCACTGTGAAGACTTGTGGCTTTAGGATCCAATACCATTCTGAGGAAAGAAATATTACAATACTTAATTTTATTTGATTTTTTTCAAAATCTTTAGTAGTAGAATTAAAACAGCTTTATGATTAAACCATTAATAACAATCAGGTCAAGTTTGGTCATGATTTTGAATGGAAAATGTTCCATCTAAACTTTATACAAGAATATGGAAAAAATAAAAAGAATTCATCAATAATGTATACACACCGGAATTCCCATGGCTTTGCTCAATTACAAAACAGGGAAAATATGACTCAATGATTCATAGATAATTCAAGCTGAGTTATATTGCCGAACATCACTTGCTTAATTAATTGGACCTTCATAGTTGCGCAATGGATGCCCATTTTAAATCAAACAACCGTTTGTATAAAAAAAAAAGAAAAAAAAATTACAGACCATTTTTTTTATTATAAATATCCAAGTTTGAGCTGACTTTTAAAAATTTTATTGTATCAATTACAACATTCACACAGATAGCATCAAGTTCTTGTGAATGTACTATCAATGAAGATAAAACATCCAATGCTGATAATTCTGAATTTCTAGATAATGTTGTGGCTTTCTAGAAAGACTAGCACAACTCAATTTTGTCGCTATTTTTATTTAAAAAAAACAGACTACTTAAAAAGTAAAAGCAAAAATTTTGAGTTGTGCTAGACTTTGTAGGGAGCGACGATATGTACAAGCAATTGGGAAGCAAGGGCTAAAAAACAGTTGAAATTTCAATAAAGAGAGATAGAAAGAGGAAGAAGAGTATATGCGTAGCTTGATACAGCGATGTATAGGAGAGAGGATGAAGAAGCGATAAAGATAATTAATGAATGGCATCTGTAGAAGCTACTAGAACATGGCCGCGTGCTGTTACTTACTCTCCTGCTGTTACAGGTTGAAAAGCAACCGCATGCTGTGTAAAAAGTTTAAGTGTCAACCACTTAATTATTAACGTGGTGCATAAGATAATTGTTGACATGAGCCGCCGTAGCAAGACATTGTACGTTGGCATGTTTTGAAATTCATATTAAAATCCCTGGCAAGGCAACGTGCTTAGGCCTTTGTTTCTTGACACGTACTTTTATATTCGAAGAATATTCACAATTGGTACATTGAACTTGAATCTTGTACATTGTCTGTAGTACAAACATGTTTCACTCGCATGTGTCTTTCTAGCTCCGAAATCACAGCGCTTATATTACATTCGACACTCGAAATTGTCCTGCGCTGTTCAACAACAATGGTAACAAGAATAGAGAAAAAGTATACACAACCGTTGCATAAAAATGAGGCTTATCACACAGAGAGAACGAGTGAAGATTTGGTGTGAAAGCAGTTGAACCAATGGCTCGAGTGAGAAACGCTGGACAATTGGCTGTAATTTTGGAGCAGAAGTCGCTATACAGCAGCAGCGGCCACAGCGTGACGTGCAAACAGCAGCAATCCCAAGTGCAAACTAACAACAAGTGGCTCAAAGAAAAGGCGTTGGGAGCAGAGGGAGAAAGAAAAAGAAGTGCGTCGAATAGGCGCGTTATCAGGGCTATAGGCGCGCGCGGTCTGTACAGGTGTAGGCAGCCGAGTTATTATTAGTCTGATAATCAGGCTTCCCCATACCTTGTGAGTGCAGCAGGCAACTCGACCTTGACGGGTAGCCTTAATTTATGCATTTTAGTGCGATACCAGGTAGGTAATATGTGCGGTCTGCACTGGTCAGCGACACTCGCTGGCGGTTTCGTTCAGCTCAGCTCAACAGTCTGTGCTCTTGTTGCCGACGTTGCCGTCGCCCCGCGCCCGCAGTCTCGCAGCAGTCGCAGCAGCACTGACACCACTTATACATATACAATACACATACACTCTACTTGGGTATAGAAGCCGTGCAACTCTGCGTAATTGGTCAGTTCAACGTACACAACATAACCACATTCTCTTTTTCTCTCTCGAGTCTCAGTAAGTATTTGCGGCGCTCGTGATGCAGACTAGGTAAGTATATACTTATATGCAGAGTCCGCCGAGGCGCAAATACTGCACAAGAACATTCCACCAGCAAGAGCGACGATTAGACAACAAAAAGCCGATGATGGTACGCAGTGCCGACTGCCGAGACTGCGATGCCGAGGCTCGAGAGTGTCGAGAGGAGGGATGCGCTCAGTGTTGGACACAGCTGCCGCGAATGATCGAGACCAGCAGCATAAGTAACTACTAGCATAGGCGACACAGAAAGCAAAGAGGGAACAAGCGCCAGTAACGTACGTAGGTATCCAGAATATCCGCACATAGATCCGATATTTACATTCGCGTACACATAGAAAGAGACGGAGAGTCTTGAAGATGATATAAGAGTTATATAGGTATAGACAGACAGACAGACAGAGGGAGAGAGAGAGAGAGAGAGAGAGAGATATTTAGGAGAAAAAAACTAACCAAACTTGCGTGTTTTTATACAAGTTTTTGGAGAGGGGGTGTGTCAGGTATGTGTGTGTTGTGTGACGTGCGGGTGCATTAATAAACACGGTGTCTATAAAGAAGAGTTGGAGTTGGCGCTTTTTGGTGGCTCAAGAGTTTACGTGAACACTGGGATTTCGTGGCTCGTGCGCTCCGTGCTTCCCTTCAGCTCCGCGGGCCGTAACAACTCTTTTCGCTCGGCGCAGAGTCATGACACACACTGCACACACGCAGCAGCGAGTCAGCGACAGCAGCCGCCTGCCGCAGCCGAACTTCCTGCGCGCGCTTGCCCGTCCGCCGTCGCCCGAGTGCCCCCGTGGGTCGTGTGGCCGTGTCCCGCTAATTAATGCTTATAGGTATATATGTGTGTATATATAAGTTACTCTTTCTCGCGCGCAGTACACTCGACGACAGTCCGTATTACTTATAAGTACTGTATACTTTCGCTCACCAGCCGCCTGCACCGACAAGTCGACAACGACGACAACTCCGAATTACGCCTTTCCGCGTCGAGCCTCGCGCCACGCACACGACCAACGGCGGCGACGAGTTCACTAAATCCTCTTCGCCGCCGCGCGCGAGCTCACTATACTATACTCATTGTGCGCGCGCGCGCGCAAGCGAGCAAGCTGAGCAATTTGCATGTGTACGTACACCTACTAACGTATACTAATACAGTTGTATTGCCATTTGCCCGCACAACACGGCGAATCGGCGAATGGCGATGACGACCACGACTACTTATAGTCTATACTATAGCAGCAGCGAGGCAGCGCTGCTCAGCTTTTCGAGTGCGATCTCGGTGCACCTGTACCGGCGCGCTATACCCAGCCACACGCACGCGCGCGCACGCACACACACACACACACACACACACACACACACACATTGTGAACTAGCTGTGCTCTCCGACTCGTGCGCCTGCGCCGTGAGGCGTGATTTTACGCGACCAGATCGCTCACGCCGCACAGCCCACATAGCATCAGAACGAGACTCGAGTAAGTAGTCGAGTGACTCGAGTCTCGAGTCCATCAGCCTATGACTCCGTCTTTTTCCGCGACTGCATTAGCTCGTGCATTAGTCACAGCGATGACACACCGTATGTAATATAGTATTACACACTCGACCCCCACATGCAATGCCGATAATAATATGTCAAACAACTCGCGAGTCGCGCTGGTCAACGAAAATGGCTGCCGATGAATGATCCACCACGTACATTTCGGCACATCTTCTTCGCTAACGTCGTGTTTTAGCGAACCGTGATTGCTGCGCGTGTGCGCGTGTTTACAAACCCTCGCCTTACAGAGTTCCTCGAAATAGAGCAAAGTCGCGCAAGCCCGCTCGGCCATTACGCTTTGTTTATCAAACAAAAAGCCAGCATTCATCGCGCTATAAGTAATCGCGCTGCCCAGTGTCCGTGCGATGTGTGCCTGTGCACTTGTGCAGTGTTCACTGGTGTTCACTGATGTTCAGTCAGTCAGTTCAGTGTTCTATCTATACACCTATACATAATCTACCTATATATATAGGTATAGGGTATAATAGGTATACAAAGTATGTTTCGTGAACTTGGAGCATTTCACTGCAGAGGCGCGCTTTTCAGCGCGAGATTTCAAGTTCTCGGAAAGCGTTGTCTGCTATTTCTAAAATATTTACTCATTCTAGCGATGATAAAAAAAAAACTAGTTTTTCTGTATGCGCTATAATACGACTGGTGACTCACTGTCGACAACTCATGCGTATTAATAAATTATAAAAGAGCGAATTTCATATATTATATACATGAAAAACGGGTTGATGCCTTGTATACAACATCGTTGGTATTGGAAACATTTGGTTAATTTTCCATGTCAAGTCGTAATTTTATTATTTCTGAAAATCATACAATTTGTGCGTCACATACACGACGGAAGCTGTTTTTAACTCCTCTATATATAGAACACATTTACCATTTTATAGAGATTTCGATAATATCTTTCAAGTTATATATTTCTTTGGTGCAACGATATAATAATAGAGTAAACGTCTATATAATAACTGGCAACTGGGGCACTCGAATTCACCTGCGATAGGTATGCACCTCGTAAGCGTGCTCGGTATCTCGCAACTTGTGTGTGTGTGTGTGTGTGTGTGTGTGTGTGTGTGTGACCCGTATCACGCGGCGCGTTCAACGCGCATGTAAGTTAACTCGCGAGTTTTGTACAATGGAATTTTCTCACCAATATTATAAATCCTTATTTACGGAGGCAGCTTTGATTGGCTATGTGCCATTAAATCACAATTCGCCTTGTCGAGGGCACACTAGCGCCAAATCACCAATGCTAAATCAAATGAGGTGGCGAAAAATTGAATATAAATAATTAGGATGCTCCCATAAGAGCAATGTAATTCATCCTAACTATGTATATTCCATTTTCCGCCACCTCATTTGATTTAGCATTGGTGATTTGGCGCTAGTGTGCATTCGACAAGGCGAATTAAATATCCTTTGAGCCCGTCATCAAGTGAATTTTCAGCCAGAGTATACAAAATATACGTACATTCGTCAACGACGTTTTCCAACGAAAACATACTTAAAGATTTTGTGGATCGAAGCATACGATTTATTACACGCTAGTTAAAAAGAGATTATGCGCGAGCGTTATCAAAACCAAAAAAAAGTTTTTGTTGAAAGAAAAAAGGAATCGGCTTGCGACGCGCGTCGATTAGCATTGATTATCTTGGAACTAGCAGAAATGTAAGTAAATGTTACAACGTATTGCAGGTGTATAACGGCAAATTATGTTGGTTGAAACTATATACGGCAAAGCGTCGGATACCTAGTATATCGCGAGAGAGTTGGATAAGCCAGGCGACTGAATTCTACACCGATAAGATTTATGCCTCCACCTGGACGACAACGTTCGATTCGACTACTTAATCGCGCGCGCGCGCGCGCCCGCAACCTTTGGATACACACAATCGCCTTACCCGTATCGGCGCGAATTAGTCATGTTACGTCGCCAAGTAAGAATGCAGTACGAACGAGGGCGCTGCGAGTTCGTCGTAAAGCGCGCGGGGAATTTAAAAAAAAAAAAGAAAGGAGAGGCCCGGAAATCGGCAGTTTCAGGGTAAGTAAAAAGGCGTTGAGACAAAAAAAAAGCGAGGGACGATAGTCAGACAGCATCGAGCATCCCTGCGAGCATCTACGAGAGAGCTGGTCGTCTACGAGAGAGCTGGTCGTCTACGAGAGAGCTGCGTTTTTTTTCGGCAAAGATCGATCCCCTCCGAAGCCGGTGACGTGTCCCATAGACGATTTTTGGAGCAGCTTCAGGATTTTCTATAGCGAGTGCGAGAGCTCGGGTGTGTTCAATACGACCGATATTGAAAGGTCAAAGGTAAAATATAGCTTGCAATATTTAATCGTTAATATCGACAGGCAGGATATCACGTTTCCTCGGCCGAAAATCATTTCGCACACGATATTGTGTAATGGCGATCTATCGCACACTATAGCGGGACATCGAGTCCTCAGCTACGACATTTCCTCAACCAAAACCTTTTCGCACATAACATTGTGTGAATGCAATCAATCGCATACTATAGCGGGACATCGAGTCCTCAGCTGTAACATACTATATTGCCATTTCGCTATAAAATACGTCTAGAATTCTCAGCCTAGATAGGCAGTCTTATAGACGACATAAATGTAATGCACAAATTTAAATATGCAGATTTCCTCTCGATGAATTGAGAAGAGAAGTCTGTGATCACGGAAACAAGTCAAATCGACGAAGCCTGTCGCTGTAGACTTTGCTCTCATCTCGCTCGTAATATCGCAGCCGACGGAAATGAAATGCGATTAGGATGTGTCGGAATTCCTAAGAGCGTGTCGCTCGCGTGAGTCACGCCGAGCCGAGTGAACGACGGGACTCGATGCCGCAGCCGCGTAAACGGCCTATTCGCGGGACTAGTTATAGGAGAAATGCCGCGGCAAGTGGGTGCAGCTACGAATGCTACGAATGCTACGAATGCTACGACGCGGGGACGATGGTGAAAAGGGCAGAATGTTTGCGTCGAGCGGGGAAAACGCGAGTACACGAGGACGGTAACGTGGGCAGACTAAAAATAAAGGCGGACTCACCTTGCGCTGTGTGTGTGTACCGGGAATCAAAATAAAGAAGAGCCGCGCAAAGAGGCAGCGGCTACGGACTCTCGGCGGTCAGAGGCGGCGCATCGCAGTTCGCGCTGATAAGTAGTCTGATGCACGCACGCACGCACGCACGCACGCACGCACACTGGATGCACCGAATGCAAGAGACTCGAAGAGCGGAATAAGTACTCAAAATACAGCGCACCGGCCGAGCGATGCTGACTCGGAGGAAGCCTGCCGTGCACTGAGCTGCAGCTGACTGAGAGCCACTCGGCCGAACCGAGAGAGCGCCGTTTCGCGCCTCGGTATGACAACATTAAGCGGACCGAGCGGTATACACATTACACACTACGCGCCTTATATTAGTATACCTACTGCGTTGACGCCGTCCGCCGCCGCTCTCGAAATAAGGATTCGCATAGCGTTCGGTCTAGGTAGAGCTAGGGGATGCCCGTATAATTACGCACCGGACTCTGTCCGGAAAACTTGCCTATTACGAGTACGCAGCGCGCTCCACTTTTCCCGCGCACATATGAGTAGCTGTGTACGTTATTTACATTGGACAGGTGATTAACCTTTCGACCGACCCGCGCGTATACTCCATGGCTCGATCACCCGCGATCACCCACCTAAGTACTCTTTTTTCTCCTGTCAAAGTCAAACGAAAACGCTCGCATCTCCGAGTTTGTTCAGCCGTAAATGTTAAATTCAAGCTATTCCGGACGCTATTTGCGACTGCTTCAGCTAATACAGAAATAAAAAAAAAAAAAAAAAACCGTCTCGTACTTTGCAAGAAAAGATTCTCAAGGCCGCGGCCACGTCGTTCTTCGAGTTTTGCAAAATGTTCACATGCACAGAATTCGAGCTGATGATGATCTTCTTTTGAGGAACCGCGGTTACATCACTGCGCGGCTTCAGACAAGTTCCAGAAAACATTAAACGTGCAAAGCGTGTACCCACTCCACAGCCAGATCTTTATCGGATTACCCCGCGCGCGCGATAAGAGATTTAATGGAGCGGCTCTCTATCTATCCGTAGGTGAATATACCTACTATGATATAGAAATATCAGATAGAAATCAATCCCCCGCCGCCTGTTTTTATTATTACACACACGTGACATTGACACTTTTTTCCTCTCTCGCGCGCGTGCGCGCGCATCATTCCGTTCCATCGAGGCAACTTTAAATACCTATACCTAGTATACGTGTACAACAAGTAAACGCATTCCTCAATCAGCAGCGTTATTATATAACAGGACGCGGTGCATAATAGCGCTATAACTTTTTTCAAGTGGCTCCTGCTCTTATAAGGCTTCTTCTGCGTCTTAGCGGTCTTAGATTTACTGCACCTACTCACTATATATATAGTGTCGAACGGCGGTTGAAAGAAAATTGCATAGCACGTATACAGTAGTAGACTGTCGACCTGTTGTGTTTTGTTTGAAAATTAAAAATGCTATATTTAGAAATAGTATAGCGCTCGCAATCGTGCATAGTCTATGCATGCGTGAATGAATGAATGCGTCTCTCGTTATAGTTAACGTTATATAAATCTCGATTTTAAAAATGAAACGCGCAAAAGTTAGCGTGCAGCTCTAGCGAGAGACTTTAAAACTTAATTGATACACAAATTTATTCACTTTTGCAAGCAGTAAACTGATACGCCGCCCGGCCGTGTACGAAGCTATTGAAAAAAGCGCTATTTATTTTAGAACGCGTGCGCGCGCGTACCTTGCAGGGAATAATGCAATATCAGGATTGCGTCGTATCCTATACACATCGCTTTATTTTACTGGTTGTATAATTAGGTGCTGTTACTTATTAACTTATATTATCAAAGTCCAATTTCAAACAATACCCGCCATATCGTCTGATTATTTTGCAAGAAATGTGTGGCGTTTCTTTGATAATAACAATACGTACATTAGTATAGGTGTATCTCTGCAGTATAGATCGTTTGGAAACAGCACGAATCTGGATGACTATTGTTCTACTGCACAATAACGAACTGGAAAAAATAAATCTGCCGTGCGCATAAGTAGTCGATCGCAGCTAACGAGGTTTTCTTTTAATGCGGCTTTGATCGAAACTTAAAACTATTGTTCCATTTTGCAATGAGCAATGTGTATTGTAAATGGATTAAAAAGAAACAGTAGGTATATTTTACGCGTGGCAATTTTGTTATCGCTACCGCCGACGACAAAAGTGTTTTGAGTATTTAAGTAGTACTTTTGAGGAAGAAAATGAATTAATATTTTTCGTTTGCTACTACCTATATACGTACAGTTGTCTTGTTTTTCGTTTTCTTGAAAAATCAGCTGCGCTATATGGACTTTTCTAGCGTGACTAATGCGCGGACAGAAAAAAATGAAAATTAAATCAAAGGAATATAATATACACATCGGTCGTTTGTTATCGCCAGTCTCATAAATCAGGAAGTTATCAGCAATTTGTTTTATCTATTCCAGATGTACGATATGCAAGTCTAAAAAAATGCCGAACACACGGAACGTGAAAAAAATCGCTCCGAGAATCGCTCGCAAACCGTGCCTGGGGAATAGTTGGCTTTTTATTTTATAGCACTGTGTGGCATAAATCCGCAACTATGTTATGCCTATCCGTGGCATAAACAGTCCATTATTGCACCTCGCTACGTTCGGGCGCTAACTGTACGATGCAAAAATGGACTGTTTAGGCCTGCACGGATAGGCGTGACAGTGCTATAAAATAGCGTAAGATACTCGTGGTATAAATAGTCCGATACGACCTGGTACGACACGGCGTTTAGCTCGACCTTAATGGACTAAGTATTTATGCCACTTGTATCGTAATATACTATTTGAAAGCTAAAAATAAATCACTATCTTTTCTTTGACAGTATAAGGTATTTTTGTTTAAATAATATATCGACTCTTCTGCAGCCTGTATCACTGGATGTCGCCGGTGCGAAATTTGGATCAGGCCGCGCCGGGACTCGTCTGTATATATACCAGCAGCGCGCGCGAGTCTACGTTCTCTGGAATGAAAAGATGTGACCTAATGCAATGATTCAAGGAGAACTGGTATAGTCTAGGCGTGATCAGATTGTGCATGCTTTAAGCATGAGCGTCTCAAGGCGCTTTTCGCGGAGAAATTGTAAACATAATATGTATTATAGGTATAGCGAGCTTTGCGCAACATAGACGTCATTCCTGAAATGATGATCGATTGATATTTTTGGGATTGTAATATACGCATACGCCTGTGAGTATACGTATATTACGTACGACGGTATTGATTTAGACGAATTTACGTTGGGGACATGAGCGTTCCTGGAACCGCGGAATACGTGTACCAGATATTACGCCCGAAAAGTATACGACATATGACACAAATAGTATTATTTCTAATCGGTCGAGTATACCTAAACGTAACGATTTAATCACCGCAACCAATAAGCGATAAAAATACAATATTGTTCTGCCAAATGCTCGAGTGGTGGCATTGAAAGAGCGAAAACATCGTAACGGAGCTGCGCATAAATCCATTGCGGGAGTTTGGGAAATTCCAGAGAATCGCAAATGGATTACTATTTTGGCTCGGCGCGCTTTGCGTGCGATGGAGGAGCTAGGGCGGCGAAACATACGAGTTAATTCGAGAGTCGCGACGTGGCGCCAATAAAGTATGACCGTACACGCGAAATTTATCGCAGAGAGACTCGGTGGCGCCGGCGCGCGGCCAACCCCTTCTAGAACGGTTCGCCAGCTTCCCCTGAATGTAGGACCATATAATATTATATAATAGTTATAGCTATATGGTAATTATGGTATGATGTCACGCTACGCGTAAACGCGCGTAAGCGCGCTTGCACTCAGCACTCCCGATTATGCAGCGGCCGTGATATTGATTTTAAAAGGCTGATGAAATATTTAAGTAGAGCGCAAGTGGATGCGAGCGAGATGGAGCAGAGCGCAGATGAGTGTTCATTAATGAGAGAAAAAAAGCAAGCGGCAATGATGGAACGTCCGGGAATACCTATCTAACCTATCGATCCGGCGATGAATCAGAGCGACGACCGCGCGAGTTCTAAATTTGTCTACGCGCGCGTACAGGAGTAAGTAGCAGCAAGCGGACAGAGGCAGGAAGACAGACAGGCAGACAGCGGTTATAGCGGAAATTCAGCGGAAATTCAACGGAAATTCAACGGAAATTCAACTCTTCGGCGTCATGCAAATCGACCGGCGGCTCACCTAAGCAGGGCCTTTCTCCAGCAGTAGTCCGTCTCGATAACGAGCAGCTGCAATCTCATTATATAGGTGGACTTCATCCAGGATGGCATTTAATCATTTATCTTATCCGTTGTATGTAAGTGCGCACATCGCTGGCGTCGGCGGTGAGTACGCGTTCCAATTCGTATCTCTGCAGCTGCCACTGATGTATACTACCTGCGGTACTATGCGCTGTTCCGATTTTCCATCCTATTTAATCATCGATTATCGAATTTCGAATCGGCCGATGCCGCATCGACGCGCACACGCGCACTCTGCGTATCAAGTGTTGTGTTGGTTGCGCGCGCTCGACGTTTCAGATGATGAATTATCGCTCGTTCGATCGGGAGAACAAAGGCCGGGAGGAAAAAACGGTCTTCGGTGCGTGAACGGAGCTGAGCTATGCTCGAGCGCCTCGTCGAGCGCCTCGTCGAGCGCGCGTCATGATCGCCTCGATGATCGCCTCGATGATCGCGGCGCGAGCCGTGCACGAGGCCATTCACGAAAAACGCTGGGGCATCTGCTTCTTGTATGCGTCGAACGTCGATGGCAGCAGCAGCAGCAGCAGCAGCAGCAGCAGCAGCAGCAGCAGCAGCAACCAAGATCTGCGTAAGTACGGGGACGAATGGACGATCCTCTCGCGTGTGCGGCAACGGCGCTCGTCGTCGGCGAACTGCGCGCTCGCGAGTCGCGCTCGCTGCTGAGTGCTGATGGTACCTATACTATTTTGCCGTGCCGTCTGTATACCTTATACTTACGCCGGCAGCACGCAAGCGCGACCGAAAATTCGTCGACGTCGCCACTCGCCCTCGGCGCCGCGAACCGATCGATTTTCGGCCGCAGTGAGCGTGACGTCATCGCTGCCGCTGATGCTGTCCGACTGTGGTCCGACACTGCACGCACACAAAGTCACGAACACGTGGGAGCGCGGCGCGCGCAGTCCCATTCAACTATTCAAGAGCGGACCTTACCTTCGACTGCGTTCTGCTCTTCTCACTGTTCCATGTTCCATCACAATTCACATTCGCACACGCGACCACGCCAAAGGCCAAGGACCGTCGCGCGCGCCTTTCCTTATCCTTTCCCTTACAATGCTCCTTTTATTCCTGTATACGACTATAAGTAGCGATTCCTTCTTTTCGCTTCTAGAACGTGCGCCGCCGGTTCCTCGTCGGGGATATGAGCAGACCCTGCGGTACTTTCATTCATCTGCTTACTTATATAATTATTTAGGGTAACATAATTATTATGTCCTTTTATCTCGACCTCGATTGTTTTTTTGTTTTTTGCTTGTGCTTTTCACTATCGAGTTTGGCTCAATTACGAGACTTTCTACATTATTTGCACTTTTGCTAGAGGAAATTCGCTTGCGGGGCTGAAATTGAACAACTTGTCGAATCTCTTTGGATAAAACCCGAGTAAAAGGAACGTATAACCATGGCAGTATGATCTATATGACTGCAAGGTTGCCCATGTAATTTTTTGACACCCAACTGGTGTAAATTTACAGATCCCTTATTATTCCAAAACTTTTTGATTTTATTTATTTTTACATAACATGGCTCGAGTGAGAAACTTAAATAGGGGAAGAAAGGGCTGAACCCTGTGAAAAAACTTTTGACTCTTTTAACTCACTTATTTTTTTTATTTATCATATAATTTTGCGCTCTCCCCTATATGATTGCCATAAATCCTAATAAGAAATAATAAAATAAAAAAATTTGATTCTTGACTTTGACTTTGTGCATTCTGTATTACCTATACATTAAAAAAATTGTATTGTGTATCGTGTACATTATAAAAAAAATGTAAAAATAAATAATCATCAGAATAGATTTCTAAAAATTTAAATTATAATGCTATTAAATTATAAAGCACGATGCTATGATGGATTGATCGACTCGGCATTCCGATTTTGTAGAATGTAAAGAACAAACAAAAAAACTCGATTATGATCATAAAATAAAGATTTTGTTTTATAGCTCGGTATCTTTAGTGCAAAAAATAAATCAACATATTTTCTTGTATAGTCCGTTATTGAAGATGGTAAGGGTTTTCTATAAATATTTTTAAACAAAAATAAGTATTTGTGTAGTATAGTAATAATAGTTTTTATTATTTACAAGTAAAAAACTAATATATGTATATATATGTGTGTATATATATTTATTTTTCAACAATTCATAATGTCAAAATAGCTCTTTTCAGAGCTTTTTCCTTGTTTTTCCGTTTGCTGTTTTTCTTCTTTTGGCTTTTAGTAGCCTCTTTAAACAGCTGAATTCCCTCATTTTCTTCAATTACACGTTGCATATAAGCCATTCCGTACAAATTAAATCCAAGGGTATCCTAAGTTTGGAATATAAATTTTTATTTTTTAATTAAATGTTTTTATTCACGCCTTAACTATAATAGCCACTTTATTATTAACCTGAAAAGCGGGGTTAATTTTTAATACTCTCATATATTTTACTCCTGCGTTCCCGCAAATACGGATGTAATGGTACATTACTAACGATACGTGTGACCAAGTGGTACTTTATTGCCCGCATTTGAAAATATTTTGAATTCGTCGTATAGGCATTTGTAATACTTATATTCCAACAAGAGCGTGGTTGCCGTGTCAAAAAATAGTCAGGTCGAACCTGCTTAATAAATAAAAATAAAAAAATAAATAAATAACTTCCACGCGTTACATAAAATATGGTGTGCACCAAGGGACAAGTGGGCTTTTTGACCTCACGTGGTTGCACTACTATAATCTGCTCACTCGCCTTGACTCGTACTTCAAACGCCACACTCGGTCTAAAAATGCCCACTTTACGCCCTTGGTAAACAATATACTATATTCCCGCAAAAGACTTGTATTTTTTTTTAAATTTTCAAAAATTTTTAATTAAAAATGTTTTGTTTCTTATTGACAGTAAGTGTACGGAGACAATATAATCCAACTTTTCAAGTTAACAAAGTGGCTACAAGGTTAAGATGTGAATAAAGTTCTATATGCAACACGAGAGTAAAGTCAGTTATTCGCTCGAGTGATTACTCGCTTCGCTCGGGCAGTAAATCCATCCGCGAGAACAATCTACACCTTTACTCCCTTGTTGGACAATGTACTATCAACAGCGTATAAACTCTGAATAAAAAAAATAAAGCATAAATTCATACCCTTAACGACGAAACTTGTTGCAGAGCAAGAGATTTGATTTCTTCAATTTGAGATAGAAGTTCTTGACTGGCGACAATCGGTCCATGATGTGCTTGAATTAAGCTCAATGTTAATTTTGCCACTATTTCTGCTTGATATTGACTTTTTAATAGACTCGGTAACATCCGCAGAATTTCACATGCAGCTGAATACGGCAGTAAAAATAGAGCTTCGTCGAAATCACTGTGTTAAAATTATTTAATTATACAATGTTTATTTAACATAGAAAATATTTAATCATCCTTTTAATTTTAAAGTTTACTATTTACCTTGCACGAACTCTTTTGACGGTTTCTAATAAAAATTCTTCAACAGTATTGCATTTGTATGCTTGCATTAATAATGGTAATGGTGGCATCGGATTTGGTGGGACAACAGTTGAACATTCTTCCTTGTACGCTTTGCATATGTCCAAACACTCGAGAATTAACTCAGCCTTAAACACGCAAGATTATTTAGAAAATATTCATTAATAGCATAACAAACAACTGATTCGCATAAAATATTTTTTACCGCTTTTTCACTGTTAACTGTTTTCCGTGTAGGTAAAATTTGATTTTTTTGACCTTGGACCGCTGTCGCCTCGCCTGTTACTAATTCATTTTCTTGTTTTTCTCTTTCCTCTTCTCCTTCATCTTCCAGAACTAAAATTTCTGAACTTTTTTCATAAATCCGTATTACTTTGTCGGAACCACAAGAAGCAGCGTAAGCTCCGTTAGGCGATACGGCACAGTTATACGCTTGTCCAGTGTGACCCTAATAAAGTAAAAGTTTTTGTTATACACTTTTAATATGATTTCAATTCAAATTATGTAGTAGAATTCATTTACTTGTAATGTGACGATTTTTTGGAAATTGTCAGCATCCCATTCTTTGACTTTTCCATCTTTTCCACAAGTAAATAGGTAATGGGTTTTTGGCACAAACGCAATTCCTGTTACAGAATCGTCATGTGCGAATAATGATTTATGACAGTCGCCAAAATCTAAACCCCAAATTTTAATGTTACGATCGGCTGAGCCAGTTGCAATCAATGTAGAATCACTAGAAATATCCATACATAAAACCGGTAATTTGTGGCCATATAAAGATACAAAAAACTAAAAAACCAAGGACAAGATTATACATATGTTTGATTAAGTTCAACAAATTATGTTTAGTTATGAAAAAATAAGGATTTAATAATTCTTACTTTGAATGTATCAAGAAAGAAGATCTTAACTGTTGAATCTAACAATGCAACAGCTACAAATCTATTATTAGGACTTATCCTGACGCAAAGTACACTTTCTTCTAATTTTAAAGTTTTATAGTGAATCACAGAAAGTACTTTGGCTTTGCTTTCACTCTCAGGATCTTCAACAAGTTCGAATTGCCAAAATTTTACAGTTTTATCTCCCCCACCACTGACAACACCTTTCTGAAAAGTATTTTAAATTGTTCATACTAAAATAATTCATGCTTCTAATATGAAGAATATTTTATTCCGCACACCCAACCGAAATGATCCCTTTTTCCCTGCAAAGCGGGGTAAAAGAAACATATTTTTCTCAAAAACTCGTTTTTCAGAGTAACAGTAAAATTAGCAGGGCAAAAATAACATTTTTTCAAAAAAAATTTGAAAAATGTTTCAACACTGCTTTTTAGGATTAAAAAGTGGCCTTTTGGTCAAGAGTGGTATAGAATACTACATGCAAAACTGGACAAAGGTAGATTTTTCCCTTGAGTGATGATTATACTGCCCTTAGCAAAAATTTTTTTCCCGAGGGTGCGTTTTATCGCTTCGCTCGGACAGTAAATACCCGCGAGAAAAATCTGCTACTTTTCCCCTTGTTGCATAATGTACTATAATTAATTTACCAAAGTTGGCAATAAAGTAACGCTCCATAATTCATTTTCATGAGCTGGTATTTCTTCTAGAATGTCACCTGCTGCAATGTCAATAATTAGCATTTTTCCACTCTTCAAACCAACAATTAAATGTCGATCACCAGGTACAAATGTAACACTTAATGCATATCCACATTCTACTGTTCTTAAACATGTTAGCGTAGGCCTGAAACAAAACATGGACTACGTGACTTCGAAATGAAATTAGCACAAGATAAGGCTATGTGAAAGGTTTGTGTAGATCAGACGATGAACTTAAGCCATCAATGAAAAAGTGCTATTTTAATTTTAATAATTATAAAAAATACCTGTTCCATAATTTTACAGAGTCTCCACTAACAGTAGCAAATGCTAAATTATCTGAACTAAAACAAACTGCTCTAACTTCAGTTCGATGACCATGAGAACTTAATGTTCGAAGGAGTTGTGGTTCAGCAGTTTTTTCTGTGACTGCTAAGGAATGGAGCTCAATTGTGTTGTTGCTTACATTTGTACATATCTGAAAGAGAATATTTTTTTATCACTTTTAATATTGATAATTCGTAAGAAACAGAAAATAACTCACTCTAAGTTCATCCCCTCTTCCCATAATTAGATCTAGTGCTTTTGCCTTAGCGGAAACTTTTATAACTGAGAGTCTGTTGATTTGATCCCTTAAGATTGTATCTAATTCAGCTTCCTGCAACTTCTCTTTCATCTTCTCATCACTGTTAACAATATACATAAATAAGAATAATTTTCATAAAAGATAGGTAGATTTAATAAAATTTTTACTTACGAAGCTGCTTTCTTTTTTAATTTATCTAAACGTTTTGATTTTTTCGTTTTAATTTGATCTTCGGGTAAAAAGTGAAATAACTCTACTGTATTGTCAGTACCATGACATCCAACAATTTGTCCACTGTGATCTACTGTTAATGAATTTATTCTTCCTTTGCCTACCCTCACAATATTGCCAATTTTAGCACAACGCAGTGGGTATTTCTAAATAAATGTTAAAATAATAATAAAAACGTAATATTGTCAAATGCTTGTCAATTAACTTATTTTACATAAAGTTCTTCCAAACTATGATTGCATTTAAAGGGACAAGCAGAGGTTAAACACTACAATATTAAGTTTCACTAGCTGACGAGCTTGTAGAAATTTTTCTGCTAAAGAATCTTAAAATATAAATTATTTACTTCAAACTAATAATTATTAGAGGTATTTTGCCGCATGCACAATTCTGAGTAATCACTAGATCACTAGACCACATCAAAAATATTTTTCCAGTTTTTTTGCTTCTTTACAAAATATTCTAAAACGGACTGAATTATTTAAAATCAAAATGTTATTTAATTTTTGATACCTATTTTACGTTAGTTTTAAACAAGAAGGATATGTATGAATAATACAATTAATAAGTTATACTAAAATTAATTAACCAGGCTTAAGAAGAAGTGATCCATTTAAGTTCTAGTATACATCAAAAGGTATCGAAAAAGACAGAATTTTTTTTTAGATCCAGTTGCTCCAAATTGTGCACACCAAAGTGACTAATAAAAGAAGTGCCATATTGATTATTCGTTTACAAAAAAAAATAATTTATATTTTAAGGTTCTGAATGTCATAATTTATAGGTATTATCTATATAAATTGATCGCATTAATAGAAAAATTTCCACAAGCTTTACATTAGTATAATTCATTTTTTAGCTTTTATCAAGGCCTTTAAAAATAAAAACTTTAATCATTTGTTTACCATATCTGCTTCATCGCCATCATCTTCTATTGCTAAATTAGGTAATTGTATATTTCCATCTGATTTTAGAATATCAGCAAAATAAATTTTCCATATCTGCAATTCACGATCATTGCATCCAGATACTAAATATTCGTCATCTTTAACTAATGAAAAACCCCAAACCTGCATAGTAAGATCTTGTATTAAAAAAATAATATTTAAATAATATGAAGAATTCTAATAAATTCAAAAGTTACCTCGGAACGATGACCTATAAGAGTTTTAAAATTATGCTCATTGTCAAGGTCCCAGAATTTTATAAATGTATCTTTACTAGAACTAATGACAATGTTATGATCACGCATGAAGGCAACTTTAGTTATAACACCTTTATGCCCCACTAATCTACAAATTCCATTTTCCGCAACAACGTCCCAAACAATGATATCTGTATCCTAAAAAATGATTTCATAATTTAATTCCAATAAGCACCTGCTTATATTTTAGTTTGATTTACAATGAATTGTAAAAATTTTTAAAATGAACCTTGGATCCTGATACTAAACGATGTCCTAAATGATCATATGCCAGGGATGTGACTTCAGAGCGATGTCCAACGAATACACTGACATTTTCAGCTGAACGCAAGTCAAAAGTTTTCACAGAACCATCATCGTAGCCTGCAGCTATCTGCCTTTTATTGGGAGAAGACGCTAAGCATGTTACATTAGCTTTTTCACCAGATAACACTTGCACCTATACAGAGAAACCAAGAGATTGTTTATAACTAAAATATAACAAAATAAAATAAAAAAATCACTGTACTCTTTCATACTTTTTCTCCAAGACGAAGATCCCAAATGTAAACATGTTCACAAGCACCAACAGCTACAAATCTTCCTTCCTGACCTTCTAATGTTACAAATACTATATTACAATTATTGTCAGCTATCAAATTTAAATTTCCTCCAGGAACGTATCTCAAATATTGTTTGGTAAGACCCATTGTTCTTCTTTGTAGTGTTGTGTGTATATATATAAACGAGATGTAGACTTTCAAATTTCAAGTCAATATTTCTATTTGATGTTTGAAATTACTGTTTTCGAAATCTGGCATTACTATAACATGATTAACTAAAATTATAATCGTACATAGCAATTTCCGAAAAATAACCCACGTGGTTTTTTATTTGGTGCAGCTCGGCATATCGTATGCTCAACTCCAACAGAGAATATAGAAATACTGTTCTTATATAGAAGGTCGGATCCCGGGATTTCGTGAAGCCAATCTCGGGGGGCCCTGCTGTTTAGTTCAGCCCCCCATAAGGCAGATGGCGCGTCGAATGTAGCTTATTCAGAATGGGCGCGGGTTTAGCGTATTTGAAATTCGTAACATGCATTATATTACACAGAGAATAGTAATTAAATGCATTTGTTTATAATAATAAATTATAAATCAAATAACCTTATTTACACGAAATAATACACCCAAAGTATTCTTATGAATAAAGTGCATAAAAATAAAGTTGAAGCAACGATAGTGAATACAAAAAAAATACATAACATACCCTGCTCTTAGCTAATGTCAATAATTTTGCCATGCATAAATTTACATATATAATGACTGTTTATTACAATGATACTTAACCATATACATATTATGATATTGAGTGATTATAAATTATGTGCTGACAACTTGTTGACACTACTCAATGGAAACCAACGGGAAGGTGGCAGGTTTTCTTCCATTAGGAAAGGATAGTGAAAAGGAGTATGTACAGATTAATTAAGGATATATGACATGTTAGTATACATATAGTTAATATATACATATATACATAAACAGAGCGACCGGCTTGCGCTGCGATCTGAAAAAAATTTAGTACAGCCTCGGCTTAGCCTGCAAACTGCATCTGAAAAAAAAATTGTTAGTAAAGTCTCGGTTGGGTCTGCAAACTGCATCTGAAAAAAAAATTTATTAGTAAAGCCTCGGCTTGGTCTGCAAACCGCATCTGAAAACACACTTAATTATGCGTCTTGCGCTCGTAACATCGTCGACCGATCATTCTGATATGTTGACATATGCCTGATAAACTTTTTGTTTATCAAACTTATAGTCAACAGAATGAGGGAGGCTTTCCCTGTGGCTACCTAGACCCACATCGGCGTTCGATGAATACCATGACCTCGTTTTCTAGGTAGGTTACTGCATCTGTTCTGGAACCAAACCTATAGAAAAATAACGCATAACGAGGTCATTAACTTAATTTAATAAATTAATTAGTATAAAATATTCGCAATACATATAATATTTACAATACATACAATAGTTACAAATCATGCACTGCATCTCTTCTGGAACCAAACCTACAGAAAAATAACGCATAACGAGGTCATTAACTTAATCTAAAAAATTAATTAATATAAAATATTCGCAATACATATAATTACAATATATACAATAGTTACAAATCATGCAATTTTTACATTGAATTATGTCGCAAAACTAAGTAATTAGAAATTAAGTGATTAAACAATAGTGAAGAATAATAATTTTCCGAAAATATTGTCAAAAATCTTATGATGTTAATTTGAGTAATTTGGCATTCGGTTTATTTGTGAATGAATAATTGCGTTTATTATCAGAATCACGATAATCAGCACATATCCATTTCAAAAAGTAAAAAATATGTACTCTGACGAATTGTTTGATGATATATTTTCTATGCTCTGTACAGTCGTTTTCAACCCAAAAAGATTCAAAGTTTGCCATAATAACGTTTCCAATGAATTCAATTAATTTTGAAGCAATGTTGTTTTCTGTATAGTGCAAATAAAATTCTGTTTCAAAAACTTGATAGGCTTTTAAAATAATTGAATAAAATTGATCTGAAGGAACTTTTAAGTTACCAAGCTCGTTTTCAGGAATAGCGTAAGCTTTCCAAAAAATTAATGTATCACTTTTATTTTTGAAATTACGATTCTCCCTAGTCAACGTTTCTTTACACTTTGTGCAACCAAATTTATTTAAACATTTAGAAACTAAGTAACCTGCGACATATTTCTTTGCACATTTTTCCAGCGTCGCTCTTTCACTTTCGTCTAGATCAGCATCTTCGATCCCTGTTTCAACGTCCATCTCCTCTTCCTTATCAACATCGTTATCGAAATACTCTTTAAACGCCCACGACTCTACACTCAAACGAATTTCTTGTTGCTTTTCCTCCTGTTTTTTTAACATTTCGGTTTTATTAACTTTAACATCCGAATAAGCCGACAACAAATTTACGTGTTCATCGGGTGAACAATTAGTTCCGACAGGAGGACATAGCAGCGTTGTTATGATCCCGTGCTGAAAGCTTTTTCGAAATTGTATAGCGGTTGGATTTGTATTACATCCCAGTGAACTTCTCATTAAAGCAAAGAAATTTTCATTGGGATCTTGATTAACTTTCCCGGTTAAAAAATATTCTCGGCCTTCGTTTTTAAGATCATCCCAAAACATTAACATACTATTAATTGTTAAAATCAAATTTACAAAACAATCTGGATACTTAAACGTCCAGCCACTGTGCATTTTAATTTTTTCAAGCCACGGTAAAGCCTCGCGTAAAGCTTCTTCAACTTGCGGTTGTTTTTCGGATAGACCACGTTTTAACGGATTCGGATCCTGAGGATGTCTCGCATTTAAACAGTCAAAAATATTATTCATACTGAGTAGAAAGTTAGCCGTTGCAACGCACGAAGGATTTGTTAAATCTCCCGTATACCAGCCTGCCATCATTCCGCGTGCAACCGATGAACTTAAAACTTGCACAGCTAATTTGACGTTCATTTTTTGAAAATTATTCGGATCTAAGTGTTCTTTTGTTAGTTTAGGAGCAGCTTTGCAAGATTTAAATTTTTCGACTTCTCTAAATTCGCGAATCGCGTCCCATGAAATAGTTTCATCATCTTGATCAAAATCATGTTTTAAAAGATTGTTTCTGTAGCATTTAAAAAGGTGGGGCGAATCAAAATTAAAATAGATTTTACGACCATAGCGCTCGATAAATGGATTATCTTGTGTTATTCCTAATAAAGTGACTGTTTTCTGATTTGAACTGCCTTGATCGCAAACCATCATTCTTACTTTAAGTCCGGTACTTTCTACGTTATCTAAGACGTCAGTAATTATAGGTTTTAACGTGGATCCTGGTACGGGTCCTGTTGAAAACGCGAAATAAACTGCTTGTTTCCAATTATAAGATAATCCCGATAACATCGCAACTAATACGGTATTTGCTAATGTTGTAGTACGACCATGTTCACCTAAATCCGAAAATCCCTCAATAATATCATTTCTTTCATTGTACTGCAAAAACGGTTTAATTGTCATTTCATCCCACATTAATACACATTCCTTTTCATACTCGTCCATTGAATCAGCTTTCATTTTAATTAATTTGAATAAATCTACGTTAATTCCCGGCTGCAATGTTAATTCGTTAACCCACTCCTTCATTACAGTCATACAAGGCAAAGCAAATTTTTTCTCATTCCTCAAATATCTATAAACTTTAGGAGACTTATAGTACAGCCCCAATGAAAAATATTTCTCATCCTCATCCCATCTCTTTTTTTTATCGTGAAATAGTTGCATTTTCAAAAAAAGCATTGCGTTTTCATTTAGGTATTGACTCGCGCCATTAAGAACTTGTACTTTTGTTAACGGTTTTTCTTTTTTTAGCGATTGCCTTTTAAATTTCTGTTGCAAAATTTTATTTTTACCGCGAAGCAGTTTATTCTTTCGTTGCAATTGGCTGTTAGCTTTAGTTAATTTCTCAACGTTTGATTTGAATTTTTTAGTTTTAGTTTTTAGTTTTTTTTTTATAGAGTTGACAACAGGTGCAGAGGTATTTAAAACAGGTATTGAATTAGGATCAATGACATTTTCTGAAAGCTCATCGAGATTACTTGGAACACTACTTTCTAAGTAGCTATTATTCTCAATGACTTTTACGGTAGCATTTTCTAAATGGTCAGTCAAACGTTCATTACCAGTGCTAATGTTTAAACGACAATTATTATTTGCTAACGTATTCTCAGAAATATCTAGTAAACATGGTTCAATAACATCAACAGTAGCACGGATATCAATCGGAAAACTGCCTTTCTTAATTACGCGTTTATTAAAACCATGCACTAAAAAATCTGTAGGTAAAAAATGCTCACTACAAAGACGCCTGTTTTCTACAAGACTTCGATGCAAATCAATAAAAGCCTCGTTCCCAGAGCGTCGAAACCATTCTTCCTCACTAAACACACAAATTTTAAACTTATGTAAAAACAATGTACAAAACTTTTGGACATACTGTATGAAAAATTGGATTTTTCGTTAGCGTATAGCGTGCTTAAAGCGTGCGTGAAATTCTATCATTTCTCACACAGTATGTCAAAATTAAATACAATACACCTACGCTGTAGGTGTTTTTCGCACACAGACGACACCTGTACACGTGCGAGAATTACCTATTTCATGAACTTGTATCGCAAAGTTAAGTTTTTTCACTAACGACGTGCGCAAATTAAAATTAGCGTACGTAAAAAATAAATTATAGACAAAAATAAATTACTTATAACAAGTGCATATAAAATGGATGCGGTTATAACAAATCCACGTCATGCAATTGCCACCTATTTTACATTATCCCTGTGACCTACAATATACCATTTACAACTACTCTTCAACTGCATTGTATAATAAATAATATCAGCAAGCTAATTTTAACTTTCAATCATGTATGTATATACAATATACATACCCGTTCGAAATTCGTACACTTTAAGACGTAAGGGGCGGTCGGAGGCCTGCCTCACCTTTTGCATTTTGCAATTCCAAAATTAAAAAAAATAAAAGTCCGGTTAACATTTTTTCCGATAGAAAAATTCATTAAACTTAACCGTAGGGAGTCAAGAACCAATTTTTCATTGAAAAACGGCGTTAGCACGTCCGACTGCCTCTTATAAAGTCTAAATAAAAAATCAGTAATTATTGAACATTCTACTTACATGTCAATATCATGCGAAGGAAATCTGTGGAAACTTAATTCCTTATTCTTCGCTTTTGTATTTCTACAAGTTTTGTAGGAACAAACCTGTTTCGGCATGTTGAAACGGCTGAGGCTTTTATTGATTTCAGGAAAACTGTCAAACTTAATAATTACAAGCACACAATAGATACTACTGCAACAAAACACGTATTATCCTATTCCCATGCACTGATAACCCAACAAAAATCCTACGAGATATATATTTACACTACATCAATCTCGCGATCTTTATACCTCCACCATTTTTTAGATTTACGAAAAGCTATAAACAAATAGATATTGATCTAACTTAATAATAACTGCGAGCACAATAAACTACAAAAAAACACGTGTCGTTCTTTTCCCAGGCACCGATTGACAAAAAAAAAAAAAATTAATGCACTCGCGATCTGTATACCGCCACCTTTCTTTCTACATTCACAAATAACTACAAAAAGCAATATCCAACACCAATCACTGAATGCTGATGCAAAACTAAGCGAATACTGATGCAAAACTAAGCGAGAAAATCAGCCACGTTTTTAAACACATGCAACTACTTTTCCATGCGCTCGACAATAAAAACAACTGACAAGCTGAAACCAGTAGCTGATCACGTCGTCTGCTCTTTGCACGTATGTATATACATAGTATAGTTACAACCGCGCTTTTTGGTATTTTTAATTATATCTTACAAAGCCTTCGTCTGTTATTAAGCTTTAATTTTTTGTACTTTTTTATACATGTGATAACGCTTTCATTGCTTAGGGTTTATTTTCATGCAATTTATTTATCAACTTAAGATATTTGGGATATTTTGAATTAAACAAGGTATTTTGCTTTACATATACTTTATTTTTATAAACAAATTTATTTAATTACATTTCTGTGTAATATAATACATGCTACGGATTTCAAATACGCTAAACCCGCGCCCATTCTGAATAAGCTACATTCGACGCGCCATCTGCCTTATGGGGGGCTGAACTAAACAGCAGGGCCCCCCGAGATTGGCTTCACGAAATCCCGGGATCCGACCTTCTATATAAGAACAGTATTTCTATATTCTCTGGCTCTAACACTCCATGTGGACAGTTTTGTACACATTAGTCACATAACCTAAAAATTCGGTCTCAGGAAGACTATTATATATATATATATATATTTATTAAAGTATTAAGTGCCCAAGAACAGAGAGACGCCGCAATTGGCGAAAGAAGCGGCGCAGAACGTTCTGCGCATGATGCGCATGTCGCTTGGGCTCGGAGCTTGTCGCTTTCGTCGCTCGAGCGTCGCTCGTATAGCACCGGCCTTAGCACAAATATAAAGTGAAACTCGCAGCTCGCATCTAGATATCTAGATATCTCATGCCGCTCACTGTGAACAGTGTGAACCCCTCTTACTCCGTGCTGTGAACAGAAGTCGGCCCATCATCACCCATCACCATCCATGCATCCAGTGTGGCATCAGTATTCACATTCAGTATTGGTATGCCCGAGTGCAAGCACATCAACAGGCGTTTATTTTTAAGACGAATGTACTAGAATCTTCGCGGTAATCTCGGACTGCACAATAAAATACATTCACGATGGCAGACGATAAAAATTTAGAAATTTGTTATAATCGGGGCTGTGGTAAAAAATTTGATCCCATCAATAATAACAAAGAAGGTATTTACAATATTTGATATTCTTTTATATGTTTAATTGCTATACATTCATATCGATTTACATTTACAAAATATTTTTCATAATGAAATTTTGACAAGTTTTATTGATTATAAAATTTTTTAAATCAACAATATACTTTTTTAAAGATTGCCAGCATCATCCTGGTCATCCAGTTTTCCATGATGCTTACAAAGGGTGGTCCTGCTGTAACAAAAAATGTACAGACTTTACAGAATTCTTAAGTATCAAAGGCTGCACAAAATCAAAACATTCAAACGTTAAACCACCAGAGCTGCCAAAGGCAGTAGTAGATAAATCAAAAGCAGATGAGGTTATAGAAGTCTCCGTCAAGCCTTTGAATAGTGCACCAGCTCTAGAACGGCCTCCATTTGAGTCTCCACAAGTTACATTAAAGCCTGCAGTTTCTCCAGCTTTATTAGAACAAATTAAGGGACTTACGGTAATGGACAGCACAAGAAAAGATGTAAATAGTATAGCTATTGGACAAAGTTGTAAAAATAATTCCTGCAAAGGAACTTATCAAGGTCCAGCATCTAATGATGAAGTTTGTACATATCATCCTGGAGTACCAATCTTTCATGAAGGATTGAAATATTGGTCTTGCTGTCAAAAGAAGACAACTGATTTTGCTGTTTTCTTGGAACAACCTGGATGTTCTCAAGGAAATCATGTGTGGATTCAAAAGGTAAAGAAATGTTTGTATAAATGTAAATACATTAATATCAATCTTATAATATATAAATCTCACATAAATTGATTTTAATATCTTATAAATTGTTTTATTCAGGGTGCTAGTAACAAAAAAGTGAAGTGTAGAATGGATTGGCACCAAACTGGAACACATGTTATTGTATCAATTTATGCTAAAAAGTATAACCCAGATTCCTCATTCATAAAATTGAATCCAGTACATCTAACAGTAGACTTATATTTTCCTGAAGAAAATTCGAGGTACAATCTCGACATAGAATTAAGAGGAGTATGTATATTATGTTATTATCGCTGCCTATGAAGACTAGCATGTAAAAAAAAGGCTCTTTTGAAGCTCTTAAGTAATGTAAATTCATTTAACTATCAACAATTGTGACAGTCTTTGTAGGGCATTATACTTTTATTTATACTTTTCAATATGCATGCTCATTTTAATATATGTAATGTAATATTTTTTTTAGATTGTGGATGTGGACGCCAGCTCCGCAACTATGTTGCCAACAAAAACTGAGATTAAATTAAGAAAAAAAGAGCCAGGTTCTTGGAGTAAACTGGATATTCCACGACAGATTACAACAGAAGAACCAGAAGAAACTGCTGAAGAAAACATTACTTCTCAAGTGGATGCTGTTGATCTTAGTGATATTTAATTTTTATTTTGAAGCACTTTATTATTGATAATTAGACAAATAATTATGTTCATAGGATTGTTGTATGAGAATTACTGTTTTTATCTTTTGTTCAAAAACATGCATCCATATTTACATTTTTGCATTTTAAATCAAAAGAAAAAATACTGCCCTGTGTATCTATTAGTTTGACAAATGATATTCAAAATCATGAAATATTAAAATATTAAAAATAAATTATATTTTTCATTTCTCTTAATTTATCCTATCACTATTGACTTTACAATTAATTATACTGCTGGCTTGGTTGTGACTATCAAAGTTAGCAAAGTTAAAATTATACTTGCAACTCATACTTACACAGTGTAAGTTTATACGTCCAACCAATGATATAGACGATCATAAGTAGTACAATACTTTAAAAAGCATTGATCACAGGTGTTTGCATGGACTGACATCCCTATACCTATCCTATTCTGCAAAGTTAAGAGGTTAAGTGTAAATAACCTCTTCTGCCTTTTCATTTGATGTAAAAAGAATTTTTGTTTGTAGTATATATATTTTCAGTATTACAATAATTTTAAAAAATGTCATCAGCAAGCACCAAATTGAAGGTTTTAAAAAATTTAAATCTAAAGGAATGCATGATAAAAAAGTGATATTATGCTTAATTAAGACAATTTAATTTCAGATCTTGGCTATACATGGATATCGACAATCAGACAAAGTGTTTAGTGCAAAGTTAGGATCTTTAAGAAAGAGTTTTAAAAAAGAAGTTGATTTTGTATTTATCAAAGCTCCTCATAAAGTGCCACCAATAGAAGAATCAGATTGTGATAAGGAAGAGGCTAATGAAAACACAGAAGATGCAGAGCGTAACTCATTTCTTTTTAATTAAAAAAAATCATCTATAAAATGATTGCTGATTCTCCTTTTTCGATAACACTATTTTTATAGAATTTGGTTGGTGGTTTAATACAGAAGATAAAGTTTTTAAAGCTGTAGAACCAAGTAACTTATCTGTAGGCTTTGAAGAAAGTGTACAATTAGTTAAAAAAACGTTTGAAGAACAGGGGCCATTTGATGGATTAATAGGTTTTTCACAAGGAGGATCATTTGTTTCTATACTCTGTGCCATGCTACAAAAAAAAGGTAATTTATTTAATAATAATATCAAATTTTGTATCTACACATGTACACATATATATAAATATAAATAGCCATCAAGGGATAGAATTAATAAAGAAATTTTTTTTCTTTAATCATTACTAAAATTTTGAAAAGCTTCTTTCTTAATAAAAAACAATATTTTCCAGTTCTGCCAATAAAATTCCATTTTGCCATTATCGTATCTGGCTTTAAATCTCTTTGCAAGCCTCACGAAATATATTACGATGAAAAGTTGTTATTGCCAACATTGCATGTTTTTGGTGATGGTGACAAAGTCATTCCAACACGTACGTATATTTTTGTAATACACTACTTATATTCCATCTTCTACAATGCAACTAATTTACTCAGTAATTTTCAAAACCATGTTTGATGAAAAATGAATTAATTCTTTTCTATAGAAATGGCCCGAGACTTGAGTAATGTATTCACAAATAAACAGGAAATAGTGCATGAAGGAGGACATTATGTTCCAGGAAAAAAACATATATACAATGATTTTATAAAAGAAATGTATAAAAAAATACACGAAGAAAATAAAAGTTCTTAAATAATTTGATTATTTGTTAATAATATTAGCAAATTTATTTAGTTTTACATTTATAGCATAAATGGCATTTTATAACTAAATATCATTTGGTAGATGTCGAGCTCGCTATATTAATGATTTTATAATAAAAAAAAAAGATCCGAAAAAATTAATACAAAATTTATGTATTTAAAATCAATTCTACAGCTGCCTTTCATGATAAGGAAAGGAAATATGCTGAAATTGTTTACAAAATTTTCTGTTGCATCAAAGGCACCACCTATTTATTGATCAATAATGAGGCCCTGATTTCCTATTTGTTTAGGCAATAATAAAAAATTCATAGAATGATTAGTTATTTCATTTCTAAGGATCTCAAAAAATGTTTTTTATTCATATGGTGCCTAATGCATTTGTGTTTTCCATGCAGACGCAATTTATAAAATTTATCATATTATACATATTAGACTTTTATAAATTATTTTTATTTATAGACATGAAACAACAAAAACAAAATGTTCATGCTATAAAATTCAATTAATGGTACATTATATAGTGATTTTTAGATGGAAAACACATTATTTATTTTTTGTGTAAAGTTTACAAAAGTGTAAAATTCTTTTGAATGGTTGCATCTCAAAAAGGTAAGATGAAATTAATATTTGTTAGCTGCTTACCCAACTTAGCATTATCACATGAACATTGAGATAACTGATGTGTTTTTTCTATATCTCAAACAAATTTGAGTTAAATATAATACTCCCAAAATAAGCGTCAAGCTTAGATTAGGCAGTTAATAAGAGAAAATATCAGTTTTCTCTAATTTGATAAGTGCGAAAACCCAAATATTATTATTAGACTTCTGTTATGAATTAAAAATTATCAATGATTGAGACACTTTTTTAAAGAAGTTTGATCTAAATGACTCCTCGCTTTTAATTATTATATGTATTTAATGCACTTTTAAATAAAAATTCTTGTGAAATGTCTATTTTCAGACTCGATATCCTTTAGAGTCCGATGGGTTCCTTCCATTCAAAAACAAGTGGATGTTTTTCAATTGACTTTATTCCCATTAGCAGAACTCATGGTGATTGCTCTTGTCCATTAGTTTCTTGAGTTTTCATTACTTCAGGAAGATCTGGAGGTAGGGAGAATGGTGTCATTTCTAATTGCTCGAATTGTCCATTATCTTGACGTACAGCTAAACCAATCTGTGCTGGGCATTGTGCTTTGGCGGTAGCTGATGAGAGCCCATAATCTGACAAACATTTGTTATCTGACATAAGAAGGTTATCCTTATTGTATAGCTGTTGATTTCCAGGAGCTATCTTTAATATTCCTAAAAATGAAAATAATATACTTAATTTTGCAGAAAAATTGTTTTTGACAAAAACAGAGATATTATGAGGAGATCTAAACCAAATAAGGTGTAAGAATGATTATGAAATCCAGCCTTAATTAACAACTTGAGTGTTGACACAGTATAAACAGTTATTTTCGAAAAAGAAAAGAAAACCACACGATTTACCTTCAATAATTTTCTTTAACTCGAGAACAGTTGTATTTTCCTTAGCATCCGTAAATATTGTCATTTTCTTTCGCCGGATCATTAAAAAAACATCCTGAAAAGACAAACATAAAGAGGTTAGGTTCTTGATATATTTTCCTCGGTAAGTGAAAAGCTAAACTGTTTTGAAGAAATTAACATTTAACCCACCATGTTTTAAAATTAAAATAATTCTAATTCGCCGGCGAATCGAAATTGTAATATTCTGTTTTGAATATTACAGAAGATTCAGGTTATGGGCGAAAACTGAAAGTCCTCCAAAGCATATAAATTTTGTGGATCACGCTCACGGAACATAAAAAGAATATAGGTAAGTATGTCATTCGCAGAAATATAATCTCACTCAATGAAAACCGAAGAGTAAAAAATAATATAGTAGAGTATCACTTTCTTCGCGCGTTTTATATGAAAACATCATATATATTTATAGTCTGGTTTAATTTTTCATTTGTAGAATATTAGAATTATATAAACGAACTTTAAGAATTTGAAATAATTTTAATATGATAACAATAATTTATGATAATAATAATTAAAATAAGCGCGCTTGATTTTTAAACAATAAAATCAAATATTTATAAATATAAGGTTTGATTATTACATACACATTATTGTGCCCGAAAAGTAATATTGTGTTGAATTTATCTAGTATATCAGAATTTACATAATACAATATTAATTAAACATGTATTATTATTTTGCGTGACGGTTATTGTGCATACGTACCATATAAAATATAAATAAGATATAATATGTACATACATATAAAATATATAAAATAATACAGTTAAAGTTAGAGTAGTAGCACAATAGAATTGAATTACACAACTAATTATCTTATATATTGGTAATACAAAATTAATGAAGATTAAATGTTTCAACGATATTTTAATAAATAATATTTTATATAAGGGTGTGTCTACAATAGCGTGACGAGTGATGTTTCTCGTATCATTTTAGAGCGTGATATCACAAGTTGCAAGAGGGGGAGGCTAGTACCAACCTCATTGGATGTCACCAAAATTTGTGACCTATAATTTTTCCTTTTTTTGACATTCAACTAGGTTGGTACTAGCCTCCCCCTCTTGCAACCTGTGATATCACGCTCTAAAATGATACGAGAAACATCACTCGTCACGCTATTGTAGACACACCCTAAATAGTTTTATTGATTATAATATAATGTCATAATATACGTGTGAGTTTTATATTCGAATCTCACGATACATAATTTCTTATCTTATATTATATTGATGTATAGTACTTTTTGCGCCACATTATACGCTCCATGCGTTAAAGGATACTTATTTTAGTTCTAATACTGACCACCCCATTTAATTTTAAATGTATTTTGTGGCGCCACCCATCGCATACCATCCCGAATAGGTATACTGACAAGTGACACGTGCAGTTTTCTATATTACCAACAGGATGTTTACATTGTATATATAATATATATACAGTATATACAGTTACTCCGACATTGTCAAAAGTGTCATTTTCCAAGCTTATTTTTGTCATAAGGCTGAGGTCTGGCTTATGAAGGTTAGAGTTATACTCTAACCTCCATAGTCTGGCTTGGTATTATCTTAAAGATTTAATAAATAAATATATACGTATATACAAGTGATTAATTTGAAATGAAATTTAAAAACAAATTCAACATTATTTAATAACTAAGGTATTTGACGTTCTTTAAATTAAACTATTTGATTTTGTAATTTTTTGGTGAATGTAATCAAAATTAAAATTGATTATTTACATTAAAATCTATTATTTTTTGTTGTTTTCAAGGTAAACAACTTAAAGATGGATCACGAAGACGAATTTTTGAATACATTTTTTACTCAGGTTACTCAACTATGTTTTGACAAGGCCAAAGAATCAGTAGTATGTATTTATACAAACTTTAAAATGTATTTTTTGTTCGTATTTAATATAATATTTAATATAATTTTTATCAAGGAAAAAGAAAGAGAATCGTGCAGATCAACACAAATGGGACCATGGGGTATGTTGCTTATGCATCTGCCTCAAATTGCAGTGGCTGAGCGTTCTTATGCAGATTTAGGATTTCTTCATACCAAAAATAAAGGATTCCTTCGAAAAGACGTAAAATATATTTTCCTAATATATTTTGTTTATGAACATTTTAAGGTAATCTGATAAAGCCTTTGTTGTTTTTCATAAAGAATTCTTTGAAAACAATGTATGAATCATTGAAAGCTGATTTAAAAAGGGTTGAAGAAATGACACGAGGAACAAATGCAGTAGGGGCTACAGTTGCAGAAATCTCATACCAACTGTGCCAATTTATAACAGCACGGATTCAATTGATTGATTTGTAACTATTCTAACTCAATCTGGTTAAAATTAAAATTTTTTTTTTATTCCTTGATATTATAATACAAATTCTGATATTTTAGTTATGAAAAAATGTACCATATGAGTATTAGCAGTAAGGTGATGCGTCACCAAGAGTTATTATTGTCCATAGAAGGAATTATCGAGTCCCATCAACTCTCTTGTTCCCATTTGGCATTAAATACAATTAAAGCAGCTTTAACGTGAGTGCATTTTTGAATGAATATTGTATGTGAGAAATTTAAAGCAGTAATCGTTATATTTGCAATTATCATAACAGATTAGAATGTGAAATATTAATGCAATTAATAAAAGCATATATTGAAGTACAGAACTGGAGGTTTTTACCATCTCTGATGGCTTTGTATGGAGCCCAAGCAAGAATGTCAGCATGGGAACGAACATTGCAAAATAGAGAAGTAAGTTTACTGTATGATGAATACCTACAATTCTAAATCACCATTCTGAAACATAGCTATAATTTAAAATGATCATTTCAGACTTGGAAACTTGGATTTGGTGCAACTTTTCTAAAAGCTAACCAACAGCCTGCGTTGTATCAGTGGTTAGTAAAATTAAGAGCTGCTGTACTAGCTAAGTTTTCTTTTTACTTTCATACCACTTTAAGTCAACAAGCAAGTTCTGGTGAAATGAGAAGTATCATGAGTAAACAGGCTACAGATTATTACCATAAGTAAGTCAGTAATGGATATGTTGTATTTTCGTAATAAATTACCTCGTACTTTAGATTTTTTTTTTTATAAAGAGTTTATATGCAATCGGAAAATTTTATAGGTACAAATATTGTTTAGGTTACAAAGTTTTCAAAAGAAACATGACATTCTTGCCGTGGTACTTGTTTTTGATACAAGAGGCATGCAAGATTCTGGTCCAGGATATAGACATCCAAATAGAGAAATAGACAATACAGAAGATTTTTTAATGGCTGTGAGCGTTCCACAAGTAAGTTAGTTATAGTTCTTTTTTTGTTAATTGATGCTAAAAACGAAAAAATATATTTATAATTCGTCAATTGATTATGCATAATTTTTTTAGACTTTCTCCCAGAAACCATTTGTTCATTGGGATAATATTAAGAAAAGTATAAAGGAACGTTATGCAGATCTCATAGTGATGGATAAAATAATATTCAACAGAGATCAAAGTGTAAGTAAATAAATGTGAAAAATGTCAGTGAAAGTTGTTTCAATTTTTATTTCTTCCAAAATTTTAATATTTTTGTTTAATGTGTCATTTTAGGATTTTTGGATATATGCAATGTACAACGTTGACCCGCGAATGACATTTATCGTAGCTTATGAAAGTTGCAGTAAACAAAAAGATAAGGATGCACATGTAACTACTTTTATAACGGATATGTGTTTGCAAATGAGATGTAACAAAGTCTTTGAAAGTTTAAAATTAGCTAAATAACACATTTTCAAATGAATCTAAGAAGTTATGGAAAGATACATTTTTCATAAGACTGAGGGTAGGGTTTGTTATCTCGTTCTAAAACAAAGTTTTAATAAATGTTTATTTATGCAAATAGATATTTACGATAATGTTATATTGCACCATAAATTTGATTTTTAATCAAATTTTAGAACATTTGGGAGCTTGATGAAATAAATCGTCTTTTAAAACTACTTATGAGTCATACTTCGTCTTTCATCGCCGCTCGTCATTGCCCGATTTATCCTTTATGCTTGCATTCTTTTACTTTAAAAAATGAAAGCTATGTGAACTACAAATCCAATTTTGAAAAAAGATGATATCTCGTTTATCACAGAGAGATTTTATTTACACGGAGAAATTGTTTGTAAATAAAAAGATTAAACGTCTTTTCAAATTCATACAGATGGTGTTCTAAACAGTTTATTATAATATAACCCTACATATAGATTACTAGATTGCTCAAGCAAGAAAAACTGAATAGTCAAATTTTTTACGTTTTAGCGCAGTTACCTCTAACGTGAATTCTGAAAATGTCTGTGCCATTTTACTCGTAATTTTGCATGCTACACCGATGAAAATATATAGTAACGATTACCAGAATTTTACTATAAACTAGAGACAAACAATATTTCATAGTAATGATTACTGATAAATTTATAGCAAAGATTACGGAGAAAATAGTTTAGAAATTGATGGTTCTTTTACTATATATCCGAATAAAATATAATAAAGTATTTACTTTACTTTATTTAAATATAGTTATTCTGACTATAACATGCGTTCGTAGAAGTCTCGTAGAACTGTTTATAGAAATCTAGAAATATTGAAAATACTTATAATAATTTAGTAAAGCTGCACTGTATATAAAAGATAGCAGTATAATTTATAGTAAATCCCACCATAAAGATTGTACTATCACCTGACAAAAAAGCCGAAAATTTTACTAAAAACATAAAAATATTGTTGCACTTCCTATATAAATTTTATAATTACTGACACATCAAATTACTATGGTGTATAGTATAATCTCTACTTTGTCGATTTTTCTCAGTGTACTTCAGGTACTTCAATATACTGTCTTTTACTAAAATACACAAATGTGAAATAGTAATTTTTGAAAAAGTCCTTATGATAATTTTTGATTTTGACTAACTGTGTTTTTTTTTTATAACTATAAAAGAACTATTCACTTAAAGAAATAACGAGCTATATATAAACGTTTTTGGTATAGATGTTATACCTTTGGAAAAAATTACAATTACATAAAAAATTACAAATAATTATATTAGGCTGAGTCTTATAATTTCTACCTATTTTGTATGAGTACTAATTATGTTTTTAATGTATCTTCTAAATTTTATTTCAATAAGTAACCATTAGTTTTGTTTATCAATGGTAGATTATAAACCGATATATATATATATATATATATATATATATATAATATTATGTGCCTGTTGATCGAGGTCATCATTATCAGTATAAGAAAGAAAACCACAAAAGTATGCCATTTTTTGGCCATCCAAAATACGTTGCTCAATTGATCAACTATTGGTGACATGTATAAATTTGAGTTTTAAATTTGGTGTTGTATGTTAAAAACATCTCAAGTCAGTCTTCCGTGAGTTCAGTAATATTAGCAAAATTGAAATTTTCAACGTTGACCGCATGGCTCGATCCTTTCTTTTGAGAATGTATGAAACGTTTTAGTAATTCTTCTTCGTGTGTTATTTTCTATCTTTCACGTAGTGCTTACAATTGTCTCAAATGCAAACAAATAAAATTTATATGGCCACTCAATGTTAAAAAAGTGATTTGTTATGGAAAGATAACGGCCGGAGAGAGATATTTCCGTATAAGATTTTTTAATATAAAATTATGTATCTCGCGCTGCATGTACTAATTTGGGACTGCAGTTTCATTCAAAAGTATGTGATAAAGGTACATAATAAAAATATGTACATGTCAAAATTTCATATCGATTTTAAGCACTTTCAAATTAAAATAATTAAAAAGTCTTAATATAAATTTAACTTTTTATGCGTATTAGCGCCGAAGTATAATACGGATAGTAACACCAAAAATATGTCATACGTCTATAATATTATCTGATGTTTTACTTTACTAGCTATAAATTCAACGCGTGCTATTCGCGCGCTCAATTTTCTAAGGTTATATCGTCGCTCCCTACAAAGAGTAGCACTGTTAACATTTTCCAGCGAAGAGTAACACTGTTGAGATTTCCTAGCGAAGAATAGCACTACGCAGATTCATTTTCTTCGAAAAGATTCATTATTTTTTAAAGAAAAAAAAATTATTAAGACAAAGCTAATAAAATTAAAATATTCTTTTAATTGCCGAACAATTCTAAAAAAATTTCAAATTTTAAACAATTTTATCGTAAGTGTTATTTTTAATTAATTTTCAGTTTTTAAGTTTCGATAAAATTGTTTAAAATTTTGAAATTTTATTCTTTAAAAAATAATGAATCTTTTCGAAGAAAATGAATCTGAGTAGTGCTATTCTTCGCGGGAATTCTCAACAGTGCTACTCTTCGCTGGAAAATGTTAACAGTAGTGCTTTGTTTCTCAGCCAATCAAATGGCTTCATTAACGGCTTCAAAACATCCAGTCATTATTTTTTTAAAGAGAGAATTTATTTAAGTAATTTAAATTAGTATGACAGATAACATTATATACATATGACCTACTTTTGGTGTTATTATTCGCAATGGTACTTCGATTAATTTGCAACAGATGTATGAAAAGTTAAATTTATTAAGACTTTTTAATTATTTTAATTGAAAATTTAATTAAATTATGTAAAAAGAAAGTAACAAAAATATATACGTATTTCTTTTCAACAGCTACTGGTATAATATAAGTATAGCGATCCGCCATCAATGAAACTAAAACGTATTCTTACCACTTGTCTATACCTGTATATGCATCAAGGATATTCATTCGCTAACATAATATGACTTTTATATAAAGCAAATTTTTACCCGGTCCATTGGGCAAAAAACATCTGCTGCAGATGCAGATTTGCAGCTTACTCAGTCGGGAAAAATTTTTCATGAAATTTAAGTAATTATAGGATAGTCCAAGTAAAATTAATGTTGAAATGGGAGGATTTGCTTGCTGTGTTATAGGGATACCTTTGATGTTCTATACGGGGATGCCGCATTAATTTTGCGAAATAACCAAATGGGAACCCAGTATGGAACGCTGTTGATATTTACGGTAATTATCGATACGTATACATTGTAAACGTCTGAAAACTATTAAAATTGTTTGCTTTAAGTGAAGAAATTTTGTTTAAGTCAGTTAATCCTTGTTTGCCATCGATTTTATCAATGTTTCCAAAATGCACCGAAATCGATCGCAGTTTCTCTTCGAGTTTTCCTCAAAGCATTTCCGGGCTAAACAATGCTTGTTTTGACTATTCTAAGCGTTTGAAAGCCTTGCGTTTAAAAATGCAACAATCAGCATGGCAATCCTATGCTGAAACACGTTCCATACTGCGGGAAAACAAGTTCATTTACGCCTTGTGGTTATACGGTGAATCAAAGCTAGCAAGATATAGCGCGAACTCCGGACTTTTTCAAAAGTTTAAAGTTCAAACTCAACCTCTATGAAGGTAAAAGTCATAATAATTGAACCTGCCTAACATTGATCTGTCAAGATAAACTTGCCCGATAAACTTTTTTCCCTCTCGCTCGAGCAACACGGCCTCGAAGTATATGACTTTCAAAACGTTAAAACCTATAACTAACCGCAATCTTGCCCCAGAAGCTGGGAACTGATGGCATTCCATACTGGGCGCATCTCCCCTATATTACGCTTATCCACTTGGCTTAAGTAGTCCTTTATCGAAACATGCATATAGCGTGGCAGTGGATTTATGTTAGCGCAGGCACGGCACTAATAATTAAGTGAGGGGATGTGGTAGCTAAATAGCTTCGCAAATCTGCCATGGGTTTGTATTTCCAAACTTTGAGAAAAACAAAAAGTCCGATCAAAATTTCCTTCGGTAGAACGATATATATAATATATATATATATATATATATATATATATACATTAATCTTAACATTACCGATTAACTAGACTCGGTTTTTCTTTAAAAGCTTTAGTTTTTAGAAATAAGTTATATAATGACGTATATAGAAAAACATTATATTACTCTCGATCGGACGCTTTATACTACACGCCGTAAAGTACAACTAGGCTTATAATAATGCCACTAATCGTAATGAAATTTCAAAATTTTTTAAAGTTATACTAGAAGTTTTTGTATTTTTTAAAATTATTCGGCATTTTGAAGAATGTTGCAATTAGGTGTATAAGTTTTGTCCTTATAATAATAATTAGTTTTTCTTCAAAAAATAATTGATTTGTCAATGTGAAAAGAATCCGCGAGTTGTGCTACTCTTCGTACGGACCAGCTATATATTATACTGTAGCTTTTGACGGAGATGTGCTATAGGGATAATTATATGTATATGCGGAGTATGTGCCATAATATAGTTATACACTAAATTACGCCCACAATAGCTATATATATATGGATAATCAAACGGAGCAACTCTTTCCGCGTCTCTATTTAGCTTCTATCTTTCGCTATAAGAAAGTTCTGGAGAGAGCGTATTAGACTTAATTGAAACAATCTATGCATTATACTATACTGACAATATTGAAGTGTAACTGTCCGACTGAATGATCGATAGAAGCTCTGGAATACATTGGAAAATTTGATAATTGGCACTCGTGCGCTGCCGCGTGACGTCGAAAATAAAATATTTTTCCATAAAGTAAAACGACTACATATGTGTACGCATCAATGATCAGTATTATATGCATCATCGCATACACTCGCGCATTTGTAGGTAAATGAAACGTGCGCGTTTGCGGTCTGAAACGTAACTTTTGTACGAAACAATAAAATGACCGCAGCTTATATATAGTTTGAGTGCTATATACCGTTCACCGCATGAGTATATGTATTTTGGTATCGAAAATCAATAGTGGCTAGTTATCGCAGCTGGGTGCTTATAAATAATTAACGGCCGACCGCCGTCGCCGCTGTACGGTATAGGAAATATTGTATTTTACAGTGTCTTTTAGTTAAATTCAGCTTGTCATTTTAACAGTCAGAAAGAGAAGTGACAGCGTATCCGTTATAGTTTCGTGAATTCTTACTAAACTAGCGCAGTGTACGTCGGACGAAAATGATGTTTTCGCAACGATTGCGCACTGCGCAGGCTGCACAACGGAGAGCTTTTATTAGCCGCGGCATGAAGCCGGAGTTTTGATTCCTCGCGGTTCCGCGTAAAAAAATATAGCGGCGCACAAATGAAATGCCATGCGCGCTGTGATACGCGCTCCTCTATATAACTATGAAAGGCCGCATCAATAGGGAGTTGTGTAGGGACGCGGAAGAACAGCGAATGCGTTGTGCGCTTGTGTCGCTCGAGCAAGGCAAAGTTCTAGAGTTTTGGAGAGCCGCGCGCGAATTGATGCCGGCGGGCCGCGGCGGCCGCATCACAATAGGATCACGTGACGACGCATGCTTGCTTCCAGTTCAGCTTCAATCGGCCGCGCGTGGAAGGGGCATCTCCCCAATTCCTTTTAAAGCGCACGTGTTTCCCCGTCCGCGCATCACTGGCATCAGTGGCATCCCGGCAGTCGGACCTGCTGCTGATACCTACACCTCTGCTACCACTTGCCAGTTGCCGCACTCGTCTGCTCGTCTCGCGAGGATGTCGTCGCTCAAGATCCACGTGGACTCGCCGAGAGTTCGGTACACGCCGGAGGCCATCCTCTCGGAGTACGATTACCAGACGACGAAGGTCGCCCAAACGGGGGACGACTCGGCTCCGACCTACAACGTGAGTATGATAGCGACTCCCCGAAAAGCATTCGGAATTTCGGATTAAGACTGCGCGCGGATCATAATTATGTACAATATGCCGCGATGCCCACAGGTCGTTCCGGAGTCGACGAAGCTCCTCATCAAGACGGACATCAAGGTGCCGAGGCTGGGAGTTATGCTGGTCGGATGGGGCGGCAACAACGGGACGACCATCACCGCGGCCTTGCTGGCTAACAAACTCAAACTTTCGTGGGAAACGAAAGACGGCCTCAAGCACGCCAACTGGTGACTATTGATTTCCCTCCTCTCTCTCTCTCTCTCTCTCTCTCTCTCATTTCTGCCATAATTATAGCCACATCATCTACGTACGTCTAAATTCTGATTGTGAGTCTCTATCTCGAGTCCCAGCTTTAATTGAATTAATATTGCCGCGCGGCTCTGCATGCTGTACGTATAACCTGTTTTCTTCTATATACTTACATACTCCTCTACGTTTGTCGCGCGATTATTGATTTATCGATTTTTCCAAGAGTTCCGATCCTGTACTCGCGCACGCTTATCTTCCGTAGGTATCGTGTAGCTCGCATATTTCCGAACTTCACTGCATATTAATAAGAACATTTTCACAGGTACGGCTCGTTGATCGAAGCATCCACGGTGAGGCTGGGCAGCGACGGAGTCGAGGACGTCTACGTGCCGATTTCCTGGTTGCTGCCGATGGTCAATCCCAATGATATCGAACTCGACGGCTGGGACATATCCGACATGAACCTCGCTGACGCTATGGAGCGCGCCAAGGTCTTGGACATCAACCTGCAGAAGCAACTCAGATCTCACATGCAGAACTTGAAGCCGAGGAAGAGCCTGTACTTTCCAGACTTTATAGCCGCCAATCAGGTATTACCTATTATTTATTACAATACAATAATACATACTCTGCGAGTGATTCGGATTCGCCAGCTATAGCTCACCTTGGAAGACGAATCATTTCTTCATCTGATATATGTATTTGCAGGAATCGCGAGCCAACAATTTGATCTCGGGAACGAAGAAACAGCAGCTGGAAGCCATCAGAAAAGACATCCGAGATTTCAAGGCGTCGAAGAAACTGGACAAGGTCATTGTTTTGTGGACCGCGAATACCGAGAGGTTCGCCGACATCTTGCCCGGTGTCAACGATACGGCGGACAATTTGCTCAAGTCAATTGACGAGAGCCATCCGGAGATTAGTCCTAGCACTGTCTTTGCCGTCGCTTCGGCTTTGGAGGGCGTGAGTATTATAAATTTCAAAGAGCTATTTTCAATTTACTTTTATCTGCAATACTATACTTATAGACTGTTATTGCGTTTATTGTTTTAAACTTTCACAATCGTTCGTGCTCTTCTTCTAGTGTACTTACTTGAACGGTTCGCCTCAAAATACTTTTGTACCTGGAGCAATAGAGCTTGCGGAAAGATTAAACACATTTATCGGCGGGGACGATTTCAAATCTGGACAAACCAAGATCAAGTCGGTACTCGTCGACTTTTTGGTATCGGCGGGTATCAAGCCCGTGTCCATTGTCAGCTATAATCACTTGGGCAACAACGACGGTTACAATTTGTCAGCGCCACAGCAATTCCGATCAAAGGAGGTAAGCAATAATATCAGCAAACGTGATTTTTCAAATTATTCGCGTAATCTAAAAATAGCTATGAAGAAATTCGTAATTCTCCCTTGCAGATATCAAAAAGCAACGTGGTCGACGATATGGTCCAGTCAAACAAAGTGCTTTACAAAGATGGAGAAAAACCAGACCACTGCGTTGTTATTAAATACGTCCCCTATGTGGGTGAGTGCATGAAATTCTTGGAAAAAAATGCTTACTTCTTTTTACGATTTCTACTGCCTAACTAAAAGAAAAAAAATTATGCCATCAGGTGACAGCAAGCGAGCAATGGACGAGTACACATCGGAGATCCTCCTGAACGGTCACAACACGATCGTCGTGCACAACACCTGCGAGGATTCGCTTCTCGCGAGTCCGATAATCCTGGACCTGGTGCTGCTGTCTGAGATTTGTTCGCGTATGAGCTTCAAGCGAGCCGAACAACCTGACAGCGAGTTCAGAGGCTTCCGCAGCGTTCTGTCGATCCTGTCGTATCTCTTGAAAGCACCCCTGGTTCCACGAGGCACCCCCGTTATCAACGCTCTCTTCAAGCAGCGCGGCGCGATCGAGAACGTCCTCAAAGCCTGCGTCGGTATCCCGCCCGAAAACCACATGCTACTCGAGCACAAAGTCGACATCCTTCGCAATAAGTAGAGATCTCAATAATTCGGCTAACCCAACGACTCAAATTTTTTACTTTCTGAGGGATAACTGCTCGCCGTGTGATATTACATTATTTTTATCGGTTATACAATACTACACATTATTCGGAAATTTTAATAGTAAATTTTAGAAAAACTTTCAGAAAGACCAATATACGATGGATACCTATATATGACAAGTATTTTTCTATGTGTATGAAGCAGTGAAAATTATTTTTTAAAGATGTTATAAGGGTATATACAACATTATCATACACACACGCACACACACACACACACACATATATTTTTTTAAAGAGTGTATTTTGTACAACTGGCGAATGTTAAAAAAAAATCTTGTGTAGAAGGATGTTTAGAGTTTATATCTATATAAATTCAATACAATGAATATACCAAAGTCTGTTTGTTATTTTCGTATAGATTCGTATATAAATGTAGGCATGCGTTATTATAAGAAAGTACGTACCTTAATTGTCGAATGCTCTAGCTTCAGAATGGTAATTGGTAATATAATATGTCTACAACAGTATTAACTCGTGCTTACAGAGGATGAAGCTTCAACGCGTTACTTTTTATGTAAAATACAAATACACAATCTTATGGTTTATATATTTATAAAAAAAAAAGTTTTAAAGTACAGTTGCGTTCTCTTATTCCCGGAAGCAAGTGTGCTGAAATTTACTCATTGTTTTTAAGAAATCAATAAACACGATATCTATATGCCTTTTATTATAAAAACAGTTTCCTTATATACTTTATCTGCCTTAATTTTTATTCTACATAATTGCGTTGCGTGAATTTACATTACGGATGAGATTTCTGGAAACGCGCGCGGTGTATATAATATAACCGGTATTTACCATAAATAAATTTAGATAGTATATATTGTAATGGATAAGTTCTACTTTGGAGTAGTGCAATTTATAGATATGCGACGTTTTAGAATAAATATATTTCTTGCCCTCCATATTAATTGTGACAAATAAATATATGTAAGGTTCAATGTTTTATACGTTCTATACGTTATAGACATGTATAATATAAAATCCTTTATACTCTGTGTAAGATAAGGTCGCAGAGTTGTAAGACACCAGAGGGAAATCCATTATAACATCAATCTCTTGCGCGTTTGTAGACAATTCGCATTGAATAAAAATAACAACTGTAAAATATACTGAACGAAATGTTCAAAATAAAAATAAAAGCAAGTTCTGGATTTCGTGAATAGTATTAATTTGCCATTGAAAGTGCCAATCGAAGCGACATCGAATTAGTAGTTTTGACTTTTTCAGTTGATGATTAAAATACACTTGATTTTTAATTGAAAATTACTGCTAATTTCAAATTCGCACATAGACATTGCTTTATATTTTACAAATCGATTGTCTACTGTATAGATAAATATATATATATATATATATATATATATATATAGCCATAATATAATAGATATGAGATCATAAAAAGTAAAGTAAAAGGATTAAAGGTGGAGGTTCGCACCGAGAAATTTTTGATATTTTACTACTGTATTATTATATACTTTATTAAGTACTCGTCTCAAGTAACGCCTACACAATTCTTGTATACAATGCATCTATTTGGACAACGCAAAAATGATAAACCCATATATACACTGGCTAGAATCGCATTAGGACGACGTTTGATCCGAGAAACATTTACAAAAACGCAATTTATAATTGTAACTCTCCTATATTATTTTCATTCGCAATGTGGGACTTTATTAGTTTGTTACTCTTTTTTTATCATATATGGAATGCATTATAAATTTTCACGTATTAGGAACTAAAATAACTCGCTATTTATATACTTATCATCTGCAAGCAAACTACAAATTATAAGGTACCTATATGTATATACTTATAGAATGATTCGACTTATACTTTTCGCGAAAACGGTCGGAAAAGTAGTCGAATTTTTATGCAGCAATGTTTTATGCTATGATTCGTTGATGAATTAAACTATTTTTCGACACGATTGATTGCCTCATAGTCTGGAAGTTTATATACTTCACCCCGTTATCAAACACTGCCGTATTCATTTTATAAAAATTCACCCAGGCCAACATTCAGCAATTACAGCTGTAAATATAATTCAATACGACTAGTTTCAAGACTACACAATCAACATCTACCAGTAATACGTTATACTTATTATAAAACAAATTTTGCTACATATATTCTTGTAGTCTAAATAAATTATATATATAAGTCATATATAATAATTTAAATATAATTTATCTTTGGGTTTTCGTTGAAATGGAAGACTAGAATATATTGTGAGACTGCGGTCAGATTATACTCGTGCATGTATAAAAAAAAAAAAAATAATAATAATAATCATTCCTATATAGTGATATAAATTGTAAAGTAAAAGCTACTCCATCACTAACAACAATCGAGTTTGTCATTTTTCTTTATAAAAGTCTAAAAAATACTAATGTACTTGTATTACTAGAAGATGCAAACGTTTTTAAGAGGTACTGAGTTTTGATTTTAATGGGACAAATTACAAACTATGACACATACTCTTGCGGGTGAAGTAAATAGATAGGTAAAGAACCATTTATAAGAAGAAAATGCGATCTTAATAATTCCAGTTATACAGGCTGAATTCAGCTGTTGTCTGTTCAAGGAGTATACGTTTGAATAAGGGCGCTGGTCGATAATTATCAATAGAAGTTGAATAAATTACAATAATTCATTTCTTATTTAGAGAAAATAATGTTACTATATATACAGATGGACTTTACACAATTTGATTACCCATATTTTTGATAAAACACAATATGGAAGTCGCGAAAAAGCATTTACTCTTTAATTTTAAAATGATCATGTATTCGGTTTCTTGCTTCATTGTGACGCTGGCACGAGATGCAGCCACGTTTTGGACGTAAATCGAGGCTCTCTACCGTACAGCATTTTAGCACTGAATATTTTTGCCTGGTAGAAAATAACTTAACCAAATATGGCTTGCTTGCTCTTGATGTCTACAAACGTTATCCTATAAGTAGTGTGCTCCGTGGTTTTCGGTGTTTAGGTGTACTGTTCGAAGATAATAAGCATGTCACCAGGGAACCTAGTAGAAGATGTCCAGATGTTCGAGAAACTCAGTTGGACTTGATTTCATCGAAAAATAATATGTGCACAAACAGCAAGTTATATGTAACACGCCTCGCTTGAATTTAACATTTTTTCCTCCACCGAACAGCTGCTGTAAGCATATCGTCAGCTACGAGAGTCCCGGGTAACGTGCTCATCATCTTCGAGTAGTAACTTACGTCTGCATATGGGAATCCATGAAGCGCTGTACCTAGATTGATTTTTTCCTTCAGGTGTTACAGCACTGTATACCTGAGCATCGTCTACGCGACCTGATATCTATCCGAAAGCGTTCGTTAAACCGTTCGCCAGCGTGCTCCGATTTGTGTTTATTACTAATATAGCTATAACGGTTGGTTTGCGTTTCTACCAGGCGCACTTTGCGCGCATCAGAAAAACAAGAAAAAAACCATCATCTTCACAACACAATGCTCAATAAACTTTCTTACGAAAATTCCCAGCTTTCCTGCAGTGTTACTCGCAAATAGCTATTATGTTCGATCTCAGCTATGAGTAACGCGACACTCGGCTGGTTTCTTTTTCTACAACAGAATTGTTTGTACGATGGCTAAGTTCGGCTACAGTAATTTACGCTTGACATAAACTTAGACATTTGGCAATTTATATACAGTCTCTTATAATTTCATTTGTTTTGCGATTCTATGTCAATGCGATACGTCGAGCTGTTGAAGCAAAAAAATTGAAAATGTCTCTACAACGTTCATTATACTTGGTAGGTATACGTGAAAATTGATTGTTCCTAATTCAAATCGACGCTCATCTGATAGATCATGAATTGCAATTTAACGCAATGAACACGCACGAGTTTTATTTAAACGAAGATCGCTACCTCTATATACCTGGTGATGATTCTATAATCGTTATATTCAGATAAAAACTGCACTGATGCAGACTTAGCGTGTAATACCACGTGAGAATGCGATAGATGATAGAGAGCGCGGTGTGTGAAATATTTTTATTATTAATATTATTATTATTATTATTATAAATTTCATTCGCGTATGAATATACAAAAGATTCGAAATGTTTTATATTTCCTTAACTTTCTCGCGATTTGAGAAACTGTCGAGGAAGTTCATTAAGTCAATGCTTTATGTTTATAGTTATATGGATTTGGTCGTATCTCCTTTGCTCGGTGCAGTGTATAAATTAAATTTTATTTGCAATTATTGCAGCATCGATTATCGCGCTGAATGTCCTATAAAATTGGACAATATATTCTGTGAAAAAAGAAACCTTAATACATGTTGTTCAAACAACTTCGTTCGATTCTCATTTATTGCAGTGAAAAAATTTGCCGGTTTTAATTCGGTCTTTTTTGTGCAGCCCTTATCGTAATTAATTATATAGCGCATCGTATTTTTCTCTTTTAAAACGCTGTATTTCATTTTGATTTTCCTTTTTTTTTCGATTTTGCGTACTTCTGGAACATGTCTACGTATCCCTACTGAAAAATCTCACATGAGATCTCATGTGAGATTTTTCAGTAGGGATATACTCGCTCAGCTGCAGCGCCCAAAACATTTGGGTCTGTGTGGATGATCGTATGTATGAATTATGCAGTTGTGCAAACTGGCTGACTGAAAACGAATTAATTGCGAGTCATCAGATGGATATTCCCATAAAAAATTGGCTTGATTATATAATTATAGTGTGTTATTAGCTATCGCTCTGATATTACAGTATAAAATCAAACGGCGGCTTGGTTAATTTAATTCCTCATCGCATATATAATAATAATAATATAATGGAGATGATATGCTTATCGATTTGTTAATTCGCGCGTGTCACGCATCTTTAAAGATTCAACATTTCAACTGTGTAGGTACTTTTAGTATTTATTAATATGCTTCAATAAATGTAGGTGCGCACTGTTCGAGTCAGCGTATAACCAATATTAGAATATAATATATGGACGATGATTACTAACGAGAAATAAAATCTCCTACAGAGCTCAGTCAAGAGAGCGTGCATTAAGTACCTTGCTCCCTGCAATGCGCGCCGATATTCATTCGACTCGAACGTGTCCTCTACGATCGCGTTGCGAAATCGGGCGCCGGTCAGCACGATCGAATGTTTAATTCGTTTCCAGCAGTGGCGATCACCGCGTACGTACGTACGGCAGATCCTCTATAGGATATTATAATATATACGCGTGGCGTGACAAACGAGACAAACAACAGCGCGCGAGGAGGAGCTTCGGGGAGGAAATTTATCGGTTCACCCAGCGTTTAACAGCCTCCGACCACTCGGCCTCGCCGTCGTCGCGCTTCTCGCCCTCGGCCTCCTCGCGCTCGCCCGGGTGGTGATCCTGGTTCACGTGGTTGTTGTGGTGATTTTGGTGGTTCTGGTTCTGGTTCTGGTTCTGGTGATGGTGCTGGTGCTGGTTGTGGATCTGGTTCTGGTGCATCTGGTTCGAGTGGTGGTTCTGGTTCTGCTGGTTGTTGTGCTGCTGGGCGTTCAGGGCAGCGTTGCGCGAGCGCAGCTCCGCCAGGAAGTCGTTCTCCTGCTGGTAGCGGCGCTGGAGCTCCTCGCGCCAGGTGCCGCCGCTGCCGTCCTCGCCGTCTTCGCCGACCTCAAAATCTGCGAACATTCGAGTTTCCAGAATTTTTAACATTAATACAGACCATACAGTTTACCGGTCGATTCGAGCTCTCATCGACTGCCAACTAAGCTTTCGTAGAAAAAGGCAATGTTATACATGGACCGAATTGTTTTTTATATAGAAATTTTCAGACAAAGCTAATGAAATGTATAGCGCAGGCGATAAAGTGTTTCATACAGTGTATGGCGTCGTAGTTCTCAGCTCTTTTCAATAATTGTCACTTTTATAGAGAGGTCCTAAAAAATTTGATTAATAAAAAGTCGTTCGTGTATTAATTAATTATTATAACGGTGTAAATATTTTAATTGCGCCATTTAATCGGGCTTGGAATTTAACGGTACAATTTTTATAAAATAAGTGATTATGTCCACTATATAATTAAATCTCAATTTAGTAAAAGTTATTTCAGGGCAAATTGTAAAAGAATGTTAAAATAATAGGATTTTTATTTGTAGGTATAATATATTGTCGAGTATGCGTCATAATCAACAGAGGAGACTCATCCAGTATTAGCCGTCAAAGCTATTTTGGATGTAACATTCTATATTGATGCAATTAAGATTAAAAAATGCAATTTGTTTCTAGGATTGCTCTTATTTGATAAAAAAAATTGTCTAAAGACTTTAAGAGATTTACTCATTTTCCTATTTTTTTTTTGTTTTCAAATTATTCTGCTATTGAATTTTTTATTTTACACTTTGACATGTTTTGAAAAATATAGTTTAGTAGAGTTATGTTATATAGGTTCTAATTGACTCTTAATAAATTAGGTTCGAATTACATAAAAATTGTTCGATATGTATGTAAGCTTACGTATAGCGTGTTTCGTATGGGGTAAAAAGGGGAATAAGCGAGGGAATAAGCCTCGTCAAAAAGTTACTGGATGGTGACTTCATTCCTCTTGCATTTTACCTTGCATATTTTATGAAGATATTCGTAATATACTTTTTTCATAAATATTATATGTATCATTATACCATCATCGCCATTTATTTTTCGCCTATATGTATAATAGATCGGGATGTAATCATTTTGATGTAAATTTGAAATCAATGTTGCAAAAGTCAGCTATATAGTATGCATAATTATATATTATAAATTACGTTTATGACTGTATAATTATGTGACTTATATATAAATTTTTGTTGATTCTAACGTGCCTTATAGTCAATGTATATTGCAACACTGAACAAAATTCTATATCATATCGACATGATTTTTTTGTGAACGATTTGTTATACAAACAATACTATCTATATGTATAACAAAGTGCAAAATTATTCTAATTTATTTGTCTATGATTATAAATCTGGTAAAAATGCATTAAATATATAAATATGGCAAATTAGGTAACATAGCAACTGCTCACTATGCAAATTTTGTAATTTTTGTAATTTGAAAGTGTTTGAAATTCAAGGATGTGGGCGGTTGTGGTGTTATGTGATTTTGGACATAATTCGAAATCGTCGTTGATTATTATTATAGGTATGTAAGGTAGCCATGCACCATTGCCTCCATTGTCCCATGGCACTAATTACTATGCTTGTTAATTTGTATGATTTTATGATTAAAAAATCTATACAAAGTGTATTATAAAACTATATTTGACTATACACCGAATCGAAAGAATATAGAAAAATACTTTATTTTATTTTTCCTTACGATATTGCGAATCAGTAAAAATATCGACGACGATTTGTTTCGTACCATGATTCAAGACGAAAGAATATATATTATATTTAATGCGTATGCGTATAATGCCAAATGAGGAGAGGAGAAGAAAAAAAATGAAAAACTTACCTAACGGCTTTCTGATGTTATGGCGGCCAGAATTGTGGGATTGGTCCTCCTCCTCTGAGTCTGCAAGGCACCAGTAGGGCACATTCAAAGAGGGTGCATCACACGCATTCCACAACACGTATAGTGTTTATTGCTCAAATTTTTCATAACTATATATAAGTCTTTGTGTCTCTGTCGGACGTCCGTCATGGTCGTGCGTCATGTCTAAACTGTTACTTTGAAAGCAGCTAATATTTTTATTAAACATTAATTTGAGAGACGCTTGAAACTTGACAGATTGAATTAGAAAAAAAGGTATAAAATTTTATGTTGTCGCGAAGTAGCGTTAGTTTGTCAAAAGAGAGATATATATACATATATATTAGTAAAACCAAAACTCTAAGGTCTGTTGTATGAATAAAGTGTCACCACCAGTCATTCAATAAACGTTTGCTGAAAGAATTGGTGCTGGGGCTAGTCTACGTTATAATATTATCTAAAATTAATCTATGAAAAATCAAATATATGTAAATGTATGCTGTATGTACAATGAGGTCGTTCGGGTGCGGGCCGGTGAATGCGGCATGAGATTGGGTCCGTCACCGCACAGGGAAGCGCGATAAATGAGCAAGTATATAAATAGCGTAGAAGTATAGGCTCAATCTGAATTATTTGTGCATTGATGTATAGGTATACGATTCGAGATATAATTGTATAGATCTTCCTGCAACTTTTAGTGTATTAGTACTACACACACATCAGACATTGTTATTGGCTAAGATAAACAAAATATTTATGATTTATTTCACATTGTTGTTATTGTATTAATTTTAAATCATGTGATTTTTCGATCCAGGAAGATACGGCTATAAACGGGGGGATCCAAACAGATGGAATGAGCGGAGTGATAAAATCAGTAGTAGTAGTAGTAGATGTAAAAATCTAATAAGATATTTAGTAAGTCCCAATCTAAAAATTCTATCTAAATCGGAGCAAGTATATTAAATAGTTAAAAAATGGAGTTATGCGAAATGTGATGCAAATGTCAGATAAAGGAGCACACGTATCTGCGGTCCAGTTCTGAGATCTGATGCACGCTCTCGGCTGTGTGATGCGAGGATCAAAAGGGCAGTAACATTCAATAATCTCACCTGTCATTCGCGTATGCCACTGCGCAAATCAAAAACCACGATTACAAGATTTGTATAATAATAATGTGTATAAGACAAGTGCCGCGGGTACTAATATCAGTTCGTTATATAATAATATAAATATATGTAGGACTCATGCCATCGATAATATAGATACAGAAAAAAAAAAAAATTATATTTAGAATTAAACTTGTATTAAACTTGTACTAAACTCTGGGATCGTTATTTTTTACTTAAACCAGATAATATTTTTCTCATTTAACTCTAAGCTTTTTAGCTCTTGTTCCTTTATATTATACTTTGAAAAGTCAGTATTCATATATTACGCTCGCAGACGAATTTTTTATGTTCTAGCTACAAAACAAGTAACACATAAGTTCTATGATCTGGGCGCAAAACCAATATGTGACTTTTTTCTTTCAGTATATATAAAAAAAAAAAAAAATTCGTTTGCGAAAATAACTGTTCGAAAGATATAAAAAATGAGTATATCCGTAATGTTTGCTACTAAGAATCAATATGTGTAGAATAATACTGCATTCACGTGTTTCTATAAAAATTGTGACTCGTAATTATTTGATAAAAACGTACCTGAGTTCAATTCCCTGACGAGTGACGACATGGCGTTTGTGACATTGTCGGCAGCTATTAAAAGGTCGTTCCTTAGGGATCGTCCCAAGCTATTGTTGGCACTGTTGTTTCCACTGCCCGGTAAGCTGTTCGTCCTAAACGCAGACCTAATATCCAAAATTTCTATTGTTTCTGTCCCGTAACATTTTTTATACATATATAGTTTTTTAGCACTTAAAGTCGATAAAATAACGAACGTTTCAAAATGTTAGGTCAAAATGCAACAAGAACAATCGGACATGCCGCACATGCCTCGTAAAAAATATATACATATACACATCGATTACTTGTAGCTTGTACGATTCCGCAAGCAGGGCAAAACTTGTACTAATCTATTTATGTACCATAGCTGTATTTTCGGTGGATGATTCAAACTGACGGCCGCTGTGGCTAACAAAGTTCACAATTTGTATTATGTTTGCCAAAGCTTCTTCCGAACGAGATGCGACATGCAACGATCTTGAGGTTGAATAACGATATGTTCGTAATTCTAAACTTCTATATGGCATAGGTATTTTACATGCGTTACATAAACTTAAAACGCGAATATACGACATCATTGCTATTATATAATTTAGTCTATGTAATATATGTAATATATTATGTACGCATTGTTATGCTTTGAAAAGAAGGAATGATGATAAAAACTGGTTTCCGTAGTTTAAAGTTTTAACAGAGTTCTTTTACTAAACAGTCAATAACTTAATAACAATGCAATATGTTACATGCTGAATGACAAAAATGATAATTGTATATAAAGTATGACGATATTAAAGTAGGAGTCGCAAATTTAAAACGCAATAACTATGAAATTATAAAGTTGTAAAAATAAAATTTCCATGGATGAAATGATAATAATAGCACAAACATTGGAAAGACAATTTTTGCAGATAATAGCGATTTATTCAAGTACAACAATGTTTAAAATTCCTATTTTATACTTCTTACTTAAAAATAGAAAAACCGCAATACACCAAGATTTTTATTAGTTTCATTAATTGAGTACTTATACATAACTCTAAAATCCACGAGTAAACGGTCGCAAATAAATTTGATTTATTCTTGAAAAGTATTGAGTATTCAAAGTTAACAGAAAAATATTTATAATAGAATATATGGTGATTAAAATTGCAGTTAGGCGCAGTTGTTTACAAAACTAAAGCTTCAAATCGCGTAAAATCTAAATAAGTATTCAAAACATACAAGCATCCCTCTTGTTCTGCGATAACTTATAATAGATATTCGATTACAAGCACAAATTCAATACATAATAATTTAACGCAGTATTAGCGACAAGCTGTTAAAACAATAATAATTACAAAGTAATGAAACATCAATAATAATTACAACTTTCTTAACACGCATACCATGCTATTGTAATAAAATCACAAATATTTAAAAGGGCTTACTGTGTTAAGCTGTTACTACTTAACCCATGCAATGTAAACCGGTCAGATTGTTTTTTTTTCTTCAATAAGTATCAGAAGCTTTTGCTAAGGGATGTTATTTTTTCTTTGATTTAAGAATCCTTTGTAAAATACGGTGAATCGACAGTGATTTTATTTGACGCATATGCGTGGGGAGTTTTAAATTTTTCAAAGCAAGCTCACGAATGGAAAAGAGAATCACTTTCAAAGGACTGTATGTACATCTACTCGAAAAAGTCAAGACTTTATAATTGTGTACAGGTGAATGCCTTCAATTACAAAGTCGAACTGAATAATAAGCACTATTTACAGAGAACAAATCATCAATGAAATCTGGCTGAATTCGCTCTAATATTCATAATATAATACAGTAGTGTGCAGAAAGCTCGAGTCTGTAGGCGTTCACCGAAAGTGCACAGTAGGTTAATCGCGACAGAGTACAAAAATGAAGTCAAATCACATGCCGCAGATGGACAACCTACCTGACATCGCCGCCTACGCAGGAGAGGTTGTCGGGCATGGGGTTGTTATGTATGGCAGCGGCATTGGCCGCTTGGACCGCGTTGGAGCTTGCGGAGCTCGGCGGTACCGGGCTCTGGTAGCTCCGCGACATCTGCTGCTGCTGCTGTTGCTGCTGTTGCTGCTGTTGCTGCTGCTGCTGCTGCTGCTGCTGCTGCTGCTGGTGATTGGGCATCGCGCTCAGCGGACCTCCGGGTGTCGGTGGAGCTGATCTGCTGCTGGGCACCGCACCTGGGGGTAGCGGGGGTGACTTTGTGCTGCGAGGCGAGCTGTTTGGCGTTGAGCGGGGCGACGCTTGGTGGATCTGCGAAAGCAGATGTTAACAAGTGATGGATCTTAAAAACTGCGTGGTTGACGTAAAACTATTTTGCACGTATTTTGCCCTCGATTTCCATTTCCACAGGCCCTTACTCGTTAAACAATTGATTATTAGTGATGATACAAGAATCGAGTTATATTCCATCCCAAGCGGTGCTATTTTCAAATACTAAACAGAGCACAACTTGATTCCTTTAGCTTTAAATACATTTTTCATTCCCAACACGTAGATAAGTTCAAGGGGCAAGCACTTGAGTCTGCTACTCAAGTGCTTATTAGACTACTATATACGTATATACACCCACAGCCTCCCTCGTAAGCTGCCTAATCTTCTTTTGAGTGTTTTTAAATTGTCTCGAGACCAAAATACAATAAAAAGGTTTTTATACAAGTGTACAGGAATAACGCAGCTGGTGTATCTAGTAGTTCTAGCTATGCTCTATACTTCTACGGGTTACAATGCTCGACCTTCTCCTATTTCATTGCAGCTTGACGCGCAGCGACTAGTAAATATAAATTGTATTATATCAAGATTCTAGAACATTTGGTTTTTGTATTGTGCACAGCTCTGTTGCTCGCAGAACGTATAAACAGCATTAAATAACGAGAAGACTAAAGATGATGAAATGACTCATCTGCGATGTGTTATCATATTTAACATAAATCGAGATGAATGCGTTTGAAACGAAATAGAGTTAGTGAGCGATTCGCGCATTAAAAATATGATTTTAGTATGCGATTAGAGTGATAGCCAACCTTCAGCATTTTCATCAGTCCTTCAAGTTGCACCATGAGCTGCCGTCTGGAATCTTGTAACGTTGCCAGATGACTTTCTAGTTCATCTTTTCGTTGCCGCAAGGCTCGTAATTCCGACATGAGAGCCGGGTTCTCTAAACCCGCTGCCTCGATTTCTTGTTGTCTCCTAGGTTTCAATAGATACTGTTTGTTAGTCTTGAGAAGGGCTCAGGGAGCGAGAACGAAGCAGTGCATGTATATGTGTATGAATAATGTGTCTTGAAAACGCTAATGACTAATGAGCCTAAGGTCGCGTATGTGAAATAAAATAAAAGAATTGAAATTTTCCCTTGGCTTTGTTCGATTATCTTTTGAAAGATCGATTTATCTCTAGAATAAAAGTACAGAAAAGCGTATTGAAAAACTAATAAAATTTACAAACAAAACAACACAGCACAGCGCGAAAACAATACCAATCTAACTCGATTGATTATAAATGTATGTAGTAGTGTAGGAGTGTTGATTGCATAATCAGCTACTTTCTAATCATATAGGTATTTAAACCTATTATATACGCAGCAACCAAGGACACACAGAAAGCCAAACGGAAAAACCTTTTGAACATGCGTGACTCTAGGATGGTCTGAGAGGATGACGACGAGGTTCAGGCTCGATATTAAGGAAGTCAAACGACACAGGTATACCTTAACCTTGTTATCTCTCGCATTATCTCTTTATTTTTCGCCTCGAGTTGTGATATGAGTTCTCGCTGGGCCCTCGACGGGTCGATCGCCGCCAGATTCACGTCCGACGGTGCCCTGCTCTGCTCATCATGGAACAAAAAAGAGAGACGGCTCATTTTACCAATCGCCTTCCCACATCAGAAGACTAGAAGGGAGAAAACTTGTCGCGTGCACTGCTTAGATGTGATGTGCGTACTCACCGCTTGATCGGTCTGCAGCAGTCTCGATGAGCCGCGGGACTGTCGAAACAATGCAGACGATGAGTGGGTTGGAAAAGTAGAGCGTGTTTAATTGCGCTTATTGCCGCGATCGCGATGCGCACAACTTACCACGGTTCTCGCTTCCTGGGACAGTCGTTGGGCGTAGATGGCGATCAGCTTGTGCTCGTCGTCGACCCTCGAGCTGTCCATGCTGCAGTCGCAAGCAATTAATATTAAATATGCGACATTAATTTTGGGCCAGGCACTGGCGATCGAGAGATCGAGTCCCTAATAGTTTACCTCCTCAGCGTCGAGCGACTATCCAAGGAGCCAGAATCGAATGGACCCATGAAGCCTGGATCGGGAAATCCATTATGCGACGGTATCGGAGAAGGCGGGCTGTGGAGTTGTGGAAGGAGGTTGAGTACAGTTTCCAAATTCGCGACGATGCACTTAGTGCGTCGGAAATCGAAATAGACTTACACGATGTGCGAGAGATCTAGAGTCTTCTCGGGCTGCTCTGGAAACCTCGGCAGACTGTTTCTGCCCTTGTCGGGAACGCATCTGAAGCTTTTCCTCAGGGAATGGCCTATCTGCTTACTCGGCGACTTCTGTCGAGCAAGCATGGTTTGCGATTAATTAACGTCGTCGACGCGGCAGAAAAGACCGGGGACGCTGGAAGCACTTACGAAGCTGCTGTATTCCCTGGTTTCGTGGTCGTTGTTGTGGGTGCCGGAAACCTTCCCTCTCCAGAAGCAGTCCTGGCAGAGTTGGTACGAATGGCACTTTTGACAGCGATACCTGAACCCGGTGAAGTTTTCCCTGTGGCAGGCGTCGCACATGATCGGATGCGTGACTGAAAATCAAAATTCGGAGCGAGCGTCGTCGATTAGCGAACGAACGAAACTCGTATCGCGATTCGCGGTGCAACTTGGCTGGATTAGCTGGATAGCTTACCGGATTCGACGGCGGCCATCCGGTGGTAGAGCGGCAGCCAGATGAGACAGTGAGGTCCCGGCTCCGACATGAGCGTGTCCAGAAAGTCGTTGACCGTGATTTTGGCGTTCTGCGAGGAGAGGGTTGCGAGTTAGGCATTAACGGTATCGTATTATGAGCTGTAAGCGCGATTAGTTGACACACGTTACACTCACAGACGGAAATATCGAGTTGGCCAGGCCGTCGGAGTAGCCGAACGAAGGGGACTCGTAGACCGCGGCCGGCAGCGCCAGGACCTCCTTCAGGTAGTCCGCGAATCTCCAGTGTATCATGTGGCCGTTGCCGTCGGTGATTTGTGAAAAAATGTCTGCGAAGAGAGTGAGAGAGAGAGAGAGAGAGAGAGAGAGAGAGAGAGAGAGAGAGAGAGAGAGAGAGAGAGAGCGGGTGAGTTATCGAGCGTAATAGGTGCAACAGCTACAGGCGCGTCTGTTTTACTCACAACGAAACTTGTCCATGAGCTTTCCCGCGCAGAGAGTAGCTAAGGCAACTTTGACGGAGAAGACCGAGATCTTGTTGTTTTCCCTGCGGCAGGAGAGAATCGGGAATGAGCGAATGAGAGAAAAATCTACAAGCGGCGGAAAACGGTGTAGAGGGGCGGAGACGCGAAGGGAGGACTTATAGCTAAAGGTGTCAGAGTGGAAAGTAAAGCTGCAGCAGCTGCGCGGTAGTAGGTCGTATTGATGAAAAACTCTCCGAGCTACTTACCCGCTCGTGTAGGCAGCCAAGAGCCAGTTCATGAGCAACGCAGTCGTGGCGTCGACTTTAGCTTGCTGAGAGACCGGCACTCTCTTGTTGAGCGCGTGGAAGAGGGAAGACAGGAGGGTCTCGAGCCTCGAGACGCTCAGCGTGCTCGACGGCTCCAGGGTGTTCAGGCTGTTTTCCCGGAAGGCCTCGATCACGTTCCAGATGTCCACGCTGTGAACTGTTCGCGCGGGAAAATAGTCGTCATTCGAGCGTCATATATAAGGTGCGGCAGTTCGTAATTGCGATTGGCCAAGTCAAAGTTCGAGCGGAGTGCAATTGGCCCGCCATCAGCGCCGCCTATTGTACATACGTCAGAGGGTTATATGTAGGCATAGTACTCACGGTTGACTTTCTTCTGAATGAATCGCAGCTTGCAGGCGGTGCGATAAGAGGCGAATCGGATGCTGTCGAAATTCTGCTGGCGCATTTCCTGGAGCAATTGCAGCCGGCTCGCCTCGCCGCTGCCGCCGCCGCCGCCGCCGCCGCCGCCTCCGCCGGTGCCACTGCTCCCGCTGCAGCTGCCGGTCGAACCTCCGCCGCCGCCGCCACCCGCTCCGTCCTCGGCCATTCTCACTGCGGAACAGAGAAGTCCTATATTAATATAGTGCGCTGACGTACTCCGGCAGAGACTCGCGGACGTCTCGCTTTGATGGCTTTATAGCTGCAGCGAGCGCGCCGAGATCGCATCGACGCACGACAGAACGGCTCCGCTCTGGCGCTCCGCGCTCTCTGCACGTAGCCTCTTTTTTCCACCCCATTATCCGCCTGCGCTTTTTTCGAGGAAAATCACTCTGCACAGGGGAGGAAACTTTTTCACGCGGCGCGGCGCGGCAGCCGAGTTATTTCATGTTCTCTTCACGCCGGGGCCGAGCTATAGGATATCCCGAATATAAAGCGATTGCAAAAGGCACGCGAATATGCGAATCTCGAAGGGAAAATGGTAATATTTTGCTTTTTGAAGTGATAACTTCTTATGGGACGGTGAAACTGTAATGTTTGTAGTTTCTGGAATGTGTCACACGTTTGGAATGCGTTACAGTGAATGTGTTACAGTGATTTCTATAGATATACTGGTATAAAGGGCTCTTAGGCCTCGAACTCGGCAGCTCCCCCCCTCTCCGCGCGCAAATAGATTTACTCTCTTCCGACCATACACCCCGTCTCCCGGCGCGCTAGAAAAAGTATACATATACAAACATACATACATACATACATACATACATAATATATCTGTGGCTTCCCGGCAAATCGACTCGTCACTTTTTTTGAAAATTTGGGTTAAGTGGTATTTCCTATATTTAAACACTCCTCTTTTACGTGAAAGTATTGAATTTTTTCTAAAACCAGTCCTTGTACCGTAAACAATGCAGTGCATAACAACTCAAGTCCATTTTATTGCAAAACGACTCAAGTCCATGCTAAAAATGCTTCCAATCATTTTATGGGGCGAGACGCGTATAAAAAAACCTCCGTTATGTTAATTTTCAACATAGAAATCAATTAGGAACATAACGTATATTCATTTTAACAATCAATTTTTACCAGGACTCAATTATGCATAAAAATGAGGGTATAATGTGTTACCGACAAAACGACTAAAGTCCATTTTTATCTATAAAATATTCCAGGATAAGAAAAATAATTTAGAAACTAGTCTATAACTTGAAGAGAAGCTATGTCAATCATTATTATCATTTTTGGAATTTTGGGTGTTAAATTTAATACCGAAATGTTCCAGCACGAAGATGTTTAAGCTAGAGCACGGAAAATGTGTTCCCGGCATAAAAAGACAATCACCTATTTGTTGTGCCCAATGTAATGATTTGAAAGATAGTTCATAGTACACTAAGTAAACGCAGTATCGCGCCGTAATTCGTACGCTACGATCTTACGTATCAATTTAACATTAAAATCGCAATTTCTCGAAAACACGAAAATGTGACTTAAGTCGTTTTGCCGGGAAGCCACAGATATATAGCGGTATTCACTTTTTACTATTAATTGCCAAAGCCTTAATTATTGCTCACAGTTTAAATATTATTGATTCAGTCTCTCAACGATGTAATGTTCTTCTCTTATGTGAAACATGGATGAAAAATAATGAAACTACAATTAATCAATTACTAATTCCATCTTTCAAACATATTACACAATTTCAACGTGATAATGCAAGAGCAGGAGGTGTAGCAATTTATCAAAATTTAAATGATAATGTTAATGTTAAACTACGAACATGTCTTTGCAGAGATACATAATACTGCAGGCTTCAATATTGCTGTAGAAAATGATATTGATGGACTGTGCACAGCACGATGTCTTGATGAAAAAAGACAAGACTATATATATTTCGCCAAACAAAAGCATTTCAAGTATTATTTAATTTATTCATTCACAACTTTTAATATACACACCTGAGGGTCGAATGTACTTGGCAAAAATAATCATAAATTACCATTAATTTTAAGCGGAGATTTTAATGTTAATTTTGTTTTCGATAGAGCGCAAAATTTGGTATCATTTCTTGAATCAAAATTACAATTAAAAATGATTAATAATCCACATGAATCTACTACTAATCATGGCACAACTTTAGATGCAGTATTTGCAAGATTTCTAAGTAATGTTGAGTGTAAAAATTTCGTTTCTTATATTATAGTTATCATAAGTCAATCGTTACTTTCGTAGGATTAAATAATGAAAATACAACCGAGACAACAACAGCTACTGAAGAAAGTTGATTACTGTACAAAACAAATATATTTAATATGAAATAAGCTTATGTACTTTATACGAGATTTATAATAATTATACCACAATCATAATATAGCAGTCCCATTGTCCACAACTGCAAATCAACAAAAACAACAACACTGCAGTACTTAATTATGGAGTTTCACGAGAAGGAATTTTCAACGCATGTTGCCGGTGTGATTAAATTGTTTATTGGCGCACCATAAAACGCTATTCGCTTTTACATGCAGATTTTTCTAAGCTTATATTGATTGACATGCGAGAGTAACTTAGGCAATAGTTTCGTAGACACTCCTTTCTATCTGTATTATATTGCAATAATTTAATTTGCGCATGAGAAACTACGTACTTTCAAAGCTATAATAATTTCGTTTACTGAATTGCAAATGCAATGAAAGTTTTTGAGCTTTTTCGTATTCGAAACCACATGGTTGTAACGAACACGGTATGTTTATAAATGATGAAATGCTGCCTAAGATCAGATGCTCATTCCGCGCGCTTATATTCGCTTATATTCCGCGAAGGTCAGCCTGCGGCGTCTGAGTAAGAGCAGCTCATTGGAATTTGAAATGTTTCCGCGTTGCAGTTGAATTACAGCTAGCGCCTTGGGCGATGGTCGGCGTTTCTTTATTAATCGCATTCAAAAACGCACAGCTGCGCATACCTTCATCAGAGTGTGCTCAGTGCTCACGCACTTGGGCAAATATTTTCCTGAGCTCTTCTCTATATAGATATATTTACCCGTACCTATATGCGCCCTTCGCTTCTGCAACAACTACGATCCTTTATTCTCGCGGCGCAGATATATGATCGCGTGATTCTGTGAACCGCCTAATTAAAAGTCATCTTTGCATAATGAAAATAAGTCCCCAAGTAAGTATGCGAGAAACTTTTCGAAAGCCTTTCGGCTTTGGCGCGAACTCGCGCGGTAAGTACCTATGGGACGATGTTTTGGAGGTAAGTATACTTAAAACATCGTCTTTTAAGGCTCTTGGCTGTACTATTACTGTACAGTAAAATCGATACAGATATTCAAAAGAAAAATGACTAGTGCAAAAAGAAAATTATACAGTTGTAGTGTGCGCGCGTCAAGTGCATGAAATCAGTTTTATATTTTAAATGAAACTCGTCGGACATAAAAAAAACTCTTCTTTTCTTCATCAAAGCACGAGCACTTACAAAGGCCTACATCCGATAGGCAGCGTTTTCTCAACGAGTGCTTGGAAAATCAATGATTTAACTGCTGTAGGTAGGTATAGTCAAAAAGTCAGCCAGGTATATACGCCTGCGCAGAATGCGGGTAACAGTTATTATAGGTATAGTGCGTTATTTTCTGCGACCCACTTTGGTAACAACGTTATATAAGACTTTTGAACAATTTCTTTGTCTCTCGTCAAAATCAATATTTATATGATTCGCGCTGCCGACCTTAATCGGGAAATGGAATTATCGATGACGCCACGGCAGAGGCAATAAAACCATCAAAAATCTCGTTTCAGGAAGGAAATAGCGTCGCAACTATATATACGTATAATAAACGTTATTGCAGCAGTCGTGTGTATAAAGCGCAGCTTGATAATTCATTCGAAATCGAAAGCTACTACGGGAAGACTCTGCTTTCTCGGTGTAATTAGCGTACTCGCGACAAGTCGATACCCAGCGGAGATATTATGGTTGCACCTTCGTATAACCCTTATACGCGCACCACGAATCCACGAGTAATCTAAGCGCGCTGTGGGGCTATCCCTTATATTATCATAGACTTCGTTCGGGCTATCACGATTCTGGCCGATACCCATTTGTTGAGTTTAATTCGGCTCCGGACGTAGCTAAGCTTATACATACCGCTGCATTGTAAACATGCAGCAAGTACTCGTCAATTTGCTAATTTTTGCTCAGCTTTTATAGAACAGAAGGTTTTGATTTACTTACACCTAATCTCTTCATCTCTCTGCACATAATAAAGCCAACGGTCCGCGGCTCTGATTTATCGATAAAGATTGCTTGACGATACTTGCAGTTTTTATTGATAATACCCTGCATAAGACGTTATTTGATCCCGAATTATTGATTGCCACAATCTTCTGAATATCTATTTATATTGGATACTTGAGGACGATCGTTGAAATTCACTTGCCATAAAGTACTTTTATTTCTATACCTTATACGCATATCAGACTTATAGATAAACGAAAGGAAGCTTCCAATTCGCTTTCAACATTCGCAAGCTTATAAGCACCGTACTTTCGAACAAACAAGGAGACAAACAAAAGGTATCCCCCTTTCCTCTAATCGTATGCTAATGGACTGCCGGAGAGCGCATTAGCATCTCAATCGCACCTTCGAGTGTGCACTAATACAAGACGTTTGTCTCGATTAGAAAGAGAAAAACTGATGACCGAACGCAAACGCCTCGGGACGTATAATTTGGTCCCTCCAGCTGTGAAAGAAGCCCTCCACGTCTGACCATTCTATTCAGAGAGTCATCGGCGAAGAAAGGAGAAAAGCTATACGGCAACAGCCCGGCCGCGTTAAGATGACGAGTCTGCGACTTTACGCGCTCGCAATTACGCGTACGCAGCGCCAGTCTGAGATTAATGGACTGAGGATAATTTCGCTTAATTACAAACTGCATTTGCGCATGTCTCTTTCTCGGAGTTTAGCTACACGGGAACTACGAGGCATTATGAAAATCGCAGCGTCGGACGGACGTCTGCTGCGCTGCTTTGTTACATGAACTATATATGGTACAGATATATGCCGGAGCACTTTCCCGGCTGCATGAATATTTATGCGCGCGCGAGAAGAGCTCTGCAAAATCGAGTGTGCGAATTTCGCTCGCTCTCAAAGGAATCGAAGGGTTTGGCAAAAATACGCTGGAGAATCGTGCAGCTTCGTTGGATGTTGCACGTTTTTAGAATGAAAAAATGTCGAGAAGAAATTTTGCTCTTATGTACGTACTGAAAGCCTAACATGCCATGAACTCATAACTGGCTTATATGTTCGAGTATCGTTAGAAGATTTCACTCGAACATACTGCAGCTATAATCTGGTTAACAAAACGCGACTCTCTGGCATTAGTTTCACAGTTCACTCAGACCGAAAGATAAGTAACTTTTTAAAACCTTCAAAAGTGATTTTTTTTAATATAAATTATTATTGTTCTTATACTCGTGTGATTTTTGTGTGCGGATTGTAGAATGAGTCGAAGGCAAGTACGATCAGAAGGGACAAAAGGCGTTTCTGCAGAGGTTATAATGCTTTTAAAATAATTGAATGTTTCATATTTTTCAAAATTTAAAAGAAGAGCTCAAAGTTTACCGCAGTCTAAAAAATATTGTTTCAGAAAATGTATGAAAATTTTGCTTGGTTACGAAAAAAATTCTTCGCCGCGCACATCCACATGGACGTTTTTGAAAACGCGTGATCCGAACTTCAATAAACACCTCCAAAATATTACGATGTTATAGCAAAACTGAAAATTTTTTCCATCACAAAGCTTCTCCCATGTGTAGGAGAAAGCAAAGGAGTGTATCACGATCACGACTTTTGTCTTTTCGCGAGAGGGAAAAATACGTTGGGACAATTCACTTGAAGGGCTGTTTTGAATATCAAAAGATCAGCAGCCCGCATGCGAAGATGCCAGAAAAGTTGGGAAAACATGTGGGGAAACAGCAGCGAGAAAATGCAGCAAGCGCCAAAGTAATTTTTGGAGTTTGTATAAAAACATGTGGGAAATGTGTTTTGATGCATTTTTAGTCGAAAAATGGTATTTTTGGAAAATATCCGTACGAATGTGTGTGTGTGTGTGTGTGTGTGTGTGCGCGCGCGTATATGTATACGCCTGTATCTCAGCTTCTACTTAGTGGATTTTAACCCACCAAGTCTCATTTTCTTTGTTTTAACTAGTACATAGTGGGGAAAAAGTCCGTTTTTACATTTTGTATACGTGTTTTTTTTTTTATAGTGATTTTTCAGTTTTGAGATTTCAGTTTTTTCTAATAAAGTTATTGAAAAAGTTAATCAAAGTAAATAGCTAATTAATATGTAACTAAAAAAGAATAAAACTGCCTATCTTTTTACCGCGAAAAATTTATATTATTGTTCGTCGTTCTTTTATTATACACCATAAAGCTCAATTTTTTAAAATTGTTTTAACTTGAAAACTAAATGTTGAATCTGTAAAAAAAAAAAAACATGTTTATTGAAAGTTATTACGACTATATTCTACTTAAATTTTGAGTCATTTCATGGGGCAGATCCTGAGAAAAACATCAAAAACTGAAAAAAGTCGTTTTTCTACGTGACGCGATAACTGGCGTAAAAAGACAATAATCAAGTTCAAATTTTAGATTTAGTTAGCATTATATAGCACTTCGATCCCTATGTCTGAGTTGTTTACGAAACCAATTAGTTTCAAAGATATTAAGCTTCAAAAATTTTTTTCTCGCCCTGTATACCCCTGGTAGAAAAGTGCCTATTTAAAATGGTCGTAAAGGCAGAAACTGGCTAAGTAAAATGTGAAAAAACTAGACATTTTAAATTCCTCAAATGTAGCGATATCTCGTGCATTTTTTATGGGTGAGAATTATATTTTATGAAAGTATCAATAAATCAATTAGTTGTTTGGATGCAAGATACACAATTATTAATATTTAGGCGTAAACTGAATAATTTTTATAATTTAAACATATAGCGAAGTTCGTAGGGCTCGTGTAGAAGAACGGCTGCGTGGCTTAGTTGGTTAAGGCGCACGACCGTATTTATTTGACCTCGTGCAGGGCGTGGGTTCAAATCCCCGGTCAGACAGAATTTTTTCTGATGCAAATAATTATTCTATAGTTTACTTTAAACAAAAAACTCGAATCCAAGCCTGCTAGCTACGATTTTCCAATTCCAACCTCGAACCGCGATGAGCCACGTGTAATTCAGTTGTGTTACTCGACCAACTTTAATGGGCTGTTTGTACTCAGAAACAAGGTAGGCAGAGTGAATTCAAGAACTATCCAATAAATAGGTTAAAAAGCGTTTCATTCAGCCTAAGAAATGGCAAAGAAAACAACCTAGTTCTTGGATTCGCAGTCTAAGAACTAGCCAATAATGGGATTCCGGTTTCTACCAGGGACTCTATATAACTGAAAACTGCATTGCTTAGATCTCAGCTTCTATTTAATGGATTTTAATCTATACCTAGGCTCTTTTTTTCTGTTTTTGTCTTACCAATTTTTTAAAAACAAGATTTTCAGTTACGCATGGCGTTTTTTCCTGGTGACTTTTTTATTGGTTATTATCTTAACGAATGCCAATTCTCGCGTAAGTGTGTGTGTGTGTGCGTGCGTGCGCGCGCGCGCGTGTGTGAACCAACCAAAAAAATACAAAAACTATATAGTACTAGGAATGAAGGCGCGTTTCGATGCTATCCCTGATGTCTGAACTCTGGGTTATGACTGTTTTGAGGTTATGAATTTAAAGCACACGGTTCTGATCTCGATGCCTAGGCAACCAACCAGCAACCAATCAGAATCACGTATTAAATGCTTCGCAACAAAGGCCATCATTTTTTAAAGAGAGGATTATACATGAAGTAAAAACAATTCTGATATTAAGCAATACATAATGTTGAAGGAAGCTACGTGCCAAAGAATTGGCAGCGGTTTTTATTGCATTACAATAAAGCAATTGAAAATGTTAAAATTCGTATGATCATGACGAAACGCGACGGTGTGCAGTGTAGAGAGTAGCAGTGCCACACAGAAAAGTATGAAGTGGGGCGCCGATAATTAGGCGCAGAACGAACTATAAGCGCAATCAACAGGGCCAATTCCGAAGAGGAACGTGAGGAATAATGCACGACGACGATATAACGAGGCGCAGTATGGCTAACTTATAGCGCAGAAGCCGATCAATATCCAGTGCGCGGGAGGTAGAGGTGAATTTCGAAAGGCTCTCACGAGAATCGAACTCGATCTCAGTAATTAAGACACACAAGGACGCGAGACTGTTCTGCGCGGGGGAGAAGGTCAGTGGCTGTAATATCGTTATTTAACGGGGCTGCTGCTGCAGTTCATTCACTCATTCACGATTCCGCAGTCGATGAACCGACTGCTACTGCCCGCGCGGCTGCACCAATGAATGAGAGACGTCGTTTTGTGTGCGCGCGCGCGCGGCTATACCTATACAGTACAGCTGCGCTCGTACACTCGGCGGTAAGGTATTCTGCGGAACGTTTTAAACTGAATGGCAACGTCGCGTAGTTTTTGACGGTACCGGCCCATATAACCTCTGTAAATCTAAAATCGTCAAAACCGTCAAAAACCGTCAAACCCCGTCAAAAATCGCACGACGTTGCCATTCAGTTTGAAACGTTCCGCAAGAATACCTTACCGCCGAGTGTACATTGACTTTGGACTTTCCGCGCGCGAGCTTTGTAATTACGGATTGAAGAGGATCGCGTACTGCACCTACAGCTATGCAGAGTTTGAAGTCGGGCTAGCCATGCGGTGGGCCCTTTTCCGTGCACAAGTGGACTGGTTTTTGTGAATGGCCTGCAAAAGTTTAGAGAACCCTATTTACGATCAAATTAGTCTGAGAGTCTTCTAAAAGAAGAAAAGATGAAAACGCCGGAAAAACGGGACTGTGCGCGCCGCAGTCGTCGGGCTATTATCGAGCGCTTTTCCATTCTCATCCTCCGTAGCTTATCGTAGTCGCGTATAGTTCACGATTCTTCCGGGCTTGTTATGCCGCCGGGCGAAATGACCGAACGCGTAATCAAGCGGCGTTTCTCACGTTCTAGCTTTCTCTTCGCGCATCCCTAGCTGACAGTGATTTTCCTTCGCGCTTGCGGGGCTTATTTCGTGCCTGTTATAGGCCTCGGAGAGGGATTCACGATTTCGACATTTTACATATTATTATTATGTCGAATGATGAGAATAATGTGATCGCCCAAAACAGACCTCTAAACATAATTAACGAAAATACGTACGTGCATCGAGAATAGGCACCGGGCGAATCAAAGGCAAAAGCTGCGGGATTCGGCCGTATGGGTAAAGTAAAAACCGTCAGCCGCAAGCCGCGGGGGTTGCTGTTTACCGCAGCAGAGTTTAGTCGAAATCTCCGACTGCTCGGCTAAAAAATCTCCCGCGCGCGTACTCGTGCGTGCAAAGTGGGCTAGAGCGCGGCACGAGTTGCTAGTGGAGTCGTATAGTAGTCGAGCTCCGCGGCAGGGATACACGGGGAGTTGAATCAATACAATAAGTGGGGCAGGTGGGGGGGGGGGGGGNGCAGCAGCAGCGCCTACTGCCTATAGCCAGCTCTGTGCGCGAGTGTTATAAGAGCCAGCTCCGGCTGGAACAAGGGAACGCGGAACCTCAGCCAGCTGGCCGGAATGCGCGAACGCGCGCGAGAGGAGTACCTACCTATACTAATAGTAAGTAGAGGCGCGGCCAACTTTTTCTACGCAGCGCACACACGTACTTACACCTCGACTTACACCGTTCTATTCCACACCACGCTCTACACCTCGGCCGGATGTGTGTGCAATAATATAGGCGCACGTACGGCGAGATTCATATCGCAATAAGTACCCTTATTAACATAATAAGGGTAATAATTGACCTGCCGTCGCCGCCTCGCTGCTGCGCTCGCGCTTCTTTTCCTTCGCCGAGACTTTTCACGCGAGATTAGACGCTGCTTGCTGCGCGCGCGCGCGTTTCTTTCACTCCCGGCTTCCTCTTTGCTAGCGCACTTTATTTCTCGTCTCGTTCACTTCTCAAAGCGGCTTTTGTCTCGGATTTTTCGCTGCTGCTGCTCCAGTTCGTCGACGCGACGTACGTCAGGCACTTGTACCGGCATCACGGATAGCTTACGTTTCCGAATTAACTCTCGTCGGCGACGGAGGGGGGGGGGGGGCACTTGCGCGCGAGCGTAGCGCGAGAAAATCCTCGTGTAAACAAGAGCGCGTGCTCGCGGCAGGATAATACGCGTCTGTTGTGATTGCAGTGCCGTCTTTAAGGCAGGGCCCGCAGGGCCCTGGCCCGAGGCCCCGAGGTAGGCAGGGGCCCCACAATTCTGAAAATTTTCGATATACAACAACAAATTTTATAACATAATAAGAAAAATATCAAATCACACACTTGGTAAAATAGAAACAAGATTTAGAAAATTTGTTTAAAAATTTATTTTTGCACTAAAATAACAGTAATTATATACAGCTCAAAAAACTTTTTTTCTCGATTTCTTCGCAGCAAAATTAGATATGAGTTCATCAAAATCAATCGATTTTAATAAGTCCGATTCTATACTCATTAAACTTAGATGATTCAATCGTGACTGTGACATTGTGCTTCGATGATCGGATTTTATCAACTTTAATCTAGAAAATGATCGTTCACCAGCACAATTGGTGATCATTAGGGTAAGGAATATTCGGAGACTTATTTCAATATTTGGGAATGTAGACGTCAGAAATTCTTTCTTCAGTTGCAAGTATAGATCAGGAATAAATAATTCTTCGTTCTTTCGTGTATCACGAAGATAATGTTTATAATGTAAACATTCTGATATTAAATTTTCTGCAGAAATGTCTTGATCATATTTTCTGGCAAGCTTTTCGCAGCATTCTTTTATTCCTTCGTATGTCATGTTTGGTAGAGCAGTAAAAAACTTGAAGTTATCATTCACCGTTTCGTAAGCAGTTTTTCTGGTTTTCAAATTGGAACAAAGTGAATCGATTATCGGATAAAAAATCTCTATTTTGAGCTTTTCATCTCCAGTAAATTGTGTATGTTCACTCTCTCCTTCAAAGCGAGTAAGTTTTACGCTTCTTCTTCGATTTCTTGGCTCAGATGTAGATTCACTTTCGCAGATATCAGTAAAGCTTTTTGCTTTTTCTAAAAACTCATCGAATTTATCCCTGATATCCAATAAATACAATTCTAAGGAATTTAAAAGACTGCATGCTATATACAAATCCATATTTTCTTTTTGTAAATTTTTAGATGTATCATTAATACGTGTCAAGATTTCGTGCCATACCACAGTTATAAAGACATTTTCAAATTTTGTAATTTGCTTTAAAATGGTCTTAGCTTCAAGTCTAGTCTCGTTAGACTGCGTATCATCCTTTGATAAATCATCTAGAGCTTTCGTAATATCTGTATGACCTGTGAAAAGAGCGATGATTGCATCAGCTCGGGCTGACCATCGAGTAGCGGATAAAGATTTAACGACTTTTTTTTTCGTTCCTAAATATGACAATAGTTTTTGCCATCTATAAGTCGATCCTGATAAAAATGTGTACAAATTTTGTACGATATAGAAATACTTAACGACTGCATTAACACATTCAGCTGCCTTAACGCCGACTAAATTTAACGAGTGCCCGGCACAAGGAATATAATCAGCATACTTATTGATTTCCCTTATCCTGGTTTGCAGTCCTGAATAGCGTCCAGACATATTCGATGCGTTGTCATAAGATTGACCTCTACAGTCATTTATATCAATATCATTATCTTTAAAAAATTTGACTACAACCTCTGTTAAATATTCGGCATTATGACCTTCTATAGGAACGAACATTAAAAAACGTTCGATAGGCCCCTGATCGGTAACGTAGCGCACGGTGAACGTTAATTGATCTAGATGAGTGATGTCCGGCGTAGAATCCACAGAAAAAGAATAATATTTTGCCTTCTTCAACTCACTTATAATGCAAGCAAGAACTTTTTCCCCCATAAGGCCTATAAATTCCTCACAAATATTAGCTGATAAGTATGATGTTACTCCATGTCCTTTATTTCCGTAGGTATTAATGTGCTCTTTAAGGAAAGGGTCATATTCGCTCAGTAATTCTAAAATACCTAAGTAATTGCCATTTTGACTAGATCCGAATCGTTCGTTCTCCCCTCGAAAAGCGAGACCTCGTGAAGCAAGAAACTTTATAGTGTCAGTTATTCGACGTAATACTTGAATCCAATAATTTTTCTCATTTTTTTGTTGAATCGTTAATGCATTTTCTAAACTACCAGTTTCTCTTCTCCGTTTAGAATAAATAGTTAAAGTTTGTTTATGAGCTTTGCTTTGCTCATGCTCCGTAATTCGCTCTGGGTGTTTCCAATCATTAAATCCGTAAAATGTAAATTGATCTTTTTCAGATGAAAAAAGTCGACATACAAAGCAATATATACGTCCAGTTGATGGCGAATACGATAACCACTCACGCTCTACTATTTCATTATTTTGTAGTTTCAATTGAAATAATGATTTGTTTAGAGTTCTCACTTTTTGTTTATCTCCTTCTTGGTAAATCCGTGCAGATTTTGAGAAATCTTTATCCTTATTGCTGCATAAACCTGGATTTTTTTGCAACCAGTATAATCGTAACTTCTCGTTGATTTCGCCCCATAACGCAATATCAGTCGAATAACTTTCAATTTTTTCTGACGTGCTTCTCAATGCTGCCTCCTCTATTAAAATAAAATATATTTTTGTAAATCGCTTTTAATTGAAAAAAATATTTAAAATTATTCAGCTTTTTTAGAATCTAAATATTTACAATTTGAAACTCTTTATTTACCTTCTGTTCTATGATTTATAAGAACTTGTGTAGCTACTGATAATTCCGACTGTTCTGAAGGATTCAAATCGACTGATTCGTTTTGAATAACATTTTCCTGTAAATCAGCGGTACCTTTTGGCGTTTCATCATTTTTGCCTAATAAATAAAATGCAATGATCTTATTATCATACTGTTAGCACGGTTTGTTTCATAAATTAATTTCATAAAACTGATATTAAATCGACTTTTCATAAAAAAACTTTTGCTACATGCGAACAACAATGAGGTTATAGGACTCAATTAATGAACTAATCACTCTTAATTCAAATAATATATGGTATTACTTACTAGTAATGTCATCTTGTTTTAAAAATCCAGTAATTTTTGGTAACTTGTCTATTTTCTTTTGTTCTTCTTTCGCTTTTCGTTTTTTTGCAGCACCACTTTCATAAACACGATTCATGATTTTGATGTACTTCAAATGATTCGATAAACAATACTAAATTAACTGTTGCTACATCGCGTGAAAATCTGGTAATGAACCTGCTGGCTGTTTCACGTGTCGAAACACGGACGTTGACTATTCATTTTCTCACCAAAAACAAAAGCAAGCTTAAACAAGTTTCTTTCAAAACAATCGCGCTTCTGCTTGCGCGCAAGAGCGCGCATGCGTAAGAATCCGAATGAAGATTTTGGCGCGTTAGTTTGAATATTGTAATTGAGAAAACGTTTACATGGCATTATAAACATTACATTTAATCGTTTGTTTAAAGAAATTAAAATATACGAAAATTGTAAATTGTAAGAAATTAAATGTATGCATGGCTAAAATTACGGGTATTTAAAACAAAGCAAATAAGTTAATTGTAAAGTAAAAATGAATTAAGAAATAAGTTGAAATGCCAAGTGTTCGTTTGAGAAGCCATTGAGAACTGAGGTCGATCCGGAACGACGAAATATTGTAGTCCGATCTAATACAGCGGGGACAGTTTACGGCACTTCCTCGAAGAAAAACCGATAGCCCTTGTTTATTAAACAAGATTCGGCGCAGCATCGCGCTGTAGTTATAGACTTGGTATGCAGTGGCTCGCTAACCAATGGTTATAGGCTATGATGTCACGGATGACGTCACTTTCATATATTTGTATATGAATAAATATAAGTATTGTTCTTTGTATAGATTATAATATATGGTTTTCATTCAATTTTATTTAAATTAGAATTGGTGGGGTATTAGTTTTTTAGATTCAAAAAATTTATTTATTGAACTCTCATATGTGGGGTGTTAAGAGACGGGGTTACGATTTAGCCTATTGCGTTATTGTAAACTGAAAAATGATAAAGTTAAAATTTAAGGATTTTCCATCCCTTACATAGGCCCCAGCCAGTACCTTGGCCCATAGCCTCGTTGATCCTAAAGACGGCACTGTGTGATTGCGGAGCGCGAACCTGGCAACATCTCTACAGTACGTATATTGTGTAGGTACTTATAGACATCGGGCCGGGACGACTTTGGCACGATGTTTAATAATAAATCAGCGAATGCCGCAGGGCTGTTAAGGAATCACGCATGCCGTCCAATAGGTATGTGGGTCAAGTACGCAGATGTTGGTTCTCCAAACTTCTTTTGTCAATAATTTTGACCCGCCACGATGATCCCCATTGGAAGTGAAATAATTTAAACACAACTCAGAATATTCGATATCGACCTCGAAATTCATTCCGAGTAGCACAAGGAAAGACGCACGTCTGATTTCTAGGAGAAGCCAGTCGAGGACTGAGGTCCGGAGCTATCGACTGGCTATTGGGAATGCACAGCTATGCGAGCTGCCTGCTTAAGCCTAAAACGCTCTCACAAAAATCGGAGACGAGCGACGTGTCGCAGCGCGCGGCGTCGCGAACCCGAGTTCGTCATAAAAACAAAACTGAGAAGGGCCTTTGCTTCCTACCCTTCGCTTTCTACATCTGTTCAAGATTTGTATTAGAAATTGAAAGCTATAGCGTTTCCACCAATCGCCGATCAAATCAAATGCTATAGGTAATAAAGTCTAATTAATCTATATTCATGCAGCATTATACTTTTCTCAACGGTATATTCAGCCGAGGGCTCAAAGCAATGGAGTTGGATACTAACTTTCATTTCAAGTCGGTAGTTCTGCAGGTGTGAAAATTATAAATAGATATCTTGAGCGCCAAGGCGTAAGGTTCACAAAGAAAATCTGCTATGACATAGCCATCGGAATAGGTATCTAACTTAACATGAGTAGCCGACTCTATTATAATAATTGATGACTAACAAAACTATTTCCAGAATTCATTGACTTTGGCAGGTCATTATTTACGCTTCTTATTAGAGTATTGAGAAATATCAACGTCATTCGCTCTCAGTCCCTCAGCTGGCTCCCACATCTCCCTCACGTGTATACCACTATACCACGCTCTCAGACGCCTCCCTCAAACCGTCGTTAAAAAACGTTCGCTCGGCGCGGTTCTCACTCATAAAATCTCTCGCTCGGAGCGCTCGGTTTATGGTTTAATCCATCGCTCGCTCTAATCCTCATGCTTCACATTCCTCTCACGGACTTTCTCTCTCTACACGCATCTACCATCCTTACCTCGATCCTTACAATTAAATAGCCTGCCACTCGAAGCGCAATCACAAACTCTAAACGGGCTATGTCCTCGAGGCATCCGACACTCTACTCTAAATTGCATCCAAGTACTCGACCTTACTTAAACCTATAAAATATGTACACCGCAAATTCAACAACTGCGCGTAAAGATCATTTCGCTCGTCAACAACACTACAATAAGCGCGCGCGTAATTCTTATCGGCTATGCGCGCGCGAGAACGAAGCCGCTAATAGAGCGTTACGCAATACAGACAAACTCTTATCAATTAGACGTTCTCATTTTCGTTCAGCGTCTTCGTATTGCCACAGGGACGACAACGATTCTCCCTAGCTCGGTGCTCACGTATATTGTTGCTTTCGTCGTAGCGTTTTCGCACTCCTGTAGGGTGCGGCGACGGACAATTAAATTTCCCAATTAATTTCCCAATTCGATTGCGACCGTCTCCTCGCCGTATACAGCGCTCCCAACTTGGAGATTGTGGGCGAATCGATCGTCACTGCGTGGTGACGCAACGAATTTGCATTGCGATTCGTATATTACTTTTTGTATGATGCAGGCACGTCGCACGGTGCGTATACTCAACTACCGTAAGGTGTATCATGAACGCGATCTGCATGCACGAGCTGCGCAGCACGCGTTGGGTGTCAAATATGAGCTGCGCGCAGGCCTATTAGTCGTGTCAACGATACACGCACGCCTCGACGTAACCCGACACCGACACCCCCGCGCTCTCCTGCTCTTTTTAAGCCTGCACCCACGCCCGATCTCTAAATTACCGGCGCCCGCATTCCGATTATGAAAAAGTAAGACGCACACAGCTGCAGCAACAGGTGCAGACGACCTCGCAGACGACGCTCGCGAATATTTTATCATTTGCGTAGGAGTTGTGAACGAGCGCAGTCGACTTTGAAAACACCGTGGCCGCACGTGTTTTCCAGCTGCGAGTAGGTACGGCCGCCGGCCGCGACGCGCAATCTGCAGTATGCGCCATGCGGCTATCTCGGCGGCTATGTGGAAAACATGCCGAGCTCGAGACGCGACACGTGTTGAATTATCCGGTGCGTTATCGGGATGGCGAAACGTCGTACCTAGTTGGTGCAGAACGCTTTTCGCGATGTGATTAGCCGCGAGCGCACGCAGCAGCGGAGCTTCGATCGCCGAGAGATGCGAAGAAGAACGGCTCGAAGAATAAGGGGTAGCGGCAGTCAGTCGTACGTAGCAACGTAGGTGTAAGTAGTACAGACAGACAGACAGACAGACAGACAGACAGCAGCGCTGAAGCGGGGGGTGGAATCGCGGAACAAGACTAACATTAACAAGGGTGCGCGGGAGGGAGGAAAACGAGGAGGAAAAAAAGCAAAGGTAAAGCTGCTGCTACCTGCGGTACACGGGGGGCGGGCCGCGGGAGAACGGGAGAGAGACGAAATCACGGGGCTCCGCCGCGGCGCTCGTGCGTGCACAGACTACTTACAGAGCTGCACAGTTGCACACTGCACAGTCCACTGCACGCAGAGGTATAAGGTACCTAACCTGCTCTACCGGTGCAGGTAGCCGCCAGCCACACACTTTGCTCGCTGCTCGCTCTCTCGACTCTCGAGTCCCGCTCGCAGCGCGGCCATACACGATACACGTCGTCACTCGTCCGAGCGGGTGATGGGGCATTCGTATAATCGTATTTCGCGCTAGAAGCTGCAGGGCGTGTGCTCCGTGCCGTCCTGCCGTCGGACCCGTCGAGCGATGCGAGCAGCGCCGCGAGCAGCGCGAGCTCGCCCCAGGAGCTGTCAACGAAGCCGTGTGCCCGAGCAGCCCGAGCGTGTGCCAGCAGGCCAGCGCGCACATTCTCGACCCCTCGCGCGCGACGCTGCAGTCAGCAGCAGTGGCAACTGGCAGTGTACATACACTTGTACACTTGTACAGGCGCGGGTATTCGGGTGATGGGCTTGGAGCAGTTGCGGGCTGAGGCTGTGGCGCTCGCGCGCGTACGTACCTGGACTCGAGGAGGACGACGAGCAGACGCGACGTCCGCGTCGCTGCTCAGCTCAGCTGGCTCGGTCGGCTCGGCTCGAGGCTGAGGCTGCTGGGCCGCCGATGATGTGGTGTCGCCGCGCACACACCGCACTCGAGTCAGAGCTGTAAACAAGGCTTGGCCGCGGAGCGACCGCGCGCGTCACACGTTAGGCTCCCGAGCACCGCCGCAGCCATCACTGACTGGGGTCTGGGACTGCTCCAAGCAGGCCAAGCAGCTCAGCTCTCGCCGCAGTCGCCGCTCGCCAGTCGCCGCTCGCGTCTCGCGAGTCGCGCCGACTCCCGCTCACCTCCCGCTCGCCCCGGCAGAAGGCGCGAGAGGCGCAGCAGCCGCCTCTGCTTACAGTGCTCACTGCTGTCCTGCTGATAAGACCGGCGGAACGGACCGCGCGACGCGCCAAACCATTTCGCTTTGAATTCTCTGCGTAGATATCATACATTACAAGTATTGTATATTAGTGCGGTTTATCTTACTGTGCGTTCGGCGGGTTCCACAGTTTCAGCGTACGCGAGAGAGCTGGTTATAACTGATTGTGAGCGCGAGCCGTCCGACGGGACTATCCAAAGCGGAAGAGGTCGCCAGTCGCCTATCGCTGCTGCAACAGAATAATATGCACCGTTCATGTGTACGAGCGACGCGAGGAAAACGGCGGTCCCACGCATTCGGCGTTATATTGATCGCGCCGAAGCCGAAAAGTTAGCGGCCGGTTTCGCCTACTCGTAGCTCCCAGGCCGGGATGCCTCGAAATTTTCCGATGATTAACAGCAAAATCGGGCTTGCAGCTAGATGGAATTGCGCAGAACCGAGGACGAGGATATGCTCGAGGATATGCGTACAATTGAGTGCTCGCCGCGGCACTCATGGTTCGTCTGATGGACTTTGCGGTAACATTCGCCTGTCCAAAATTCGTCGGTCCCTACGAAGACCAGCACAGCCCAGATTCTTATCGAAGAGTAGCACGGTCCATTCTCGCCGCGAAGAGTGGCACAGAACCGATTCGCTCCGCGAAGAGTAGCACAGATCAACTTATGCCGCGAAGAGTAGCACTGATACCGCGAACTATTTATTCCTTAAAATGTCATTAACAAGAGCTAGTTAATATAAACATCTACGATATCAGGATTAAAGTAACAATAATAAAAAAAAATTTATATTAATAAATAAAATATATATATTTTTTTTATATATTTACAATCGAGTTATAAAACTCGTGGTATTTTGATGGTACAAGGCGTTTAGTTACCATCGCCTCAAGGTCAGCTTTTTTCTTTTCACTTAGTGCTATTTTTGCAGTGTAAGCTTTTGGAAGCTTATATTTTTTTATATTTTTCCATTTAAACTTTTTTTTAACAAATCAGTGTGATCGAGCCAGTCGAAACAGGCTACCATGTTGTGTAAATATAGAAGTATCATGATTTCTTAATGATTCATTATGGTTAAAGAANTCGAAACAGGCTACCATGTTGTGTAAATATAGAAGTATCATGATTTCTTAATGATTCATGATGGTTAAAGGAATATATTAGTTACCAGCATTAATGAAATTTTTTAATATATAAGAAAACGACGACAACTATTATTCAATATATTATAAAGTTTATAATTTAATTATTAATTGTAATAAATTATGATCAACGGTTATAGAATTAATTTATTCTGTAATTTAGAATCGTCAATAAATTATTAGAAAAATAAATCTCAAGTTTTTTCTCTTGCGATGATAATCACCTCATGACGTAATTTACATATTATATATATATTAGTAATATAAATAAACGATAATTGCCAAATCCCTATAATAACTCGCGGAGAGAATTTGAGGCATAAGTTGATCGGTGCTACTCTTCGCGGCATAAGTTGAGCTGTGCTACTCTTCGCGGAGCGAATCGGTTCTGTGCCACTCTTCGCGGCGAGAATGAACCGTGCTACCCTTCGATAAGAATCTGGGCTGTGCTGGTCTTCGTAGGGACCGACGATATATGCAATGGCAATTAGTAATTAGCTACCTGGTGCGTTGCGAACTTGGTTTTCTAAAGTAATTAAACAAGTCCCGTTATTTATAGCATTAGCCTGTTTATAGCGATTTTGGTTCTCGATTCGACTCTTATATTTTATCGCTGCAAGAATTGAAACTATAATGTCAACGGTATCAACGTTATCGTAATAACCATCGGTAACGATCAAAAATTTAAGTGCAAATTTTTCGCACAATCAACAGCTACTTTATCGGCGTTCGGTCAGAGAAAGCATCTCAGAAATTAATATTAAGGTCTGCATGCGCGCGATGATGCGTTGCCCGCTATGCTCTGCTGGATCGATAACATAATATTGTATCGGAGCCTGCATTTTTTACCGCTAGGTGGCCACAAGTATGCTCTTCTATTATTTTTTTTTTTTTTTTTTTTTTTTAAGTGGATTTCGAACTCAGTTCATCGCCTCATCTACGGAAAAGCCTTCCACGTATCCTATTTTGTGCTAATCCCTATCCATTTCGCGCCGTCCCGCCTATTTTCAGTTAAGTCCGCTTTATACATTGTCCTCCACCTGCGTCTAGGTCTTACCTAGAGGTCGCGATGTATTTGGCTTTCCTTTATTATTGCGCGCTGCCGTGCGATCATTTCCCATTCTTGCAACGTGCCTGCCCATCTTAGTCTTCGCGATTTAATTATTCTGTTTATATTCGTGACGCGTATAGTTATGTAGCTCGTCGTGTGCAGTTTCCTCCACTCCCCGGTTTCCTCATCTTTCTTTGGCCCGTATATTTTTCGCAAACCTTTTTCGGAACACCTAAAACGTTTTCTTCCGCTTTAGTAAGGCCCAAGTTTCGCACCCTACAGGATTACCGCATTATATAGTCCTATATATCCTTACTTTTACATTTCTAGACAGCAGTTTGATTTTGTAATCTATTCACGCCGTAGTAGCAAGCATTACCGAATAAGTCTCTTTTAATCTCGCTTTAATTCGTTTTCGATCGTTTATGGTTGTGCCTAAATATCTGATTCGCTAACCTTTCAAAAGTATAATTTCCGACTCTAATACCCTCACCTTCGCAATGCCCAATTATATCATGATCATATATTTCGTTTTCGATTCGCTCACCTCTAAATCCCGTGTCTCAGCCCGCCTTTATGAGAATTTCCGCTCGTTTCTCGCTACCGCTGCACCGTTATCCCCTAGTATGTCCAAGTCATCCGCATACCCTAGAATTTGTGTTTTCCGTTAAGGGTTGCACCTTGCCCGCTATCTGCATTTTTCTACAATATTTCTAGCGTTAAGTTAAAGATAACTGTTAGAGAGACCGTCACCTTGTTTCAAACCTCGCGTATCATGAATGATTCGGATACGTTACCGCCTACTCGGACCTTTCCGTGCTTCGTTCAGGACATATTTGAAATAATTTCACGAGTTTTTTGGTACTCGAGGAGCACCAGATTTGATACATTTTGCTTCGTTTTGATAGAGTCATACGCTTTTTTAAAGTCTAAATTAGTTGGTGTATTTGTTTCGCAATGTTCCCATTTTTCTCTAACACTGCTCTTATAGTAACATTTGATCGCCACTCGACCTGTTACGCCGGAATCCACACTGATAGTCTCCTATTATATTCTTCCGCGAAGGGCGTGCAGTCTGGCCTGTTTAGTTTGATAGAACTTTGTAGCAGGTAGCCTAAAAGTGAGATTCCCCGGTATTATTGCAATCGGTCTTATCTCCTTTTTGAAAATGTATAATGATAGATTTTTCCAGTTTTTCCGTATCCGTTTCATTGTTCCAAATAGCACATACTAGTTCAAAAATTGAGTGTAAGCGCGGTGCCCCTTATTTAAGTAGTTTCAGCTGGTATAGAACGTTTCCCGCGCCTATTGTTTTTTTTGTTGATCGCGCTTCTACTTCTTGTAGTCGGTTCTTGCCATATGGAGTTGCGCAGTGTGGATTTCGTCTCCCGTTTCCTCGCAGTTTCATGTACGGTTTAATAACTTATCAAATATCCTTTCCAACAGTTTAGCATCTTCTTTCGCTGTAACAGATCCGCCCATCTTTCATTATATGCCGTCTAACTCGGAAACGCCTTCTAATATCGTTATATTCCCTTGTACATCTCCGCCGGGTTTATTTTCCTTACTATATAGTTTTATTTTCAATACTGATTCTTTTTGATACTCGCGCTTTTGTTCCTGTAAATCGCCCCCCACTTGCTTCTTATTTTCGGGTACTCTTGCTACGCCTATCGCCTCCTTGTGTACGCTGTCTAATTTGGCCTTTTTTGCGCCTTTCAAACAGAGTTCGCACTCTTCGTCAAACCTAAGGTTTGCTCTTGGCTTTTCTTCTACCTAGCACTTTATTCGCGGCCTGTTTGTATCGCTTTTTCGATATCCCCCAAAGACTGTTCGGGTCGTCATCTACCTCCGTCGGTGCATCCGTTTTTTCGAAGTACCTGAAACCGATTCTTATTTCTACTTGATACTTAATTCGTTCTATCCGTTCCGCTTTTCAAATATCGAACGTTTTACTTTGCTCGCCGTTTACTATTTTGCCCACCTACTAATTTGGCTCTTAATTGGCCACTACTAGAAAATGATCCGAGTCGCATCCGCCCCTATAGGTTCTTAACGTCAAGCACGTTCGTGTCGCGCCTCTTATCGATAAGAAAGTGATCGATTTGATTTTTCGTGGCTCCGTCCGGCGATGTCCACGTTACGTTTGATATATCCTTGTGCTTGAAGCAGTACTCTTTACTATAAGATCTTTGCCGCCCGCGAAATTTATGACCTCTAATGCCGTTATCGTTGCTGGTTTCGTGCAGACTTTCCTTGCTATAGTCGGCCTAAACATTTCCTCTTTTCCCTATTTAGCGTTGAATCCCCCACTACTATTTTGCTGTCATAAGACGGCGAACTGGTCGATTAATTGCTCCAAGGCTTCGTAATAAAGATCCTTCACCTCTTCCTCTTTGTCCTCCGTAGGACAATGCACAGTTAATAACCAATAATTGTACACACGCTCCTTCGATGCGATTACGAGAGTCTGTCGTTTACGAATTTGAAACTTGTTTAACCGCGATGTATAATTCTTTTTGCTATCAGAAATCGCGGTAATGCCTAGCTATGTCCGCCAGTCGCCCCCGTAATATAATGCGAAGTTTTCGTGTTCCTAACATACCGCTATCCTTGCCACGAGTTTCTTGTATAGCCTACTAAGTCTATTGTTGCCCGCCAGCTTCTTTGAAGATTTCCCCCGTACGCGGCTGCTCTGTATAACTGCGCACATTCACGTTCCTACCTTTAATCCCTATTGATTTGGTTTGGTTTTTGCGTTTTTTTGGCCATGATAGTAAGTGAAACCACGCGTTTTGGATCCTGTTTCCGATCGCAGCGTGAATCATCCGTTCTAGAGGTGATAACTCCCATACCTCTCTAGAACTAAGTATGAGAGCTTTCCGACTTTGATAAGGACGGAGTCAGCTCATCGTCGGACCACACTACGGATCACGCTCGTATCCTAACGCCCCCCTGCAAGGCAGCGCGCCTACGCTGGCTTCGTTGCCGTGTAAGACCAGGTGGCGAATCATCTACACATCCCTTTCGGGGCAGTTGTCAATCGCTCCCGCATTCTCCACGACAGCAGGATTTTTGTTATGTTGCTAAGAGAGATAGATTATAGACATAGTTAGGTATGAAGAGAGAGTGAAATAGGAAATTTGTTGAGTGTTCGTTGTTGTGGTGCTTGCGTAGTGTTTCTAGATGAATGCGTTCGATCGCCAGTGTGGGCTCATCACACCCACGCCCGGGCCTATCGGCTGTCCGCGGCTGCTTATTCGATTTATTCGCAGCTAACCTCTTTCTCAGGGGCCGTTCCTCTATCCGCAACCTGAGGACGCGCCGTGTAGTGGTGATAGGCACCCACCCGTCCGCTCTGGACGCACAGGCTCTTCTATTATTGCTGGTAAAAATACTGTTATCTGAAATTCGGGTAAAAAGTTTGACGTTTTTTTTTAATTGAATTTTTTTAAGCAATTTTGAGTAGTCGATCATATTTTCATATTTTTGTTTACGAAATGATATAAAAATACAATAATAGCGTAACATCTATAACTACAAGTGCGTTGTGGTTGTGGGCCCTTTATCATAACCCTGTCGATAAGTTTTATAATCTTCAGCCCCGGGATAGTTGCAAAAGTCACAGTAACCAGGCGGTCCCTGAGGCCCCGGAGCTCCGTTATTTCCGGGAAATCCTAGAAGCGAAATAATATTTAAGCATGACCGCGCAGCCGCAATCTCATTAAATTTCAACAGGCGTTTGAATAGTGAACGTGCGTTATTTACCTGGTACACCAGGTTCCCCGCGTTGACCGGGTGGGCCGGGTGGACCGTAGCCATCGTTTCCGGGAATGCCTGTGGGCGTGCGAAACGTTTTTAGGTTCCGCTAGTTTTCTGTTTCTGTCCTCGAGAAAGTTAGCAAATAAAATTAAGTTACCAGGGGGCCCGGGAGTTCCCGCCGGTCCCTCGTAGCCAACTCCATCGCTGCCTTTCTCGCCCTTTTCTCCTCGTTCTCCGGGCGGTCCTTGCGGTCCCATAGGTCCGACTATTCCGGGAAGACCGACTGAACCGCGCTCCCCAGGTGCCCCTGGTTCACCTGGAATACGTTCCGAAAAACTGCGGCTTGTATTCCGAAAGAATTATTATTTTCTTAATGTTACAACGTTGCACGAAAAATAAATAAAGTAAGCGTAATCGTTATGTTGGAAATCGCCGGAACTTTGTTATATATTATACAATATAATAAAATATCTCAAACACAATTGAACAGCTGTTGCGGCATCTTATATAGAATTGCACTTTTGACTGAAAATTACGCAACATCTATATATTATAGAACTTCATAAAGATTGACTCGAAATAGCTCTGCTCACCTGGATGACCAGGTTGCCCAGGTGGACCTGGCCGACCTTGGCGGATTTTGTAGATGAGTTTTACATGTCCTTGCGTCAGTATAGACAGCTCCTGCAACTGATCTGTTGCGAGTAAAAGAAATTTACATTTAGCGAATACTTTACTCTTGAATTGATTTATAGAGCTATTTGTAATAAATCTTTTAGCCTTTGAAACTGATGACTGTATGATAATTCAATAACTGCAATCAATATACTATACATATAGTAAAGTAAAACATACGAGGCAGTAAAAAGTAGCTATTATAGTTAAAGCTCGCAGTATAATCCAATCTTTCGGGGCACGCGCGTTCCTTTTGCGTATTAGTCAAGCGCTATACATTGTATACATTGGCCAGAGTAGTACGTTCGGAAAAAAGAAATTTGATCAAGCCAACTCACCCTTGACGATATTCAGACAAATATGTCGAATTTCGGCGTCGCTGACACCACGACCGGGCAGCCCTTGTGCGCCCGTCGTTCCTTTCTGGCCCTTGAAACCTGGAGGTCCGGCTTGTCCCGGAGCCCCGTCCTGGCCGGGAATTCCAGGGGATCCCGCTGCGCCGCCCACGCCTCTCTCGCCCGGTGGCCCGGCCTCTCCAGGCTGTCGTCGATATTGCGCGCGAGCCCCAGCCAGCCAGCCAGCCAGCCAGCCAGGCGGATAAAAATGCCGAGCTTTATTTATATTCTTTGAACTAATGGACGTATAAAACCGATGTTTTCTGCGCCGTATGGATTGAAGAAACGCGCGATTTGCATACATTGCATACATTGCATTTCGCCCCAGAAAACCACGTTGTGTTTTTGTTTGTTGTCGATTATTTTGAATAAGAATCGAATTTCGAAGATAAATAATACTGTACAACTTACCGCGCCTCGTGGCCCGGGCAGACCTCTAGCTCCGCTCTCGTGTGCTGGAATGTAGTTTTTCAAGAAAATACTCTGGCCGCGCAGCCTATCTGATGGCAAAAATGTATTCCCTGCTGGTCCCGGCGGACCCGGTCGTCCTTGAAGTCCTGGTATTCCGGGAGGTCCAGTTAAGCCCATCGGTCCCTTTCGACATTCAAATGTGCAATAACGAATGATCGTATAAGCGTTTTAATTTTACGCAGTGTGCAAGCGTTACAAATGATAAAAATTTATCCGCCGAATCGCAACTAATGTCAATACTCGAAACGCGCATTGAAAGCTGCACTAATGCATGCACGCGAAAGATTGATTAAAGCCCCGTGCATGGTATCTTTTTTTTTTCAAACGCTCGACAAGAAGTTCTGTTTATATTATACGAGTTCCCGAAACGAACACTGACCCCATTCATCAGCTCGGCAGAGCCAGTCTACCCGCTGTGCCTTGCGGATAGTTTTACTCGTCGTAAAATTCATATCGAAAGCGTGCGCTCAGTTGTACGCGACTGTTGGCGAGTGGGGAAATTTCGACGCATGCAGCTCCAATGATGGGCGGACCGGTCGTAAATCGTCACCACGTGGCGAGGAGACATGAGACTTTCCAAATTACCACTGCGGGCACTGGAAGAGGTTATTGGCAGGAAAAGTTATTTTTTTCTCTTTCATGCTAAGCAGTATCAGGCAGTATGTACATAGGACTCTTTGTTCTCGGTCAATACTGCAGGCATTTTTGTATGATTATTATCGAAGCCATAAAAATATGCAAGTTTGGCGTGCGAACAAAACTATTTTTTATCTGTACCGGATTTCCTGGACGACCACGCGGGCCTTCTAGACCCCGTTCGCCTTTGTCGCCGCGCTCTCCCTTCGGGCCTACAGGTCCTTCTGCTCCAATCTCTCCCTCCATACCCTCGGGCCCGGGAAAGCCATCTTTGCCCGGTAAGCCTGGCGCTCCATCTCTTCCAGGTAGGCCTCTTTCGCCATGATCGCCTGTCTCGTGAGCATACATTAGTACCAAAACACACACACACACACACACACACACACACACACACACACACACACACACACACACACACACACACACACACACACATTTACATATATGGGTGGTTCTCTGTCAAATTAAAGATGAAAAATTTTTTTTTGGTTCAAACTCTATACATATATAGGTTCTATAGCTGACTCCCAAAAAAATTTTCAGCACGACCACTTCACTTGCCTTCGAGTTATAGCTAATGTAATAAAATGTAAATAAGATAGCCTAAACATATATATGACATATATATGACTTTGAAAGATTTTTTTACGAAATAAAAATAATTTTAAAGTCATAACCCTAACAGCACACAACGTTTTTAAAACGTTTTTTCACAAACTTTGTAACGTTTTAAAAACGTTTTAAAAACGTGAAAAATGTCCGAAATTTTTTAAGAAAAAATTTTGTAGAAAATATTGAAAACGTTTATATAACGTTTTTATAACGTTTTTAAAACGTAAAAAATAACGTTTATAAAACGTTACTATAGTTTTAAATAAAAATTATATAAACAAATGTTTAAATAACATTGAAATGGGGAGTGGTTACAAAATTGGGCATCTGGATGGTACTTCCAATTTTGGCAACCAATTCACATTTAAATGATTATTTAAACATTTAATTTAAATTGTTTAATTAATTGGTATTTTTAAACGTTTTAAAAACGTTATATAAACATTATAAACGTTTTCAATATTTTCTACAAAAATTTTTTCTCAAATTTTCGGACATTTTTCACGTTTTTAAAACGTTTTTAAAACGTTATTAAAACTTAAAAAATAACGTTACATAGTTTGTGAAAAAACGTTTTAAAAACGTTGTGTGCTGTTAGGGAAGTGTGTGTGTGTGTATATATATATATGTGTGTTTAGGCCACCTTATTTGTATTTTACTGTATTTATTTATCATTATTTGGCTATTTTTCAGTACTCTATCATTCATTGCAAGAAGACTAAGGCCTAAGCCAAATCAGGATTTTACAGGTAATTTAATGAAAATGTATAAAGTTTAAAATGTGTTAATGTTAAAAAGTTATGAGTGTAGGAGCATTAGTTTTTGTAAGCGCGATGTTTTAATATGGAACAGACATAGTTTTGCTACATACATATAAATATTTATATACTGTAGAAAATACCAGGGGCCACCCCTTAAGAGTGCTCTATACTTCCGTGACAACCAATCAGAGCCGCGGATTTTTCTTAACAAACTACGGCTTTATTATTAATGCTTTTATAAAATAAAAAATTGTATAATATTCTTTAAACTTTTCTACACGTGGGATGGTTCCTAGATTTAGTAAATAATTATTGTAAAGCCGTAAAATAAAAATTTAATAAATGTTGAAAGCTTTGCTCGATATGTCGTCTGCTTCCGCAGCACAAGCCACCAACGGCACCAAGAGACGCGAACGAAAAATTGCTGATTGACAATTATCTGAGCTAAATTTCGACTGAAACGTTATCATCCCACGCACGGAAGAACCCAAAGAATATTATATATGCTTTTTTGTATCTCAAAATGAAAAAATGGAGTTGCAGTTTGTTGCGAAAAAATACTTGCGCTATAGTGAAGGAGCATGCATGCTCAAGCAGACGACATATCGAGCAAAACTTTCAACATTTATTTTACGGCTTTACAATAATTATTTTCTAAATCTAAGAATCATCCCATGTGTAGAAAAGTCTAAAGAATATTATACAATTTTTTATTTTATAAAAGCATTAATAATAAAGCCGTAGTTTGTTAAGAAAAATTCGCGGCTCTGATTGGCTGTCACGGAGGTACAGAGCACTCTTAACATGATTAATTAAAATTCTATATGTTTAATAAGTTTTTAAAACGGAAGTTTTTCAATATGCATGGCGGCTCGAAGGATCTAGATCCAACCTAAAAGAGCGGGTATTTAATTACATCAATTTAGTCATCATGATTCTATATTTATTTTGAAGCATTGTCTTTCTTTTATTTAGCTGTATTATGATTTTGGAGCAAATAAAAAGGGTTATGTTATGTATTAAAATTTATATGCGTTTATACATCTGTATATATTTTGATCCATTGTGCCGCCATATTGATTACGTGAGCTCTCAATTGTCTAAATGTATCATTAATAAAACCGAATTTATAAAACAACATCAGTTAAGGGCCCTTGAGCATATCGCTATAGATATACAGTGAAGCAGGAAATCATCCGTTTCTTTGCGATGTACTTTTGAAATTAAAAACTGCTGCACCTAGGATTTTGAAAAAAGTAAATGATATTGTTTGATATACGCTTTGCGCACGGAAGCGAGCTGAGATGTCTCCATGAATTAGAAAATTTATAATAAGTCATTTAAAATGACCTTTACAGGATCTGTCTAAGCGCATAACCTTATTGCTACCATGACAACAAGCTGACATGTTTATATTACTATCGAACAGCTTCTGAAAACGCATTTTTAAATTATTTTTTTGTAAATGTTTTAGCTTACGGAGACGTCTCAGCTTGCTTCCGCGCGCAAAGCGCATATCAAACAATGTCATATATTTTTTTCAAGGTCCTAGGTGTAGCGGTTTTTTCCAAAGTACATCGCAAAGGGACGATATGTATTTTCGTTTGCTATATATCTATAGCGATATGTTCGCTATATCCTAACGAATCTATCTTAGTATTATAATTATAGTTCCTCCTCTAAAAAGTTATAAAATCCTTAAAGAAATTGTCAAATTTTTACAGCTTACAAAAGTTTTTCTGTATTTTTATCATTATACGCTAATGAATGTAGTGAAATCAGTTTTAAAAATGTCAAGTGTTAAAAATCAGCACACTAAAAAAATAATTTCTTACTCAAAAAAGAATTAATCTGAAAACTAAGCCGAATCATCTTGTGCAAAGAAATGAGCAAAATCATAAATATACAAAACAGAGTTTCATCTTGAAACTATAGTGAGATTAATACTTCTTGGAGTAAGAAATGATTTTTGTCAGTGCAGGTAAGCTAGAATCTGTTTATAAAACAGTTTATAAAAAAAAGGATGGTTGTACTTTTCAAAATTATTCTTATAATGCTTACTTGCCGTCCCGTTGTCTTATAGTCTATCGATGAAACACTCGGATTATTACTTTTAAGGTGTAAATCTGTTAGATAATATTAATTCAAATTACAACAGTTTTATTATAATCTAAGAAGCTTTACTACCAGCATGTTGTCGCAAAAATCTTCAAATATACCATGTTTGTCGCAAAGAAAAAATCTCAAAACTAAATTTAATAATTTGAATAAACAGTAAGTAGTTTTGGAATCATAATATTGTTTTTACTTTGATAATCTTGCTTTACGATCTGTCTTGATTGAAAAGGCGATAAATTTTCATATTTATGTGGGTATCGATCGTTAAGTAATCAATAAGTTGTTTTTTGTAAGCATATGATTTACTCTATGCACATCGTAGACTACAGGACAACGGGACGGCAAGTAAGCATTTTAGTAAGAATAATTTTGAAAAGTACAACCATCTTTTTTTTATAAACTAGTCAACAGGTTCTAGCTTACCTGCACTGACAAAAATCATTTCTTACTCCAAGAAGAATTAATCTCACTATAGTTTCAAGATGAAACTCTGTTTTGTATATTTATGATTTGGCTCATTTCTTTGCACAAGATGATTCGGCTTAGTTTTCAGATTAATTCTTTTTCGAGTAAGAAATTATTTTTGTTAGTGTGCTGATTTTTAACACTTGACATTTTTAAAACTGATTTCACTACATTCATTAGCGTATATTGATAAAAATACAGAAAACCATTTGACAATTTCTTTAAGGATTTCATAACTTTTTAGAGGAAAAATTATAATTATAATACTAAGATAGATTCGTTATAAAACCTACATCGAGGTTGGTGAGGATGAACACATAACTTATAGTTGCCAACATTTTACCTTGTAAAAGGTGTTCTTTGATAGAGAAAATACCACATGTTATAAATAGATTTTATCGAACTAGAATTTTTAAATCAACCGCGGCGTATGAGAAGTGTCATTTTTCGACCGTTTGTTTTTCGATCAATTCATCAATCCAACATTAACGTGTACTCGCTTTAAATATACATTTTATTCAAACAAATAAAATCACTCAATTTTATTTTCGAATTATACTGTAGCTTATTTCTTATGCTCGAGTTTTCGTACTTCCAAATACATCCTTATAGAAAAACAAAGAGAACACTACTCATCTTGCTTTATAATTATATTATTACAAGTAATTTGTACTTTATAATTATACTTTATTTTCAAGTAAATTTAAAATGCTAAATGAAAGAACGATGATTTATAAGGCTGTAACTTTAAAGCATATTTGTTAAAACAATTTCATCGTCTGATAGTATATTACTACGGTATCTACTTTGATTACCTCTGTCCCCTTTGTCTCCTTTCACACCCGGAGCACCTGTGGATCCAGGTGGACCAATAGAAATCTTCGGTACATCAGCAGCTGGCAGGTGGCCAGGTGTTCTTTGAAGTTCCTGAAAATTTTGTTCAACCAACGAAATTATTTCCAAAGTATAAAACATCGTTTATTTACATATAGTTATATTGTTAATATTCTGCTTGTAAACACTTTTTTACCATACTATTGTGTGTGTGTGTGTGTGTGTGTGTATATAACCGAATTTTCTTTAAAGAGAAACATGTAATATTAACATTTTCGACTTTACTAAAAACACATTTGAAACATGTTTTAGGTGTTTGGAGTTCGAATATAAATAAAATTTGTCATGCATTTCTGTTTTTGGGTAAAGAATTAATTTTCACTGTAGAACAATTTTTCGCGTTTTTGTAATCATCACATTATTATTACAAACAATTGGGTAATAACGCGTTTGAAAGAGAATTAAGGAGGTTCACCACTAAATTCATTTTCTTAGGAAATTAATGAAACTTTGCATACTGCTTCGTAATGCTTTTTTCCATACACACCTAAAATTTCAGATCGATCTGACGTCTAGAAACTGAGATATGAGGCCTCAAAGTTCGGGCGTTTAACACGTGATCCCTATATGCTGGGCCCGCGCGAAACGTACATTTTCATTGATTGTAGCCGAACGCTTCTTACGCTCTTGTTGAAAAACTAAAGTAAGGTTAAGGACGATATTACGAATCTTTTGAGACCTCGTGTGCAATGATCTGACGTCTAGTTCCCGAGTTATTGTAATCTAAAGTAGGCTGTCATCAGCCGCGCGCGCACGCATACTAGCGCCGCCGGCGTGTACGTGTGAGTCTCTCGCGGACACCGACGCCGCGACGCGGTGCGCCTAACGATGTGTGCGTGCGACCGGTAGAGGCGCGTTCAAAACTCTCTGCGCTGCGGAGAGGGGGACGCCATGCGGAGAGAGCGCAGCAGCGAGCCGAACTTTTGGCAGGGACTGTCGGTGGTGAACCTCCTTAAATTACTCAGCGGCGATGGCTCAGTGGACAGAGTGTCGGCTAGTAATCCAGAGGTTCTGGGTTCTCAAGCCTGACTCTCGGCACTTTCTGACATCGGGACACCTCTATGTTTACATACGTTTGTACGTTATATACATAAGTGTCTTATAACATCAAAGCTCCAGTGGTTCGGATCCCACTGTATACAGTTTTGCACTGTATAATTAAACTGTAGGACCAGTCGAGATGCATGCGCACTACATTCCGATGTGATGCACATGCACCGCGACTATAGGGAGCCTCTCTGGCCGGTACCATTGTATGGTATCGGGCAGAGGGAAGAGCCGTATAAGACTCTTCGAGAGGACTTGGGTAGGCTATAATATATAAAAAAAAAAAAAAAAAAAAAATTAAATTACTCATTAATTGTTCGGCAGTAAAGTCGAATATGGTGATTTTTTCCAAAGGTTATTTAGAGTAAATTATTATGTGGAAATGTTTTTCAAACTACTAATAATAAAAAAATGAAAAACTACATCAAAAATTTACGACCCCGTAAACTTTCTTTTAACGTTTATTGTAATCATGTTCCGTTTCTATGATTTTCCGATTCCACAATACATTATTATTTTTCGGGTATGGATAATTTATATGTTCTAGCTTCCAATAACAGATAGATCAGCTACTTTAAGTTGGTTATATTTCGTGATATTTGTGTTTCATTAAATATATTTCGGGATCGGAATTTTAAATTTATTACAGTGACAGTTATATGTATGAGAAATAAGAGTAATAGTATATTGTGCGGGGGGAAAATTAGCTTTTTCTAGCGAGGATGATGTTTTGCGCACGAGTGGGACTCGGGAGTGCCGTAGGCGCCCGAGACGGACACGAGTACTCAAAACATCATCCGAGACTGAACAAGTCACTCCTCGAGTCACTCCCCCCTTGTTGCACCGTATTTTTTATAATATAAGTGCATGAATAGACCCTTTCATGCAACTGAAAGGAATGAAAAATTCGAGGACTTCTCATTTTTCAAACACACACACACACACACACACACACACACACACACACACACACACACACACACGCACGCACGCACACACACACACACGCACACACACACACACACACACACACGCACACACACACACACACACACATACACACACACACTCACACACACACACACGCACGCACGCGCGTACGCACATGCACACACATGCGCGCATATATATATATATATATATATATACTAGGGGGGTTTCCCCCTGCTCGCTCCGCTCGCCAACCCCCCAATTTTAAATTTAAAAACAGATTGATGAATAAAATATTACATTTCTTAAAACATGTATAAATTAAAAACCGCTGCCAAGTCATTGGCACTTAGCTTCCTCCTATTCTGCTAGTGGAAGATAATTACATGTGACAATCAACTCATTCTTTGATTTAAATATTCGCTACTATTCGATACTAAAAGGATAGGTTAGGAAGACACTTGTAAGGGAGGGGTATCAGGGGAGTGGGGGTTAAGGTGGATATCAAAAGGATAGAGCTCCGTGAACTCCTAAAATAACTTACATATATCGTAATAAAAAAATACCAGTAATTCCGGAATCGATAATAACGTCAACAACTGCAAGTAACAAAATTGCGGGTGGCTTCATTTTTTTGTGAAAAATAACTTTTTCACAAAAAAATTATTTTTCACGATTTCTACATACCCACAGCCGCCTTGAACCTTGACGTTGTTTTCAATACTCCATAATCGCCTTTTAAGATTTTAAAGCTCATTTCAGCACTCCCACAGTCGCATTTTAGACCATCGTAATCGTTTTCTGTATTCCCACAGTCGCCTTTTTGACCTTTTGCAATAAGATTTCTACATACCACAGCCTTTCAGACCCTTGACGTTGTTTCTATAATTCCATAATCGCTATTAAATTTAAAAGCTCATTTCAGTACTCCACAGTCGCCTTTTAGACCCTGAATAGTTTTCTGTATTCCACAGCTCCTGGAGAGAAGGTCTCACCGGAGATCCGCTCGCGGACTGAAGCCCGAGCTCTCTTAAGACGAGTGAGGGTGCGGGCGTCGGAGAAGGGGGAAAAATTCCAACTTGTGTGGTAACAGTCTTTTAGGTCACTATTGTTGAATATATTGTATAAATCATATCATAATAAAAAAGCAAAAAATATTTTTTCAAAAATCGAAAAATGGCCATAAAATGGTCATAAAATAGTCTAAATCTTTAAAAGAAATTTACTCGAATTCAGAATCAAAAACATATATGCACGTCCAATTATTACGATCGATCACGTAGTTTCAGATATAACAGTATACGTACGCACGCATGCAACGCACGCACGCACGACGCACGCCACGCACGCACACACCAACCACACACACACACACACACACACACACACACACACACACACACACACACACACACGACAAATCAATCTGCCACGGACATTTTATAAACCATGAAACTCTCAAAATATACTAAGCTTTAATTATCAAATTATATGGTTTAACAAAAATAATAATGTTCAGTCACACAGAGTATACAGTGGTGAGAGTTGAAGAATTTGAATCTTAATATCTTTTAACTAAAAGGTTTTATAAGCTACAAAAAGAACCTTAGCCGAAAGTGATCAAAAGATCAATCTTTTCCTAAAATTTTAACTCAATTTAAACCTTTTACTCCCGTAACTCGACGACATCAAAAAAACCATTTTTTTTAGTTTTTTGATTTTTATCTCAAAAACTACTCGCCAAAATGCTTAAAATTTTACAACTAGTAGATATCATTGTTTTTTATTTCATGAATTTTTTCAAAACATTTAACTATTTATTTTTGGTTTATATAGTTTATCGAAAAATTACCTTTTATATCATAAAAAATGAACAGATCAGTCAATCTAGAAATCTTGCGGGAAAAGTAGACAATTTATGTACTTTTTAGATACACTATTGTGGAACATATTGTATAAATCATATCATTATAAAAAAGCAAAAATATTTTTTCAAAAATAGAAAAATGGCTTATAATATGCCATAAATTGGTTAGAATCATTAAAACAAAAATGACCTAAAATTCATGAATTAGAAAAAATATATGCATGTCAAATTTTATTACGATTCGTCGCATGGTTCCAAAATGATGGCGGCATACGTACATCACACACACACAACACACGCCATCGCCGGACATTTCTAAAAACGCTTATGATTCGTACTCCAAACACCTCCAAATGCGTTTCACGAAGTATTAGCAAAACTGAAAATTTTATATTACAAGCTTCCTCTTGAAGGAGGAAGCAAAAAAAATAATAAAATCTTGTGAACATAATAATGATTTATTATTGAATCTATTAATATAATTAAGACATATTTAAATGAGCTATGGAATTTTTTATGTCTTTTAGAATTTGACGTGATATTATATATTATATACTGTTTTTGTGCATTTATTTCGGAAGATCAAAAATAAATCTGGACATAAAAAATGCCTGCTCTCCGAAACTTTGCCCAAACTTTACATTTTCACTCTCCCGCTGCTTATGAGTTTGTTAGGCGTAGTTTTTTAAAATGTTCGCCGACTATTTAAGATTATGACACCTGAATCAATAATTAAATACATTTCTGCTGAGATTCCAAACAATTCTAATAAATTTAAGATTTACAAAAATTAGTAATCAAACACATGTTACATGTACCACACACAAATACATCTCCTTGTTTAAAAAATAATAAAATTAGTAAAACTAAAACTACTTGTGCTAAAAATTTTCCGAAAGAATTTTGCGACAACACAACTTTTAGAGACAACGGTTATCCATTATATCGTAGACGAGATAATACATCTGAAAAATACACGTATTCGACAAAAAAGTATAAAGAAATTAATAGCTTCCTAATGCAAAAATATAAATGTCATATAAATGTAGAATATTGTGCATCTATTCAAAGTAATAAATATATATTTGATTACATACATAAGGGTAGAGATAGAGCATTATGCAAAATTAAAAAAATGGATGATAAAGAAAATGATGAACCAGGTGCTGTAGTTCATGATGAAATTACTCAATTTATTGATGGAAGATATTTAAGCGGAATGGAAGCAGCTTGGCGACTACAAGAATTTCCATTATGTGGTAGAAGCCATACTGTTACACGTTTAGCAGTTCATACAAAAGATCAACAAAACATTATTTTTGAAGAACATAAAGAGTCAGAAGCATTACGCAACACAGAAACCACATTAACAGCATGGTTTAAATTAAATAAAATAGATAATTTTGCAAAAAATATTAAATATGTTGAAATTCCGCAACATTACAAATTTGATCAAAAAACAAAATCTTGGATAAAACGATCGCGAAATTATAAATATGGTGCCATTGGACGATTAAATGTAGTATCTCCAAAAGATAGTGAAAGATTCTTTCTGAAGTTGATACTAAACAGAATAAAAGGTGCTACTTCTTTTGAAGATTTACGAACTTATAAAAATACACTGTATCAAACTTATAAAGAAGCAGCACTAGCTATGGGTTTAGTAGCTGATGACTCTTGTGTTTATAATATTTTTGAAGAAGCTTGTCAAATAATGTTACCATTTCAATTACGTAAATTTTTTGCTTGGTTCATATTAGCAGAAAACATCCAAGGAAATACAATTTGGAATAGGTTTAAAAATTTTTTTACTGAAGATTTTAAAATAAATAAAGAAAATAATGCTTTATCTCATATCCAAAGTATATTAGAAACAGAAGAAAGGTGTTGTAAGGATTTTAGTTTACCAGAACCTGACAATCTTATTCTCAATGATGATATGTCTTCCGAAAATATAATTCAAAGTGCCACTATTTTCAAACAAATGGTAAATCAATTAAATGAAGATCAACACTCTATTTTCACAGAACTTATTAATAGCAAAACTAACATTTATTTTATTGATGGTCCTGGAGGTTCAGGAAAGACTTTCTTATACAAAACTTTAATACACTATTATATCTCATTGAACAAACAAGTCTTGTCAATGGCTTGGACTGGTATCGCTTCTATATTATTACCAAAGGGAATGACAAGTCATAGAACTTTTAGATTACCTTTAGATTTGGATAAGATAGATACTGCTTTTTTAAAATTAGAATCAGATAAAAGAAAATTAAGATTGGCTGATTTAATTATTTGGGATGAAGCATCTATGATTCCGAAAAAGGCTTTAGAAATCATAGATCGAACCTTGCAAGATGTATGCTGTAATAAAATACCTTTTGGAGGAAAATTAATCATATTAGGAGGTGATTTTAGACAAATTCTTCCAGTAATAAAACATGGTTATAGAAATTCTATCGTTAAGGAAACAATTAAACATTTCAAATTATGGCCTCTTTTCAAAGTTTTAAAATTAAAGAAAAATATTCGTTCTAATGATAGAGAATTCTCAACATTATTATTAGATTTAGGAGAAGGTAAAATTAATCCTTTCAAAATACCTCAATTTTGGAAAACTGATAATGTTTGTGAAAAAATTTATAGCAATATTAATCAAAATATATCTATAAATTCTGTAATTTTAGCTCCTCATAATGAAGATACTAAAACCATTAATAATAAAGTATTAAAAATGTTATATGGTGATACTTGGACATATTACAGCATAGATCACGCAACGCATATAGGTGTAGATCAAACTGACGAAAATATTCATCTAAATTATCCAATTGAAATGTTAAATGAAATTAAAGAAGGTCTTCCACCTCATAAATTAGACTTGAAAATAAATGCAACAGTTATGCTAATTCGAAATTTGAGTATAATAGATGGTCTATGCAATGGGACTCGTTTGAAAATCATTAAATTATATCAATACAATATTCACCTTAAATACTGGAGAAAATTCTTCATTTCCATTTACTCTTTATAGAAAACAATTTCCAATTATATTAGCTTTCGCAATAACAATAAATAAATCACAAGGACAAAGTTTTGATTCCTTAGGAATTTTTCTTAGACGGCCATTATTTTGTCATGGTCAGTTATATGTAGCTTTATCTAGATGCAAAAATCCCAATAAAATATTCAATCAAAATGAATTAGAAGATTCTTCAAAAATCGATAATATTGTATGGAGTGAGGTATTACAAGAGTCTATTTAAAATATATACAAATCTATTGCAAATTATTACATTTTTTTATAGATATATTATAATACAGAAGTCATAATTGATTCTTTCAGACCAACAATTTCTCCTATTTTGGTTTCAAAAAATACTTTTTAATTTACATATTAATTTTTTTTATTTTTAAATTTTTAGCATATTATTAACAATGGAATGGGATCCAATTCAAAATTCATTTGTTCGTGTAGAAAATGATGAACACAGGAATTATTTACTTGAATTAAATTATCAAATTGATCAACACTTTATTGAAGAAGTAAATTATGAACGTTACTTGAATAATTTAACAGATGACAAAGACAATACATTGAAACAATTAAATTCTCAAATAGAAATTTATGAAACATTTGATGAAGTAGATATATCTTCAACATTTTCTAATTTAGATGAAATCACTACTGAAATTACATTAATTACTCAAAAGATTGTTCAATTTCGTAAAAAAAAAAAAACAATTTATTACCTAGTGAACTTAAAAATAATGATAATGATGTATATGTTAAATATATTATAAATATAAGCAACATCATACATCATATTCAATTGACTACAAAAAAGAATTTTTTTTCCAACTTTTTCATAATTTGGACTAATATTCAAGAATTTTTTCAGATGGAGGAAGCATTTTAAATTATTTGTGAAGTTAATTTATAAAATTGTTTATTTCAGATCAAAAGTATGAGAATGATCAGCATCAACCATTCTCTAAAAATAAAAAAATAGTCAACTGTAGGCAGTTTCATCTAGATGCAGAAATCCTAACAAAATATTTATTCAAAATTATTTTTATTTATTCTCAATATAATAACATTTGAAACCATAAATATTATTTCAATTTATTTATTAAAATTATCGAAAATTATTAACTAATTAGAAACTTACAGAGACAGAACACAAAGCACACAAATAATCATAAAAATATAAAACAATAAGTTAATTTCGTATTATTATAGGACATGCTGTAATAATACTTAGTTACTCGTAAGTATTTAATGATTCTTTGTACACTTTTACATGAAAAAAGTTTCAATTCAAAATTTTACCTTGTTCAAATAGCATATCACAATACATGTAACCTACGTACTGTTATTACGCACGGCGTATATTTAGGGTACGAGCATAGCGAGCTCGCTACGCTCAAGCACTAACTATCTGCCGTTGTAATGAAATACTAACTTAAGTTACAAGTATTATATACTTCCAAAAATGAATGTTATAACTAAATAGCAGTACATTAATTGTAATACTCAAAACTTTTTTCAAGTAAAAGTGATGCTGTAGGACGGAGGATGGTATGAGGTGGAGTCTTAGGGGAGGAGGATTGGTATCTAAGACTCCCGTGGTTATAGGGCTCCAGGCGATGATTCCACGGTTTTTTTTTTAGATTATTGTATAAAAATTCTAATTGTAAAAATGAATCAATTTTAATTATTGAATTTTCAAATTTATTAACTTTAGAAAAAAAATTTCTAATTGTAAAAATCGATCAATTTTAATTATTTCATTTTCGAATTCATTAACTTTAGAAAAAAAATTCATTTTTAACAATAACCATAATTTTATATAATTCAATCATGTCATTAAATTATATGAAATTATTGGTGATTTTTATACAATAAAATAAAAAAAAAAAAAAAAAAAAAAAACAACGCACCTGAAGTATATTATATTATGACCCAATACAATATACTTTTGACAGTACCTCTTGGGTGGTGTGGAAAACTGTCATCTAAATAATGATCTTTCATAATCTATTAACTTACTATATTTGTTTAAGATCTTCAAATTTCGGCATTGGTTCCATCTTATAGGAACAGTATTACACTGCAGTTATTAGAGAGTAGGAATTTGTAGGATTCAGACACACAGTAGATCTACTTAGCCGCGTTCTAAACCGGCGATCTACCGCACGAAGGGATGCCAAGTCTGCTAACTTACTATACTTGTTTGGAATTTTTAAATTTCGACATAGGTTTCATCTTATGGAAATAAAATTACACTTAACCTTCTTCTAAGCTTAAATGATACAGAAAATAGCTTCGGTTCTGCTTTTAGTGATGTTTAAAAATTAAACTAATCATTAATCTCTTAATTTATATAAATACTTAACAGACAATATGTCTTAATGCATTTACTTTCTTCTCATCTTGCTTTATTA
>CM053172.1:41599273-41611344 GCA_012977825.3 Pteromalus puparum
TTTGACTTCTTTATTCTATATAGGACAACTGTTCAATAAAAAATACACTATAAAAAACGCGTATATTAAAGGACGGAGATAAACGGGTAATAAAAATTTGTAAAAAATTCGGACTTTTCGTCCGCATCGTGGACTCTCTTCTAGCAAAAACAAGAGACAAATGTAAGACAGACTGGTTGAGTTAAACCTTGAGGAAAATCCACCAAGTAGCAAAAGCATGAGAAACAGGCGTATAGACATACGCGGCACAGCACCACGAAATTTTTGAAAATATGCTATGCGTCAAAGAGTTCTCAATTTCCTACTCCTTTTGCATGTTGCTTTGTGTTATTGTCATTAAAACTCATGACACGTGGGGTAGCGAGTTTAAGAGTTTTGGTTTTATATTTATTCCTCGCTTATGCTCAACTTTTTACAATTTCTACAAATATATAATTATGTATGTGGGATTCGAACATGGGAATCGCACATAGGAACGCCCTTGACAACAAGATCAACGATGTTCTAAATGTGATTATTTTGATCAGTCTGGTTAAGACAGCTACTGAGAGCAGACGTGTTATAATTGTGTGTTATCAAATAAAGTCTGAGTTTATGTTTGTTTTATAAATAAATGTTATCTCTTATTATACCTGAACCCGAGTATAACATTTAGGGAGTTCATCCGGGATGTTATCAAATGGATAAAGAAATTTCGACACCACAAGCCAATCACACGGATACCACAACCCAACACTAATGTCTGCTATGGAGGAAGTGGATGATCTTTTGAGGGAAGCGAACAAGCTTAGGATACAGCTTGAGCATGAACGCGCTATTCGGAAAAGTTTGGAGATTCATTTGACCCAGCGTTCCATGGCGGAGGTTTGGAATAAGGAGATGGTAAGGCAACATCGATTAAACCAATTTCTCATAAACAACTGTGAGAATTTGCTTGACAAACAAAAGGATCTACAACATCGATTTAAGCAGCTAAGTCTTTTGCATTATACAAACACAAATACGGACATGAACTTAGATGACACTTCTGGTAGATTAGGATATACTTTTGAACCAAAAAATCACGATGGGATGGATTCGTTTCAAGAATATTTGAATCAATTCGAATTGATTTTGATCGTTAATAAGTGGGATAATGTAAACAAATTAATAATTCTTTTTGGTTGCTTGAGAGGCAAAGCAAGATCAATTTTAGACAGTTTTTCGGGTTCTGACCCCTTAGATTTTGACATTTTGAAATCGAAATTAGAATTACTATCTAGCAACACAGTTAGAGATCAGAATGACATTGACGAATGCCGTTGTTGATGACATCATTCTGAATCAAAATTTGAATGCAAACATACACATACTAGAATCGGTAGTTCAAAAGGCAGTAATATTAGAGAGAATCAGAATTAATTCAACAACAAGATTTAAACCACTCAAATTTGGTTGTCACATGATAGTTAGGAATCGGAGTGTGTTACCAACGAATGCCGCTGTTGATAACACTATTTCAACAAGGAGTGAAAGTATAGGTACACTTAGAAAAATTACAGAATCAGATCTAGATTATTTTCTGGACATTTCGGAAATGTCAATTAAAAATGTGATACTGCAGTTATTGGGTTTGTTTCGTTTCACTTCTTGTATATTTTGTATAATTGAAAACGGTATCGCTTATATCTCTAGCTTTCTCACAGTGGCAAGTAGGTTAAGTAATTTTAACTCCAACGTGCGGGTACAAAAAAAGTAAAAGAAAATTGTAAAATATTTCAGCTTAGCTAATAGACAAATTAAGTAATTTTAACTCCAACGTGCGGGTACAAAAAAAGTAAAAGAAAATTGTAAAATATTTCAGCTTATTTAATAGACAAATATTGAGATATGAAAACTGTTACATTTCCTTACAAAAAAACGCGCTGATATATCTACCGCTTGGTGGTGAGGAAACAATATCATTTAAATTAATACAAAGTTTACGTTAAATAAAATTATTTTAAAGTGTTAGTGAATAAGATGTTAGGTAAAAAAGGGAGAGTGATGTCTTCTAGAGATCAGTTTAACAATTAGCTATGTGAGCTATGCGAAAGAAAGAGAGAGAGAGAGAGAGAGAGAGAGAGAGAGAGAGAGAGAGAGAGAGAGAGATTTAATTATACATATGTAGTTGATTTGAAATAAAAAAAAACTTAATAGAATTATATATGAAGTAAAAACAATTCTGATATGAAGCAATACATAATGTTGAAGGAAGCTACGTGCCAAAGAATTGGCAGCGGTTTTACCTATATAGCTTGTTTTATATTGCTACGTAAGAACAACGAATATAGACTTTATTAAATATAACTTTTAATATGAAAATACGACGAGTATTCTTATAATAAAATTTTAGATTGCGTAAAAAGCACAGCAGTCCATTAAGCAATTATTGTGCAGTTATTACGTAGCAAAACTGGGTGCTTAGTTGGCACTGCCCAGGCACTAATAGTCTGTTAAGCAGTTTTACTGCTCTATTTTGTGCTAAAACTGTTTACATGGCTCAAAGCCCGCTCAAAGTAATAACAGTGTCGAAAAGGTTTGAAAATATTAAAAATGATATGCCTCGTACAAATTGGGCATGTTATTTGCTAGAGCTTCGATTTTTTTGCTTGATTAAAGGCAACTTCTTTAACACATAACCTTTATTATTTTGAATTTCTAAATTGCCCGGGTGATCATATTTATTTTATCCACCGCATATCATAACAACAAAATGATATAACTATATAGAAATGTAAACTGTGCGTATGAACACAAAGCATGAAGATGATAAAAAGAAAACGCTTAACTGAGTGCGTATGATAGTATGCTATCACTGCAAATCCAAGTGTGTTAAAATAACACACTTAAGTGTGTAAAATCCCTGTCGCCAATTTTACACGGATACGGAAGTGTAAAAATTTTAAGCGTTTCATGTGTTTAAAATTACACATTTATGCATTTTGAAACAAAACGTTTCAAATGCATAAAACGTATCTTATAACACGCTTAAAGTGTGTTACTTCTCGTGCACGCCAATATTCCGACGTCGGCCCAGTATTGTCGTGACGTCGGAATGATAACGTCGAGCCGATACTGGTAAAACAACTAAAACTAACGATCGGCCCAGTGTCGGCCCAGCGTTATCTATAAGGTACCCCAAAAAATTTTAAAATAATTTTTTTATTTTCTGCGGTGTATTATGCAGTGTGTAGAGCTTCCGGATTATTTTTTTTATTCATTATCAATTTTTTGTTTATTTTTCTTAAAGTCCCAAGTAGCCTTTATATATTATCAAATTTATAATTTAAATTACAAATTAACTCAGAAAAATTCTTACCCTGGGGTTAGGTGGAAGATTCGAACCCTCGACCTTTAGATCCGGAGGCAAGCACTCTAGCTTGGCGCCATGGTTGCATTTGAGAGATATTATTATATTATTATTGTCCTTATATAGTAATTAATACTGCCCGGTACTGGCTCAACGTTTCTTTATTATTAGTGTAGGAGTGGTAGATGCATGTGTGTAGAGAGAGAGAGTGAGAGAGATAGGAGAGAGGATAGGAGAGTGCCAGATGCGAGAGTGCAAGATGCGAGAAGAATGCAAGGGATAGTTTTGAGCGTGAGGATTAGGATGCACGATGGATTAAAACCATAAAGCAAACGGTCCGAGCGAGAGTTTTATGAGCGAGAGCCGAGCGAATGTTTTTATAGGTTTATTGCCTGAATGACGGTCCGAGAGAGTGAGTGTCGAAAACATGGGATGCACGTGGAGAAAATGTGAGGCCCAGCTGAGGCCCGAGAACGAACGACGCACGAGTGAGGCGGTGAGTGAGGGTGAGTGGAAGGGGCAGGTATAGCCGAGGTGCTGACCGGCAACCCCGAGGAGCGTTAGATTGATGTCAGCCACCGTAGAGTGAAGACGATGTAGTGTAATACTTAAATATATTTTCATATTATCTGAGACTCTGTGACTTACTCGCACCTTCACCCCGCTTATTCCTACATTAGGTCTCAAATTCCGCCCCTTGGATAGCAGCACCGCGATGCAGATGTTATTTGCTGCTATGCCGTGCGGTGGCGTGCAGTCATCGCCTGTTTTCTTAGCAGAGTCAATTACCAAAAGCTGCTTCAAGCGTCTTGGACATAGCAGTAATAAAGTACTCGGCATTAAACCGCGAAAAAATCAGATGCGGGGCCGAGATTGATCAAAGTTATACGAGCACTCGAGATTGAAACGCGAACTGTCAGGTGTGACTGCAGAAAGTCCAGTAACGGCGGAATCAACATGGCGGCGAAAATGCCACGCGACTATTGTGTGTTACATTACACGTCAAAATGGGTTACTTAACACACTTTATGCATTTAAAATGTGAACACATCTGATGTGTTTGAAAGTAAACGTTAAATGCGTGTACTTATACGTTAATGCAGTTAAGTGTGTTATTTTAAAACACATAATGTGAGTAAACACTGACGTGCGTTAAATCACACATTTCATCTGTTTGAAATAACACACTTGGATTTGCAGTGATGTGGGTGCGGAACAGAACTTACGCATATGACCCTATAATAGCGTATGAATAATATGGAATATTACAATTTATTTTGCTTGGAATCATGTAACTTCTATTGCAAGGTCTGTGTAGGCGCTACACGAGTAGCTACACCCAAGAAATACTCGGAGACAGTTTTTATTGAAATAGGTTTTATTTTTGCACACGTGCAAACTCGATGAGATATCGACGGAGACTGACAAACAGAAAAGATGGTCGCTTCTTCTACAATTTTTTTTCGTTACGCTTTTGTTTTACAAAATAACGACGCATCGCTTCGGGCACCTTCACGCAAATATAAATTGAACACACATACTCAAACACACATACGTACATACATTCTCATACGCATCCATACATGCATGCATACCTGTTGCCGTGCGGACGCATAGAGCCTCTTTGCTCTATGCCCGCGCCTCTCCAATTATCGACTTTAGTCGGGGGAGAGACAATGCGGCCCCGATCGATCCTCTTCGATCGTCGTGCACGCGGCAGACGCGCCCAAATGTAGCGCGTTGGGTTTTTGGCGGTATAACCACTCCACATACTGCAAATGTGTCGGGAACAGTCTGTCCTAATATCACATTTGTCATGCTCGAAGCTTGTTACCGACACACACGGAGATTTGTCCACGGCTGCGAGCTCCGCATTTCGCGATCGCTTTTTCCTCACCCTCAGTCGAGTGGACTGGTCAGAGATGACTGGTAAAAGGTGAGGGCTAGGCCGAAGAAAGCTGAACTTTCTTCGTTACCTGTTTGACTCGGAGCGGGCTGACTCGGAGGCCTGCTCAGGCCGCGTGTTAACTTTAAGTTTAGCTTTTTGAAGGTTGACGACGTATCGCGCCCGTATAGTTTATAATAATAAATTTAGCTTAAAATAGCATGTGCGGGATTACATTGACATTCTTGGTGCGGGTTTTCTCTCACGAGGGTTTTCCCTGCATCACAGGCGAAGATTTTGGCGAGTGCGGGATTGGATTTTTATTTTCTAGGAAAGTCGTATATTGAGATTTTTTGGCACTTGAGGTAATGTGTTGCTTGAACGAGAGCGATTCTCAAGTATACCAGCACGTTCGGAGGATTAGAAGAGGCCGTGTTTTATGGTCGCGTATCGAGCGCATGGAAAAGCGAGCGAGCGAGCGGGCGCCGAAGCGAGTCGGCGCGCGCTTGTAAACTTGGTCCGGCGCGGACCCTTTACTTCTTTTATGACGGCTCGCGGATCGACTCCAGTTCCACCGTATAGCCGAGAATTGGATCTCGGGTGCACGGATGAATGCGTGGAAAAATTTCAAGTCCTGGAAAGAGAAGTATGATTGGCTATCATATGACGAGGTGACAAATTCCATTACCTGCTCGATTTGGACTGAAGCTATAAATAAAAAGTTGCCTCTTCCGAACAACAGCAGATCCAGTGCATCAAGAAAAGCTTTTGTCGAAGAGGGTTTTCGAACATATAAGAACGCTCTTGCGGCATTTGCTTCAAATGATTCTAGCGAATTACACAGATCCGCTCTGCTACAGTTATTGAATTGCAAGAAAGAATCTGTAGTGCAACACTTGTCTCATGCGAAAAAGAAAGAGATGATGGACAACAGAACCGCTTTAGATCGAATCTTGACGACTATTCTGTTTCTAGCAAAACAAGGCCTCGTTTTGCGTGGGCACGAAGAAGAAAATTCGAATTTCCATCAGCTTTTATTGTTAAGATGTCAAGACGTTCCAGAGCTTAATAATTGGTTACACCGAACGGGTCGCAAATGGCTTTCAGGCACCATTGTGAATGAAATTCTTAGCATGATGGCTAGCCAAGTTAAAAGGACGGTTTTATCAAGCATACAATCAGCAAAACATTTTTCTCTAATGATCGACGAAACTTCCGACATTAGCAGACTTGAGCAGGTATCTATTTGTATACGGAGTGTTAATTGATAACGATTTAACAATAAATGAATATTTTATGGAATTTCTAAACACCCCTAATACAAAGGCCGAAACATTAGAGAAAATAGTGATAGATGTTCTGGAAAAAAATAATCTAGATATACACGATCTAAGGGGCCAATGTTACGACGGAGCTAGTAACGATAGTGGTAGAATAACTGGACTTCAAACCCGTATTCGCAAAATAGAGCCTCGTGCTCTTTTTGTACATTGCTCTGCGCACTCTTTAAGTTTGCGTGTACAAGACGTTTTGGAAGAAGTCCCCGTTGTAAGAAATGTTATCGGGATAGTAAAAGACACAATTAATTATGTAAGAGATTCGACAAACCGCTTAAATGAATTCAAAGAAATTAAGGAAGAAGATAGCCCAAATTTATCGCCATTTTGCCCTACAAGGTTTGTCTTGAAAGTTATATTTATAATATTATGTCCAGAACTTAATGATTATTTTTTATTTAGATGGACAATGCGTATAAGATCCTTGAAATCACTCTTTGAAAAGAGCAATTACAGTGCCACCATTGAGTTTCTTGAACGTAAAGCTGAAGATCGAAAAGTTGATTCTACTATTTCTGCAAAAGCGCAAGGCTTTTTGAAAAGTTTAATGTCATTTGAATTTTACTTTATTTTGGCAATTGTAATCATTATCTTTGAGCAAGTCGAAATACTGAATGCCGAATTGCAAAAGAAGGATTTGTGTGTCAATGAATCTCATGCATGCGTACGAGCTGTACTAAAAAATATTGAAAATATGAGGAACGAAGAAATATTTAATAAGATTTGGTGTGAAGAAACGGAAGTTGCTAAAAAGATCACTATCGAGGAGCCTCGTCTACAGCGTACCCGAAATCCGCCAAAACGTTTGGAGTATAAGTCAAATCAAACGCATATTTTTTCTACTCCACAAGATTATTTCCGAAAAATTTATTTTGAAATCATAGATACCACGATCAGGTCATTAAATGTAAGATTTGAAAGCGAAACGACGATGAATCTATTAAATAAATTTGAACATTTTATCCTGGACGTGAACAATGTTGATGTTTCGGAAATAATAGATTTTTATAATATTGATTATGAAAAGAAGGGAAATGCTGATGCAGGGCTTGATATAGATGGCTATAGTCTGAAAAGAGAAAGGGATCTGTTTATACACACTCTAAAAAATGATAAAGACTTTGAAAACAAATTAAGTAAGTTAAGTATTAAAAAGGTTCCTTGTGAATGAAAGAGAAAATAATGATTCGAATAACATATTGCAACTGAAGCATGTAGTACTTATCTTAAAGAAAATCAAAAAATACAATCTGTTTTTCCTCAAATGACGAAACTAGTCAAACTCTTGATGACCGTTCCCGGATCATCATGTACAAATGAACGTTCTTTTTCTGCCCTTAGACGCTTAAAGAACTATTTACGGTCAACGATGCTTCAAGACCGTTTGAAGGACATTAGTACCCTAAATATTTATTCTGATATAGCCAGCAATATTGAAATAAGCCCTTTAATTAATTCCTTTATTGAAAAACATAATTTAAGACAACAAACTTTCGCTATTGTATAAATAGTAAGTGACTAACGAAAATCAAAACGTGTAGAGCAAATATTTATTCATTCTTTAAGAAAAATGGAAAAACCAAAGAATAATAAAAATATATAATATTTCTAAAGTTAAAAATGATTTACGTTAATATATTATTTCGAATTGAGGATTTTATTTTTAAAGAAATTATTTAAATTTATTTTGAATCTCGTCTTTGGATTAAGTGCGTTTACGAATTTCAGTTGTATCGATTACCCCCTCCCCTCTGCCTTGTTTAACAATCCGTCCAGACCCGGCAAAAAGTCGTACTGACGCCCCCTATGCGTCTTTGTTTTAGCTCTTCAACGGCTAACTGAACTTTGTTATCTGGCAAAGGAAAGCGTGGAAGAGTGGGAAAAAGAGTGACCATTTTTCCGCTGATCGGCGGCAACGGTCGCGGGGATCGGCGGAGGACTTACTTGATATAAGGAACACTGTCAGCTTTCAAAACTCCAAATTGGCTCCGCCGAAGCTGAGCACTGAGCTCGTATAGCTTAAATTTTTATTATTTATTGTGTAGCAATAAACAAGCTATATAGGTGTAATAGCACATTACACAACTAGAGGCGAAAGTTGGCTTATTCAAGCGAGGATGATGATGTCCGTCTCGGGCGCCTACGGTACCCTCGACTCTCGACTCCCACTCGTGCACAATCATCATCCTCGCTAATATACTATTTATTTTCTCCTAGGGAGTAGTTTATTCCCGCTGCTAAGAGAAACGCGATTTTCCATTCATTTTATATGCATGGAAAGTGGCCTTTTTCATGAACGTATCATGAAAATTGTTTTTTTTTCTTTTTTTTCAAAAATGTTAAAAGTTACAGTTTACGAAGCTCAGCGTCCATTCTTTTTATTGTACGCTTATATATCTGTCTGAAAAATTTTATGCAAATTTTAGGTAAATTTGGAATTTTCCAGATAGTGGATTGGGGCATGATAGAATTCTTAACTACTATTAATTTATATAATAGTTTTATTTATGTATTTTTATTTTCATTCAAAACGCAGGTGTCCACAAGTATGGCTGATATGAGTATCCCTATAAAAATGTAGAAATTATTTGCTTTTATCTTCTATAATTTAAAAAATGCCTACTATTTATTACAATGATAAACAAAGTGGATATAGCACAGTATGAAGTGAAAAATTCCATAATAACGCGCAAATTAATAAAATAACTAAAATTTGCGGTATATTTGATGCTACGTTTTAGGTGTTCTCGAAACACCTAAAACGCATTTTCTATTCAAAATCCAACATTTTCAGCTTCATTTATTTTTTGTCAGTGTCAATAAAAATCGAATAAAATTAGACACGTACGTAGGTATACGTTCTAAAAACATGTATTGAAAAATTATTTTCCATCAGTAGGCTCCTACATTTTAAACGCACGTGCAATTTAGCCTCCAACAGTTTTTCCCTGTGGTCGAGGCAAAATTGCGCAAAAGTTTTTTATTGCGTGTACGAAAGGAAAAGTGCACGTGTAAATTAATCTACAGGTTATAGATGCAGCGATTAAAAAATCAATAAAGCAAAATTGTGCATTTATGCCCCACTACTATATTCTCTAAGCATTGTAGATATATATGTATGTATTTGCAAACCGTGCTTGTTTAAACATAAACGAGGTTTTATATACATACGAGGTTTTATATACTTTTATCTATGAACTATACACATAAGTTTTTTATAATAAAATAATAATTCCTTATACCTCAGATGAGTTATAAAGGCAAAGGTAATTACGTTATATTGCTAACTTTTCAAATATACGTGAAATATGTGGTATTGCAGTTATTGAGAAAATATTTTCATTTTAAAAATAACACTCAATAAAAAGCAGTAATTAATTAGAATTCGCACTTAACATTATGCAGTAACGTCCAGTTCACTTTAATCCGAACAACAATTGACAAGTCACAATGCTCGTGGGAATTCCTTTATCAAGCCTTCCCATTACTCTTGCCGCCTCTACTCCCCGACTACTCAGCTAGCATCGGGTCGTATTTTTAGTATCACCAGTTGGCCAAGGGCTTAGCTTCAGTAGAAAGCATTGTCAGTGATGAGAGTTAGCCCTTAATAAGACCTAGATAAACTGTTATGAACTCGGGGGCTTGACAAAAGCGCTCACGCTCAGGCAATCAAATCGCTGTTAAGTATAGTTATAAGGGCATCGCGCAGACGACAGAGTATGGTCTATGTACTTGTACAGTAGAGCACATTTTCGGAGATAAATGTATTCATGATCGTTTTGAAATTTATATCCGAATCTATCTAAAAAAAGTACGAGAATTTAAAAAGTCAATGCAATCATAGTGCGCACAATCCATACTGATTATTAACTTTATAATTCTCTATGCTATTATGATAGAAATAGAGATATATACTGCGTAAAGGTATATTTTCAGAGTCATATTGAAAATATCGTTAATACGGCAGACTGACATTTTGCTTCCTTCCTAAGGAAGCCTTGTAATAGTAATTTTTGGAGTTTATGTAAAAACATGTGGGAAGTGTGTTTTGATGAATTTTTAGTCGAAAAACGGTGTTTTTAGAAAATGTGTGTGTGTGCGTATGTATACGCCTGTTTCTCAGCTTCTACTTGGTGGATTTTAACCCACCAAGTCTCATATTCTTTGTTTTTGCTAGAAGATAGTGGGACGAAAGTCCGTTTTTACAATTTATATACGCGATTTTTTTTATAGTGATTTTTTAGTTTTGAGATTTCAGTTTTTGCCAACAAAGTTATCGGAAAAGTTAATAAAAGTAAATTGCTTAATATGTACCTGAAAGAGAATAAAATTGTCTATGTTTTTACCGTGCAAAATTTATATTATCATTCGTCGTTCTTTTATTATACACCATACAGTGCAATTTTTTTAAATCGTTATAACTCAAAACCGCTGCCAAGTCATTGGCACTTAGCTTCCTCCTATTCTGCTAGTGGAAGATAATTACATGGGACAATCAACTCATTCTTTGAATTTAAATTTCGCACTATTCGATACTAAAAGGATAGGTTAGGAAGACACTTGTAGGGAGGGGTATCAGGGAGTGGGGTTAAGGTGGATATCAAAAGGATAGAGCTCCGTGAACTCCTAAAATAACTTACATATATCGTAATAAAAAAAATACTAGTAATTGCGGAACCGTTAATAACGTTAACAACCGCAAGTTACAAAATTGCGGGTGGCTTCATTTTTTTGTGAAAAATAACTTTATCACAAAAAAATTATTTTTCACGATTTCTACATACCCACAGCCGCCTTTCAGACCCTTGACGTTGTTTTCTATATTCCCATAATCGCCTATTAAAATTTAAAAGCTCATTTCAGTACTCCCACAGTCGCCTTTTAGACCCTCGTAATAGTTTTCTATATTCCATAGCTCCTGGGAGAGTGGTCTCACCGGAGATCCGCTCGGGACTGAAGCCCCGAGCTCTCTTAAGACGAGAGAGCGCGGGCGTCGGAGAAGGGGGAAAATATTCCAACCTTGTGGGTAGCAGTCTTTTAGGTACACTATTGTTGAATATATTGTATAAATCATATCATAATAAAAAGCAAAAATATTTTTTCAAAAATCAAAAAATGGCCATGAAATGGTCATAAAATAGTCTAAATCCTAAAAGAAAATTTACTCGAATTCAGAATCAGAAAACATATATGCACGTCCAATCTTATTACGATCGATCACGTAGTTCCAGAATTATAACAGTATACGTACGCACGCGCACACGCACGCACGCGCACATACACTCACAGACAAAACCATCTGCACGGACATTTTATAAAACCATGAAAACTCTCAAAATATACTAAGCTTTAATTATCAAATTATATGGTTTAATTAGGAAAAGATTGATCTTTTGATCACTTCGGCTAGGTTCTTTTTGTAGCTTATGAAACCTTTTAGTTTAAAAGATATTAGATTCAATCTTTCACTCTCACTCTGTATACTCTGTGTGACTGACACATTATTATTTTTGTAAAG
>CM053172.1:41611696-41633153 GCA_012977825.3 Pteromalus puparum
CATATTCTTATTTTTAACGAATTAATAAAACAAAAACAGCAAGAAACGAGTCTAAGTATAGATTAAATCCATTAATGGAAACTGAGATCGAAGCGATACAGTTTTCAGTTATATAGAGTAACAGGGTAAGAAAACAAAATTTTGAAGCTTAATATCTTTAAAACTAACTGGTATCATAAACAACCCAAAGAAAGAGATAAAGGTGCTATATTAATGCTAACTAAATCCAAAATTTTAAATTGATTATTGCCTTTTTACTCCAGTTATCGCATCACGTAGAAAAAACGACTCATAGTATACAGGGTGTGAAAAACAAAAGTTTGAAGCTCAATATCTTTGAAACTAACTGGTTTTTATAAAATCCCAAAGAAAGGGATCATTGTGCTATATAATGCTAACTAAATCCAAAATTTGAACTTGATTATTGCCTTTTTACTCCAGTTATCGCGTCGTAGAAAAACGATTTTTTTCAGTTTTTGATGTTTTTCTCAGGATCTGCCCCCATGAAATGACTTAAATTTAAGTGGTATATAGTTCTAATTACCTTCAATAATCATATATTTTTTTAGAATGATTCGCTATTTAGTTGCTTCCTCCTCAAGAGAAGCTTTGTAATAGTAAAATTTTCAGTTTTTGCTAATACTTCGTGGAAACGATTTGGAGGTGTTTGGAGTACGAATCATACGTTTTAGAAAATGTCCGTGCGGATGGCAGTGTGTGTGTGTGTGTGTGTGTGTGTGTGTGTGTTGTGTTGTGTCTGTGTGTGTGTGTGTGTGCCGCCATAATTTTGGAACATGCGACGGATCGTAATAAAATTTGACATGCATATATTTTTTCTAATTCTGAATTTTAGGTCATTTTTTGTTTTATGATTCTGACCATTTTATGGCCACATTATAGCAATTTTTCTATTTTTGAAAAAATATTTTGCTTTTTTATAATGATATGATTTATACAATATATTCAACAATAGCGTATCTAACAGAACATAAATTTGTCTACTTTTTCCCGCAAGATTTTCTAGATTGACTGATCTGTTCATTTTCAGTTACGCATGTGCGTATATTCATGGCGATTTTTCGATCACTGGTAATTTCAGATACGTTCCGCGAACTATATCCTTATCATTATATCTCGGAAACTAAATTATGAACTTTTCATTAAAACATCATGATTATCGAATGTTATTCTATAGACTACTTTAATTTTAAGTAGTCTAAGGCAATTAAAAATTTTGAAATTTTTAAAAAATATGCATACAGCAAATATGTTGCATACCGTTAGTTGCATGCAATCAGATGGAGATTCAACTCGTTTTTTTAAAGCTTTTGGCGATAGTTTAGACAATTTGGTGGTTCTAATAATAAAAGTTGGAGATCAAGAAACGTTCTATGTACTTTTAAACCTTCGTCAACTGTTTTTCTCTTTCAAAAGTTATGTATATCTATATCGATGATATATATAGATATACTAGTCCAGTAAAATTAGCTTTGAAATCGACCTACGATAGAAATGGCTGCATTTTGGTTATTAGGTGAATCAAGGTCGAAAAAGACGATTCTGAAATTTTCAGCTTCCTAGGTCACGGGTTCTCTAAAGAAATTACCCAAATGTAGAAGGAGGGGGAGGCGCGAAACGCACATGTCGTCTGCGCGTCTAGTACATGGCTTGTACGCGTCGCGCCTCCCCCTCCTTCTACATTTGGGTAATTTCTTTTTTATTTATTATCTCGGAACTTTGCACTCATCGAAATGAGTAAAAATTCGATTCCAATGCGAAATTGAACGCTCTTTCGACTGGTGCAGGCCATTTTACTGTACGTTATGCCGTTTTCGAGATGTAAGCAAAATTAATTTTTGCACACTGTTTTCACATAGAACCCGTTGACCTAGGAAGCTGCAAATTTCAGAATCGTCTTTTTCGACTGAATGCGCGGGCAAGCAATGCAAATGATGAGCGAACAGCGTAAGGGTCGCTATGTCTGGTATATAGTTGGGTGGTTTTCTTTGTTATATTTTTTATGCATACTAACTACAATTATAATACCTATATGTGGCTTACTTCCAGATAAAGCCTTTTGACTATTATATATCTTCCTATATTATATGTTCATTTTGGCAAGACTCCCCCCCACCACCTCCCCCCCCGCCAAAAATGTCTCAAAATCATGTAATTCAAATGCCATTCCGCGAGATATTTATATATAAACTTCAAACTTTGTCAAATGATAGATAATTGCATTACGGAAGGCAACTATCTCTTGGTTTAACGTAATTTTGCTTTTATTGTTTGTTATAAGCAAATTAGTTATTTTTGTCGTCTGCTATTTTGTGGCGCGAAATCTGGATTTAAATTGACTTTGAGACCCCCATAAGGGGGACCTTAGGTGATTTTAAAAAGTTGTTTTCCTTATCTCTAATCACTACGAAACTCGAGGGGCCGCTCGCTGAGAACTCCTGATCGCGAGTTCTAAAGATTTTTAAAAATTTCTAAAGAGTTCTGAAAATTTCCAGAGATTTATGTAGAGTTCTAAAAATTTCTCAAGATTTCCAAAGATTTCTAGAGAGTTCCAAAGATTACCAAAGATTCCTAAAGATTTCTAAAGAGTTCCAAAGATTTTCAAAGATTTCTACTGAGTTCCAAAGATTTCTTCGAAGCTTTCAACCTTCGAAACTTTTTAAGAATTTCGCAATCTGTGGCGTATCATTATAATTTGGCTTATTTATTGTGATGACAAAAATATACTTAACTTTTTAGAATTATCCCATAAATATATACTATATATTTTCGCTCTCTGCATACCCCAGGGCCAACGACGTGGACGTGGCGAAAATCTGGCCCCAAGTGATTTTTGCAACAATGACAGAATCCTCCATATTTACTGATATTTCAAGATCCGGAATAAAGTTCATGATCGACTGTGACATGTTTTTACTACTTAGCAAAAGTGATCTTTTCTATTTCTGATGGACTGTTGAAATCAGTTGCCGATTCTTCTTCTGGGTTGGATGTAGAAAAGACTTTATTCAAATGTTTCTTCCAAAACTTTGAATCTTTTTGTTGTATAAATGTTTTAATAGCTTTTAATAAAGCTTTATCACCGCAAGTGAATTCAAATTGATCTTTGTGCTTGGAGTATAATCCATAGTAGAGTTGTTCATCACAATGCTCAGGCAAAATTGTTTTATACACGTCAATTCTTACAAACTTTGTAAGTTGCTCTATGGCATTGTCGTCAATGGTAATGAACGTAGTTTTTCATGATGCTTGGAAACAAGTATCAATAGAAATTCCAGGTGCTGAGATGAAAAATATACTTCTATAATAAGGTCGGTCAGAAATTAGAATTGTCTACTAAATACGGGTTCTAATAACAATATAGGCACCAAAACAATACGGTACAGAATTTAAAATTAAAATAATAATGACAATAATGAGAGTAGGAAGTAAAGAAATAACGCGTTTAAATAAAATGGGAAATTTAGAAATTACTAAAAATTTGATGTATTAGAAAAAATAGGCTTGGGTGAGAATAAAGTATGTCTTAAAAACTTTAAGTCAGTATTATCTGCAAATTTAAAATGAATGATGATACATCATGCGGCGGACGAAATGTGTTTCTATACCAAAAACTTTTGTATGTTCTTGTAAGTACTTTCGTGTAAACGAAGTGATGTTCCACCATACATTGGTTTTTTAAATGTTATTTTATAGAAACAAATTTCGATGTAACCTTGTACATCTAATAAATGTTGATACAAAGTACGATCTTGGTTTACTGAGTATCCAGTTACTAAGTGCACAGTACACCTATTGTTTGATTGTTGCCAGATATCTTTGCGAAGGAGTTAAAGTATTCTGTACTTTTCCAGGTTTTTTGATCTAAATATGCAAATCCTAATACGCATCCAACCGAATGAATGGAACAATTAGGAACTTGAAAAAGTACCCACTGCGCTATTGATATTTCCTCACATATGTTTTCGGTTTCATCAGAAATTGGTGAAGCCACTCTTTTTGCATTCAGTTCATTATCTCTCACGTGTTGTAAGCGATCGCTACTAAGTTTTTCCGAACCCTTGTTTAATAATCAACGTACAGCTGATTTTCGAACAACCTTTTTTCCCAATTATGTTTCTGAATACATAAATATCGACTCCCTTCACTTATAATTTTATGAGAGTAATCTTTCTAATCTAGAGAATCATCACCTAAAAAGTTTACATCTTCTTCAAACTCTTCATCGTTTCTTTCATCTTCGATATCCTCATTTATGGATCCTAATAGTTCTTCTGATAAATCAATAGTCTCTGCACCGATATTATTCAGATATTCATTGCAATCAATATTTTTTACATCACATTTATCTGCTTCAGTAAGACTCAAATTCACTCAAAGTTTTTGTATACAATTATAAGCATCAATTTTAGCTTTGTTTAAAGTTTCAGTGATAGATTTTAAAGAAATTTCTTCGTTAGTATAATCTGTATTTTTATGATAGTTCTCTTTATTTGCTTTGGTTGTAGTTTCAAATGATGCGTGTAAGAATTTTTTTCGGGGAAAACTAATGTTTATACCATCTTTATGAAAATCATAAGATGAAATATCTTCCAGTAGTTATATTTTTCTTAAACGTTGTATCGCTTCTAGAACGCTGCAGTTAACAATAGTAGAATAAGTAGTACTAAAAGATCGCAATACTCTAAAAAAGCTTTCACACGGTTGGCTGCTAAATAACCATGGTATAAATGTTTCAAATGAATTTTTCTCAATACAGTAAAAAACCATATTGAGTAATCCATGTCCATCCATTTCTATACAAATATAACTGTTTAAAGTTATAAAGTTATCATTAACAGAATATTCTTGTATATTATTCAGCCAAACTCTCCAAAGTCTTAAAAAAAAATATGCTGTACCAAATTTTATATATCCTTTCATGTACTGTTAAAGATGTACACAAAAATGATTGCAAAACATAGTTAATAATTTGCAGATATGCTTGAGTAGCATCGCTACCAGGAATGTGGTCTTTCAATAATTTAATCACTCGGAGGTCACAGATTCTTAAAACAGAATTAAAATTCATCTTATCTTTAGAATCAAAATCTTTAGCAGTCAATAAATGCTTATCCTTTGTTAGCTGTTTTACAATCATTTTTAGATGCGTACATGACACCACATAGTTACCGATTAGCAAAATAATAGAATATTTTAAAAATCTACTTTTTAATTTCGTACCAATATGAACAGTATCTTGTATAAAAACATGATCAGTTGAAATATTAGCATGGAACTCTGGTATTCCAATTGATATATTTTGATCTTGATACATTGCGCCTTCTATTTTTCCTATCTGTGTTTGAATGCGCATCGCTTTTAAAAGACGTGGATCACCGTCTGATGAAAAACCTAAAATACTTATGCCTTCCTTTTGTAATAAGTTAGTAATGAATTTCCACTGCTTAATCGAATCTTCAGCGGTAAATGAGTTATCTGTTCCAAAAAGATTAAGACAAAAAGATGGACAATTTATTTGTAATGGTTGAATCATATATGTATATAGTAAAGTAGATATGTTTCAAAATATTCATACATATTTTAATGGAGGAAGCTTTGAAGAAAACTGACGTGGGCATAGAATTTGTATCTTTCGGCAAAACGAAACCAGTTATTTGATCATTTACAGAGTCATATTGTATTCTTCCATTAATTCTAGTAGCATCTTCACTCAAGCATACTACTTTAGGAAGATTTCTATCCTTGAGAAATTTGGTTAGTTCCTTAATACGACATTGACCTTCAATTATTTTGTCAGCAGAAGTGTTGATAAATTTGTTTATAGCACTGATTGAGGGTAAAGGTAAATTCGCACTTAACGTTTCATATAGTATTGGTCCACCGACCATACGAATGTAAGACGCAAAAAGTTTTAAAGAATAGTCATACCTGAATCTATTTGGTTTATTGAATGTCTTAACTAGCATCTGTAAAAATGAAGCCTCAGTAAGAGGATCTTCAAATTGAATATTAGACAATTTATCCAAAGAAAGTCGAGGTTTTTTTGATAACGGCTCGATTGAAGCCTTGCAAACGAAATTCTTTTTCCATTCATCAAAAGTTGTATTGTTGATAAATGTTATTATATATGTGGCGACTCCAAGTTGCCCGCCATCTAGGGCGACGAGAAGGAAGCAGATTCTAATTCCTAGACCGTTATATGAATAATGTAAACAGAGCAATGTTCGTCCGACTAAATAGCCAACGGTCTCCCGCGGCCGTTGTACCTCAGCTGTGGGGGTATATAAGGCGCGGGGATTCATGTAGAGAGACAGACACGATTCTAGTGCTGATCTCGGAGAGAACTCTACGTTACCGTAATAAAGTTATATTTGTACCCGACTCGGGGAAATTCTTTCTACCCGGCATCTCCGCTCCCGTATTTCCTAAGCACGCGAACTGCGCGATCTCTACAACTGGTGACCCCGCAACAACACGCAAATTCGACCGACACCGACGGAGCAGAGCCCAGCATCTTTGCATCAGGCTAACAGCAAATAGACACAACCCAGCGTCCAGAGTCGAATGTCGGGACGAGGTCGCGGTAAAGCCGACACCGACAACAGGAGTAGCGACAAGCGTCAATCCCCACGTCTCTTAGGCCAACAAGCGCCCGAGTTCAGCACATCAGCAGCACAATTATCGACCGCAGAGCTCGCAGGAAGAAGAGCACAGCTAACGAAGCCGCCGCAAATAGAAATCCCCGCACGCAGCGACTCCGAAATCTCCGGTGAAATCAGCAGCAAGTCTCCATCAAGAGTTCCAGCAAGGCAAAGCGAATCCAACGAACAGGACGATAACACCGAGGACGCCTTCCAATCAATCGAGGAGAACGAAGTGGACATCATGAGCATCACACGATTTTCCTTGGAGAAGTTTTGGAGCAAAAACCCCGTACGCTGGTTCCAGCAGGCCGAAATCGCCTTCAGAGCATACAAAATCGAGGACGACGAGCAAAAATTCAATTTCGTCTGTTTAGCTCTAGGCGAGGACGCATCAGGCATCGTCGAGGACATCACCTCTGCTCCACCAACGGCAAATAAATACGAGACTCTAAAGAAAGAGCTCATCGCCCGCACAGCAGAGGCCCCGGATACACAGCTACTAAAGCTACTCTCCGGAATTCAAAGAGGAAACCGCAAGCCCTCTCAACTCTGGAGAGAGATGAAAACTCTGGCACAGGGAAAACTCTCCGACGACGTGCTAAAAATTAGATGGCTATCACTACTGCCTGACAACGCACAGATGTGGCTGCGCGCATCAACGGCAGGCATAGAGGACCTGCTAAAACAAGCCGACATTTTCGTCCCAACCGAAACGGACGTGTGTGCACTACGTCCCGGCACATCCCTGGACCAACTCGCCACGCAGATGGCGACCCTCACTTCATCGGTAGCAGCACTCATCCAGCTCCAAAAACAACAGCTGGAGAAAAGCGCAACAGGCTCACAGAACCGCAGTCGTTCCCGCAGACGAGACTTCTCTCGTAATAGAGAGCGCTCAGCAACCCCAGCCACGCCAAGTATGTGCTGGTTTCACCGAAAGTTCGGAAAAGACGCGCGAAAATGCCAAACAGATTGTCCATTTTTTCAAAATCAAGCGGGAAACGCATAAGGCTGCCTACAACACAGACGGCAGAGGTAAGCCACAACAACAACATTGAGAGCCGTCTATTCATCCGCGACAAAAACACAGGCATCAGCTTCCTAATCGATACCGGATCGATAACCTCGATCGTGCCGACGGAAACAAGCAAGAGGCCGTTACAAAAACAAACGCTTGTTTTGCACGCAGCCAATCTGTCGCCCATCCCAACGTACGGGAAAGAGCGGTTAAAGCTCAACATCGGCTCGGGGAGAGAGTGGACATGGGATTTTACAATTGCAGAAGTACCACACGCCATCCTCGGAGCCGACTTTTTATGTAAGCACGGACTCCTGGTGGACGTCAAGCACAAGTGCCTAGTAGACCCGCTCACGAGCATAGCGGCACCAGCAAGCTCAGCAGCAGCAAACGTCCACACCATTACAACAATCGCGCCAATCGGACCACCGTCCAGCCCGCTATCCAGCCAGTATATACAGCTTCTCGAGGAGTACGCGGATCTATTCGAGCCCATTACCTCGCCGATACGAAGTCAAGGGCTGCCGGTAAAGCACCACATTTTAACTGAAGGACCGCCCATCTACTGCCGACCTCGCAGACTCTCCGGAGAAAAGCTCCAAGCAGCAAAGGACAGCATCAAGGACCTCCTAAACAAACGCATCATTCGACCGTCGTCGAGCCAGTGGGCAGCTCCTATACACTTGGTGCGCAAGAAGGACGGAACGTGCAGAGTCACCGGAGACTACAGAGGATTAAACGCCGTAACCAAGGCAGACAGATATCCACTGCCTCTTATCGAGGACCTCCTTCAGGACAGCAAAGGTAAAGTGTTCTCCACTGTGGATATGCAGCAGGCGTTCTACCAAATCCCGGTGGCCAAGGAAGACGTCGAAAAGACGGCCGTTACTACGCCTTTCGGCCTATACGAATTTTTAGGCACGTCAATGGGGCTGCGCAACGCATCAAAAACTATGCAGCGGACGATGGACCAGGTTTTAAGAGAGCTGCCCTTTGTCAAATGCTACGCTGACGATATTTTTATCGCCTCGCAGAGCCACCAGGAGCACCTCAGCCACCTACGCCAACTCTTCGAAGTGTTGCGAACAGCCAACCTCAAAATAAACAAGGACAAATGCCACTTCGGTCAACCGCAGGTACGCTACCTCGGCTACAGCGTATCAAAGGACGGAATCAAACCACCAGCGGACAAGATGGATGCAATAAAACTTTTCCCCAAGCCGGAGACAGCTACGGAGCTCCGACGCTTTCTGGGAATAATTAATTATTTCCGTCGTTGCATTCCGCGCGCAGCGGAAATTCAAGCACCTCTCCACGAAATGCTAAAAGGTCTGCCGAAGAAGGGTAATCTCAGCTGGAGCCCCAGTTCAGAAGAAGCCTTCAGCAGATGCAAAACCAGCATAGCAGAGGCAGCATGCACGACCTTTTTCGACACACAAGCACCTCTGGCACTGCGGACAGATGCCTCGGACACAGCAGTCGGAGCCGTTCTCGAACTACAGACTGCTGATGGAGCATGGAGACCGCTTGGATTTTTCTCTCAAAAGTTAAACAGCACACAAGCTCGCTACTCGACGTACGACCGAGAACTCCTCGCGATCTATCTTGCCATCAAACATTTCGAGAGGAATCTAGAAGGTCACAGTTTCACTACATACACGGACCACAAACCTCTCACCTTCACGGCCACTCAGCGTCCAGAAAAAGCATCCCCGCGGCAATCCCGGCAATTAGAGTACATCTACAGGTTCAACACGAGGCTAGTACACGCAAAAGGGGTCGACAACATAGTCGCCGACGCGCTTTCTCGAGCACCGATCAAGGAGAGCCAAGAAGACGACGACGAAGAGGCCATGGAAAACAAGATCGAGACAGCTGCCATCGCAATGCCTACAGCACTCGATTCAGCAACCATTGCAGCAGCACAAACAGAGGATGTCCAGCTACCCGAACTTCTTACAAACTCCAGCTTAAAACTACAACGGCTAAACATCGATAACAACAGCGTCTACTGCGACATCGCACACAACGTCGTCAGGCCCTACCTGCCTCTCTCGCTAAGAAAGAAAGCTTTCGACGTCGTACATGGACTCGCGCATCCTGGAGGAAGAGTAACAGCACGCACCCTAGCACAAAAATTCATATGGCCGGGTATTCGCAAGGACGCTCTCGCCTGGGCCCGTGAATGCGAGCCATGCCAGCTCTCCAAAATTAGCCGACACAACAGAGCGGCCCTCGGAAGGTTCATCGAACCCGACAGCCGCTTCGAACATATACACATGGACCTAATAAAGCTGCCAGAGGTAAACACTATGCAATACTGTCTCACAATAATAGACAGATTCACACGGTGGCCAATGGCAATACCGATCCCGAACATCCAGGCTTTCACAGTGGCGAAAGCCTTCACGGATAACTGGATAAGCAATTTTGGCACACCGCTCTGCATCACGACAGACAGAGGAGCACAATTTGAGTCCGGGCTGTTCACGGAGCTCGCCAAGCTACTGGGATGCCAGACTGTGAGGACCACGTCGTATCACCCGGAGAGCAACGGAATAGTCGAGCGGTATCATCGCACGCTAAAGGCCGCACTGATGTGCAGCACGCAACCATGGACGGACGCTTTGCCCATGGTTCAACTGGGACTTCGTACGGCATACAAGCTAGATCTCGAGGCATCTCCAGCCGAAATGCTTTTCGGTACCACTCTGCGTGTTCCTGGAGAATTTTTCGTGTCAACAGCAAGACAGGCAGACACGTCGTCCTTCGTGAAGCAGCTACGCAGCCTGTTTAGAGAAATTCGACCAGTGCCAGCCGCCAGACACTCCACGAAACACCCATTTTTTTACAGAGAACTGCACAGCTGCACACATGTATGCAAGCGAGTGGGAAGGATCCGGAAGCCTCTGGAGCGCCCTTACACCGGTCCGCACAAAGTCATTCGACGAGTCAACGACCGGACGTACATCATCGAGGTAAACGGGGAGGAGCAAGCCGTAACCACGGATCAGCTGATACCGGCCTATGCGGAGAGCAACGAAGCAAGGGCACCGAATCCAGCCGGACAACCAGCCAGCCAACCACCACCACAACCAACCAGCCAGCCACCACCGCAACCAGCCAACCAGCCACCAACACAATCAGAGGCCAACTCAACTCCAGTCCAGCCACAGGCACAAGCAACCTCGCAGGCGAAGCCAAAAGCGAGAAAGGTTACGTTCGCTCAACAACCCGTGCAGCTCACTGGAGGGGGAGTAGTTGTGGCGACTCCAAGTTGCCCGCCATCTAGGGCGACGAGAAGGAAGCAGATTCTAATTCCTAGACCGTTATATGAATAATGTAAACAGAGCAATGTTCGTCCGACTAAATAGCCAACGGTCTCCCGCGGCCGTTGTACCTCAGCTGTGGGGGTATATAAGGCGCGGGGATTCATGTAGAGAGACAGACACGATTCTAGTGCTGATCTCGGAGAGAACTCTACGTTACCGTAATAAAGTTATATTTGTACCCGACTCGGGGAAATTCTTTCTACCCGGCATCTCCGCTCCCGTATTTCCTAAGCACGCGAACTGCGCGATCTCTACATATATAGAATAAGGCTTTTTTCTCCTAATGTAAATTGAAAGTCCTTGGGGTTGCATGAAAATATGCCATAATAATCTGTTGAATTGGATCCTGTTGGAATATGACTTGCATAAACATCAGTTTTAACAAAATTTTCTAGATCAGAAATAATGGTATCATGTGAAGCATATTTTATATAGCATGGTAATTGTCTAAACTTTGTAGTTTGAAAATATTTTTAATAAGTGCAGGAATATAAGAAAGTGAGTTTCCTTCTACTATATTCCAAACATGAAGTCGCACGACTTCAGATTCACCCATATTCTTGTTGATAGTAGTGAACTAAGAAAATAGGAAAAAAAGTGCGAAATATGCTCGAATAAGACGCGAGACAAGCCGCGAGACAAGACGCGAGACCAGCCGCTTGTACACTTCTGTAGAGAACGCTGTCGCTGAAGATCCTTTCGGCTCGGTATTCCCAAGCCGACTGTGTAGAGAGCGAACACTTCCTCTGATATAAAGACTGAGCGCGGACCCTGAAGAAAGTCCCTGCACGGAGTGTGAAACGATGGATTTTTAGGAATCTTTGGAACTCTCTGGTGCTCTCAAGGAAATCTTTGGAACTCTTTGGTGCTCTCAAGGAAATCTTTGAAACTCTCTGGTGCTCCCAGGGAACTCTATGCGTTCTGTCGTATAATCGGAACGGTCGAGAGTACCAGTGAGTTCCAATGATTTCTAAAGATTTCCAAAGATTTCCAAAGATTTCCAAAGATTTCCAAGATTTTTTTCGAGAGTTCTCGGAGCGAGCGGCCCCTCGACCAAACTTTGACAACTTTTTTATAACATTAAAAGAGAGTAACTCACCAAATTTGAGACCTTTTCACTGCAAGAATTCCAAGTTATAGCAGAAACATGGATAATTTATCACACAAAATTGATCATATACAAAAAGTTCCTTGCGCATACCTTTTTCATTAAACCTTACCAAAAAATTCTGAAAGTCTTTATGAATCCTTCGTTAATAGAACTTGAAATTTTATATTGCAGTTAAGCATTTTGTATATTTGTATAAAATAAAACAAATTTTTATTTAAAAATATTAATAAAAATAGCACATTTTGTCAATTATAATTATTGATACAACTTTTTAAATTCTATTTACCTTCCACAAAAAATCCTACTTTTCATTAGTATAGTTATAACTATATGTAAAAAAACCGCTGCCAATTCTTTGGCACGTAGCTTCCTTCAACATTATGTATTGCTTAATATCAGAATTGTTTTTGCTTCATTTATGTTATTATTTCGTTTATTATATATATTACATATGTATAATTAAATATCTCTCTCTCTCTCTCTCTCTCTCTCTCTCTCCCAGTCCCCTATCTTTTTTTCGCATAGCTCGCATAGCTAATTGTTAAACTGATCTCCAAGAGACATCATCCTCCCTTTTTTACCTAACATCTTATTTACTAACACTTTAAAATAATTTTATTTAACGTAATCTTTGTATTGATTACATTGAAATGATATCGTTTCCTCGCCACCAAGCGGTAGATATCTCGACGTTTTTTTTTTATAAAGAAATGTAATAGTTTTTATATCTCAATATTTGTCTATTTACATATAGTGGCTTGCACGCAAACGATTTATTGTATTGCGGTATAACTTCGAATACTGCAAATAAAACGGAATTGTTAGGACTATGTTTGAAGTCCACGTATTTATTTTTCAAAAATTTCAACATTTTTGAAAAATAAATCCATGGACTTCAAACATAGTCCTAACAATATTTATAAAAATTAATTCGTGGACTTCGAACATTCGACTATCCTCAGTATACCCTTGGGTACCTGCGGTATACCCCTGGTATAGCCCTGGTATAATACCTCCGGTATACCCCCGGTAGATCTTCGGTAGCTTTGAGTACCGGAAGCCAGCCAATTCATGTACCTGCACGTTGAAGTTAAAATTACTTAACCCACCCGCCACTGTGAGGACGCTAGAGATATAAGCGATGCAGTTTTCAATTATGCAAAATATACAGGGTGAGAAACAAAATTTTGAAGCTTAATATCTTTGAAACTAACTGGTATCATAAACAACCCAAAGAAAGAGATAAAGGTGCTATATAATGCTAACTAAATCCAAAATTTTAAATTGATTATTGCCTTTTTACTCCAGTTATCGCATCACGTAGAAAAAACGACTCATAGTATACAGGGTGAAAAAACAAAAGTTTGAAGCTCAATATCTTTGAAACTAACTGGTTTTATAAAAATCCCAAAGAAAGGGATCATTGTGCTATATAATGCTAACTAAATCCAAAATTTGAACTTGATTATTGCCTTTTTACTCCAGTTATCGCGTCGTAGAAAAACTACTTTTTTCAGTTTTTTAAGTTTTTCTCAGGATCTGCCCCATGAAATGACTTAAAATTGAAGTAGTGTATGGTTCTAATAACCTTCAATAATCATGTGTTTTTTTTTTAGAAAGGTTTGACATTTAGTTTTCGAGTTATAACGATTTCAAAAAATTGCACTTTATGGTGTGTAATAAAAAAACGACGAACGGTAATATAAATTTTCCGCGGTAAAAAGATAGGTAATTATATTTTCTTACATGTACATATTAAGCAATTTACTTTCATCAACTTTTTCAATAACTTTGTTGGCAAAAACTGAAATCTCAAACTAAAAAATCGATAAAAAAAATAAAAAAAGGGTCCAGAACCCCCGCAAAATGTAAAACGGACTGGTATCCGCCGAGTATTCGTAAATACAAAGAAAATGAGACTTGGTGGATTGAAATCTACTAAGTAGAAGCTGAGCTAGAGTCGATACGAACGAACACACACACACACACACACACGCGCGCGCGTGCGCGCGCACACATCTATACGAACATTTTCTAAAAACACTATTTTTCGACTTAAAATGCCTCAAAACATTTTTCCTACATGTTTTTACACGAACTGCAAAAATTACTATTGCAAGGCTTCCTTAGGAAGGAAGCAATTTGAGAAAGATTCATAAAATTAGTATGCACCACGAACACTTTTAAGGTATAAATATTAAATGTTGAGAAAAACTTGAAAAATCACGAAAAAACGAAAATAAGGAATAAAAAATATACAAACAAAATTGAGTGTGACTCTTAAATTACAGTTTTAACGTACAAATCGCATTGGTATGTTATTAATCAACACACTTTGACTAACTTTTACGCAATAAATTTTTTTTTTATTTTTTGGTCAATAATCACCTAAGGTCCCCCTTAAGCATTTGTAATGCGGGTATTATTAGTTTCAACAATAGATACCAGGTAGCACGATAAATTATTGTTTGAAAATATCCATATAGATTTAATGAGAAATCAGCACTTCAGAGCTGTTATTTAGCGCGCCATGTGTCAACAGTTTGCGAAAAGTAAAAAAGTGTGACGAAAAATAGAAGAGAGCTATAAATAGGTAAATATACATTTTCCTACTTGTACTATGGAAAACGTCCTCGTTGTACATTAATTTGAATTTATGACTCACTTGAATTTCTTCGCATGATTCACGTTCCGGTCTGGTGGGATCACAGTACAAAACCATCCACTGTAGATCTATCTGGTAAAAATAAAACAGTACATAATGAGCAATAATCTGATTTTCTTTAGGGGAGTGGGGAGGGGGTGGAATTTGATTTTTTTAATATTTATTCATGGAGTATCGTAATTGAAAAGGGGCACCAAGCCCGCTATTACTATAAGCAAAAGTAAAATAAAATCATGAAAAATGTGGGATTATCGTTCGTGAAATTTCTAGATTAACTCCCTCCTAAATTTCACTAATCGAAATATTTTTATTTAAAAATCGATATCCGAGGCGAAGCCGAAACTTGGCAATACTTTCTCGGCCTAGTTGAAAACTTAGGCACTTTTGACGTTATATATTGAGATTTTTACAGAATTCACGACAAAACTGGACTTAGGTGGTTCTCGCGGAGAATCACTATACGGATCTAAAAAATGTATATCTAATAAAAATTGCAAGAGGTCTCAGATGATTTTACATTTATTCCCGTTTGCCTATAATACATTTTTAATTTAAAAAAATCAAGTTCCATGTTTGTTTTATAGGAATGATTTGACGGGTGATAACAGCTCTGTTTTACTAATTGTCACTCGGTATAATACTAGGATAATAATACATATAATAATTATAGATAATAATAAAAGTCTTAATCCATGTTTAATAGACTGCTTATTAAATAAAATAAATTTAAATATGAAACAAACGTCAATTACGGGAACAGTAAGATCACTTTCAGCATACTTGGAAATACAAATGCGGCCATCAATGTCAATTCTTCCACGTGGTTCCATATGCAAAACGTCAATTCTCTTACAATCTATGTATAAAATGATTTGGTGCATAAATACGCCAAATTGAAGTTTATGCCAATTTTTGTCGAAAATCTGTAAAAAAACAATAACAATAACATACGGCAAATAAAATATGTACCTATATGATTCACTGCGCGAAGAACTAATTATTTGGCCCTCAAATAGCATTTTTTTAACAATAGGGGAGATGCGCCCAGTGAGGAACTACTTAGCAAATTTCGCTATAACTTTCGATTAGGACAGTGAAAGTTGTTCAAGCTGAAGGATTTGCTTGCTGTTATAAGGACCTTTGATGTTCTGTACGGTGGTCCCATTAATTTTGCAAAATAATCAAATTAGAAGCGAAATTGTAAAAGCTAAACTTTTTGGGATATCGGAAAAGTCTCGGCCAGTTTGGAACGCCATTGTTATTTACAATTACAATAATATGTATACATTGTAAACGTCTGAAATGCATGAAAATTGGTTGCTTTGCGTAAAGAAATTTCGTTTAAGCCGGTTTACTCTTGTTTGCCGTCGATTTTATCAATATTGCCAAAATGCACCGAAATTATATGATAGCGGTTTTTCTTCAACTTTTCCTCAAAGCATTTTTATTGCTACGATGCATACTGGAGAAACATGCCTCGGTCCAAACTGGACAAAAAAGTGGGTTAACGCCTTGATTTTATACGGCGGAATGGAGCAAAATATTGCGCCAACTCCGCACTTTATTGAAAGTTCAAACTTAAACTAAACCTCTAGGGAGTAATCAATAAGCGGAAATTATTTTTTGGCAGCACCAAAAATGTGAAAAACCATACTTTCCAATCAATTTTGTTCTAACTTGTTCAATCACCACGGCCTTGAAATATGACTTTCAAAACGTTAAAAACTACTAACCTACACCGAGTGCAAGCACCAGAATCTCACGTCAGAAGCTGGAAACTGATGGCATTCCACGCTAGGCAACGTTCCACACGCTGGGTGCATCTCCTCTATAAGTAAATTATTGAAATGCATAAAAAAAAAAAAAAAAAAAAAATTAAGCTTATATTATAATTTTTAAGTGCAAGCATCAGAATCTCTGTGGTAAAGAAAAATAATCTAAAGCATTAGAAATATCTTTGCTCCTAACGAAGACTGTATAGTACATTTGTATATCTCACCGTGAAGATAACCTTGCGATGCAGACTATACATTACGCTCTTTTGCGTCAAAAAACAGTACATTTCGCACTCTCGTGATGAAAATTAGTACATTTCGATTTCAGGCATCATAAAAATTCCAAACATTTTTCTAAAGATTTCTATAAAGTTCTAAAGAATGTTGAAAATTTTTACGATGCCCAGAAGGCGAATGTAATAGTTTTCTCCACAAGAGTGCGAAATGTACTAGTCTTGATAACGCGGACATGCTAAATGTATACTAATAGTCTTTGACGTGATGGTGCGAAATGTACTATAGCTTAAATACAGTAGTCTTCTTTTGCTTCGTGAGCGACGATATGTAAAGCACTATTTTGTTAATGGCATTTGGAACTCGAAAGTTTATCGTTTCTCTACGCAAGCTTTCTACGTATCCCTATTTTGTGCTAACTCAATCCATTTCGCACTTTTAAAGCACTATATTAAAAGTGTTTATTAATTTATTTCAATAAGAAGACATATTTCTTGTGTGCAAAGCCATTAATCATCAAATTTTAATTAATTCGGCAATAAAATAAGAAATATAAAGTTTAATAACTTCAAATAATTGAAGGACAAGATTGCTTTCACCTTATATAAATTTTATAAGGTTTATCTTCCCGCGAAGACTAGCACTTTCCACGGCTTTGCCGCGAACACTAGCACGTTTCGCGAAAATAATAGTGGTTTCGGGGCCTTATGCTTAAACACTTGATAATATTTATGAATGCCCAAGTGCTGCATAGTCTTACATACTAGTCTTTGCGGCAAATAACCAAATGTACTATTAGTCTTCGGTGCTAGATCTGAAATGTACTACTCTTCGTGTAGGAACCGACAATTTAATATATAATATATAATCTCTCTATAAAAAAGTGATGACTGGATGTTTTGAAGCGGCTAATGAAGCGATTTGATTGGTTGAGAAACAAATATCCGGTTTTAAATAATATAGTTAAGTAGTATATATACTGGTATGGCGAGACGTCAGTGAAGTCATCGCCATACCAGTATATGTAGGGAGAGGGATAGGTAATTAAAAAAGGGGCATGGTAATAAAATTGTGTGTGTGTATGTGTGTGTGTGTGTGTGTGTGTGTGTGTGTGTGTGTGTGTGTGTATGTGTGTGTGTGTGAATGCGTGTGCATGCGTGTGTGTGTGTGTGTGTGTGTGTGTGTGTGTGTGTGTGTGTGTGTGTGTGTGAAAACAGGGGGAGAGAGAGAGGAAGAGAGCGAGAGAGGGAGAGAAAGAGAGAGAGAGAGAGAGAGAGGAGAGATACTTACCGGCGATCTGCACACGCCTACGTCCCGTAGCAGACTGACCTTTCCGGTGTTCTGCGCCTCAGTATATTAAAAATCCCTACTACACGGTGCCGCGGAGCCTACTCTAAATTTTAGCTCCGGGGATATTAAACCCATCTTGAGCTCCGATCCGTCTACATTGACGTCACGTAGAGAAATGATTCGACTCATAGTGCTTTACCAATATATATAAGAATCGGAAGTAACGCCAAAGGTAAAAAGAGTGGTGGAGGGGGTACATAAAAAACATACAAGAGTTCAGTATATCAATTTTATAAAATTTATTTATAAAAACATTAAGCAAAGTACATTTTAAAAAAATTCTTAAATAACTAATAGCATAATTATACGGACACCATACGTGTCACTTATTAACTTAACTAGAAAAAAATACATGTAAGCAAATTAATAGAAATAATGATAATGAATAAACAGAGTAAAAAATTATAAAAAGTTTCAAGCTAATTCCATTATAGATAATAAATGTAGTGACATTTGAGGTAAACAATAAGCAAATAATATTAAATATTTTTCCACCACCACAAGCATGCCGGCTGACTTCTCCAACTAGTGGTCAAGTCATGCGGCTCAGTCTGCTCTGGTTGCTACCATTGCTGCTCCTGCTGTTGCTGCATCCAATGCATGGTGGGAGTGGGGTGCACCGCTGCCGTTGCTATTGTTGGACCCATTGTGTCCATTGTGTTGTATGGATATTGCTGGTGCTGCTGAACCCATTGCATATTAGGAGTGAAATGCATCGCTGCCGCTCCTGGAACCGTTGGGTTGTATGTTTATAATATAGCTGCTGCACCGGCTACTGCTTTCCATGAAAAAAGGGGGTGTTCTCTTCTCTCGTGTACTCGGTCATAAAAGTTTCCGTGTTTGGACCGCCCACACATGACCTCTTTTACGGCCTTAAAAGAGTAGCCCGCGATTGAGTGCTTTCAGTGTCTATAGAAATTTTAATAATGGCAGATCTTAGATATATGCAGTCTGTCCAAGAGAAAGAAGTGTGTGAAGTAATTATAAAAATTGCGAACGCGCTTGAATTCGATTGCCATGCAATTTGGCGAAGGTGCGATCGCACCTGGCAAGAGCGTCTACGGAGGATGGCGTTTGTTCACTTAGTTCGTGAACTGAAAAATTTATTATCCAGATGTGGATTACGCCGAATAGCGCGATTCCACAGATAGTCCAGCGGCCACAATAGTGGTTCATGTCACTTTCATGTGGCCGCCTACACCAAAGTTTTTTTTAAGTATTTTGACACCCTGAATCCAAAAAACTTGGGTGTTTTTGCCGCAGGTGGTCACATTAAAAGTTATTAACAATTTTTATAAACAAATTGCGATTTGCCGAATTTCACCCCGGGAACAACTTTTTTATATTAATTGGCACATTCTAAACAAAAAATAATCATATAAATTTTTTTGTAAAACGCTTAGTTTTCGAGATATACGCGTTTGAAGTTCAAAAAATCGCGTTTTTTTGCATATTTTGGCGGCTTGTTACCTCGATCTCATTGAACATTTTTTAAATCTAAAGGGCTTACGCTGTTCGTCTAACATTCAATTTTGAAATTATATGCACTATATTATAAGATATAGTTTACCCTCAAGCGATTCATTATACCGCAGAAGCTCAGTCGCGAGCTTTGGCGCGAAGACGGCCATACACGTCGCTCGAGCGCTCCAGTACGCGCGGACTTTCGGCTTTCGTAAGAGCCGATAAAATCAAAATCTTATAATATAGTGCATATAATTTCAAAATTGAATGTTAGACGAACAGCGTAAGCCCTTTAGATTTAAAAAATGTTCAATGGGATCGAGGTAACAAGCCGCCAAAATATGCAAAAAACGCGATTTTTTGAACTTCAAACGCGTATATCTCGAAAACTAAGCGTTTTACGAAAAAATTTATGTGATTATTTTTTGTTTAGAATGTGCCAATTAACATAAAAAAGTTGTTCCCGGGGTGAAATTCGGCAAATCGCAATTTGTTTATAAAAATTATTAATAACTTTTAATGTGACCACCTGCGGCAAAAACACCCAAGTTTTTTGGATTTAGGGGGACAAAATACTTAAAAAAAAACTTTGGTGTAGGCGGCCACATGAAAGTGACACGAACCACTTTTGTGGCCGCTGGACTAAGAGAGGGGATTTTTACACGAGCGTCTCTGATGATAGTCGGAGAGTACATAGTATCGACGAACATGTAGAACACGAGCATACTGAATAAAATAATGAATGCATACAGTGAGGAGTGTGGTAAGTAACGGTTTCATATATTTTGTATTTTATTTTCATCATGATTTATTTATTTAAATGGTATTTCAGCATTAAGGAACCTACTGGCTGACATTGAATTCGACAGTGACGTGTCGTTCTCCAATAATAGAAGTGGAGAAGAAAATAATAGTACTGATGATGAAGATACTGATGACAGGGATGATAACGATGTAGACGACCATCACGATGACGATTCAAGCGTTGATAGTGAGAGCGACGCTAGTACGGAGGGTTCATTCGAAGATGAGAGAGAGGAAACAACTACAACAATAGAAGATGTTCGAGCACTATCAGAAGACGCAGCGCAACGTGTAAACGAACGTAAGTTTTTTTATTAACTTGTTCTTTTAAAGCAGATTAAATATTAGACTAATTTTTAAAATCTTCCTAGAGCCCAAGAAATCCAACGGTTTCACTATATGATCGAGGACAAAAGTTCGGCTTTATATACAGAGAAACATTTACTCAAAGTTTAAGAATGTGTTCGGGAAAGTTTTTATATGTTTAGAGATGATGAGGGTTCTCTATCTTCTGCACTCCGATAGAGTTAAAGGCAGGAAAGGGATCAGACTAGGTTAAGTCAATGATAAGACACTCGGTATAAATTAAGACTAATATTATATTGTAAACTGATAAATTAACAAGAGACCGAAAGGTCTGTCCCAATCGGCGGCCAGGCCGTAACTAATCCTGCAAGCTCGCCTTGCGCTCGCTACGGCGTGGTGGTCCGCCAGGCGGCGCGTCGGTCCAATGGTGGTGTCGGAGGGGACAGCCACATATGGTCCTAGGGAACCATAATTTTATTGTAAAAAATATTGTTTTAAATTATCAGGTGATAATTCACCGATACATGTGGCTACTAGAGGAAGCGCAGACCGAGAGGAGGCGTGGCTACAAGTAGGCTCTGGTACCACACGAGGGGAGGAAGCTGAAATTCGACCTCCAGGCGAGAGATTTGTGATCGCTGAGGAGAGCGAGCAATTTATCCGTAAGTTTAACATGAACTGGTGGTTAACAATCCACCAAATAGAATGAGAAACAGGGTATACCAACACAACA
>CM053172.1:41640106-41828345 GCA_012977825.3 Pteromalus puparum
TGTGTGTGTGCATGAGTGACTGTGCTTTTTCGACTCTACTTCTCACTTTGCATTATAAACCTGTTTCATCGCTGAATGATGAGAGTGATGCCCCCTTGGAGTTTGTAGTACCCAGTGCAAGCGAGCATTCCATAGATCTCGCACATACTATGCTCTATATTCAAGCAAAAATTACACCTGTGGCTGAGACAGATATTGAAAATGCTAGAGTGGCTCCGATTAATAATTTTCTTCATTCTATGTTTAATCAAGTGGATGTTTTTTTGAATCAAAAACTTGTGTCACCGCCGAATAATGCGTATCCATATAGAGCCTATATAGAAACATTGCTGAACTACTCTCCTGCAGCTAAACAATCTTTATTAACGTCTAGTCTGTGGTATGATGATACAGCAGGTGCTTTCGATGCAGCACCGGATGCAAAATCACCGTCTCCAGTTAACGAAGGACTCAATAATCGTAAATACTTTACGCAAGGCGGTAAATATTTCGACTGCATTGGACACCTCCATTGTGACATTTTTAATCAAGATAAAATGTTAATTAACGGTGTGGAGATGAGGGTACGCTTAGTGAGAAGCAAAGATGCTTTTTGCTTAATGGATTCTTCCAATGAAGATAAATTTAAGTTACACATAAAAGAGGCATCGCTTATTGTTCGCCGTGTTAAAATCAATCCCGGCGTTTTACTTGCGCACGCCAACGCACTATCTAAGACAACTGCAAAATACCCGATTACTCGAGTAGAGGTAAAATCTTTCACTCTTCACGCGGGGATTCTCGGAGATACAATCGACAATGTCATTCTTGGTCAACTTCCTAAACGTATAATTATTGGATTTGTAGATAACAGAGCATTTAATGGAAATCGTAAATTTAATCCGTTTAATTTTCAAACATTTTCGATTAATTATCTCTCACTTTATGTCGACGGAGTGCAAATCCCAAGCAGACCATTACAACCGCGCTTCTCAGGAAGTGCAGGTCGGCTAAATATTGAAGCTTTTCACACACTTTTCTCTGGTACAGGGGTGCATTTTCTTAACGAGGGTTTTGGAATAGATCGCTACAATTATGCAAAAGGCTATTTTCTCACTGCTTTTGATCTTACACCAGATCTGTCAGCGCATTGTGCAACACACTGGAATCTTGTGCGTTCCGGCAGTTTACGCATAGAAGTGGGTTTTGAAGAAGCCGTAGCCTCCACCATAAATTGTATTGTGTATGCCGAATACGATAACGTTTTAGAAATAGATTCCAGTAGGCAAATCATAACTGATTTTAGTGCTTGATGTGAGAAAAAAAATCTCCGTGGAGGGGATATGAGTATAATAAGGCTTGGCACATAAGTTTAAGAAAACAGTCCACCTAAAGCGTTGCTACCCGCACCATAGAACCTCCAGTCGTAGCAGTAGATTATCGACGTAGTTATTTTTAATAAAATTTTGCTAAATTATAAAAATCCTTTTTTTTAATACTAATAAAAAATGGATTTTGTTATTGATATGCACGGATTTCGTGACGAATATAAAAAATATATACCGAAGGAAGTTTGCGCAATAGCATTGCAAAAATACGTTATTGGACATTGACGCCCGCATTGTAAATTCAGTGATTTACCTATGGATGTGCGACAAACTAATAACTACTGATCTATTGAAGTGCATGGATTGCAATGGTTTGATGGAGACATATCTCTACGCCAGTTGCGTATGAATTTGTGGAATATGGCTAGGAATGCGCGTAGAATTTATGTACGAGGAGAAGAAAAANCCGAGGAGAAGAAAACGCACTCTACCTAGAACAGATGATGGCACGTCGCGTAATTAATCTTGAAAATTATGCGGCTCCAGGGTTTAATAAACTCCAATCATTATGTCCTACAACATTTACGTGTATCGCTCATGGTATAAAAAAGTACGAAGATCGAAAAGATTTTTGCGCAATGAATAGAGCTAATCAACTGCGCAAATGGTTATGGTCATTGGTTTCTAAGGAACTCCTCGCCAATCCTCACTATATACATACAGAGACATTTTACGCGGCTCTATTAGAACACAGTCGACGGCCAGCGAATGAACATCTACGTACTAACGACGAATGCGGTTGGCGTAAAACGAATCAAGAAAAGGAGGAGGGTTCAACATCGTCGTCCGATTCTTCAGCTTCGTCAAAAAATGGCCCCGCCTCTACCTCCGCTCCGATGGCTACAGTAATAAAAAAAAAGTCCAAATCAACGAGGGATCTGCAACTCATGCTCCTGCCAATGAGAGCAGTAGCGAGTATGACACAATAGATTTCAAATAAAAAATGAATACGCGACAGATAATGCAAGCCATAAGTGGCTTAAATGCTAACTCAATTGGCGTTTATGCTGCAGACCACGTGCCAAAAAAATTAAGCCTCCCTGCTGCCATAGTATCTAACATCGACACATCGAATAAACCAGGATCGCATTGGATCGCTATTTACATCGATAAAAATGGCTATGGAAACTACTTCGACAGCTACGGCGGAGAACCAGTCTCGCGGCATCATCTCGATCGACTCAGAAATAATTGCGTCCGATATCGTTGCAATAAGAAACAATTACAGAGCATGGATTCGCAAGTGTGTGGAGAATATTGTATTATGTTTCTTTATCATTTGTCTAGCGGTTATAATTTACGTTCGTTTTGTAACATCTTTACGCGAAATACACGTAGTAACGATATCTTAGCACCCAAATTTTATAAATTTGTTTTGAAAAAATTACAAGATACCCGTCGACGTCGTAGTCGAGTTAATATTTATCCGAGAGATAGTTCAATCGGTGCTGGTTTTATTTGTAATCAAATATGTATACCTATTATTAAATTTGTATCCTGAATATAAGTATGTAATTAGTTTTAAGTAAAAATATGTACTCACTCTAACGTCATTTTTATAATTATTTGTAATAAACTTTTGTAATAATTTTTAATCATACATAAACGAGTCAGTTATTTCTTCGATCATTTCCCCATCTACCCTTTTTCTTATAGTTACATCAGTCCTTTTGCGTCATTTTCTCTCTACGTAAGTCACTGGTGAACGATAGCATTGATTTTTATTACTTCCGGATTATAATGTCACAGATGAGGGATAATATCGGAATTTCGGCTTCTCTTTGTTCTTCGTTTCGCGGCGCGTATTTAATACGGGACATAAAAAGTGACCGCGATTTTTCGCATAATTAATAGCATTGATTTTTATTACTTTCCTAGAAAGAAATTTGAGTTTTCAGTTCGTTTGTACCCTTCGGAGACACAGCGGGTATTTGTCGGATAAAACAATGAGCATTCTTTATTTGGCGGTGTCTTTTGATCTTTTTACGTAATGCTGAAATGTGAAAAGTGACCTCGATTCTGTCACGCAATTAATAGACGAGTACCCTACGAATCTTTGCAGGCAGAGGGGGGCATATGTGATTGGTTATTTGCCAGTTAAAACAACGAGATAGTGTATGAATCACAGTGGAAGATGGTGGGAAGAAAGGTTTATAAGGCATTCTGTAGTCCTATAGCAATATAGTTGCCAGTCAGTCACCGCACTATTCGTATCTACGATTTTTAAAGCCGCTAAAATGGAGAGCCAAGTAAGCCCATCTCGCGTTACAAAGGGAGTATCAAAGTTACTTCCAAATCTATTGCTACCAACTACATACGCGCTTAATAAATCAAGCTCAAAAAGATTAGTCATTAGCTTAAATTAAAATTAAAATTTTTCTACCGAATACCTACACCTCACTACTACACGAACCGACTCTTAGATTATGTCAAGTCATACACTCATATGTGAAAAACTGTGAACTACAATTGTAATTACCACTGCGACACCTAACGACTAGACGTTCTCTGTACCCCACATTTATGTAAATCACTATTTGTATATGAAACCAATGTACTAACAAATGACCTCCTTTAAGAGGCTAAAATGCTTAATAATAATAAAAAAAAAAAAAACTTTATGGTTTGGGGTCAAGATGTGTAACATTCGATATAAATAACTGGCAGCTTTTTGACGACCAGTCGGCGACAATAAACGCGTACTTGAAAAACTCGTATACGTTTTGCCAGTTCTACGGAAAAACGACAAAAATACTTGTAAACGTCAAGCCTGGGATTTCAAGTAAATTGAGTGGTTTTCAAGTATTCAAATTTTATTTGTAGAGAGCAATTACAACGACGCTTACCTTTTTCACAGCGAGGCCAGAGGTCAACTGAACTCGAGCGGGCGTCGCGCTGCCCTTTTAAACGCTCGTCCGCGATAACCCCTCTCTGGGGTTCTGTTCGCAGAAATCCCCCGATTGATTCGTGATCGCGTCATCTCCAAATCATCGCCTTTGTCCTCGTCAGCCTTTCGGCCTGAGTCTTGACATTTGTCAGCGGGTTCCTGACCCATAATTCCTGATTTTGAAAATCCAAGATTTTCCGCCCGGAAAACCACCCTCGTGAGGCTACAACTTTCGAAAACCATTCGTTTTCCCGGCACGGCACGGCATGTCTCACAAGGGTGAACCCTCCAGATCGTGGAAAATCTTCGATTTTCCCGGCACAGCACGGCATATTTCAACGATGATTTGAACTGATTAGTCTCACTTCGACCACCCCGAAACTCTAGCGTCGCTTTACATACGTTTATAAAATTATATTAGTTTATTAAAAATTGATGGGAATTACTAGGAAGCGGAGAACTTTTGAAGGCGATCGAATGAACAACTCCCTCGTTTTACACTGTTCGTTCGTTGTAGATTTTATTTAAACTGAGGTGAGATGCGTGTGGCTCTGCGGTCGAGGAGAGAAGAAGGCTACTCTACATTTCGGAGCAATAGCTTAGCGATCTATCGAGTGAGTTTGATTAATGTGGTACCTGTGGACTTTACTACTCTCATAGAGTTAATGTTGAACCGCGCGTAAATTCAAATCTAAATTAATTGAAAACAATTATTAATTGACAAAATAAAACTCCATCAAAAATTATAATTAAAATTTCGCTTACAAAAATGTGCGCGTCGTCGAAGTATTCTTCAGCATGGGCTTTGTTCGAGCCTTTGTCGCCGCGTTTGTTTTGGCTTGAGACGCGATTCGCGATAATCGGTCTCTCGCTGGAATATTCTAGGCGCCGCCGTACTGTTTCGTCTCGCAGACTTATACTTCGACGCGAGATTCATTTGCGCACGTTACAATACTACTACCTAATCTGATCCGGTTCACTCTTAAATACCGTAGTTAGGCATGTGATGGGGTGAACATCCGGGCCGTATCCGGGATTCAAAAATAATAAATAATAATTCTATATAATCTTAATTTTGTTATAGTTTGACATCTTATTTTTAGGTCCAAATTGAGCAAGATAAAGGTTTGTCACAAGACATAAGTAATTGGCCGGAAAAAATGAAAACGCACATTAATTATGGGATAAAGAATTTCAACACAAAAATTCAGCATTGTGATAAGAGTGAGTTACTAAAAGATAAATCATTTGTGCAAGTGGATGGAAAAAAAAATAGAAAATGTAATGTTAGTATGTTTCAACGTAAGACACCAAACGGCGAGGTTATACATTGTAATTGGCTCTGCTTTTCGCCAAACACTGGTCGCGTGTACTGCTTTTTTTGCAAGTTGTTTGACGAATCTAACGACAATCAATTTATACGGGATGGTTTTTGCGATTGGAAGCATGCTAGTGAGCGATTAATACATCACGAAACAGCAACGGCTCATTTGAAAGCACTAATTGATTTTAATAGTCTTTCAAAACAATCAGGACGTATTGATAAGGAACTCGAAATGCAGATTGAATCTTCAACTCAATATTGGCGTAAAGTGTTGACACGCGTCATAGATGTAATACTATTTTTAAGTGAACGTGGTTTGGCGTTTAGAGGAAATGACGAAATACTAGGATCTCCAAATAACGGCAATTTTTTAGGAATAATTGAGTTGTTATCAAATTACGATATTTTTTTAAAAGAGCACATAGACAAGTATGGAAATTGTGGAAGTGGTCACGTTAATTATCTTTCTTCAACTATTTACGAAGAACTCATAGAAGAAATCGGGAAATTGGTGTATGCGGAAATAATTAGTGGATTAAAAAAGGCAGTAATTTATTCTGTTACCTTAGATGGGACAAGCGATGCGGGTCGATCAATTAACCTTAGTTATTAGATATTTAGAAAATGATACTCCCGTTGAACGATTTTTACAATTTTTACCCAATCAAGGACACAAAGCCCAAGATATGTTTAACGATCTGACAAATGTTCTTCATGAAAATAATATTAGTATTCACAATTGCCGTGGTCAATCGTATGACAATGCGTCGGCTATGAGTGGTAAACTTAACGGATTGCAAGCATTAGTAGTCAAAGAAAATCCCTTAGCGATTTGGGTACCGTGTTTTGCGCATTCATTGAATCTAACCGGGGAAAAAGCTTCTGATTCATCGACTCATTCCACGAATTATTTTTTGTTTTTACAAAGGATATATGTATTCTTTTCAGCTTCAGATTTACGATGGGAGTTACTTGTTCAGGCTTTAGAGTTGCATGCGACAAAAAACGATAGGATAAGAGTCCCTCAAAGAGTAGAGTCTACGCGATGGTCTTGTCGTGCAGATAGTAACAAAGCATTTGTAAAGGGCTACAAGCCAATCAAAGATACTTTATTAAGTATATCTGAGAATAAAGACTACGATGCAAAGACCCGTTGCGAGGCTCTAGGTTTATACGAAAAAATGTGCAAATTAGAAACTGGTATTATGGCTTCTTTTTGGTTCGATATTCTTGAAAATCTCAACAACACCAGTAAAACTTTACAGAACTCTCATATATTACTAAACACTGCTATTGCGTGTGTTAAATCGTTAAAAAAATTTATTGTATATAAAAGAAATTCGTTTACTCGTTACGAGCGTTTAGGGATGGAGCTTACAGGTATCGAAGGGTATACAAATCATCGAACACGAAAAAGTAATGTTCGCTTGAACCCACTTGATTACGGCACAACGCCAGATGCAGAATTCAGTCCTTCAGAATCGTTTCGCATATTGCATTATATTCCGATAGTAGACACTTTTGTAAATGCTTTAGATAAAAGAATTTCTGCATATGAGGAAGCTGATTTGCGATTTGGTTTTCTATCGAATTTCGATAAGTTGACTCGATCCGAAATTTCAGAAAATTCAAAAAAATTACTTGAAATTTATAAAACAGACCTTGAACAGACTTTATTCATTATATATTGTATTAATGGAATTATTTGCTTATTGTTTGCCTCAAATGTCACTAGATTTATTATCTATAATGGAATTAGCTTGAAACTTATTATAATTTTTTACTCTGTTTATTCATTATCATTATTTCTATTAATTTGCTTACATGTATTTTTTTCCAGTTAAGTTAATAAGTGACACGTATGATGTCCGTACAATTATGCTATTTAAGAATTTTTTAAAAATGTACTTTGCTTAATGTTTTTATAAATAAATTTTATAAAATTGATATACTGAACTCTTGTATGTTTTTTATGTACCCCCTCCACCACTCTTTTTACCTTTGGCGTTACTTCCGATTTTATTATATATTCGTAAAGCACATATGATTCGAATCATTTCTCTACGTGACGTCAATGTAGACGGATCGGAGCTCAAGATGGGTCCGCCATTCAGCAAACCGATAAATGTATCTAAATCAAATGGGTACGACAGTAGTCGTGAAAAATTGTTAGATTCGAAGTAATCATCAAAAGATTCGGATAAAAAGAGTAGCTCTCACAGCTTCTCTACAAATAGTTTTTCTTTCCCAACAAAGGATGGCTATAAACAATTAAAAAAATAACATTGCGATAATTAAAAATAATATTATCTTCATATATCCAATCGGTCCTTTTCAGGACCACAATATATTTCATAACGTGGACGAATTATTATAAAATAAAAGAGTAAAATATATTTTTTTATGTATAAATATTGCATATGCTCCCTCTTTCATAATATCCCCGGAGCCAAAATTTAGAGTAGGCTCCGCAGCACCGTGTAGTAGGGATTTTTAATATACTGAGGCGCAGAACACCAGAAAGGTCAGTCTGCTACGGGACGTAGGCGTGCATGTGCAGATCGCTGGTAAGTATCTCTCTCTCTCTCTCTCTCTCTCTCTCTCTCTCTCTCTCTCTCTTTTATTCTCCCTCTCCCCTGCTGTTCACACATACACACACGCATGTACACATACACACACGCATGCACACACACACACCACACACACACACACACACCACACACACACACGCATTCACATACACCACACACACAGACACACAATTTTATTACCATGTCCCCTTTTTAATTACCTATCCCTCTCCCTACATATACTGGTATGGCGATGACGTCACTGACGTCTCGCCATACCAGTATATATACTACTTAGTTACGATTTTTAACTGCTATCCTTAGAAAATTGAACGAAGCGCGCGTTCAATTTAGCTAGTACAATAAGAAATGCATGTATGAACCAAATTCATTATACTATAAATTAAAGGAAAATTCTTATTATGATTATACATTTTTTCTTCATTTAATATTAGCTTGATCAATAACATCGATAAATATTATATAGATGGTCATATAAAAGAGATAAAAAATTTATAATTTTTGTAGGTGACTTCAATGATCTTTGCGAAACTAGATTTTTAAGCATCATAGCTTTATTATAAACTGACGTTTCGGGCGCATTTATGTCGCCCCTCTACAGAGATAAGTACAATATTTTCTGTGAAAATTTTAAAAACCAAATATTGGAAATCTAAATAAGACGAAATCTAAATTAAAAAGCATTGCAAATTCTTATACCCGAGGTGGGAAAAGCGTTTAATTTAGTAACATGAAATTGTCGAGATTGTAACCGACGAGAGCACAACAAGAAACTGAAAATTACGAATACTGTAAAAAACTAAAGAAGACAAACTCAGATTGAACATTTAAATTGTAGTCACTCAAGAGTAAATTCATAATTGTATGAATTTTTTAACATAAGCAAACTGAAGCAACATCAGCACTAAGAGTAGGTAAGAAAATTCAGTAAAAATATATATCATGCATTTACTGGGACTAGCACAGCTCAATTTTTCTGCTTTTATTTTTTTCTAGTTAAGTTTATATTTTATTAGAAAAACGGCAAAAAACTGGGGTTTAAGTTAAAGTTGTTGGAAATTTAAGTCGTGATAGTCTTTGTAGGGAGCGAAGATATTATTATTAATGCTCTATCAGCGTAAGTTTGAAATAAATCACCGTCCATTCTACCCTAACTTATAACCAGAAAGAAATCATAATTATTCACAAATACATTAATTCGGTTGATGACTGCTGATGCGTTAGCAAAACATGTTTTATTTTTAATAAAACACAGACAATTATGCTGTTACATACTTAGAAATAATATAATACATTGAAAGGAATAGCTATGAATTAGTAATAAATTATCTAAGTACCTGACTAGCTGGAAATGAAACTGTATTCAACGTTCCTTTCTCATTTAGCAGAGAGACTTCTAATTGCTGATCAATTGGATCAAGTGTTATCATGAATTGGGAGTCATGTTTCATGCTTGTAATTCTTATAATTTGCCATTGAGATTTTTGAATTTTACGAACTTTTAGAGTGCAGATAAAACTAAACTCTTCAGGAATACCAGTAGGAAAAAATTCGCTGTTTACAGTCAAAGTAAATATGAAGCTGTTATTACATAAATTAAATAGTCATTTACCTTAGATATTCAATGATTTATAAGAAATTAGATAACATGAGATTATTTTATCTATTTTTCGAATACATATTGTCGCTCCCTACGAATGGTAGCACTGTTAACATTTTCCAGCGAAGAGTAGCACTGTTGAGATTTCCCGCGAAGACTAGCATTACTCAGATTCGTTTTTTTCGAAAAGATGAATTATTTTTTAAAGAAAAACAAAAATTATTAAGACAAAGCTAATAAAATTTAAATATTGCTTCCTCCTAAGAGAAAGCTTTGTAATAGTAAAATTTTCAATTTCGCTACTACTTTGTAGTAACGCATTTGGAGGTGTTTAGAGTACGAATCATACGTTTTTAGAAAATGTCCGTGCGGATGGCTGTGTGTGAGTGTGTGTGTGTGTGTGTGTGTGTGTGTGTGTGTGTGTGTGTGTGTGTGTGTGTGTGTGTGTGTGTTGTGTGTGTGTGTGTGTGTGTGGTGTGCTGTGTGTGTGTGTGTATGTACGTATACCGTCATAATTTTGGAACCACGCGACGGATCGTAATAAAATTTGACATGCATATATTTTTTCTAATTCAGAATTTCGGTCATTTCTTTATGATTTTGACCATTTTACGGCCATATTATAGCCATTTTTCTATTTTAAAAAAAATATTTTTGCTTTTGCTTCCTCCTCAAGAGGAAGCTTTGTAATAGTAAAATTTTCAGTTTTGCTAATACTTCGTGGAAACGCATTTGGAGGTGTTTGGAGTACGAATCATACGTTTTTAGAAAATGTCCGTGCGGATGGCTGTGTGTGTAGTTGTGTGTGTGTGTGTGTGTGTGTGTGTGTGTGTGTGTGCGTATACCGCCATAATTTTGGAACCATGCGACGGATCGTAATAAAATTTGACATGCGTATATTTTTTCTAATTCTGAATTTAGGTCATTTTTTGTTTTATGATTCTGTTAAAATTGTTTAAAATTCGAAATTTTTAAAAATTGTTCCGCAATTAGAAAAATATTTCTATTCTATTAGCCTCGTCTTAATAATTTTTGTTTTCCTTTAAAAAATTATGAATCTTTTCGAAGAAAATAAATTTGTGTAGTGCTAGTCTTCGCGGGAAATCTCAACAGTGCTACTTTTTGCTGGAAAATGTTAACAGTGCTAGTCTTTGTAGGGAGCGACGATATGATATCGTCGCTCCCTAGCACTGCTCACATTTTCCAGCAAAGAGTAGCAATGTTCAGATTTCCCGCGAAGACTAGTACTACTCAAATTCATTTTATTTAAAAAGATTCATTATTTTTTAAAGAAAAACAAACATTATTAATACAAAGCTAATAAAATGTTTGTTTTTCTTTAAAAAATAATGAACAGTGCTACTTTTTGCTGGAAAATGTGAACAGTGCTAGTCTTCGTAAGGAGCGACGATATTATAGTCCTTAATAAGTGAACGTATTTATTTAAGATTTTTATATTTAAAAAGTGTTAGGACAATGTAGTGTTGTTTATCTTTGATCTTTTTAGTCTAGGCGCCAGACCGAGTTTGTCGCAAATCGATGTCCAGTTGTCCGCCAAAGGTTTTCCTACGTATTTTGACCCACTGAATCCGAATTTCGAAGGTGGACAGTCCAAAAAAGCCTCCGTAAAAAGTTATAAACAATTTAATTGTTTAAACTGCTCTAAAATTGATATAATTAATGTCGGGTAAATTCTAAACGAATTTAATGTAACTGTGTTCATATACAATCATGAACCTTTTTGCAGAATTGAAAAATTGTAGTTAGAACCAGAGATTATTATGTTGGGTTATTTGTGCGTAGTGTATAGTTTCCGCCCGGAGGGCGTACATTACGCACTTTACGCGCTCTTCAGTGGAGAAAAATATTTTATTTGTGACAGTTCTTTCTTTTCTAGAATGTATGAAGTTGTACATCTTCGTATAAATGAATATATTGCATAGCTATATAATTCCTTTTTGTATAATGTAGTACGTTCGAAGTGTATCCAAAACGTACACATAAGTGTTATACGTAAAGTATACAAATCTGCAGTAATTACTTTGAAGTACTAAAATATATGTATCAATTAAATTAGTATGGTGAATTATATCGTAAACTGACAGATATTATAATATTATTACAACATTTCGTTTTTCAAATTGGCCCCCAATTATTTAAAATATACTTACTAATCCTATAGCTCTTTTAGAAAGATAAAGCAAGACAAATAAATTGAATCACCTTGTCAATAGAGAAAAATCGGCTTCTTTTTCCAATCGATATGCAGTTTGCAGTCGGTTGCTTCCTCTAACTTTGAGAACTCCAGGATAACGAGTTTCTAGTAGGTCCACTTTAAACCTTCTAATAAAATCGATTGTTTGAAGATCGTCTTCTCCCGGTTTGTAATCGGAACATGGAAACAGTGGTTCTTTTTGACTAAATACTCCATCTGCATTTTTAATTTTGTATTATTTTTTTATAGAAGTATATTTTATATTAACAAAAGAGTTCGCATCTTTCGGGTCATGAATTCAACTGAGAAACTTTGAGAAGCGATTTTCAGATCTAAAAATGGGGGTTGCATTATTTGAATATGCATAAAGATATCTTTATCTTCTGTAAAAAGTGTGTGTGTGTGTGTGTGTGTGTGTGTGTGTGTGTGCAAAATTTTGCAAATTTTCTCTCGCATTGATAGCTTTTGTTTAGTCGCCAGTAGATCGTCATCACGAAGTGAATGTGTCTTTCTTTTCTCCCGCATTGATAGCTTTTGTTTAGTCGCCAGTAGATCGTCATCACGCAGTGAATGTGTCTTTCTTCATATATCATTGAGTTTTTTCGCCGCATAAAGACGCTAAAAAATTTGTGGTCTTACAAAAGATTATTTTAGTATTATAATCTTGATCTTTATTAGTGATAATGAGTCAAAATAACAACGAAGAACTACGACCGGAGGATCGAAATCAACAGACAGACCAGCAGACTGCGCCGATCAAAAAATTTCATCACCAACCTTTACAGAACGATCCGATTGATACGACTGTTTCTACATCATCGCAAGCACAACGCTACTATACATCTAGCGCGACTGACTCAGAAAAATAGACCGACGATGAAGAGGAGGATTTCGATGCATACTGTAAAAAGAAGAAAGCTCGCTTCGATAACTATTCATACCCCCACGCCCCAATGATGCCTAATTTGAATACAGCTTTCAATTGAGATATCAATCAAATGAAACAACAATTACAATTATTATCTAATGTGGTCAATTCAACGCTTACTACTCCTAACCTGGCGATACCATCTACCTCTAGCACTACACCTACTATACCGATGAAATTTTTCACTATGCTAATACCTGCTGAAACTAGAACTCTTAATTTTAGAGAGGTAAAAACGGCGGTGGACGAGAAGCGCATTCTACCTTTAGCATCTGACGCTCGTTTAAAGACTATTACTAGTTTGCAACGCTTTGGCTCTAATGATTGGAAAGAGGTTAGATATGCTTTGGCACTGAAATATTTTCTTGCTTTTACTGGATTTTCTGACCTAAGAATAAACGAAGAGCTCTGTTACCTAGAAAAAGGGAAAGACTTTATTGCTTCCACAGAGCGAGCCCTAGCAGGTTTATCAAATGCCATTTTGGAACATAGAGAGATACTCAGAAGCAGGCTTCAGAGTATTGTTGATTGGGCTTCTACAAATCCAAAGTATCTAAACCCTCAATCAATCTTCGGGAAACTAAACCTGTCTTTTGGTATATGAGTTCTCTAATTATGGAAAATTATGAACAAATTCTACAAATTATTTGTGGCAAAAGATCCGAGTGTATTGAGGCCAGGAGAGAACGTTTGATTGTAGAACTGCCAAATAAAAATTTTTTTGCAAAGGAGAACTTATCCTCTCTCATGCAATCTTTAGGAGGACCCCAAGTCTCGTTAAACACACCTTCCTACGTTACTAAGAGATCTTCTCATAGATCAGATCAGAAATCATCAAAAGCTTATAATCGTACACAAAATCGATATAATAACCCTAAAAAATCTTTTACACAGAGAGACGATCAAACTCAATGTCCAAATAACAATAAAGGAAATAAAAACTTTCAAAAGAAGGACCAACCAAAGCCCAAATCAGATGCATCCTTTCGTAAAAAAACAAGAAAAATGAATATTTGATAAAAGAAGATTTTACAGGAGGCCGTCTAATTCAATTTCAAGACCGATGGAGAGAGGCTGGTGCTCCACCGCACATACTCAAAATTATATCAGGCGCTCGTATCCCTCTTGTGTCTAAACCTCTTTTAATTCGAAATTGGAAGAACTCCAACTTCAAGACAGAGAGTTCTCATACGATGTCGGAACAAATCCTTGTACTGAAGCAACAAAGGATTCTGGAAAAAACACCTCAAAACGATTCCAGTCACATCTTTATTTCAAGAATGTTCTTGAAAAAGAAAGCTTCAGGCGAAGATCGACCGATTCTAGACTTGAGAGGACTGAACGAGTATGTTCAAGTAAAGAAATTCAGCCTCATCTCTTATTTTCAGATTCCAAACTTTCTTTAGGATGGAGACTGGATGGCAAAAATAGACTTCAGCCAATCCTATTTTCATATTCCAATAGCAAAGTCTCATCGCAACTTCCTTCGTGTCGTCTACAAGGAGCATCTGCTTCAGATGACGAGCATGCCCTTCGGCCTCTCATCTGCACCTTACATGTTTGCCATGATAACGAATTGGATTGCAGAGATCCTTCGTTCGCGAGGTGTAAGAATGATTGTCTATCTAGACGACTTTCTCTTGGCCTCTCAAGACAGAGCCAAGCTGATCTCTCAAATACCAGAGGCACTGAAATTTTTGAGATCACTGGGTTGGCTAATCAAAACACAAAAGTCCATTCTCGATCCTTGTCAGGAGATCAAATTCCTCGGTCTCACTTGGAACGTCCATTCAAATCTCATTCGATTACCGAAGGACAAGGTGAGGAAGATTACGGAATCTTTAGAGAAAATTTTAGCGGACAAGAGCGTTCCCTCAAACAACTGCAGGCAAGGAACTAGGGTACGCCTTTACTAGGAAGCCTAAATTTTGCTAAATTCGCTATGTACCGAGGCCGACTACACTGTCACTACCTACAACGCTTTCAGAAGAGTTTCCATCAAACAAGACAGCAAAAGAGACGCTCTATCGACCCTCAAGTAATAGCAGAGTTGAATTGGTGGAAGGGAGCTCTATTCACAACATCTTAACTACACAAGGGTCTAATCACACATTACCTCACGACGGATGCTGCGGATACAGGATGGGGAGCTCAACTAAACAGCGATCACATATCAGGCTCTTTGACCAATCACCAAACGTCATGGCACTCAAACAAGAAGGAACTTTATGCAGTTTACTCATCGATAAAGGCATTTTCTCAGGACCTTCGAGATGCCCATGTTCTGATCCAGTCAGACAATCGTACACTTGTCGCTTATATCAACAAGGAGGGCGGTACTCATTCGATAGAACTTCCCGATCTAACACACCAAATTCTCGAGATAGTGGATTCTTTGAACATAACATTGACGGCAGATACAATTGCATAGCAGACCGACTTTCGAGAAAGAAATCATTACCGGAATGGCACCTCATGACAAAGGCGAGAAATATAATTTTCAAAACTTGGGGCATTCCGGAAGTCGACTTATTTGCGTCAAAGAGATCTGCAGTAGTTGATCGTTATGTCTCAATAGACTCCAAAGACCGTCAAGCCCTTTTCACCGATGCGTTCAGCAGGATTTGGAATTTCCAACTGACATGGGCCTTTCCCCCTCCGAATCTAATTCCGAGACTTTTGGCATACTAAAACAAGTATCAAGGACAGTACGTGATTATTGCACCCAAGTGGAATCAAACATTTTGATGTTGGACCTAATGAACAGGAGCAAACAACCTCCGCTAGAGATACCAGACTTGAACCGATCCTTAATCGACTTGTCAACGGGACAACAACCCAGCAAAGTAGATCAACTTATTCTTCAAGCGTGAATGATTGGGTGCAGACCGACTTAACAAAAAATTGGTCTCCGGAGGAGGTTAAGTTGCTGAAACAAAGTTGGCGTAAATCAACCTTAAACACTTGTAAGCCACTGCTCAAGGAAATTCAATGGAGTGGAGTTTAGTTTAGAAATCAACACTGTATGATGTAGTATAAACAACTGTAATATTAACAATATGTACAAATTAGTAAAGGCTAAAAATATTACAGTGAACGTATAAACTTAAGACTAACCTGAATCTATACAATTGCCGATAGCAACCTTTAAGTACATCAGTTTCAATAACCTCACTTATAACGATCCTAACGGGTCGGAGTCTTATTACATACTGGCTCTCACTCACATGTCAACAAGTGACAAAGCCAAGCTTGGTAACCCACAAGCTTACATCCCCCCATTTTATGACCGAAGGTGCACTCCATCGGAGTAAGGAACAAGCTTACTAGCATGAAAAATATTTGACTCATTTTTTCTAGATCTACTATCTAACAAAAATATTACATCAGAAATATTCTCTTTAATTTTAAAAGGACCTAATTGGATCTATTTTATCTTTATTCAGTTTATTAGCGCTTTGTACATAAACTAAATCTTCTACCTTATAATCTATCTGTTTTACATTCTTATCATAATATTCCTTATTCTGATTGTGAATTTCTTTTGATTTCCTAAAAGCTATTTTTCTACTGTCTTCCAAATTTGTCAAATTGTTGTCATTTAATTCATAGGGTAAGAATGAGTTGTTTAATTCTGTCAGCAAATAATTAGGAGTAAATCTAGTTGAACTATGAATTGTATTGTTATAATCTTTTACACATCTGCTACCTGAGGCCATGATTTATTTCTATTCTCGTAAATTTTACATCGTATTCTGTTTACCAAAGTCTGATTTGTCCTTTCGTTTAATCCATTAGAAAACGCGCAATCCACTGCTGTAAACACCAATGCTATCTTCTTTTCATTTAGATATTGCTTAAACTGTGCTGAATTTATACCAGGATATTGATCCGTTAACACCAATTTGATACTTACATCCTTTTCTACTTTCTTAATTAAATTTATAAAATCCTTTGCAACTTGGGTTTTTGAAGTTATTACGTATGCAAATCTTGTAAAATGATCTACCGCCAAATGTAGATATTTCTTTTTACTTTTATTACTTTTGAAACCTCCTATTGTGTCTAGGGACACTATTTCAAGAGGTTCTTCTGCTGGACCAAGTTGAGATAAAGGTGCTTTAAAACAACCTGTTCTTGATTTATTTTTAATGCAAGATTCACAAGATCTACAAGTTAATTTTATGTGCTTATACATATTTTTAAAATAAATTTTTTGCCCAAAGGTTAGAATTAACTGTTTTGTGCCTATATGACCCTGATCAACATGTACATCTCTGAGAAGAGATTTTCCAAATTCTTCAGTAATCCATATTTTCTCTCTATCATTTAAAATTTTATAGATTATATCATCCTTAATAATGCATTTTTCATCAACTTTTAACGATTTTTTATTTTCTTTGATGTCGTTTAGTTTCAATAGATTTGAAGTTTTGATCGTAGAATCATTATCTGTATCCTCATGTGATTCCAAAACCGGATTTCTAGACAAACAGTCAGCTTCAATATTATCTTTACCTGGATTATACACAATTTCAAAATTAAATTGTGAGATGTAATTCAGAATCTACAATAGTTCCACATCATTAGTTTTTTTTATATTAAATTTTTCCAATGGTCTATGGTCTGTAAATACAATAAACTTTTTTCCTATCAAATGAAATTGCCAATATAAAATGGCCTCTTTAATAGCTAAACATTCTATAAAAATAGCTTTCTTCTTTTTCTGAGCCTCTGTCAATTTTCTGGAAAAGAAAAACACCGACTTCAAAGAATGTGGTTGCTCAATATTGCTCCAACTCCTTCAACACTTGCATCAGTAAAGATGTATATTGGTGCTTCCGGATCAAAAATTGCTAAAGCTGGTGATGTACATAAATATTCTTTTGTCGAGTTAAAACTATTCTTACACTCTTCAGACCATTCGAATAACACATTTTTCCTCAACAAATTTCTCAACGGATCCAGTAAACTCTAAATAGAAATTAATCTTGCCTAAGAACTGTCTAACTTGTTTTTTTGTTTTAGGTATAGGAAACTTCTTGATAGCCACTAAATTGTCATTCAGTGGTTTAATTATATTGTTTCCAATTTCGTGACCCAAATACGTTATCTTTTCTTGAGCAAATTGACATTTATTTTTATTTAATTTAAAGCCTTGTTCATATATTGTTTGCAGTACTCGTTCTACATGCTCTACATGCTCTTCATAATTCTTAGAAAACACCAATATATCATCTATATAATTTACTGTAAAAGAATCTAGTTTATATTTTCTTATCACTCCTGCTAAAACTCTTTGAAAAATAGCAGGAGCAGTTTTCAAACCAAAAGGTAAACAGTTCCACTGCCAGTGTCCATGATGAGTCACAAAAGCCAACTTATATCTATCCTTTTTACGTATCGGAATCGACCAAAACGCCGAATTTATATCCAGTTTTGAAAAAAACTTACAGTTTCTGACACGTACAATAAGATCATCTATCTTTGGAAAAGGTTGACTTTCTGGAACTATTATTTTGTTCAACCCTGTAAAATCAACGCACAAGCGTGATTTTTTTCCTTCTTCTTTCTTGAAAACCATGGTTACAGGAGCTGCAAAAGGACTGCTTGACTCCTCTATTAGGCCCGCTTTTAACAACTCATTCACTTGTTTCTCAGTTTCTAGTTTGTCTTCAAAAGAGCATTTATACGGTTTCATTGAAATATATCTATTTTCTGTCAGTTTCACTGTGGCTTCGTAATCTTTTACTGTTCCTATATCAAACTTTGACTTAGCAAAAATTATCTCATATTTTTTTATAATATTCTCCATTTTATTAGTATTTAATTCACTAATATTATTTTGCTTATCAAAATTTGTTTTTTTTTTGTTTCTGTGATATAATCAAATTTTCATTTTGACAAAGCTTGAATTTTTTTATTAAGTCTAATCCTAATAGAAATTCACAATCAATTACACCTTCTTTAACAATGAAAAACTGAAAATCCTCTTCTAAATTGCAAATTTTAATTCTCAATATTACAACGCCCTCCGTTTTCGCCATTCCGGCTAAACCCTTAATAGTATCTCTCTCACTTGTTAATTGTTTAATATTTCTTTTATCATTCAAAAATGCACTACTAACCAAAGAAATATTGGAACCAGAATCGTGTAAACCAATTGCTGGACATCCATTTGCAAAAATCTTTACTTTAATAAGTGGGAGAACTATTCGTTTTTTGCCTCTTTATGACTTGCTACTACTTCCTGTATTTCATTATTATTTGTAACCTTAATGTTTTCATTTTTTAATTGTTTAATTTTCCTTTCTTTATTGCGGCATACACTTTCTAAATGAAATCTATTTTTAAAACCTAAATTATCACAAATACTACAGTCTTTTTTCAGTTCCAATTCTCTTGTTTAAATTATCATTTTTCGAGTCGTTGATTTTACCTAATTGTTTTAATTTTGCCATTAAATTTTCTATATTTATAATAGCTTTCCTATCCAACTTATTTTGGATAAAATTTGGTAAGCTAATCACAATCATGTTTATCTGTGTGTTTATAGACAAGCTGCCATCCACCTCTAACAATAATTTTCTTTTCTTTAACGCATATTCAAATAACGAATCATTATAAAACTTAAAATTATAGGCATACGATATATCTGTCCAGGACTGTGCAGAGAAAGTGTCAATAAATGCATTATTCCATGCCTCCCAATTTAACAAAGAGTTTTGCTTTACAAATACATTATACCAATCTAATGCAGATTTTTCAAAAAATAATCTTAATACTTCACCATATTTATTTTGGGCAATTCCCACTCTATCACACTCCTGCACAAATAACCTTATCCAAACACTCGCATTTATATTTTCACCGTTAAACTTTTCAATCACTATATCTTTTACTAGAGAACTTGTTTTCCTTTCAGATGCTATAGTTGACTCTCTGTTTACATTTGATTCTTGAACTGTAGTAATCTCTTCCAAATATTCGTCGTATAACACATTACCTTCTGTATCCAAGTAAATTTTGTTAAGTTCGTCAGATAAGGTCAACACCACATTTCGAAATTTATTGCGAACTTTTAAACTCTTCACGACATTTTTAACAATTGGATTTTCATAAAGCTGTTTATGTTGAGCATTTGTCTGCTTATCTACTGGAAACAAAAAACTTTCCTCTCGACCAAGCAGCTGAATTCTCTTCACTTTAACTACTGTACTTTTCGAATCTGTGCCAGACTCCGAGACAAAATAAAACTTTGCTTTAATCTCCATTGTATAGATTTGTAAGCCACTGCTCAAGGAAATTCAATGGAGTGGAGTTTAGGTTAGAAAACTCAACTTTCTGCTCAGGAGGACCTTCCATTAACCTTTCTTCTGATTTCTTAGTTCAAAAAATCCTAAAAGCTATTCCTATAGCTAAGCCTGTAGAAAAGAAGAAAGTTATATGGGACGCGCAAATCTTGATGAATTGGTTAACTGTTGAACCGGTAAAACAAACATTATTTGAGATATCCAGAAGAACTGCAGCTCTACTTCTCTTGGTTTTTGGAAGAAGAATACACGACTTAACTCTTTTAAAAACTTCGGAAGGACATTTTCAAAAAACTGCTGAAGAGATTATTCTATGGCCTAGTTTTGGTTCTAAACTGATCGCTCCTCTTTCAGACACTCCGGCTGGAAACTACTTAAGCATCCTAATAAATGGCTATGTCCTATTTATTTGATAAATAGATATTTGAATTGTTTAAGAGAAAGAAGAAAAGATGCAAACGAAGATCCTCTTTTCGTTTCAATAACTGGGAAAAAGAAAGCTGCTTCAACCACTGTTATAGCAAACTGGATTCGTTCTGTTTTTAAAGATGCTGGTATAAAAGACTCTCCCGGTGGCGTTCGCTCTGCAGTAGCCTCTCGCGCCTGGTCAGGTAATCTCCCAATTCAAGAAATTTTAGATCACGGAAATTGGAGATGTGTTGAAACATTTAGAAATCAGTACTGCAAGGAAGTCCAAAAGAATACTAATTCCTCAAGTTTACTCTCAAAAAACTTTGAATGTATTTAAGGTTTATCGAGTTATGTATTATAATTAAATAACATTCATACTAATAAGTTGTTAACAAAACATGTTTCAATTAATATTCTGAATTACGGTTATTTAACATCTTATTTCATGTTTTTCTCACATAGCTTTGAGTTGAATTTTGTCCAGTACATAACAAACACGTCTTACATAAGGATGCCGCGTACCCGGCCTTAAGCATATAATATTAGTGTTTTGCAATATAACAAAACACGTATTATATGCAGAGCCGGTACACGGCATCCTGGTAAGTATCTTACTGAATATGAGAATCCTATGAAGAGAGACACATTCACTTCGTGATGACGATCTACTGGCGACTACACCAAAGCTATCAAAGCGAGGAAAAATTTGCAAAAGAACAAGGTCTGAGGTGAAAAGTTCAATAGCTTCTCTTATAAGGATGCCGTGTACCGACTCTGCATATAATAAGTGTTTTGTTATATTGCAAAACACTAATAATTTTGTGATGTATTAAAATTACAAATTCTTTTATGCAATTTTTATATGTGATTTGTGATGTAAAATTAAGACACCTTAATTTCTAACGTTTTATTATGTGATTTTAAGATTTTTGAAATATTTTGAAATTCCTTAGCACTATAAAATGTTTTACTTGCCTAGCGGCGGGAATTGTCACTTCCCGCTAGGCAAGTAAAATTGTATACACACCACGGCAGGAAATTTGGACAGCTTATATCTCGTGTTTGCCACCCTCGCCTTCAGCTCAGGTGTCAATTTACACGAGATATGGACTGTTCAAGTATTTTCCTCCCTAGGTGTGTAATATACTATTACGTAATTTTATGAAATGCTTTATCTCCCATTTCTCGAGCATTTTTTTTTTACTGTAATTGCAAAGAGATTTACGGATTTTAATCGATTTCCAAACGGTTTACAAAGTCAAAAGTCAATTAGAGTTATACAAGCACGACATACAAAGACATTAGTTTTTTTTCACTTTTTTTACCTGACTTTTTTGTGTGACGTTTTCATAGCAATTGAGAGTGCGTTCCGCAATTGCTTCACAAGAATTTCAGTAAAACTTACTAAACATTTTTGTCAAAAAGTATTGGTGACATTGTTAAAATATCGTGTATTACCAGCAATGCCGCCAACAAAAATGTTTATTTGGACGATCAAACGAACTTACCTGTAAGTGAGGTTCGATCGTAATTATACGAGTGCTCGTTCGAAGTGATTAAGATGTAGCACCGCTTCCTAGTGCCAGATGTCGCCTCTTTAGAGCAAGCCATTTCTTGCTCTGCGCGCGCGCGTTCGTTCTTCATATTTTTAGAGTGAGCCTTGGGTGGGATTTTATTCTGTTATTATTTTTTAGGGTGGGATTTAATCACTTCGAACGAGCACTCGTATAATTACGATTGAACTTCACTTACAGGTAAGTTCGTTTGATCGTCCAATTATACTTCGCACTCGTTCTCATGATTAAGATGTAGATGTGAGATTTTATATTTTAATTTTCCTTTATTCTTGAACTTATATAAATACACTTTTCCAATATAATTACAGTCAATTCAGTACAGTGCTCGCGAAGTTACCTTCCTGATTATCTATCGTTCTATTATAAAACTTAGCAAACATTTTAGACTCTCCTGACCATCCAGCCGCACTTCCTATTATACTTAAATCAAGACCTTTTTTATATGCTGCAGACGTCGACGCATGCCGTGTGCTATGCGCTGTGAACGATTTGTCTATCCCGCAGGATGTTAATACCGACTTGATCCATCTACGAATAGATTGGACGTTAGCACCTTTATAAGGCTTCTTATAACATATAAATAACAATTTCTCCTTGTTTCTTAACTCCCGCGTTACTTTTAAGTAATACATTAAAGTTGAGGCTATACAAATCTTCGGTTTATCTTTAAAGAAAGGAATACTGGCAAACGGTTGTTGAGCCCCTGGTGTCGAAGTTTTTATCAGGTCTCTAACTTTTATTTCGATTAACGACGAAGTTATTGATATCTCATCGATTCTTATTAAGGATAAAGTTTGTGCCCTGAACCCCGTACCCAGTGCCAATAGCATCACTAATTTCTCTGTGACTGATTTTAAATCTAAAGAATTTAGCGGATACCATGATGCCAATTTATCTAGCACCACGTTTACATCCCAAGTTTTAGAGTATTTGGGAGCTAACGGGCGCAACCGAAAGACCCCTTTGAAAAAACGATGCAAAGTTGGATCATGTTGTAAATCTTTGTCCACAATCAAAGATATGGCTGATCTTGCTGAATTTAGCGTACTATAAGAAGCTCCCTCATTAAACTTCTTAGTGAGAAACTCAATAATTGTTTTTATTTCTGGTTCGAACGGATTCTACTGATCGATCGCACAAAATTTCCACCAGCTTTTGAGAGCAGATTCATATTGCTTCTTCGTGGAATCTGCCAGTGATGCCGTAATAACCTCTAATGCCGATTCGGAGAAACCCTGTCTCGCGAAGGTTTTCCGCATAGCATCGCTGCAATCAACGAAAGTTGAGAAGCCAGCGGGTGGATCTGGTTCCTGCAAGGGGACAATAGTAATTGGTCTGACGATTCGAAAACTATTGAACGCCCTACAGACATTCTCCGAAATTCGGGAAACCAGGCTTGGCCTGGCCAGAAAGGAGCTACAACGACTACTGAGGCTTCGTCTTCTCGAATCTTTTTTAAAACTCTAGGCATTAGAGAGAAGGGCGGAATAGCGTAACAAAACTCTCTCCCCCAAAAACAAGTAAAAGCGTTTATTGTTCGTGCATCCGGATCATATTCCCACGACCAGTACTCTGCGCATTTTTGGTTGATTCTTGAAGCAAATAAATCTAATCCAGGACACCTGAAATTTCCAATTATTTCCTTATAAGCCCTATCCGATAACTCCCACTCCGTATCTATATTCGTGATTCGCGATTCCGCGTCCGCTTCAATATTTTCCTTCGACGCAATGTACTCTGCAAAGACCCAAATGCCTCTGCTTTCGCACCATTGCCAAAGATCTTTCTTAACACTATTTAGACTAGGGAATTTAATGCCTCCCATTTTGTTTACGTATGCTATGGCTGTATTGTTGTCGATACGCAATAAAATTTGGCAATTTCTATCATTTACAGCAAAACATTTTATGGACAGAAAGGCAGCTAGTATTTCCAAGTAGTTAATGTGCATCTTTCTCTCATTGACTGACCAAAACCCGTGTGCGCGTTTATTTTTATAAGCTGCTCCCCATCCGGACGTTGATGCGTCAGAAAATATCTCTTTTTCGAATGTAAAATTCCTAATAGGATTAAAAGTCTGTGATATTTTTTTTCCACCACAGTAGATCACATATAGTATTTTCCGACAGTGTCGCTACTGCCTTCATATCTCCATTATTTTTCCTCATACCTAGACATTTATCGCGCTCTAGACTTTTATAATACAGCCAACCATATCGTACAGCCATGCATGCCGAGGACAGTACACCCGGTAGTTTTGCCATTTGTTCGATCTTACACTTTCTTTCCTTAATCGTTGATTCAATCAATCTCATTATTTTTGACCTCTTTTCTCGTGGCAAACTAAGTCGCATCTTACTCGAGTCTATTGTAAAACCTAAAAACGTGCATCTCTGGACGGAACGATTTTGCTTTTTTCAAAATTAATAATGAGACCTAGTGACTGCAAGAGCTCAACAGCTAATTCTGTATCTTTTTTACACTTCCACTCATCCTCAGCCATTATCAGTAGATCATCTAGATAAGATATAACAGTTATTCCAGCGTTTCTTAAACTATCTATAATAGGTTTCATGGTCTTAGTAAAAACAAAGGGACACGAACATAAACCGAACGGTAAACACGTAAATTGCCACAGCTTATCATTATGTATAAATCGCAAATATTTCCTATGCGTACCACTGACGGAAATTAAGAAATAAGCGTCCTTTAAGTCAAGTTTGCACATAAAGTCGAAGGGTTGTAAAAGATTAGCTGCCAATTTAATATTTTCTAGTTTGAAGTGCTCCACCCGAACAGTCATTAAATTTATTTAAATTTAGAATAAATCGAGATGATATCCATCTGACTTTGGCACGAGGAAATATGAAGAAATAAATTGCCCTGCTATCGGCTATAGCTGCTTCTAATTGTTTACTTTCTACTGCACTAAAACTAGGAGTATTTGGTGGCCTTTCTTGGAATACCTCTTTGGTCAGGGGAATTTTATACCCTTTAATTACACCTAATACAAAACTATCGTTTGTTATTTTTAACCATTCCTCAAAAAACTGCTTAAGTCTACCGGCTCGCTTTACCTCTAGCGTCGATCGTTGCGGTAGGACCTGGATCTCCCGTTGTTTAATGCTGGCTGCGTTTGTGTATACGTCCGTGTCGACCGGTACTGGCCCCTGTCCTTTCTTGAGGCGTTTGAGTTGAAATAACCTCTCTTGCGGCTCATCGTTCCCGCCTCGTTTCTTGATGGCCGCGGCCAGTTTACCGAGTTTGTATTCTGAGGTTTAAAAGGAGTCTTCTTGAGCGCTCTCATTTCAGCCTCGGTCTTGCCCATGGCCTGCCATTCTTTAAACTGCTCCCCCAACTTGTCTCCGAACAAGAAGGTTCCGGTTTCTGATCTCTCCAGAACTTCTTTAAACTTCTTCCAATCAACCATCAACGAGGTGATGCAACACGGATTGTCGTAGTAAAAACATTGGCATAGTTTATCTTTCGTTTCTGTTCCGGCTGCAGTCCGGCAATCTTGAAATCTATTTTATTTTAAGGAAGCCGGGGCCGGGCCGGACTTGCGCCTCATTACAATACGGAATAAAAACCGTACGGTTACTTCAGGCCTGCCTGCTCCGGGCCAAATTATTAATACGGCAAGCCGGACTGAATTTCTAGTCGGGTGCTTGCTCTAAAGGGGCGACATCTGGCGCTAGGAAGCGGTACTACATCTTAATCATGAGAACGAGTACGAAGTATAATGCTTATTACTGAAATTTTACTGAATGCAATTGCGGAACGCACCCTGACTAGATGGAATCTATTTTTACAAGCTAGAAAATGCCTTGTAATACGGTATGACTCTATTCTTACTCTAATAAATACACTAAAAATATCTGAAAAAGCGTTTGGTCGAAAATAATAGACCCATTTTTTGCCCATCTCGATTAATATGACAGCTTTATTACTATAGCTTTAAACGCATGACAATATCATTACATGAAATTTCTATAATGAGTTCCTTAATTTGATGCATGTAAAATAATAGAATTTTATAGCACAGCCTACCTAAGCCCGCTGTCACGCCTATCCGTGTCATAAGCAGTCCTAGCTGGTTTGCACCGTGAGGTTAGCGCACGAGCGTAGCGAGTGTGATAAACACGGTGCAAAAAAAGAACTACTTATAGGTCACGGATAGGCGTGATCTAAGTGCGGGCTTAGGTCACACTGTGCTATAAATTTATTAATTACATCCATTTTAAATTATTCTTAGAATATCTATTAAGTAGTTGGATATGATGTGGACCTATAAAACTATGATTGCAAATATAATATATTTCTTGGACATTGTTATAACTATAGGAAAATAAACTATAACTAAACTAAAATCTTAAACAATAAAGATACTTACAAATATATAGAAGTTGAGCAATTAGTGTCACATATAGTCGAGAAAATATTTTACGCTTTTGATAAGATCTGTAATAAACCGAAAAAATAGTATTCAAGTATTAAAAATTTAATAATAACTATAAATTCTATTATAGTGATATTTTTGTTCCGTAATCTATGTATGAAGTGAGTACCTTATAACATATTTTAATTTCAAATTAATCCCTTGGTTGTATTAAAATTTACTATGATGAACAAACAAAAATATTGATTGTATTCATAAAAAATAAACAATAATATAAACAACAGAATCAAAATAAATGTATAACACATTCCGTACACAAATAAAAGTAATAAAAAAAAAGAATTTCGATCCTGCCAGGATTCGAACCTGGAATCTTCTGATCCGTAGTCAGACGCGTTATCCGTTGCGCCACAGGACCCATATGGGTGCTGGACATATAGACATTTAACACGTTGTAAGAACTATGTAATAGTATAAAAATTCATAAAATTATGATAACCTTTGCGTCATTTGAACATAGGCTAATAACGTAATTTAATTATTATCGTTATCTTAATTTCGAGCTGCATATATTAACGAAATAAAAAAAATAAAAAAATATTTTTTTTTCTTTTTTGTTTTAAATTAATAAAAATACTATAGTAAAACGGTTTTATTACACTAAGTAGATCATTCATTTTGTGTCTGATATGCTAATATTTGATAAAATTAGACACGCATACACATTTATATATATATATATATCTATTAAGTTAATTATAACATGCAATTATTCCTGTTTCTTAAATTCTCTCTGAATATAAGTACTTGGAATATGTGATTAGAAGTTTTAACACGTTAAAAAATTGATAAGATAAAAATACGTTTAAACACTACTTTATCATGAATAATTTATAAAACATTTATAATATCATGTTTATAAAATTGTATTAAAATTTAAATTACAACCTATCGCATTTGAATTATCACTGTCTTACCTCATTATTGCATCTAATGACTTGGCGTATTCTTTACGAAGTCCGTGAATATGAGAAATAGAATTCCCTTTGCAGCTGCCTTAAAAATACTTTTTGCGTTGGATTATCTGAAAGGAATATACAAATTATTAATCTATGATAAAAATAATTTCTCTTATTTATACATGCATAAAATTTATATCATATAAATTAACGTTTTATGAACAGAAAAATTAATTTCATTGCTTGGTTTTGTAGCGTATTTATTTACTACAAGAACTAGAGCATGATGTGTGCTTATTACTATTTTGTACAGTACGGGAAATTCGCCCACAGACATAGATATAGCGTCTGCATAATTGTTTTTATAATTAGTTCCACTCCAGGTAATTTACTTTTTTTATAAAAGCCTTTATAGCACTGTGTGGCATAAATCCGCGTCTATGTCACGCCTATCCGTGGCATAAATAGTCCATTATTGCACCGTGCTGATCGCCTCGCTACGCTCGGGCGCTAACTGCACGGTGCAAAAATGGACTGTTTAGGCCACGGATAGGCGTGACAGCGGATTTATGCTAGTCAGTGCTATAAAATAGCGTACGATACTCGTGGTATAAATAGTCCGATACGGCACGGCGTTTAGCTCCCTCGCTACGCTCGAGTGCTAATACACGCCATGCCGTAATGGACTATTTATGCCACTTGTATCGTAATATACTATTATGCCACTTGTATCGTAATATACTATTATAGCACTGAGTGGCATAAATCCGCACTTATGTCACGCCTATCCGTGGCATAAGTAGTCCTTTATTGCAACGTTCTTATCACCCTCGCTACGCTCGGGCACTAACCTCACGGTACAAAAACGGACTGCTTAGGCCACGGGTAGGCGTGACATGGCGGATTTATGCAGTCAGTACTACAAAATATTGTACGATACACGTGTCATGAGTCGTTCTTTATAGCACGGCGTTAAGCGCACTCGCTACGCTCGGGCGCTTATATACACGCCGTGCCGTAAAGTGCGGCTTATGCCACTAGTATCGTAATGTACTATAATTTTACGAAATACATCAAACTCGCCTAACCTTTTACTTTGTTAAAAGTTAATTTTTTTAAATTGATTAGTCAAGAAGCAAATACCCATTATTCTATAGCACTGTGTGGCATAAATGCGCATTTATGTTATGCCTATCCGTGGTATAAGTAGTCCTTTATTGCACCGTGAATAGCGCAACGTGCTGACCACACGGTCAACAAATGAACTATTAATGCTACAGATAGGCGTGACAGCGCATTTATGCTAGTCATAAAATAATGTATAACACGCGTGTTAAAGTCGTCATATGACACGATGTTAAGCGCCCGAGCGTAGCGACTGCCACACGCTGTGCCGTAAAGTACGACTTATGCCACTAGTATCGTAATGTACTATATTGCAGCACGCATGGAGAGGGCCCGAAGAGAGCAAAGCAGCTATATTTAGATTTGGGGGTGGAGAAAGGGGGCTGCCAAACCGAGGCCATAGAGCCCTATATACCAGTATACCTATATATGTCACTGTAACGCATTCCAGAAGTTATAAACATTGTAGGTTCACCGTTCCATAAGAAGTTATCACTACAAAAAAATAGAAAAATGAAAAATTGCTACTTAGTCAGCATTCTCCCTCGAACCGTGAACTATAGTTTCACCCTCTACGATTCCTCCCACTTAACAACTCTAACTTCACATTGGTCATAGTTCAAACCTGGTTTCGTTCACAGCCATTAGTCGATCAGAGTAACATCGGCGCAGCTGCGCATCAAGCACTGCGCAGCTTCACGGAGAAAAATTTCGACTCGTGGCGCCTCCACTTTTCATGCGGCAGGGTTTACAACCGAGTCTTAGGCGGTAGGACAAGACATTTGTATGCATATGGCTTGGAAAATACAAGCGCTGGACAGTGGCGAGTTTTCTAAGCTCCGAGTCTCTGATTTCCCGCCGTAGCGCAGGGAAAATCTAGACGCAGGGCTTCGAGAACGCATCCCGAGGCTACGCCCCCACTCTTCATAACGTAGACGTGGGAAGGCCGAAACGGCCGAGATGCGGAGCTTGAGTAATAATATAACCCCGCGGCGCTAGTGCAGAATGTTTAAAAAATTTATTAATGCTATTTATTTTTCGTTTCGCTTAATCAATTTATATGAACCATTCTAATTGTGCTTAAATATGTATATTAGAATATTCTGCTTTATTAAGTGTTCCTTATTTAAAAATAAAAAAGTGCAACAGTTTTGAAAATGAAACTATGCCGCGAAGGGTAAGACCACCAGCTTGAATATAATTGTTTTATATGTGTACTTTCCCTATAAATAGCACATAATAACATACACATGCAAAGAGCCAGCTTAATACAAAAATTATTCAATTAAGTTTTTTGAATGCTACAAATAATATTAGCTTGTACTTTGAAATGTGCTAGTCTTCGCGACGAAAATCGCAATGTGTTAGTCTTCGGCGCGAATTCTGAAGTGTGCTATACTCTTCGTAGGGAGCGACGATATCGTTCCATCATAAAACTTATTGCAGCCCTCAGGTACGAGTTTTCGGAGGGAGCGCCATTTATGACGGACGCCGCGCCGCGGCTCTTATTTTCCGCGCACGGTATATGGTACCGCCGGTATAAAGTAGGATGCTGGAGTAATAAAAGGTGAACGCGTGATCCGATCTTGTCGGATTTTTAGACCATGTGCAAAGCACATGCTGCCCGCTTCCGTGAAGAAGAGGTCCGGCGAGCCGTGCGGGTTTATGATAGAACCCTGTTTTTTGGGGTATTACTCGCTGATTAATACTCTGATGCGCGGAATTGTCACGTACGCCGCATCACCTGGAAGCCAGGACTGCCGGACCCGCGTTTTTTTCAACGCGGGTTCCGAAGACCAATCGAACCTTTCCGAATTTCGGGAATCCCGTGCAAAACACATGCGGCCCGCGGAATAGCTTTGCCGCCTCCGCGCAGTTCCGCAGCCCTCTATAAAAGGGTTCTCGTACAACCCGTCAAACCTCAGTCACCTATTCGACAGCTACCCAGCAGCATCAATCACCCTCAGCATCAGTCATCAATATCGTCAAAAATCACCGTCAACCGTTTTGCCACTGTTTGTTACCGCGCACGTTCCGATTCATTTAAGGAGGACTTTAATCAGTTACCGGTTTGTCTTGGAGTAAGTGTGTTTTGCAGTGCAATTGAAATTCAGTGCGTTAATCGGCATCGTAAAGTCAGCATCAGTTATCATCAATAATCATAGTCAATATCAGCTTTTCTTTCGCCGTTTGGTACTGCACGTTCCAATTCGTTGGAGGATAACTTTCAGGATCTACAGGTTATCTTGGGAAGTCATGTCTGGTAAGTCAGAGTTTATTTGCTAAAGTTATACACAAGGATCGGTTGGGATCGTTAGGAAATTGAATGAATATATGTGCTTTTTTTAATCGGCTTTCGAATGAAAATGGAATCACAGATAAATGACATACCAAAATCATTGAGCGAGTTCAAGGTGAATGTTGAACGTATCGAGTTGATTTTTTATTTGGAGTAGTCTGACGAATTATAAAGGCTTAGGGTATATTATTAATCAATAATTCAACATTATTTAAACCCCAAATTAAAAAACAAATATTTTTTCGTCAATTTTGAGTAGTTACATTTTTACACATATTCAACTTTTGAAATCATAGCGCCCGTAATTTAAATGAAAGCACAACTTACGAGTCATAAAAATACTTTATGGAAGCTGTACATCGTCTGTAAGGCGTTAAATTTTGACGTTGATTTCATTGGCTTATTTTTCTATACAAACAAAATTTTTGAACTTATGTTGCGAATAAGTCAAATAAATTGCACGTAAAAATTTAGCACATTTGCGCGTTAAAAGATTAGACAACAATTTTTTTAAACGACTCAATAAGTCCAGCTGTTTAATCTATCTTGAATTTGCTCCCAACACGCTTCAAAAAAACCTGCGCTTAGAAAATCTTTATAATTATTTCAGAAAACTTGTCGTTTGAAATGCATGTGATGTCAAATCAGTCACTGTCACCTCCTGCATCAAGACAAACACACAGCTTGTCTCCTCCTACACAAATGCACAATAACCACCAGCAACACTACCCAATCTCTCCGTCATTCCTATCACATAATCATCATCATCAGTCCTTTATACCGCATTTTACACAACAAATTCCAAATCCCGTAGTACATGGAACGCAGCAAAGTGAAGGATACAGCCAAATGTTGCATTTGGCTCAACTAATTTCTCACGTACAGCAATTAGGACCAATTGGTAATACTAGCCGCGATCAATCTGAGATAACGGCGTTCGTAGAAAGTACTGATGGTTCCAAAAGACAAAAATTGAATCATTCAGTTGACATGGGCAGGAATTCATCAGCAAACAATGCCTCTAAGCAGAATGGTAGTGTGCCGATGATACATTCAACGGAGACTGCATTAATGCAGGTTGATGCAATTCCAGATACAAGTAATATAATATTCGTGTTTCGTTTACATTTAAAATCAAAAATACTTATAATAATGAGCAATAATATCAATTAAGTTAAATTTTTTATTTCAAGATTCTTCAATTAAATATCCACCGAATAATTTGGTATACCAACTTATTAAACGTGGATATTTTCAGTCAAAATGCATTTTTGCTGCGTACGAAATTTTCGTTAAAACTGGAAATGATCTAGTTTTTGATGAATATAGACAGAGGATAGCAGACATTGTCATAGACTACGAAATGAACACTTATTTAAAGTAAGGTCAAAAATGAAATTTCATGAAACAATAGTACATTAAAATTATTGCGAAAATACGGCAACTTTTTTCAAATATTACGATTTAACTAAGTTCTATTTATTAAAATTATTGTTTGCCAATAACCATTTTTATCAAGGAAATAGCATATAGGCATTGACTCTGTGATTCCTTTTATCAATACACTTCATTTTTTCCATTTATCTAAATCCTCAATATTTATTGCACTTTTTATTTTGCATGCGCTCACACCGTATTTTTTTTCGTATCCCTAACGATTTATTTTTTATTTTAACGTTATTGCATATTGTAACTATTTAGTTTTCTTAATATTATTTTATTGTAATAAGCTAACAAATTTTTTTCTATTTATGTCTGTAGAATTAACAGGCGTAGATTTCTAGAACTGAGAGATAAAATTGTTGAATGCTTTCCCAAAGAGAAGGAATTTGAAGATGCTTACTACTCTCCAAGTCGTGGTCAGATAAACGCCAAGGGTTACTTGTACAATAAGTACAATAATTATAAACATTTCGGAGCTAAAGCCCATCTTATAGAAGGAAGTAGTAACGATTCAGGAGGTATTATAATTACAGTTGATTGATTTGTCATTTGTATTTTTCTACAAGTTTCAAAACATTGTTTTTCTTTACAGTATCGGAAACTGACTCTGATAATAATAAGGTATTTCAAAATCTTACGGAAGTTAGTGAGGAATCCATTTCTACATGGAAGAATTCATACAACTTGCGAAAGGAATATATGAAACGATTATGCATCGATACTATAGTAAATGAAATACCAATACTAAAATCACCACGTGGATATATTTTGGTAATTAAGAAACTAAATTCTTAAATTATTTTTAATAATTGGTATGCATTATTTTTTTAACGACATTCATGTTCACAGCTTAGACAAGATTTCGGGATTCTTCATGAAATTAAAGCAAATCGTTTTATTGAAGAGTGGCCACAAATATCCCAAAAATTAATATTACTTGGACGAAAATACGATAAGAAAGCAGAAATTAAAGAAGTTTTATTGCAAATTACTGACACAGCAAATAGTTAGTATCCGTTTTTCAAAAAATATCAGTTAATTAGTTGGAGTTTCTTGTATAACATTGTTGTTGTTGTATTTTTTCAGTAAATTGTATCATAGGACTGTTGCTTTTACCTCTTTTGTTTAACGGTGGAAAAATTGCAAGGAAGTCTATTACAAGACAGGAGACTTGTCAGTATTTCGCAGAATTCCTTAAGGTAAAGATTTGATATTTTGTTATTAACTTTTGACTTTGACTTTGCTTTACTTTAATTATTTTCGACCAAATATTTAGTTTTTACACTTCTAAAATTCTATAGACATCTTTGTAGATATTTTAATTTGTGAAGTAGATCATCAAGTTAATCGTAAGTTTTTATTTAATAGGTTGCAGACGGAGAAAGTTCAGAAGACAAAATAAGAGCATCTCAAATATCGCTCAAAGCTAAATGCACGAAGCTGAAGTGTGATTTATTCCCGCGAGTTGTCTTATGTGGAGCAACATTGTCAGACGTTAAATCATTTGTCGTACTGAAAGAAGATGTGTTTTATGAGTTAGATAATCCTATTCTAGCAGTTGACACTTGCTACAAATGTATAAAAGGATTGCATAATCAGCACCCTTTTGGCAAACTTATACCACATATCTGGCAATTTATTGAAGCGTATGTATATAAAGTAGAAGAAGGAATGACTCGTTATGCTGCTGTGACAGATTTGATGAGACAAATGAACCGATTATCTGTGCAATAGAAAGTTGTTTTACATAGTGATAGTTTTACATATACGTTTATTTATATACATTGTTTATTATAATTTTAAAAAAGCTTTAAAATGGTTTCTCTAGAACAGAAAAATAAAAAAATCATGGAATTCACTCTACAGTTATATGATATGCCGTCAATTCCCAGGTCTTCCGTACAAGATATATTAGATAAAGTTCAAAATCTTATCAGTGAAGCATTTATACCGTTTTTAAATCAAGAAATTCAAAATAAAATTCAAAACTACTGTTCTAGTGACGTTTGCGGCGCCGTGGAAGTATTGTTTGATGAAAATAAATATCTATTTCGGAATCTTTCAACAGAACACTTACGCATTAAGGAATACACACGTGCAAACCTGTATATACCGCCAGAAACTTTTCAAATAGGACGTGAACGTATTTTTGTCATTGTTGACCGATATGAAATAAGAGTCGATGAAGTTGCTCGTCATGGCATCCATATACCGTTAAGAGATTCCTTAAAAGTACTTTTAGAAACACCTGGACTATTTGAAAGAGTAGAAAAAAATATTACTAAGCTTTCAGACGAGAAAATAGTTATTTCTAATTTTATGCAAGGAGAGCTGTGGAAAAAAAAATATGGGAGTAATAAGGATAAGCTAATACTTCCGCTTCATTTATTTACGGATGATTTTGAGCCAGGCAATGCTTTAGGAAGTCATCAGGGGCATCAAAAAATGATGGGCTCATATGTTTCTCTGCCTTTTTTACCTGCTGAAATAATGCATAAAATTAATAATATTTTACTAGTTGGATTATTTTATACTAAGCACGTAACACTGTTCGGTAACGCAGCGATCTTCAAGAAAGTAATAGAAGAATTGAACATTTTATCAGAACATGGATTAAAAATAACGATAAACAATAAAATTAAAATTGTATATTTTCAACTAGGTTTAGTACTTGGCGACAATTTGGGTACAAATGTTACGTGTGGTTTCTCGAAAAGCTTTAATGCAACACGTTATTGCAGATTTTGCACAACTACGTCTGTAATGTGCAGATGCATGTGTGATGTTGATCTTACATTGATGCGAAATAGAGCAAACTATAACCAACACATTAAAAATCCATCTTTTGCTTCTGGAATTAAAGAGGAGTGCGTATTTAATGAAGTCAAAAACTTTCATATTACAGAAAACAAGGCCGTTGATCTGATGCACGATTTTAACGAAGGAATTATCCCATACACACTTGGAAACATTTTGACAGCTCTTATTGAACTGGATAAATTATTTACATTGGACGAACTAAATGACGAAATAAAAAAATTTAATTTTGGAACAGTTGAAAAAAACACACCTCAATCTCTACAATTAGAATATGTGAAAAATAAGAACAAGATTGATGGGATGAGTAAAAAACTTAAATTTAAACAGTCGGCTGCAGAAAGTCTTTGCCTTTGTCGTTACCTTGGTCTAATAATCGGTCATAAAGTTCGACCCAGTAACATATATTGGAAGCTATACCTTACTCTCAGACAGATTGTAGATATTGTGACAGCTCCGCAATTTGTCAAGGCAGATTTATACATTTTGAGAAACTTAATACGAGAGCATAACTCCTCGTACATTAACCTTTTTGGAGCTTTGAAGCCAAAAATGCACATATGGCTCCATTATATAGAAGTTATGCGATTAAATGGTCCACTGGTACATTTTTGGAGTATGCCTTTTGAAAGGAAAAACAAAGAACTAAAGCTTCGCGCCGTTAGTACAAGTAATCATAAAAACCTCCCGTGGACAATAGCATCAAGAAACCAGTTAGATAACACCAGTATAAATAAAAATCTGAAAATTATGCAATTAAAGACTAAACTTGGAACAGTAAGTAAAAAAGTAGATACCGAAATAAATAGCATACTTTCGGAAATTTCATATGCAAAAACATTTAAATATGTTGAAATATATAGTAAATTGTATAAGCCAGGCATGATACTGTTTTCAACAAATGAAATCGACGATGAAGGTCCAGTTATGAGAAAACTTGATAAAATATATGAAATAAATGGAGAAGTTCGTTTACTTTTAAGTGATATCAAAATTATTTATTTTGATTCACATTATCACGCATACATGGTAGAGTTCCCCATTAAACCTGCCATTAAATTAATATACGTTGATGAATTACTTACTATGTGTCCACCTTGTTTACTTGTTAAGAAAAATAATACTTATTACGTCGCAACACGATATCAAGTATACAAAATTATAAAAAAAAAAAATTTATGAGCATTACTCTTATTATTGTGCATAGTTAAATACTATTAATTTTTATATTTTCAAAACTATAAATATAATTTAAAATTGTTTTAATTCAGTTATTATAAATTTGTTGTATTTGAATTTTATTAACAAATAAAGCTATTTTGAAATTATTATTGGTTTCGATTATTATATGGTCTTAATATAAGATTATTAAATTAATTTGTTACTTATGGGGAAGTTCGGTAGCTAAGGTGAGAGAAAAGTTTTAAAAAAAAGGTTCGCACACGGTGCACAGTAGGGAGTCTCCGGCGTCTTAATTTTCCTGCCGTACGGCAGGAAAACCAAGACACGGAGCCTTGAAACGCACCAACACGTGGCGCTCCGGTCTCCCAAGCCGTATGTATTGAAGCGACCAATACGCTGCGCCAACATAGAGCTTGGGGACGTCAGGCGTCGAAATTTTTCTCCGTGTTGGCAACAGCTGCGGCGCGGCGCAGACAAAGGTATGTACCGGGTGCCCGACACCTAGCTTTCGGTCGGTGGAGTGTGGGTGGAAAAAATTTACCCGGGAAAAATCATAAGGAAAAAATTTAGGGACCTTCTTCGGATTTTACAGCCCATAATGAGGGGTCGATAATCCGTGGAGGAAGGGTCGGGGATTGAGGCCTCCGGTCAAGGGGCAATAAACTTTCCACCAATTAAAAATTTAGTTTACTAAATTTATTTATAAACAACTTAATACAAAATTGGCAGACAAAATTTTAATAAATGAAAAATGCCGATTTGAAACAAATTTGAATGGTAAAAATCGGATAAGATTTACTCAATACTTTTACAGCGCTAAAATAAGCGAATACCAAGCATTTTTTACATTTCAAAATTCGTCGGCATCCAATATGTTTGCGGACAAATATTTACATGCATAATATAAATAGTTTAAAAAATGCTTAGTATTCGCCTATTTTAGCGCTGTATATGTATTGAGTAAATCTTATCCGATTTTTACCATTCAAATTTGTTTCAAATCGGAATTTTTCATTTATTAAAACGGATTATCGACCCCTCATTATGGGATGTAAAATCCGAAGAAGGTCCCCAAATTTTTTCCTTATGATTTTTCCCGGGTAAATTTTTTCCACCCACACTCCACCGACCGAAAGCTAGGTGTCGGGCACCCGGTATACAGGCACTGCCGCACTGGCTTCCGCGCGCAGTGTTGGTGTAAATATACCTATAGCTACAGACCACGCAACAGACTATAGGAGCGCCCGTATGTGCGTGAGCGCTGACGTAGGAATCGGGGAGAGGGGAAACGCCAGAGCGAGAGAGGGGGACAGAGAAGAAGAAGAAGGAGAAGCAGAGCAAAAATAGACACGGGTGCGCAAGTGGTGTGCGGCAGGGAGCAGAACAGTCGGCCCGTAGAAGCCAGCCAGTGTACTCGTCTCGCAGAGTAGAGCGAGCGCCAGAAGGAAGAAGGCTTTTTTCTGTTGCGCGTCGCAGAGGACTTTATCGCGAGCAGCCGCACCAGTGCACGGAGGGGAAGGGGGCGTCGATATATCGCGCTCGGCTGCTGCTGCCGCTGCTTTTGCTGTTCAGCTGCTGCCGGCGGTGCGCTCCGCTCGTCACTCTGCGCCTCGGTGTTCATTGTCGCCTCTTCTTTGTCGTTTTTCGCGCGCTCTCCTCTCTTTTATTATATATTTTTTTCGTCGCCGCCGCCACGCAGTTATTAGGCAACTAACGCCGGCGCTTTCTATACTTCCGCCGAGACCCGCACAAGTAGACACCTGACGCAAATATCGACCGTGACCTTCGGACCCTCAAATGTGATCGTGATTTCGTTGGACACGTATTTTTATATCTGCAAGCTTTTTTACGAGTGGACTATTTTTTTCAATAAAAGATTCGGTAAGTAGTTATATTTACTTGTACATGCGGTGACCTTTATAATATCCTTAGCATTTATCTCTAGTCGCGCTGGTTTTCGCGTCATGGATAGTAATATTATACTCTCTCTTTGTCATGCGTGTCCGTTACGTATTTTCAGAATATAGCTTATACGTAGTGTGATATACGTGTACCACTTTCGATGTATGTACCAATCGTTTGTGCGCTTTTTCACTTATTATTCTAATATATTTTTATTCTAATTTAACAGTTAATTCTAATATAACATCAAGTTTGTGTTACTTCAACAAACGTACAGAAGAATCACGAGCAGCGTTTCAAAAGTTCAGTTTTCACACAAGCGAGGTTCTCAACTGAATGTTTTTATCAAAGAACTTGTTTTAAAGATTAGAACTATTGAGTGCGATGTGAAGATAAAGTTTTGAATACTCTCAAATATTCAACACCTGTACTGATTAGACAGTTTATCGTTCATTTTAACGAACGTGAGATAGAACATACATATACGTGAAGGTCACTCTTTGAATTTAACACTTTGACCGGCCGTTCTTATTCAACGAAATAAAAGCCGGTTTCGCATCCGTGTTCCGCAAAAGAATTAATCAAATATTCTTTAAATGGAGTAAAGAAAATTCATTCAATTTCATTTTGATAGAAACATTAATTATCGTTGTAAATCTCGTGTGTAGAAGTGAGCATAGCAAATTAATTTTATATGAGTATTTTTTGCCGAAATTATAAGTATATTAGACTTTGTCCTTGGCTTTAACAAGATTATAACTATTCGTTGCGATAAATAAAGTAGCATTCCTGTTGCACAGTGATATATATATATATATATATATATATGCGATTTGTTCTGTTTTCCTTAATCGCTTATTAACAACAAATTTAAAAACTAAAAGCTAAGCATTTTCAGCGTACGATTATTAGTCTCGACATTTTCTATGTTTTATTGAGATTTGAGAAAACTATTTTTTTTTTTAAGGATACCTCACGAATCGCAATGCCCTAACAATTTCTACAAATTAGATCCACTACATTCGGTATAAAATGTGATTCGAGTAAAAATCAATACTTTTTTATCTACGTATTACAATCATCATTCTATTCAAAAAGTTTATCATTCCATTATATTTCATGGTTGTTCGCGAATTAAAAAAAGTTATCGCATGCTATTACTCGCAGCTCAAAAAGTTTTGTTGTCATATATTTTTCAATGTACGTTGAAAAAGCGTGCACGCATGCGCGAGTCCTATATATGTTTTAACACGATAAAAAAATTATGCAGCGAATGTAGCCTTATGAAGTTGCTGCATCGATAGACATTAAAACTGATGTATTCTTACAACTAACATAATATTATTATATATAGAATTACAAAATTAATACTGCCTAATACTGGAGAAGCATTCTCTGTTAATAACCTAATACGAAAATGAACGCTAATTAACCTTTGCTCAGCTCTATTTTTTGCGCTGCATCGGCAGAAAGACGTCGACAGTGTTTATCTTTAGAATTATTTTTATCAGCCAGTCGGAAATTCGTCAAGGTTGTTTTGTATACAAATTTAATGGTCAGAGCTAAAATAAATTTTTCACTAATTTTATTAAAGATTAATTCCCAAAAACTCAAATGTATACTATTATACATATTTTATTATTGTGACTCCAAAAGTCTGTTCAATCAAATTATTTTTACCATCCGTTTGAATATCATTCAATAAATTCTATTAAATAATAAAAATAAGTCGTGCAAGTTGTAATTCAAAAACTTCTAATACGCGTTTATCTATTTTTATATAATCTACAAAGTTTATGCAAATTGAAATTTTTGTTTTCAGGTTAACGGATTAAAAAGAACTTGCACAAGATGGCGCCAGATCTCGCATTGAGCACAGGTTGCTTTTTATTAGAAAAAAATAGACATTCGCCAAGAATTTTTAATAAACTCGCAACGAAACTGGACATTTCTAAAGTTAAGACTAAATTAGATTTTATGAAGTCATTAAATTTGTACTGTACGTTAAATTCTAAAGAATCCTTTTCAAAGGTGAATAACTGGGAAGTTTTCTTGCCTAAAAATAGTTTGCCTCTAAAAGAATGTTCGGTGGTGATCAGTGTTGTGAAGTGCGATGTCTGCGGACAATCATTAAACAATCAAACTGATGTGGAGCACCACAAAAATTTACATAATCGTTTGGCCGCTTTGACAGATAACGGTTATGCTAGTGGTGACGATAGCGCAAAAGAGTCGAGTGAAAAAGAAAACATGCAAGAAAATTGCACTGAATGTAACAATAACAATAATATGAACGACATGGAAAAGATTAAGGGTAACAAAAAACAGAGGCACAGAAGAAGTAAAGATGCCGTCACAAAAGTTACTCTCAAAATTGGAGGTGAAGTTATTTCAAAAGTTTATTGCAAAAAGAAATACTTGAAGAAAGGCTGCTCGAAAGAAGACAAAACCAGTGGACAACACCATCACGAAGATTGCAAGAACTGTAACGAGATCAAGGACATGTTACGTAATAGCAAAATTAATAGTGCGGGCGCGGCTTGTGTCCCGGCATCTGACGCGAAACGAGATAAAAAACCATCTGATACGGATCAGTCCGATTGTAATGCAGTGCGACTTCGAGAAATGGCGACAGCACTCGTGGAACTTGAGCTACGGCAAAAAGCTTGTCGTGTAAACGAAGGTTCAGACTTTTTCAGTGAAGATGAATTACGTGAAGAGAACAATGGTGAAGATGATGCTGTTGTGCCGATAGTCGGTGATGATTTTATTGATTCAAACGATATCGATGATGATATCCAAGCAGTTTTACGGAAATCCAGGAGTACACACGACTTAGATATGTATAATACAATTAATGAATCCAATACTTATTATGAACGAGAGAATCTCTATACACCAATACAAAATTGTGAAGTTATTACAATTGATGATGAAGGTTGTGACTTAGAAGATGATTGTGTTATTGTTGAAGAAAGGTTAGGTAATCAAAGTTTAACAGGTCCAGAGAATAGTTATGTCTTCCATGTTGAAAACAAAGCTAACGTTGCAAAAGATGTTTTCGGCGTAAAAGACAAACAGGCTTTATCAGAAAAAAGATTGTTAATCAACGATTTGCTCGAAGACAACATAAGTGTCTCAAAAAAGAGAAAAACGGAAAACGTATCGAGTTTACGAACGGGCATCTCTGAAAATTTGGAAGTGCATAAAACACAAAAAGAAAACAAAAATTATCAAACACCGTCTATTAAGCTTAGTCAGTTTGCGCTACCATTAAGACTGATTAATTTCTAACGAGATCTATTTGTTTCCAGGCGTTTTACGTTCCATCTTAGGCTGTTATATATTATTATTCATATTTTTTAATTATCACAAACAGTTAAATAAAAAAATCATCCAAATATTGAGATTCTTTTATGCGTCTAACTAAGTGTGTATAATAAACAATAAAGTTATATTGCAATGATACGATAATGAACGACTGATGAATGCGAACTATTTTTGTAAAGTAACGAAGGTTTTTTATTATATAAAAATAATATCGCTCAAAGCAAAAAAAAAAGTATGATAATACGTTAAGTATTTGTAAGATGTAAAGTATTGCGTCCAAAACGTAAAATTAACTTTTTATACGAACTATTTTAAAAATAATTATTTTTATTTTTTACAAGATACAAGCTTTGAGAAATATAATTTAGAGTTTTGTTGAAAAAACTCAATAAACTAAACGATGTAATGGTTCATATTTTTATTACATGGATGTTCATACATATTTTTAATTTTACACATTTTTTATTATAAAAAATTTAATTACGTATACTATTTGGTTGAATTCGGATACTTTTGATTGTGCATTTTTGTTACATTTTTTAAAAACCATGTCTCAAGCCAGATTATTTTAAATACGTCTGCATTTAAATTATTTGCAAACTTGTTAGCGTTTTCTTAAAAATCGAATAACATGTAAAAAGAGAAAAACATACCAATGATAATGTAGCGGACAAGGATTATTTGTTGTTACTAATTAAAGTCTTACCAGGGATACCATAAGGTTTACAAAAGTAAAAACGACTTTTTAAATAAAATTCAAACAATGTGATGATAAATGTTTTTTTTTACACTCACTTTCGCACTACCACATAATACCTATTCTATTTACTAATTTGATCTTTTACTTATTTATTATAAGCTTATTTAAAATCAAACTTTTTGGATAATAATCAAGCTTGTTTTGTATTTTGGTAGAATAGAATATATTTTAACATAAACAAGAAATATTATGCGCATATATTTCGATTTTTTTTATAATATATTTGTTTGCATAAATAGTAATTTAAACAGAACGTAATGGATCCATCATGTATGTATGTTATATATATTTTAAATTCAAAATGAGAATTTCCGAAGTTTTTTTAAAGCATATAGAACGTCATTGGATCGACTTCCAGCAATAAAATACGATTTGCCTTTTTAAATCTCATAAGTGTTGCTGATCGTTTGTTGGCTTATGATTCCAGAACAATTGATATTCATAAGTAACCACAACGGAATTGATATTGGTAAGCTATTTGAGTAATTCCGAACTTCGTTAAGTTTAACTTAATAAAAGTAGCATAAATTCAACTTTTTCTACCAAATATTGAACGTCATTTCTGGATCATTCAACTTGTTATAAAATTCGTAATACTAAATAGCTATACTCGTGTAAAAATTCTAGATACCATATTATTATTTTTTTTCTATTTTTTTTTTGTCTGAACCCAACAAAAGATTTCGGATATTTAGAAAAAATTGTGGCTTTATAAAATTACGTAAAAATTCATTAATTTATTTGTACAACATAAGCAATCTATTATTGCACATGTATATAAAAAACACGAACGATAAAAATAAAGCAAGTCATATAGTTCCAGCTGTAACTTATTTTATTATAAGCATATATAAGTACTCATCTAGATAAAAACTATAGCCTTAAATAACAGGGCTTGAGTGTACATTATGCCGAAGGTGTATATAATATTATAATATAGTGTAACTGGGAAAAAAGGATGTATATTGGGAGTTGAAAATAAGGTTCACGGGCAAAGATGGCGGCGTCCTGCCTACAAATCATGTTTATTTATTACGATTTTAATGGAGTTATAGCTGGAAAATTGGTAAATTATTGAGTTCAAATCAAAAGAAAATGTTAATCAGCTAATGTTAGAATATAAGAATTTTCCATCTAAATACATAACAATTGTATGTGTTATGTGTGTAGGTAAAAAGGTAAAAGTACGCCGCCATTTATTTTGAACTCCCAATAAGTTTTAAAATTGAAAAATTAACTCTAGATGATTCTTTGTTATAATTATGTTTTTGACTGCGTTGATGCTTCTTATTTTTTTCTTGGCTCAAAATGGACTCAAATGTTGTGAATGATTGTCAATGGGCTTAAATACTGTAAGTCATTGTCTCGTATTTTTTAATTCTAAAAACGTATTTATTATAGAGAAAGTTGCAAATATGACAGCATGTTATAGCCGCACGTCAAAAAATGATGCACAGATATTTTGTCTTGTGTATAGTTAAGAAGTAGTATTACTAAAAAATACTGAGGTAAGTTAAATGTTAGTATTGTGGTATTCTAATATGTTTAATTTTGCACGTAATGATTATATCTTTTAGCCAACAAGCGCAAAAAGCTGATTGTGAACCGAGAACAAATTGTGAGCTATTGGATTTTTTTTGTATTGATATAATTAGTGACTATCGCAACATATAATATGAAGTTCAAAATTGCTTCATTAATTTTATTTCGATTGCAAAGATAATAACAAAAATCTCTTGAGCTATGATTGATTAATGTATATGCTTATCAGTATTTAAAACTGCCTATTATTTGTATATTTTATTTACAACCATGTCCACTACGTGAATTTCAACATGACATTCATTGAGATCGATATTCGTTGTCGATGTAGTAGTTTATAAAATCTTAACTTTTTGGTAAGTTTAATAAAAATAGGAATATTGTTTAATTTGCACATAATTTTGGCATGTATATTTCAATTTTTTTTTTATTTTATGAAAAATTTAAACTCAGATCGAGATTTCTTCAAATGTGTTATTGATTGTCGTCTTACACATCTTTTGATTTAAAAAACTTCTATCCAAGCTATTCGGCTTGTTTATTAAGCTACATGAATTTATTAAATATTTTCCTATAATACCATAATTAATTATTAAAAAAAATTAATAATAATATTGATAAATCATTTGCCAGACAATTTTGTGCCAGAACATCTCCTTCATTTAGACCCTCAAATAAAAATCTGTGCGGAATCCGTACAGAAATCATTATGGAAACGTATGAGGGAATGCGCAACTAAATTATTGAGTCGGAAGTCGTGTAAGTTCAGTCTCAAAACGCTGCAGAAAATCAGGACGAAATTAATGATCATAACAAAACTTGGTTCTGCACTTTTTGAGTGTCACCGCCGTTCGTTGATATTTGCAAATATTATGATTTTATCATATTTTATAGTTCATACATATATGGCGTTTCAAGTTTGCACAGATTCTGACTCGAATTTAATGGGTTCTGTATTCTTTATGCGGATAGTGTTTTTTTATCTTATTGTTTCTAGGTATAACATTTTATAATTTTAGAGTACATACATACTTAAGGCTTTAGCTGATGAGTCACATAAATTCAAGTGTTAGGGGCAGAGCTTCGTTGAGCTACCAAGCGTTTTTAGTAGCTGCACCTTTAAAATTTATCCAAATAAGTATAAGAAATACAAAGCTAACTAATATTTCAGAAGGCGGGGGAAAAAAGTCTAAATGATACTAGATGGTACATACCTAAGTAGCAATACTTTATATGGCAATATCCTCTACAAACTATTATGGCTTATTCGTCATGTATAAATCTTACGGTAACAATGAGGTTTGCATCACCCGACTATGTATATGTATATGTATGCTTTGCACGAAGAAAATCGTCAAGTACTATCTATTATATTTGCAGGTTCAACTTTACGAGTTTTGGAAAACTTGTAATATTTAATGATGAATAGAAATCATTTGAAACTTCAAAATGTGCTTTTTCATGTATTTCAGGAAAGAGTGTTGGTTCCAAGGGAAACACAACCTCCTGCGCAGTTATCAGACTTTGTTCTAAAATCAACTATAAGTATAACTTACACTGCGTCTGTCATCATCGCTATTACGTACACTCGGCGGTATAAGGTATTCTTGCGGAACGTTTCAAATTGAATGGCAACGTCGTGCGATTTTTGACGGGTTTTGACGGTTTTTGACGGTTTTGACGATTGTAGATTTGCAGAGGTTACATGGGCCGGTACCGTCAAAAACTACGCGACGTTGCCATTCAGTTTAAAACGTTCCGCAAGAATACCTTACCACCGAGTGTACCTATATGTATGAAAATGAATGGACGATTCGTTACAATTATTTTCAATAGAACTGGAATTTCTATAAAGTTACTTTAAAAGTCTTTATTCATACATTTTCCTGAGTACAGAATACGGAAAATGGATGTGGTCACGAAGTTAAATAAAGCATTTATAGTGTCTGTGGCACAAAATTTTTCGCGCTGCTCTCGTCGTAGAAATGGTTCAGTGAAGACTGAGGCCTCCGATGACGCTCTTACCTGACTCGGTGCGATATTCGCTGTGAGCAGATACCGCGGCTCCCTCGTTTCGAGAGTACATCCCTGCATGTTAAATCTTATGGAGAGAAAATAGTTCGAGCGGCGCCATTAGTAACAGCGAAATTAAATTCCATATAAGATTACCTACGTGAAGTTTCATCAGCGCCAGCCCTCCCCTCCAACGACGCGCTTACAGCGAATAAGGAATTGGCGGATCGCTGTCTCCCTCTCTTGACTTTTCTCGGTTCGAGGGCTCGAGGCGTCAGCTAGATCACTATATACCTCTTCGTGGACTTTCGGGCTGGTTCCGTTGGGAAAGTATGCGGCTGTGAAAAATTTTCCTGCGACGCGCTTTGGCCATTTTCGAAGGGAAAGCTTCGCTTGCCGCCATATGCAGCGAGAAAGCGTCGTTTGCTATTCATCTGTAGAAAGTTTCAGAAGCTTTGTTCCGTCATAACTATTCCGCAACACGCAACACGCATGCGCATGTATGAATGAACAGGTTATGTGTGAGTTTGCATGAGAGTAGTGAGAAAGGGCAGCACCTCCCGGGGGTCTCTTTCTTGCGAGCTCGGACTTGCGCGCGAGAATGATCATTGTTTCAACGACTTCAGTAGCGTACAGATCTCTGTGTGGCGATCAAACCCGTTTAACTTAAAACTTTAAAACCGTTTAACATCTAACTGGGAATCACCGATTCTCTGTCACAACGTGACATTAACGCCTTTCTAGGTCTCAACAATAACGCCATTTTTAACCAACATTTAACGAATTCATTATTTCAATCGATCAATTGCGTATCTTTGTAACAGTGCTTTGTTATTCATCTATCGTTTTTGTATCATCATTTTATTATTTCATTGTGTCAATTATTGTGTTTTAATAAATCAGGGTTTTTTATGCCGAAAGGCTTTTTCCCTTAAAATAGTGTTTTTCATTATAAACCTTATCGTCAATAGTATAAAATCATAACAAATTAGAAACAAATCAAATTAACTATTTAAAATCAACTAAGCCATTTCAAAAATAATAATAACTAATCTGCCATCTACGGCAAATTAGCGTCAACGTCAATACAAGCTTCCTAAATTTATTTTTTAGGAACGTTTTAAAAACCTGGAAATGTCCGCTTTTTCGTTTTTTTAGCAAGGTTTTGCAAACGATTCAAAATAATTGTAGCTACCTCTTTAAGAACACGTTAAGAACGTTTCTATGAAAACGCCTCTCCATGGAGTGTTAAAATGTTTGTTATATTATGGAATACTAAACGCGCACGGGGGTGACACTGCATCGTTATTTTTTAATCTATATCCTCCTACCCTATCTAAGACACTTTTCTTTATAGACATCCGAGTAACGCTTGTAAAATGTACCTTGCTTTGTGGGAAATAATATAAACATGATAAAGGCTGGTGACATCGCTGGAGCCCTAGTCATATACAACGACTGGTCCTGACAAAGAATGATAGTCATAGAGATCCATTGAGGTGGGAGTTTTTATATAGATTAGCTGAATAAATCATATAATTATTATTTATGTCTATTCTGTTTAAACTAGAAGGCAAATTGTGTCTTGAATAAATAGATGGATTGAGTGCGCATTGGTGGAGAGAGCTACACATAGGTATAGGTGCAACTACTTTTTTAAAGAAAAGGTGTCCTGCGGTAAAAATCGTGGATACTTTCGGATGAAGGAATGATCGGGATTTTAGCAGATGAACGCGACGATCTGCGTACTGTTACACGTACGACATAAGCATTTCCAGCGATCAGTGCTTTAGTCTATATTGTATTATATGGATGGAAGAACATGGCGTTCTGCGTGTGGGCACATCGCAGGTTACTCAGTACAATAAGATAACGATTAGAAAATGTTTATCTGGTGAACAGACTCGCAAGTCAGAGACAAGAGGTTCATACTCGATTCTCGCCACTTTTTTTCGCACAGCTGATTTCCTCCACTGAAGAAAACGAAGAAGATTTGGCGTTGTCCTCAATGTCCGACCCGTTTGTATTACAATAAAAGTATAGCGGACCCTTCGATTGGCGAAAGGGCCTGTAGGTGTTATAAGGGTCGTACTGCATGTTGCGGAGAGGACCGAAGCTGGAGGCAAGGTATTGGGATCTCACACACTTGACCCGACCTCTGGCGGATCTAAGCTGAAAGACTGTAGCGGAGATGCGCCCAGAATGGAACGATTTAGCTAATTTCGCTATAGCTTTCGATTAGGGCCGTGAAAGTCGTTCAAACTAGAGGATTTGCTTGATGTTATAAGGCCCTTTGATGTTCTAAACGGGGATGCCATTAATTTTGCGAAATAACCAAATGGGAAGCCGAACCGTAGAAGCTAATTTTTTGAGATATCGAAAAAGTGTTGCCCAGTATGGGATGCCATTGATATTAACAATAAATGCGATACGTATACATTGTAAACGTCTAAAAACCATTAAAATTGTTTGCTTTAAGTGAAAAATTCTTATTTGAGCCGGTTTATCCTTGTTTGCCGTCAATTTTATCAATATTTCCAAAATGCACCGAAATCGATCGCAGTTTCTCTTCTAGCTTTCCTCAAAGCATTTCCAGGCTAAACAATACTTTTTTTGACTATTCTAAGCGTTTGATTCACCTTACATTCAAAAGTCAAACAATCGGCATGGCAAAAACGTGCCTCGTTCCATACTGGGAAAAAAGTTCGTTTATTACGCCTTGAGGTTATACGGTGGAACGAAGCAAGATATAGCGCTAACTCCGAAATTTTTCGAACGTTCAAACTTCAAATTAAACCTATATGGAGGTAAAAGTCATTGAACGTGCCTAATATCGATCTGCCAAGAAGCGGACATTATCTTTTAACAGCTCCAAAAATGCGGGAGACAATTACTTTCCGATAAACTTTTTTTCCTCTTGCTCGAGCAAAATGGCCTTGAAGTATGACTTTTAAAACGCTAAAACATCCAAGGCAACATCCCATTTTTGGCGTATGTCCCCTATATTCTGATATTTTATAGCATTGCTTGCATAAATCCGCATAAGTCACGCAAATCTGTGGCGTATGCAGTTCTTTCAGGCACCGTGAGGTTAGCGCACGAGCGTAGCGAGTGCGATATACACGGTGCCAGAAAGGGCTACATAGGACACGGATTTTCGTGACCTATAGCGGATTTAGGCCACCCAGTGCTATAATTAATATTTTTACATATTTTATTGTTTAAAAGCAGGGCACTACCTCGGAGACCGTTGCCGTCTCGATTTTTGTGTTCAGCGACCCCAAAAACCCCCGAGTAACGAGCTTTGATTCATTCCGTCACAATTTTCCACAAAACTCTAGGACAAGACATTGATAATGTCCACCATGGCACCAGGTTCCTCGGAGACGGTTGCCGTTTCGATTTTTGTGTTCAGTGACCCTACAAACCCCCCGAGTAAAGAGTTTCTGCTCATTCCGTCACATTTTTCCACAAAAATCTAGGAGAAGACGTTGATAATGTCCACCCTGGGCACCAGGTACCTCGGAGACCGTTGCCGTTGCGATATTCGTGTTCGGTGACCCCGAAAACCCCCGAGTAGCAAAACTGGACTCATTTCTATCAATATTTACAAAGTAGTAAATTTTTTATTTAGTGTCTCTTGAAAGTGCACTTCCGAAATGCATATTATTTATGCAATAATGCATTTAAAAAAAATGCATTTATCAATTGCGAATTGAATGTAAAAAACTGCATTAAGATCCGTCTTCGTGTTCAAAAAATCGATAGTTAGGCCGTCTTTAAAGCTTTATTTCCTCGACTATACGCTCACCTGATGGCTGCTTGGAAATCGCAAAAAGCTTTTCTCTAAACATAATCCAACGTTAAAATATATAGAATCAAAGCGCGCAGGGGTTCGACGACAATCAAATCGCGCCCCTGGGGTCCTCGATCCGGTATAGCGGTATATAAGGATAAAGTCTCTTTGTCACAACGTTTGAAATTTGTGCACTATTATTTAAGAGATTAAATTGTCATAATCACATTCCGAAATTCGTGGCAAATATTGCAATGTACTACTTTTCGTCGCGAGATCGGGCCAAGTGTTTCTCTTCGTGGGGACTAATGAAATGTCCTACTCTTCGTAGGGAGCGACAATATATCAACATCTCACAGAATAAAGTTTAAATAATGTCTTAAAATCACGTAATTCAAACTTTATTCTGTGAGATATTGACATCTAAACTTTAAACTTTGAAAAATGATGAGTAATTAATAATCACATTACGGAGGGCAACTAGGACGTAGTTCATCGTAATTTTGTTTTTATTATTTGTTATAATAAACAATTTAAATTTTGTTTTTTGTTGTCTGCTATTTTGTGGCGCAAAATCTGGATTTGAATGAACTATGGAACTCCCTTGAGATTTGTAAACAAAGTGATCGGGCATCGCATATTAACATTAGTCAAATATAGCTAATGTATTTAGCTAGCTAATATTATTTCATCCTATCTGCGCCAAAAGTACGTTTTGTAATCGTGCGTGTAAGTATTGCGGGCGGAAAGTGGTTCTTTTTCACGCTTGTGCGGATAAATACGCTGTTCCCACGCGGTAGTTCCCAGCTGCAGGTCGAGTATTTTTTACTTGTCTTTTACATCTATATGTATATTATTTATAATGCGAATAACTGCATCTCTGAACTTTATAATAGTACATTACACAACTAGGGGCGAAAGTTGGCTTTTTCAAGCGATGATAATGATTGAGGACGAGTGGGAGTCAAGGACGCCGCAGGCGCCCGAGACTGGCACGAGCTCAATAATCATCCGAATCTGAAAAAAGCCAATTCGCCCCTTGTTGTGTACTGTGCTATTTATAATCAGGGCATCGATAACGCTCTTTTTAGCCTGCCTGAAAAAGCAGTCTTTGAAGAAATCCTTTGAAGAGAAATTTTGAATATCTCCAAAATTTAAAAAATTCCAAATATTTGAAAATTTTGAATATTTTGAAAATTCCAAATACTTGAAAATTTTTTAAATTTTGAAAATTCCAAATATTTGAAAATTTTGCTTCCTCCTCAAGAGGAAGCTTTGTAATAGTAAAATTTTCAGTTTCGCTAATACTTCGTGGAAACGCATTTGGAGGTGTTTGGAGTACGAATCATACGTTTTTAGAAAATGTCCGTGCGGATGGCTGTGTGTGTGTGTGTATGTACGTATACCGCCATAATTTTGGAACCATGCGACGGATCGTAATAAAATTTGACATGCATATATTTTTTCTAATTCTGAATTTAGGTCATTTTTTGTTTTATGATTCTGACCATTTTATGGCCATATTATAGCCATTTTTCTATTTTTGAAAAAATATTTTTGCTTTTTTATAATGATATGATTTATACAATATATTCAACAATAGTGTATCTAAAAGAAGATAAATTTGTCTACTTTTTCCCACAAGATTTTCTAGATTGACTGCTCTGTTCATTTTTTATGATATAAAAGTTTTTTCGTAAATGTTTTTTTTATGTCGAACGATTACGGGAGTAAAAAGGTTTAAATTGAGTTGAAATTTTAGGAAAAGATTGATCTTTTGATCACTTCGGCTAGGTTCTTTTTGTAGCTTATGAAACCTTTTAGTTTAAAAGATATTAAGATTCAAATTCTTCAACTCTCACCCTGTATACTCTGTGTGACTGAACATTATTATTTTTGTTAAACCATATAATCTGATAATTAAAGTTTAGTATATTTTGAGAGTTTTTATGGTTTTATAAAATGTCCGTGCAGATGGTTTTGTCTGTGTGTGCGTGCGTGCGTGCGTGCGTGTGTACGTATACTGTTATAATTCTGGAACTACGTGATCGATCGTAATAAGATTGGACGTGCATATATGTTTTCTGATTCTGAATTCGAGTAAATTTTCTTTTAAGATTTAGACTATTTTATGACCATTTCATGGCCATTTTTCGATTTTTGAAAAAATATTTTTGCTTTTTATTATGATATGATTTATACAATATATTCAACAATAGTGTACCTAAAAGACTGCTACCCACAAGGTTGGAATATTTTCCCCCTTCTCCGACGCCCGCGCTTTCTCGTCTTAAGAGAGCTCGGGGCTTTAGTCCCGAGTGGATCTCCGGTGAGACCTCTCTCCCAGGAGCTATGGAATACAGAAAACTATTACGAGGGTCTAAAAGGCGACTGTGGGAGTACTGAAATGAGCTTTTAAATTTTAATAGGCGATTATGGGAATATAGAAAACAACGTCAAGGGTCTGAAAGGCGGCTGTGGGTATGTAGAAATCTATTGCAAATGTCAAAAAGGCGACTGTGGGAATACAGAAAACGATTACGATGGTCTAAAATGCGACTGTGGGAGTGCTGAAATCGTGAAAAATAATTTTTTTGTGTTATTAACGATTCCGCAATTACTGGTATTTTTTTTATTACGATATATGTAAGTTATTTTAGGAGTTCACGGAGCTCTATCCTTTTGATATCCACCTTAACCCCCACTCCCCTGATACCCCTCCCCTACAAGTGTCTTCCTAACCTATCCTTTTAGTATCGAATAGTAGCGAATATTTAAATCAAAGAATGAGTTGATTGTGCCATGTAATTATCTTCCACTAGCAGAATAGGAGGAAGCTAAGTGCCAATGACTTGGCAGCGGTTTTTTAAATTTTGAAAGTTTTGAAATTTTACAATTTTCGAAAATTTTTGAAGGTTTTGAAAATTTTACAATTTTTGAAATTTTTAAAATTTTGGAACTTTGAACATTCAAATAATTTTTTAAATTTCGGAGACGAAAGTGCTTTCTACTTTTGCCCCCGGGGCGAAAGTAATTTACTTTCGTCCCTAGGGAAAAAAACACTTTTGCCTTAAGATATATGTATATATGTGTGTTTGGGTGTGTTTATATGTATATATACACACTAAAACTAAATAGGCCTTCCGCCCAGGCTTGGAAAACTCGATTTTCGCTCCACTTTTTCGTAGGCGAAAAGCGCGTTTTCGTTGCACGTGTTATGAAAAATTATTTATTTTTACCACGTATAAAAAAACAATATGAAAATTATAAAAGAGCTAAGATCTTGGCGTCCCCGGTAAAAGGCTTCACGAGTTTCTACTGAAAAATTAACGCTGGATGCACGAAATTGTGACAAACTGCTCATCGAACTCGCGGAAACCCCTTTCAAATTCGAAAAGCTAACTGCTCGGAATCTAGAGAAAAACTCGCAAAAGTTTAGGTTTTTAGTTCACGGGCCGTTTATCCATATTTTTTATGTAACTATATTGAATCAGTATGCTACACTTTGATAAGATCTATCTACTGGTCTACTGGTAGAAAAAAAATTGGTCTAAATTTCAAAGATAGTATATTACACACCTCGGGAGGAAAAAACTATATATATCTTCCTATATTATATGTTCATTTTGGCAAGACAGATTTTTAAAATGCCATTAACAGTAGATGTTAAACAGTACTTTTACTTCCAGTAAAGAATTTTCTTTTTATTTTCTTAATTTGGACAAATATTTAATCTTTTTTTATAATCTATAAATTTTATATAGAATATAAATTTAAAATAAAAATAAAACAGAAACTGAAATGGGGGGTTGGCGAGCGGAACGAGCAGGGGGGCGAAGCCCCACTAGTATATATATATATATACATATATATATATATATGTATATATATATATCACTCTATTATATATCTGTAAGTGTGAATTTCTCTAAAAATCCCCTCCACCCTCCTCCATTCCCCTCCACTTCCCCTCCACCCCCTCCACTAAATAACGTGAAATTGTTTCAAAAATTACGTTATTTTTTTAGAATTGTGCCCCTCCACCCCCTCCACTTTTCCACCACCCCCCTCCACCTACCCCTCCACTTTCCCTCCACCTATTAACTTTAAATTGTTTCAAAATTAACGTTATTTTTTTAGTACTTTGCCCCTTCACTTCCTCTCCACTTCCCCACCACTTTCACTTCACTTCTCCTCCACTTACCTACTAAATCGAGACTGATCTCTGCGTTATCGGTCTTGAGACCGTCATATTATCACTACATTGGATAGTAAAATATGGTTGCATTAACAGTTCATTAACAATATGGACTAAAAGTAAGTCCAAAGAACTCGATCATTATTAAGAGTGTAATTATTAAATTTATTAGGAATTAAGATTTAGATTGAGAACTTTATAAGATGAAAGTTAACAATCATTATTATAGATGATTCACAGAGCGAACCAAGAACAGCACTGAATGAACTAGAAAAGAAACACGAGACAATAAAAGATATATAACTAATATATTAGTTGGTGTTTTTGAAGAAAGTTCTGATTTTGAATCAGTATCAAATACCACATGTATTGGAAAAATTAAAGATACTTAAATGCTTCACTTAAAATCTAATTTGAACTAATGTGTTATATCATTTCATTTAATTCTACAAAAACATGATTGTAATTTAAGGTATCAACAACCTAAGTATCAGGGTCTGTTCTCACCGTGTGTAAGGGCATGTGCGCGAGGCACGACTTTGAGTGTTCTACTGCGTTCCAATAGAAGGAAGCGAATGAAAACGACTGTTGTCTTAAACGCGCACATATATCCCGCACACCACCTACTAGACAAAATCATACATAAACATAAGTCATAGAAATTTCGTTTCTATCTTTCGCTTCTCTAAATACTCTAACCCTGGTAGAGCGTTAGCGGGTTCCGCCCGTTAAGTTATTAAAAAGTATCTAGAAACGGTAGCTAAAAGCGCGTCTGTTTGGCAGCTTATTTCATGCTGAAACCTGCTAATAACCTGTTAAGATATTTAAAGCGAACTCAGTGTCGGTAAATTATCGACCGAAAATGTAAACATTGGAATAACCTCGTTGATGCGGAGGAGAAAAAGAAACAGCATGCCACTTCGCACAATGCACAGACATTCGTCGTCGGGACGAAGGATTTTTATTTTTAGAACGCCCTGACAAGGAGCCAAGCTCAGATTAACAATGTGAATCGAAAACTTGTAATGTATACATCGGGAGGTTAGGCCGGGCCTCGCGAGCATCCAAGCTGTCGCGCTGTGTCCCGCGCACCGCACATGCGCAGTGTGATTATTTTTTAGAATTAGAAGATTTCAAGCGGTAAACCGGCTTTAAAGAACACACTCCGGCTAGCAGGTTTCTAGCTAGAAACCCGTTAAAAATTCGCTCTGTTAGCGGCTTTGTAGCTAATTTTATTCTAATTTTTAACGGGTCTCGCTAATTTCTAGCTCGAAATCCGTTAATATTTCTACCAGGGAATTTAATGCATTAAAATGAAAGTATAGTTCTTAGCTATTCTTAGTTAATGTTGTATGTATTAAATGTAACATTAAAAGTGGGGGTTGGCGAGCGGAGCGAGCAGGAGGTACCCCCCCCTAGTATATATATATATATATATATATATATATATCGTCTGTTTGTAAAAGAATGTTTGTCTGCCACCTTGGCGAGTTCGATAGTAGTTTTTCACGAGTTTTGACTCGTTAAATTTTTACCAGGGGTACGTACTTATGGGGGAAAATTAGTTTTTTTCTATTATGTTTTCATCTTATAGAAATACGATCCATTCTCACGTAAAAATTTTGATGTAGAGTGATTCTAGTTATCGAAGCATAAACTGAAATATTTAAACAATGTCTTCTACAATATGAATATTAATCATTGCACTCTGTATTAGTTTTTTTGAAACAACAATTCATGGATAAATATCACTATAAAGATTCCAGCATTGGGAAAGTAGTAGTATTTGGTATCAGCATGGGGTCTGCATTCAACCTATCATCAATATAGAGAATAAATTTTGTATGCAAAGATGTACTCGGTTTTTATCTCTACCGTCTAATACATACCAGCTACTTATTTGCTTACTTCTATATTACGACTACCGAACATACTGTACACATAAAAACCCTACACAATCGCATTTTTCTACTCAAATATTTTCTACACGAACATTCTCTACACTTTATTTCTATTATTTTAATATACTGCAAAACTCTACACATTTGCATAACCTATTGTTGTAACAATGATACAATAATAGGTTATGTGATTGTGTAGAGTTTTACAGTATAGTAAAATAGAAACAAATAAGTGTACGGAATATTTGTGTGTAAAATGTCTGTAGAATTTTTTGATGTAGAAAACTGTGATTGTACACGGTTTTTATGTGTACAGTATGTTTGGTGTCCTCTGGTTTACGTCAATAAATAAAAAATGCGCCTATACTTAGTACGATTGTATGTGTTAATATATGTATGCGAAAATTAATTCGATCCATTGTAAACTTCTTTCTACTGAGAAAAGGTGGTGTTTAGAATCTCCTAAAGTTACATAGGAATTCCGAATCAATTAGGTCATGCATTTAAGAAAGAGTTTCACTATCACACACATACACACACACACACACACACACACACACACACGCACACACACACACACACACACACACACACACACACACACACACACACANCACACACACACTCACAGTCGAACACTATAAACAAAATAGCGATAATACTCACATAACAGGGAGTAAGACCTTTTGAACATCAAGCATTCGACCGATCACGTCAGTTCGAGTCTGGCCGCACAAGAGATCTCTCCCCCCTCTCTCTCTCTCTCTCTCTCTCTCTCTCTCTCTCTCTCTTTAACGAGCACAAAATAAAAGGACTTACAAAATGTATTTCATTGTGTTCTCTGACTACGCTGCATTATTTTTAGATATTGTCACTTAAAAGAAGACATAACTAAAATACAATGTGTGGGGAATATTCCATATGCAGAGCCTATACTATAAGAAAACCCATAGAAGAAAGAATCAAGGGGAGATGTTTATGAAATAATACAAACATCTGATTAGGCTGGCACTGGCCCTTACCAGCGAGAACAGGAGGGATCGCCAGTCTGGTTCCAACCGAATAACCGAGTAGTCGCATTGAGTGCGAGTATATATATATTGATTAGCAGAATAAATCACATATCTTTTATTATTAATTAATGGGTTGTGTCTTAAGTTATTTCATATTAAAATAAGACCTCCTACAAATGTACCATTTTTGACATTTTTTATATTCTACCCCAATGGAGGAAAAATTGATAGGCTCGATATTATTTTATTACCAACGTATATTAATAACAGTTTTTAACTTATACTGTATAACATGCAATATTAGTAAGTGAACCGTCCATTACCTTTTAATTTCCTAGGATAAGTTATTTCGAGAGTTATTTCAAACTGCAACCCTACACTTTCAATACAAGCGATCGCATGAAGTCATCTAGCTTCTTTTATTTCCGCGTGTAAGCTGACCAGGTCGAAGGCGCTGCTCGTTGTGGAATGATACGAGTCTCGGGGGCACTTGAAAATGCAGCAATGCTTTCCGTCGAGCTTTGACGATCCCTCGTTCTCCTTGCTGCTCCTAAGTAAATATATGTAAGCACCACCGCGTCCGGCACTACAGTGATCCGAATCATTGGTGGAAGGCGGAACTCGAGATGTCAAGATGCATCTCAAGCTATGCTGCCGCATTTCTCGGAATAATGAATCTGTGCCGATTTGAAAGATTGTCATTCGGGTCGTACATTTGTGCGCTCGTCCTCTTTCACTCTATACAGCGTGTCGTTCGTCTTCGTTTAAGAATTAAGTTTATGGCCCGCCGCGCCGCTGATCGACCAGTGGAAAGCCTTTTTATGATTGTCCGTACTTCGATTATATGAACTATTTGCTCGCATATGATTTATTGAACAGAATAGAAATGTTTTTATCAATGTGTTCAACCTACCTGTTTTTTCTTAGTCCTATATTAAAATCTTGAAGTATTAGACAGATTTTCCGCGTATGTATACTTGTATGCTTTTTACTCAACATGCTCTATGAAGGACCCTCGGGAGTATGGATATAGCTATACAATAAGGGAGAAAAATAGCGATTCCTTGCATCCCAACTTTTGAATCAACCGGTGCATCAATGATGCTGAAAATAATATATGTTATGATTTGATATACCCTTTCTGCGGGGAAGCGGGCTTTTAAGCCTTCGTGAGCCCCGTGTAACAAAAATGATTATTTAAATTTATCGATTTTAAAGCTGTCAGGAAGAAGTTTCTTTTGTTTTTCATACTAACCCCGGAATGGGGAGAAACTAAATAATTACATTTTGTAATTTATAGAGTCAACAAAAGCTTATAAGCTTGCTTCTCCGCAAAAAGAGTATAACAAAGAATTACATACATAATTTTCAGCGTCATCGGAGCACCGGTCGATTCAAAAGTTGGGATGGAAGGTACCGCTATTTTTCTCGCTTATTGTATAGCTATATCTAAATACTCCCGAGGGCCCTTAAGGAACCTACTGCAACTAGGTCAGACATGTGTGTATGTGTGTGTGTGTGTGTGTATGTGTGTGTATATATATATGAAGCATAGACATAGTAGATATATGCATTATACAACAAGGGGCAAATGTAGCAGATTTTTCCCGCGGGTATATTTGAGATAGTATTCGAAGATACAAGTGAACAAAATTTGATTCTACACGAGCTATGGGTACAGTAGAGTAAGCTAGCAGACTTTATAATTATGGTTACATTATAGATGGTTGTATTTGAGTCTATCATATCTATATATTCTATACAGATATAGAAACCCTAACGACACAAACTTCGTGTTTACTTCTTGATTCGAATATTCTACATGGAGTAAAAGTCTCTATTCTTATGAATAAATATAAAAATCAATTGAACTCGTATATTCAGATCCATATACCATGTTTTTTTATTATTTGCGATTACATCGTATGCAAATATTTTTAAAAAATTACAACTTATATATGAGATTCGCGACATTTTTACAATTCACGGGATCAGGTTTTTGAATACCAAACGAAAGATGAGAGACTTCTTATCACAGTAAATCAAAATAAAACGACTACATTTGAAATTCACATTAAGACAGATACAAATAAGAAACATAAAAATACTTTTTTCTTCTTCATCAAAACGAAATACTTAAAAAATTTGAAGCAATATTAAATTGAAAATCCTCTTGAACCGGTCATCTGCTTGAGATTCAGTCTTTTTCACAAAATAATGCTCTCCCTAGAAAAAAAATATTACTCTCACACATTTTGAAAACACAAATGAAATAATCAATTCAATATATGAATTATATAGGTAACAGACGAGAGCTCGCTGCGGCTGTGGTGAAGTTATATAGGTTGGCTATAGAGGGGTCATATCTTATTCAACCTATAGAGAACCTACCTAAATAACATAATCATGGCGGGCGCTCAGATTTATTCAAAGTAATTTATAACGGAGAGTTTACATCATAATATCATGTGTAACTATATTTTACAATTGCTACTTCAAATCGTTCTTTAAATGATCAAGCAGTTAGTTATAACATCTAGAACATCTAGACAAAATAATATCCTTATTTATTATTTTATAGTCGTAATAACGACAGATATTTCATGTATTTACGATATTAGTTAATAGATCACACACACACACACACACACACACACACACACACACACACACACACACACACACACACACACACACACACACACACACACACACACACATATATATATATATATATATATATATATATATTGGATCTTACAAAAAAAAATTACTTGACATAGGTACATTTATTTAAAATTAATGTTGGTATAATCGAGAAGAATATAGCTTATTTGTGTTTTATATTTTAGTTGCATTGAATATGAACTTTTAAAATTATACAAATAAAATCAAATGATTTAAGTAAAATAATATAATTATATTATATGTCATGCTACATAGTTCTGCTTTAAACTAAAACTTATATACATTTTCAGCAGCTGTGCCATGGCTAAGTCAAAACTGCGTGTCCTATAATGCGGCGCAAACTATGACGCATATATATGAATTCGGCTCGTGCTGTGCTGTGTAGCTGTGGACGGCACGTAACCGTCGTCTGTCTTTTCTCACAGGTCGATCGTGGCACTTCCAGAACAGTGTCGACCAATCACGTTCCTGGCAGTGTTTTATATTAAGCAAACGTGTGACGAAAACGGCTGAACTGGGAATCGAAGTTCTCATTTGAAACAGTAAAATGTAGGACACAAATAAATATTAGTGTTTATTGTACATAAAGTGGAATATAATGAATATATATTCGGCACCGAGTACCAAAAAATAACAAAAATTCTTACTAGTGATGACTATAATATTATGTAATTTCATTATTAAATATAAACATATGTTTATAATTTTAATTATACTATTTGAACCAATAAACAAACTATGGACTATAAATTTGGCATCTCTATACTCGTTTCTATAATTGTATTTGAAATTGAGTAATTATTTAAGTATGTAAACATTATTGAAAATCTTAACTTTTATAGTGAGTCTAAAATTTGCAATGTATTTACGATTCTAAGACACTACGTGGCCTCCTACGAATAGTCCAGCACGACGCAGATCATTATCTCTAACTCGTGCTTCAAAAGTAACGATTTCTTTTATTATTGCGCAATAGAAGAGTCATGTTTTTTAAATCTGCTGTTTTATTGTTAAATGTGCTAAAGACACGTGTTTTGAAAATATTGAGAAAAAAAATTTGTTATATTTAAGTAACAAATTTTTCACAATAATAGCGCATGATCAAAACAATATGAATTTAAAAAATAAGCACACTCATTATTTATCAGCGATAATACAATTTAAGAAATCATACATCTATGACAGATTTATTATTTTTTTAAAAATAATTACAAAGTTTTAAACCATCATTTTAATAGAAATTATTTTAAGTATTTCGTTACTTTTATAATTTCAACGAGCCGCTGTGTTAATTTATATTATAAATTGGCAACTGATGATTAGTTTGGTTAAAAATAATTTAAATATGTTAACATTGAGGTAATTTTGTACGTGTGTATACTATTAAAAGTTTAAAAAAAAAAAAAACATTATTTTGTGTTAGGTAAAGTTACAAAATCATAATTCAAGATTTTTGTTGAACTAAGAATGAAGGCGCGCTTCGCGCGCTCTTGATTCTATCCCTTATGTCTAAACTCTGGGTTATGACTGTTTTGAGGTTATGAATTTAAAGCGCACGGTTCTGATCTCGTTGCCTAGGCAACCAACCAGCAACCAATCAGAATCACAACAAAGGACATCATTTTTTAAGAGAGGAGGATCATTTGGTTTGTATTAGAGTGCTCTTGGATTATTTTTTGACAAAAAATTGTTATGATTATATTTGATCATTATTTTTTGTTCTTAAATGTCATACGTAGCAAACATCTGTCGTAAAATACTAGTTTTACTTATAAGATGGGTCCGTAAAGTGGGGTGAGGTCGCGGCAAAATCTGCGCTTATGACTTCATGAGCGAGTGCTGTGAACGAAAATGTTCAATATAGGTACTATCCTCGGTAAAAACATAGAGTCACGCGCGATCGCACGGTAAATACTTAGTGTATTTATAATGACTTTAAAAAATGTTCATGACATTACTGAACGTATGCAGATTCATACTTGCAAATGCAAGTCGTTAAAATGTTTTTTTCATACGCCGAATTGTTCTGCTAATATTTAACAAAGGTCTGTTAAAAATGTTTAGGATTGTAAAATAATTGCCAACGAACTAATTATGCAAATATTCAAGTCTATATACATGCGGTAAATTTAAAGTTATGAAGTTGAAGAATTAAGCATATCTATCCTTATGTATTATGAATAATTAATTATTAAATATAAAAACATTCGTAACGCATCAAATGAAATAATTTTTCTTGTATTTAGTAATTTTGTATTGGGGGAAGAGATTTGACAACGTTACGTAACTAACGGATGGGAGAATGCGGCGTTGCCGGATCTTAACGGCCGTTAGACCTATTATATATGCTCGGGCAGGGCTCGGGGACGGTTTGAATACATAATTATACACAAGTTCCTGGACTTTCCCTGCAGCCAAAAGCGACTGATCGTAGGTCATGCGTACTCGTATATATCCAATGACAATACGGCTTGCCCCCCTATTGTGATCTCGCGCACAACGGTCCTCGGGTAGGTTTTGTTCCAGTATGATGGTGCACAAAAGTATGTTGTGCTCGAATAGGTGTAATGCACGGTGTAAGAGAGAGAGAGAGAGAGAGAGAGAGAGAGAGAGAGAGAGAGAGGTGAAGTAACTTGCCTACCCCCACCACCTGTTTTGCGTGCTCTTAAACATTTGCTTCTTTGAGCTGCCGTTGGGGGCGCCAGTGAGACATGTGTACCAAACAGTTGGGATACCACTTTGGCATTGTTGATGTTTGTTTACACTTCTGAATGAAGTACATCTGTTTTATTTTATATCAAATAAATCATTCATTTGATAATTACATTGTTATTTTCAAAAATTTAGCCTTAAATTTATCGTCTATTTTTTAACTCACGAGTCCATTCGACGGGTGCCCAAAATTAACAATGAACATATATTCTCCTTTTCAATTACGACATGCTATGTATTTTTCAGCGTATTATCTATTAACTTTAAAAATAATATGTCTAACGTATTTTTATCGCTAAATTTTTAATACATGGTTTAAAAAAATGCTAATATACGCGCAACTTTCTCTGGGTTGTCGAGCTTATTACTATGGTACACATGTCTCACCAGCGCCGCTAGCGGTCAATAGGGGAAGCAAACTTTTATTGTCCTGGGAGTGGGGGGGCTAGTTGTTTCACCTCTCTTTCTTACACCGTGGTATAATGCGAAGTATAATGCAAAAGCTGTATCCCAGTTCAACTCGAGGTTTAATTCCTGCTTAATTTTTGCCAAACGATCCATCTGCGTAGCGATATCAAAATAACTATGCAACTATATGATTGAGGAAAAGCGGGACGCGTAATTTTGGTATTTGGGTTCGATTCGCGTAACGCGTTGAATTCGAGGTTGGGGACGAGGTAGAGGATGAATAAATGCAGATTGTCTTACGTGGAGTCGAGCTTGGAGTCTCTTTTGAGGTAGTCGGGGCAGTAGCCGTGCGCCTCGAAGTGGCCGATGCAGTCGTTGAGCGGTCCGTAGGCATCGGACTCGTGGCTGTCCAGGGCCCACTCGAGGGAGGCGCGCAAACTCTCGAGCTGCTGGCAGGGCCAGCCCTCCGTCAGTCTGACCAGTCTGCGTAATAAGTCCTGCATCTGCGTTTCGCTCAGCCGCTCGGCGCTTCGGGACGCCCTCAAAGGATTCCCGGCCGGGCCGTGGAGCCGCTGGCGCTTTGCCGAGGGACCCTCGCCGCCCCCGCGCTCGCGCTTTCCCGCGACCGCCGCCGCTGCCGTGGCTGCACAAAAATCGAACGCAGCACGCTAAGTAAGCACGTTTTCGCCGCGCTCTCAGACTCCCGATCTGGATGCCTGCGCTCGCCCGAAGGGCTGTAAGAGCGCGCTCTTTCTCTCTCCCTGTCCTGAATAAGTATCTCACTCTGCAGTGCTGTGCAGGCTGTACCACGTCGCGCGGGGAGACGATTTTCGCAACGCTCGTTTCAGGCGTGTACCCGTCGAGTGGTATTCCGTCACATTGATTTTTTCCCCATGCTCTAGATCCTCCCTTTATTATAATCGTCCCCCCAAACTTGCCGCGCAAATTTATTGTCTACTTTTTGCGTATACCCTACGTTACTGTAGTCCAGGAGCTTAGTATAGAGGCCCTTATACTTGCAGCAGTAGTCGTATTTTATAAAAAAAAATTTAGTAAGATGCATCTCTTTAAGCTGAAATTAATCTTTGAAGCATCGATACATCTTCAATGTTGAGACTAAACAATAATTACAAGATCAAAGATTTAGGTATCTCGAAAGACTTATCACACTTTCGTAACTATGACAATCATTGAAAAGCCTAAACTTTATTTTTTTTTAATTCAAATCTATTGATAATGCAACTAGGAATGATACAATTTTATAATTAAGTTGTTGATAAAGATAATACTTTTAGTATCATTATGTTGTGGTATCTTTTTATCAAAGGATATGATTCGATTAATATTACGACATTTTTTATAGTTGAACATTTATTTTAACCAAAAAATACTGTACGAGTAGCAGTGAGTAAAATATGCCAGAGATAATCTTCATCTGAATATTCTTTGAAAAGGGCTGATTCAAGGTTTGATTACTTCACGTGATTTTCAAAAAGCTATGTTCAGACGTAAATTATATGAGTATAGTATAACTGATTTTTGTAACAGTAGCACTCCGTAGTAAAGCCTGCAGGGCGAGATATACCTTGCGCACTGATGACCACTTTTTTTTCGAGTGTAACTGTAATATACGAGGTAATATGCAATTTCTTATACTGCCACAGAGAAAAAAAGTGCCACATATATATAATATAATATTATTTACTTCCCATATGCGACAATGTTTAAATGGCGGGTAAAAAGTATACGATCTTTAAGATGGGGTGGGTTATAAAAATTTATTTTCATAATTTTTTTCTAACCGAAATGTTATAACCATTGTAAATATTTCAGTTATAACCTCCCTAAACCCGGTGGTATTTTGAACTACTAATAAAAGCGTGTCAAATTTCTTTGTTCTATCTTTAATCTAATCTAAAAGCACTTTGATTAAAATCCAGAAGGGTGGCCTTCGAAATTTTACAGACGACGAGGACGTTGGATAAATTTTAAAAGGTATTTGGATTAAACTTTTGTTGCGAAAAAAATAAAAATATTTACGTACCCCACTAGGGTACGTACAACCGTATATGCACCACGGGAGGTAAAATGGCGAGCCCACAGTTCGTGTTTACACGAGTACGATTTACATGTGTTGTAGACTCGCCAATGCTTTACCTCCCCTTTACCTCCCTAGATGCGTAATGTACTATTCTAATGAAAATTACATTAAAAAAGACCCTTTCCGTTGCCTAAAAGGTGTAGGTATTAAGATTAACTATTAAAAACTTCCAATTTTCTGAAATTTTTAGAATTTTTCAAAATTATTGTAATTTTTGCAACTTTGTCAACAAGATTAGCAAAAATAAAAAAGTGGGGCCAAAATGATCGTTTTCACCCTGAGGGAGGAAAATGACTATTTCCTACTTACGTTTGGAAAGTGCCACTTTCTCGCATATTCTGAGAACAGCGTGCGTGCGAATGTAGTCGAGTGTGCGGGAATAGTGCCTATCTAATATAAAAAAACGTGCACGCACACGCTTATACATTCCCGCACGCTCGATACTTGTGCGTTGCATAGATGAACTCGAACTACTATTAGTTAACCTATTTTTGCTTCACTTTGTAGGCTCTAACAAGTCTGAAAAAGTATTTTCCTCCCAAGGGAGTAGTTTTTCCCTCACTCTGCAGATTATCCGATATGTGTTTTTAAATCTTTTAAAACTTTCAAAATTTTCAAAATTTTCACTTTTAATACAAATTTGTTTTACTTTGAAAAGTCTTCGAATTTTCCATTTCTTCCATACGCATGATAAGTGGCCTATTCGCGCATAAAAAGTACGATGTGCAACAAGGGGGGAGTGGCTTTTTCAGACTCGGGTAACTACGGCGCCCTCCGACTCCCACTCGTGCTCAAAACATCACCCTCGCTATGAAGAAAGCAATTCCCCCCCCCCCCCTAGTTGCAATATACCTGTGCGTCCGGAGCGGACGGTGGTGCCTATCACCACTACACAGCGCGTCCTCAGGTTGCGGATAGAGGAACGCCCTGAGAAAGAGGTTAGCTGCGAATAATCGAACGCACTTCATCTAGAAAACACTACGCAAGCACCACAACAACGAACACTCAACAATATTTCTTATTTCACTTTCTCTTCATACCTAACTATGTCTATAACCTATCTCTCTAAGCACACATTACAAAAATCCTGCTGTCGTGGAGAATACGGGAGCGATGACAACTGCCCCGAAAGGGGATGTGTAGAATGATTCGCCACCTGGTCTTACACGGCAACGAAGCCAGCGAAAGCGCGCTGCCTTGCAGGGGGCGTTAGGATACAAGCGTGAGTCCGTAGTGTGTCCGACGATGAGCTGACTCCGTCCTCATCAAAGTCGGAAAGCTCTCATACTTAGTTCTAGAGAGGTATGGGGGTTATCACCTCTAGAACGGATGATTCACCTGCGATCGGAACAGGATCCAAAACGCGCGGGTTTCACTTACTATCATGGCTCAAAAAAACCAAAACTAAACCAAAATCAATAGGGACTTAAAGATAGGAACGTGGAATGTGCGCAGATTTATACAGAGCAGGCGCGTATCGGAAATCTTAAAAGAAGCTGACGGGTATAATCTAGACTTAGTAGCTATACAAGAAAATCGGTGGCAAGATAGCGGTATGTTAGGAAACGAAAACTTCACCTTTATGTACGGGGGCGCGAGCGGACATTCCCTAGGTACCGGATTCCTGATTAACAAAAGAATTATACACGCGGTTAAAAGTTTCAAATTCGTAAACGACAGACTCTCGTATATCGTCACCGAAGGAGCGTGGTACAATTACGTGGTTATTAACGTGGATTGTTCTACGGAGGACCAAGAGGAAGAGGTGAAAGATCTTTATTACGAAGCCTTAGAGCAATTAATCGACCAATTCGCATCTTACGACACCCAAATAGTAGTGGGGGATTTCAACAAATTAAGAGCCAAATTAGTGAACGGGCGAACAGAGTAGAAACGTTCGATATTGAAAAGCTACGGAACGGGATAGAACGAATTAAGTATCAAGTAGAAATAAGAAATCGGTTTCAGGTACTCGAAGAAACGGATGCACCGACGGAGGTAGATGACGACCCGAACAGTCTTTGGGGGGATATCGAAAAAACGATAAAAGAGACCGCGAATAAAGTGCTAGGTAGAAGGAAAAAGCCAAAGAGCAAACCATGGTTTGACGAAGAGTGCGAACTCTGGTTTGAAAGGCGCAAAAAGGCCAAATTAGACAGTGTACACAATGGAGGCGATAGGGCCGTAGAAGAGTACCACGAAATAAGAAGGCAAGTGGGGGCGATTTACAGGAACAAAAAGCGCGAGTATCAAAAGAATCAGATTAGAAAAATAGAAACTAATAGTAAGGAAAATAACCCGCGCGAGATGTACAAAGGAATTAACGCTATTAGGAAGGGTTTCCAGAGTAGATCGCAATTAATGAAAGATGAGGGCGGGAATCTCGTTACAAGCGAAAATGAACTGCTAAAGCTGTGGAAAGGATATTTTGATAAGTTACTAAACGTACATGAAAACTGCGAGGAAACGGGAGACGAAATCCACACTGCGGAACTCCATATGGAAGAACCGACCTACAAAGAAGTAGAAGCCGCGATCAAAAAACTAAAAAACAATAAGGCCGCGGGAAACGATTCTATACCAACTGAATTGCTTAAATACGGGGGCACCGCGTTTACATTCAAAATTTTTGAACTAGTATGTGCTATTTGAAAAATCGAAACGATACCGGAAAACTGGAAAGAATCTATCATTATACCGATTTTCAAAAAGGGAGATAAGACAGATTGCAATAACTACCGGGGCGCACTCTTTAGCTACCTGCTTTACAAATTCTGTCAACACGTAATACAGCCAGACTCAACACCCTTCGCGGAAGATATAATAGGAGATTGTCAGTATGGATTCCGGCGTAACAGGTCGACGAGCGATCAAATGTTTACTATAAGACAGTTGTTAGAGAAAAAATGGGAATATTGCGAAACAATACACCAGTTATTCATAGATTTTAAAAAAGCGTATGATTCTATCAAGCGAAGCAAAATGTATCAAATCCTTGTGCTCCTCGGCGTGCCAAAAAAACATGTGAAATTAATACAAATATGTCTGAACGGAAGCATGGGAAAAGTACGAGTAGGCGGTAACGTATCTGAATCGTTCATGATACACGACGGTTTGAAACAAGGTGACGGGCTCTCCACGGTACTCTTTAACTTAACGCTAGAGTATGTTGTTAGACAAATGCAGACTAGCGGGCTGGGCGCAACACTCAACGGAAAAACGCAGATTCTAGGATATGCAGATGATTTGGACATAGTGGGGGATAATGGCGAAACGGTAGCGAGAAACGCGGAAATACTCATAAATGCGGCCGAGGAATCTGGGTTAGAGGTGAGCGAATCGAAACCGAAATATATGATTATGGATAAACTGGGCATTTGCAAAGGAGAGGGGGATCTTAAAGTCGGAAATTTTACTTTCGAGAAGGTTAGCGAATTCAGATATTTAGGCACAACTATAAATGATCGAAACGAAATCAAAGCCGAGATTAATAAGAGACTACATTCGGGTAATGCCTGCTTCTACGCCGTGAACAAACTACTAAAATCAAAACTGCTGTCTAAAAATGTAAAAATTAGGATATATAGGACTATAATAATGCCGGTAATCTTGTACGGATGCGAAACTTGGGCGCTCACTAAAGCAGAGGAAAACCGTTTTAGGGTGTTCGAAAATAAAGTTCTGCGAAAAATATACGGGCCAAAGAAAGATGAGGAAACCGGGGAGTGGAGGAAACTGCACAACGACGAGCTACATAACTTATACGCGTCACCGAATATAAACAGAATAATTAAATCGCGAAGACTAAGATGGGCAGGGCACGTTGCAAGAATGGGAAATGATCGCACGGCAGCGCGTATAATGAAAGGAAAGCCAAATACGTCGCGACCTCTAGGTAGACCTAGACGCAGGTGGGAAGACAATGTAAAAGCGGACTTAACTGAAATCGGGCAGGACGGCGCGAAATGGATAGGGTTAGCACAAAATAGGGATACGTGGAAGGCTTGCGTAGATGAGGCGATGAACTTTCGAGTTCGAAATGCCACCTAAAAAAAAGTTGCACAATATACTATTATTAATATTACCTGATCTGGATCTTCCCAAATTTTCAGGGATAAGAGATCCAAGTTTTGCTCGCATTCTGGTTTCGATTTTGACCTTTCTCGGAGGCAGTGAATCTGACATATCCCCTGTTCATAAAATAAAATAAATTTAACCTGTGTGAAATACAGTTAAATTACCTCTGGTAGAGCGTTAACGGGTTTCGCCCGTTAAGTTATTAAAAAGTAGCTAGAAACAGTAGCTAAAAACGCGTCTGTTTGGCAGCTTATTTCATGCTGAAACCTGCTAATAACCTGTTAAGATATTTAAAGCGAACTCTGTGTCGGTAAATTATCGACCGAAAATGTAAACATTGGAATAACCTCGTTGCGGAGGAGAAAAAGAAACAGCATGTGGCTGCGCACAATGCACAGACATTCGTCGTCGGGACGAAGGATTTTTATTTTTAGAACGCCCTGACAAGGAGCCAAGCTCAGATTAACAATGTGAATCGAAAACTTGTAATGTATACATCGGGAGGTTAGGCCGGGCCTCGCAGGCATCCACGCTGTCGCGCTGTGTCCCGCGCACCGCACATGCGCAGTATGATTATTTTTTAGAATTAGCAGCTTTCAAGCGGTAAACCAGCTTTAAATAACTCACTCCGGTTAGCAGGTTTCTAGCTAGGAACCCGTTAAAAAAGTCGCTCTGTTAGCGGGTTTGTATAGCTAATTTCATGCTAATTTTTGACGGGTCTCGCTAATTTCTAGCTCGAAAACCCGTTAATATTTCTACCAGGGACTGCTTGGAACTGATCATACATATTATGCACAGTAAATTTTTATTTTTATGCAATCGGATGACAATTGGTTGTTTTGAAAGATTATTACGAATTTTTAACACACATTTTATTTTACTTCCTTCCATTTATATTTTACTTGTACCAACATAACATTACATTTGTATCCTCGATACCTATATCTCTTATATTATAGTATTATATTCTCTTAGATCTTAGATAACATTAAGCAATTATATTTATTTGATATAAAATTTTTAAAAATCGTCTCTACAATAGTACATTACGATACGTGTGACTTAAATGGTTCTGGCTACGCTCGGGTGCTAACTGAGTAAAACCGAACCATTTAAGTCACGATCATGTGTCGTATTTATTAGTATGTTTATGACACTGTTGTGGGAGAAGGTTTTCTACCTTGCTCGAGGTTTTTCGCACGAGCAAACCCTAACAGCACACAACGTTTTTAAAACATTTTTTTCACAAACTTTGTAACGTTTTGTGTGTAAAAAACGTGAAAAATGGCCGAAAATTTGAGAAAAAATTTTGTAGAAAATATTGAAAACGTTTATATAACGTTTATATAACGTTTTTAAAACGTTTAAAAATACCAATTAATTAAACAATTTAAATGAAATGTTTAAATAATCATTCAATGTGAAACGTTCTGCCAAAATTGGAAGTGCCATCCAGATGGTACTCCCAATTTTGGTAACCACTCCCCATTTCAATGTTATTTAAACATTTGTTATTATTGTTTATATAATTTTTATTTAAAACTATAGTAACGGTTTATAAACGTTATTTTTTAAGTTTTAAAAACGTTATAAAAATGCTATATAAACGTTTTCAATATTTTCTACAAAATTTTTTCTTAATAAATTTCGGACATTTTTCACGTTTTTAAAACGTTTTTAAAACATTATTAAAACTTAAAAAACAACGTTACAAAGTTTGTGAAAAAAACGTTTTAAAAACGTTTTAAAAACGTTGTGTGTTGTTAAGGAAGCGAGTGCGAAAATCGAGCAAGGTGGAAAAACACCTCCCACAACCGTCTCATATACGATATTTTATAGCATACCAACCTCAAAATTGCCAATAAAGTTGGCATTTTGAGGTTAGCGTGCTATAAAAAATTTTTCATCACTCGGGCTCGGATAGTGCTGCATCCCTGGTAAAATTGTTGCCGGGTTTCCGAGTAGAAACAGGCTAGAAATTCTCAATATTGGTAGATTCCTGCGAATGGATCTGGCAAGAAACCCGGTAGTGACGACATGAATTTTGTATAATGCCGTTCTAGGTAAAAACCCGACAAAGAGTAAAAATGTTTATTGACATTATTTATAACGTCGTAGGTGTGGAAAAATATATCATGATAATATCCTTGATATCTGGAAAATATTTCGCCCGAAGAAAGTACGATTACGAAGCGCAAATAGATGATGTCTAGGTATTCGGGGTCGCCGATGACTGAATTCAGTGTCCACAAATAGGAATCTGTTTTTCGTCGATATCTCGCATAGGGAGGCTTTTCGTGAAAAACGAACGAGATTTTCGCCCCATACATGGAGCTCGAACATCGAATTTCCATTCGGGTAGTAAAGTCAAATTTTTCGATTTTGAGGTTAGGAATCCGTTTTTCGTCGATATCTCGGTAAGGGAGGCTTTTCGTGAAAAACGAACGAAAATTTCGCCCCATACATGGGGCTCGAACATCGAATTTCAATTCGGGTAGTACAGTCAAATTTTTGGATTTTGAGGTTAGGAAATCGTTTTCTGTTTTTTTGAAACGATATATGCGCTCTTCTCCTTCTCTCAAGCACTACATAAGGCTAGACTATATTTACGAGTGAGTCTCTCACAAAAATCTACGAAGCGCATTTCCTAGAGTCCGTCATCGGCGACCCTGAACACCTAGACATCATCTTCAAGCGATTCTCACGTCTACACAACAAAAACCATGTAGCGCACTAGGTAGATGCATATTTGAGGCATTTTTTTATTTATGAAGCAATCGTCCAAAAATATAACCTCTAATTGAAACGGGCCTGCAGTATACATATACATACACTCTTGCCGGGTTTTTGCCGAGAATCAGTCGATATTCCTCCTTGATTTTCGCGAATGCTTCTTGCTGGTTTCTACTCTACTGGCTAGAACTTATCGGCAACTTTTTACCAGGGATAACGCAATGGTAATTTGGCAAAATGGCGAATTTTATTATCGGATGAGGTTAGAGGTAAAAGCGTTAGGTTATACGCAAAAGCGTTGCGTTATGAGAAATAACGCAACGCTTCTCGCACCGCCCTCACAGTCTACATAACCTCTCCAATTTTCACCTCGACAAAACCTCGCGTTATGCGGCACTTTATCTTCGCACGATCGTGATAAAAAATATCATGTGCAACTAGTGCTATAAGTTGCCAATCACGCACGCGGGCTCCATTGGTCGTACTCGCTTCGCTCGTGCACGCGTGCGTAATTGGCAACCTTTTCGCACTCATTGCACAATATATAATATTATAGTACTGACTGCTAAAATCCGCTAGTCGCGCCTATTCGTGACTAAAGTAATCCTTATCCTTATTCGCTACGATCATGCGCTAACTTCTGCACGGTACAAATAAGGACTGCTTTAGTCACCGATAGGCGTGACTTAACAACACTGTGCTGTAAAATACATTATATGGAAAAATTAATGCATACCGATAGATGATTTTTGGGATAGAATGTCCGAGCCAGAATTTGTTCGTAAGAAGAGTTCGTGGAAGTAATTTTCTCGTTCGGTTGCATTTGGTGACTCTATTTGCTGAATTTCTCCCTGGTGCTCATTAAATAACTCTAAAATCTAAGAATGTATTAATACAAACAAATTAGTTATCTAATATGTTTTAAGGAATAATTCATTGAGTTTTTACATTTTGGTACTGATAATTGGGCATATATTAAAAATGGTTATGCTTTGGAATATTTCTCGTATTTAATTTGATTTGTGAAAATATATTCGGAGTAAAAGTAGAGAAATGATCAAACGCGTCACGCTAATGGAAAATAAACAGGTCACTACTTAGGCCAGGTGAATAATATGAAAATACATTATTGTTTTACTCATTAATTAAGGCTTATTTATACTAGTCATAAAAAAAGTTGGACTCTATGATAAAATTCAATTAAACTAGATTCAGGTGTAAATGAATTAACGACATTATTTTTAAGAATTTCTTTCAAAAATAAGTTCAACTATAATAAAACGAAAATGAAGAGTTAACCTCTTGTGGCAAATCTTGTCGACTGCACTTTGCCGTTATAAGAACGAGAATGTGAACGGAACGATCCAGGCTTCGTATTAGGGACGTAAATACTACGCGTCCAGCTTCTTCAACCAAATCCCACCAAGATAGGACATCTGGCACGTACAACAAAGATGGTAGCGTGTGTCGCGCAGCCTTCACTTTCTAAAATTAAAAAATACTGTTTTTTAGCAACACATAGGCTATGACTATGATCAACAATAATAATGTTTTATAGTGAATAATAGCTACTTGAATGATGGATTCTTCAGCGGCTCTTCCCGTTTCTTCAAAGAGAGTCGTCACATCCAAGATATGGCATGGTAGATGCTCCAGAGTGTGTAGGACAGCTGGCCCCAGATGACGAGTATGACAATCGTCTGTTCCGCACAATAAAATTCTCGGACAATTCGTCGAATGCAGCGATGCTCTCTTATTTCTGCATGCATTTCATGTACAGACGATAATACTATATTATTCCTTCAGGATGAGAAAAATACGTTTACAACAGATAACGATAATGGACTTTATCAGACTTGGATGATGATTTGAGCATTCTATGGCTCGATTCCGAATCCTCGATTGGAAATAGTATATTACGATACGTGTGACTTAAATGGCCCGTTATTCCACGTCGTGTAGTTAGCGCCCTCGCTGCGCTCGGGCTTATACACGCCGTGAAACGGGCCATTTAAGTCACGAGTGTCGTATACTATTTTATAGCACGTGTGACATAAACCCGCCACCCACAGGGGGGAAGGTGGTGGGGGAGGGGGGACGTTTCTTTTGTTCTACAGCATGACGCTAGCGTTTTTTGGAGGAGCCAAACATAGATTATTGCTGTGCACAATATTCGGCAACTTTCTGCATAAAAATTTTTGCGTTATCAAAAATATCCATACTTTTACTGCTCTACCGCCTGGACTAAAAACAATGTGGTCAAATGCTTCAAAATTTTATNAAAACCGTCCCATGAGGTGCTTAATCACCTTCAACACCCGTATCGAAATGTATTATTATTGTAAACTATGACATTTGAATTTCCCGCCCAAAAAAATGTCTCCTATGCATCTCGGTATGCAGGGATGACAACTTGAAAACGTTAAGACTAACCTCGAAATGTCAAAACGATTACAACCAATTTTCTTAATTTCGCGTGCTTTTTGAGGATATTAACAGTGATTTTCCACTTCTTTCTTTTATTCTCATCATTAAAAACATTAATTACGCGTATTTTTAGTCTTTATTACAGCCTATACGGGTCTGTAACTTAAGCAAATTCATTATTTCACGGTGAAATAACGGGCTATTTAAGTCACGGATAACCGTGACTTAAGTGCGGGTTTAGGTCACGCAGTGCTATAAAATCCATTTTCGCTCCTATAATTATAATAGTTGTACAGCGCAGTATTGTTCACTAAGTGTATGGATACAGAATAGAGGATAATTCGTACGGATTTACTCTGTTGGGCATTGATATATGACAAATTCAATCTATTCCTATAGAAACTAATATTTATACGCGACTTCACAATTAATATTTAAAACTGATGAGGTATAGTAATCGTATAGTAGTAATATTTTATTTATGTTTATGCATATATATGGATTGTTTTTCTTACGATTCATCAGAGTTTATCATTTCAGGGGGGCAGACAGTATGTAAGCTTGACATGATATGACTCAACCGATCCTGAAGTAGTGGTCGTATTTCTGAAGATAATGTTTTCACCGGTGCTATGCTGATACGATGCGAGGCCGGTACTATGTTCTGTTGAGCTTTTATAAAGTCTAATTTTTCGACCTGTAATAATGAATAAATACTTGTTATGCGACTAAATAATTTATTTATAATTTACAAGCAAAGACGATGAAATCTGGCGATATGTTCATAATTATATTCAATATTGATATGGTTCACTTGTTAGTAATTCAATGAGGCGCCTTCTTATTGTTTAGAACTTCTGCCTGGTTATATAAGGCGCAAACGAATCTGTGGATTTCTGGAAGAACCACCTGAGTAGATTTTTCATATTTTTTGTAACAACATGATTCAGATTCATTTACAAGATCGGGGCTAAAAAAATAAGTATAGTCGCGGGACTAAAATTCATTTTGATTTTTCGAGAACCACAGCAGTGTAAATAACAATATAATGTTGCTTTAAGTGATGGTCCCCTTCCATGCTCTCACAATACACTATAGACGCATGAGTTCACAGACAGACTAGCATATAGCTGTGAAGGTGTTTGCCCTGCAAGCTGAATACAGATGGCGCCAGTACGCGTCTCGGCTGTCGTGGTCGCCGAACCTATAATATGGGATAGTCATTTAAATCAACACGATTTTTCGCATAATTACTGCCAATTTTGCAAAACCCAAGGCATTTTCAGAATCCGCAATTAATTATTGCGAACGTTTAGTGCTACTCTTATGCCGATGTACAGTTTTTTTATAATACGAATAGGCTACCTGGCTTATTCTATATAGCGAACATCATGAAATAATCTGTATTGACCTGTAATGTAATAACATTTTGCAGATTTCTGCTGCACGCGAGACTCTACGGTACATGCAGAGGATATCCTGCACCATGTCGTAGACGCTGGCAAGCAAATGCCCGGGTGCTGGAGCATTCCCTACTGAAAAAATTCAGATGAAAATCAACTGATAATCACCTGATAATCGTGCCAAAACGTCAGCTGATTATCAGGTGATTTAAGCTTAATATTTTTATTAAAGCTAATAGTTATAAATATGCGTTTATAAGAGATAAAATGTTAATGATAATCAGCTGATAACCAGCTGATAATCAGCTGATAACCAGCTGATAATCAGCTGATAATCATCTAAAATTTGTAACCTTTATTATATTATTATAAGTTGTTTAAAATAAGTAAAATTTATAAATTACACATAATGAGGGCCAGTACTGGTGTTACCATCAGGATGATAACACGAAAACTCTGGCAGTGAGCACCCAAATTTTTATTTTTTAACATCTAAAAATTTTTTTTTAAACCTAATTAATAAAAAACATTAAGCTTAAATCACCTGATAATCAGCTGACGTTTTGGCACGATTATCAGGTGATTATCAGCTTATTATCAGTTGATTTTCATCTGAATTTTTTCAGTAGGGTTGCCACCTCTCGACTCACCGATTCGGCAAACTTTGGAAACATCTAGTTTTATATACAAACGGAAGGGCGAACAATATTTATTCAAACACAAGTAAACTTCATTTTATTACTTGTGCCTCGCCGTTGAGAGAACTGGAAAACGTCATAAATCAACGGCCCGGTATAAGCCGCTTTCTGAGGATCGACCCTTTAGGATTATAGGATTTAAGGAATTCCATCTGTGCGCTGTAAATTAAGTTTATTATTGCTTTATTTTCTTACTGCCTACGCCTAGATCGAGGATATCTACATCGTGGGAGTTGGCTATAAAGCATTGAAATGTCTTGAAATACAGAAATTTTAATTTATTTATACAAATTGTATTTATCGATATCATGTCATTATTTGGAATGGAAAATAACGTGGTTTGTCAAATTTTTCGAAACATGCTATTCACAAGAATGAAATCATTTAATCATCATCGATTATTTATTACCATATTATTATTAGTTATTATATTATATTATTATTGGCCGCGAGAAGGCTGCTGAAAATTGAGGAGATCGTCATAATAGTCCTCCGCCCGTTATATGGAAGATTGGCCTCAGCGGCAGCCTTCGCGCTGCCAAAAATATAATTAATGCGATCGATAATAATAATAATTTAATGAAAATCGTTTAATTAATCGCTAATTTTCGCGGTAGGAGCGACAAATGTGCTACTGGAGATTTTCTAATGTGTTAGTCTTTGCAGCGAGAAATGAAAAGTTGCCAGTCTTTTTTGGGAGCGACAATTTAACGTCTTCTTCTAATCTAACAGCATTATTTATTAAATCAGAAAATTTGAACTGTACGCATATATAATCCGTAGCGCCTCCTAAAGTTGATTTGAATATTTTGATGAAAATTTTAAACGCGTATGTATGCGCACTATATTAGTAGTAAAGCGCTAACGAATTTTATTTACTGTAAAATTATCAAAAATGACCTAGAAACCTTCGCTAATATAGTAAGCTTGTTTTTAGCTCTTTCATATAGCTAAACACCTGCTAACTTATTTGGCGTTTCCGATTGGTAAATTATTTATAGAAAATGTTTACAACCTAATCACGAAACAGAAAAACAGAAATTGATGTAAAAAAAATATATATCTCTCTATATTATAAAAAAAGTTTCGCCGCCGCCGCCGTTTCAGAAATTTTCCCCCTCAATTTTCCCCCTCAATTTTCCCCCTTAATTTTCCCTCTCAATGCATATCGTCTCAAATGTAGATTTTAGAATTCTTTACTATAGATTCTGTAGTGTCTCTATATTATCAAAAAAGCTTCGCCGCTGCCGATTCAAAAATTGTGCTCCTTAATTAGTGCCCCTCAATTACTGCCCCTTAATTCTTGCTCCTTAATTACCCTCCAATATTGCCATTCAGCTATTACCTCTAAACCACTGTTAATACTTATTCTGTAATCAATTCTAATATTACACACACGGTTATTTCAAACTTTGAATTCCGGAAATTTTTGCCAGTGCCGGCCGCTTGTTAACTGGGGCCGACGCGCATGCGTTCTATATCAAAACGCGGCCACTCGCGTCCAGCGCATGCTTGTCGGCTCTGGATATCCCCAATGCGGAACTTGCATGAAAAAATTCATTAGGTCCGTCAGATAGAATATCGAAAAATAATCGACACGTTTTTTTTCTTTTTTCAATTAAACGATTATTAACAAAGATGTAGAGAGTTGAAATGTATGACGTCACTGATTCGGACTGTGTATGGTATATCTATATTGTCCGATTCAGTGACGTCACACGATATTTCAACCCGCTGTACCTTTGTCAATAATCGTTTGATTGAAAGAAGAAAAAATACGTGTCGATTATTTTTCGATATTCTACACGACGGACCTAATAGATTTTTTCATGCAAGTTTCCCATTAACCTATGACCAGCACTGGCGGGAGTTTCCCGAATTAAAAATTTCAATTAACGGTATGTGTACTTTTGCATTGGGTAATGGGTTTGTTTCCTTCTTACACAATAATGAACATCCATTTCTATTCGAAGATTTCATACAAATACATGAAACAGAATATAATAATCCCTTTAAATTTTAAAGATACAAATCACATTCATATTTATACAGAACAACATTGGTAGAAACGTAAGCCAACCATTTACCATTAGAAAGCCAATTGGACAATGTTGGTCAATGATTTACAAACGCTTGGATACAAAATCGTCACGCAATGAATGGAAGCCTTGGCTTATGGATAGCCTATCAAGGTCTTAAAGAAGAGGAGCACTCTGTTATTTACTAGCATTCCAGCTTTTAATACACAGATGTAAGTTGTGCTTGAAGATTATAAGCCTGTCACCTGGGACTCCGGTAGACGATGTTCAGGTGTCTGGCAGAGAAAAAAACATAATCTCGGTAACGCGCTTCATGGCGTTCGATGTAAAGATAGATGTAAGTTGTGCTTGAAGATGATGAACTCTCGACAAAATATGCCCTGTGCTTGCAAAATTTTAACCTAAAAGTCTATAATTATAAAACTAAAGGACATAAGGCAATTTTTTTAAGCGTATTTACTGAAGTCACATAAATAATTTATTGTTTTTCCGATCACATAACCTCCCAAATGCTTGAAAATGCTTTTAAAAGCAATATTGAAAATAAACAAAACCACGTCCCAGAATAGTCACGAGCACGTGAAATTCAAGCTGCAGATAAGAATAAGTATATAAAGATACAGTTCACAATTTAAGGAAAAATAAGAATAGTTTTTCTTCGTCGTAGCTTGATCAAACGAAATATTTAAAAGATTATTACAAATCAGTATGACCAGAGGGTAGGCAAAAAATTCGTTGTTTATAATACAGCTATTAGCCGTGTATGTAGCAAAGACAAATAAGTTGATATTCAATGAGCAGACGCTGTTTTGCGCATTAACGGTCAATTCAATACCCGACGATAAAATATCACAAAAGTCTTTCCTTATCTATATTTTTTCATCAGCTTGTTCTCGCAGACAGGCAGACGATTTTTAAGATCGTGAAACTCAAGATGTTCAAGGAAATGGAATTTACTTCTAAGTGGTTTGACAAGGGTTAGCAAGATTGGGATTATACTGAATACCTTTTATAAGAAGAAGTCAAGGGATTTGCGTGTTGTAATAAAACTCCTTTCGACAAGAAAGCGATCTTATTAATACAAAGAGAACAACCGATTTTGAATTATTATGAAAGGGCTGTGCCAATTCATGAGATCGAAGGTACTTCGTATTACAATCTATTAAACAAGCCGATAGACGTAATGACTTCTGACGTAAGTTATCCTAAAATTATCGAAGAGTTTAGGATCAAAACGTACAAGCTTCTTTACCCGCTGTATCACAAGTGGTTGCGGATCAGATTTGATCACGACATGATAGAAAAATGGTCACGATCGATGACGTCGTTCAAAGAGTTGTGAAGATTCGTCTACACTGAAAGATCTATAATGTATTTAAATTTATTAGGAGACGCATTGGTTTGATCTTGAAATATTCCCTTAAGACGTTTTTTAAGTAGTTTTAAGGTTTAGTTTTTAACGTGGGTAACAGTTCTGCCTCTTAAATTACCTATCGGTAGACTCGCAAACTATACGACAATAGGTGCGTGCACACACGTTGTTGTAAAATTCGAAACGGCGTAACTTTTTCAACGACCGATTTATTGCGACAAATCAATACTGAACAATTATAACGTATTTGAGCTCTTATAGGTAAAATGTTTTCTCCACATACACAGAAAGAAAGAAATGTATTGTTTACACGTGCCCTATCATTTTAACTCCTTGGAAAGGAAAATCCAAAACACATGCGCCGAAACAATCATATATCAACTAAAAATCTCGACATTATACAAGCGTTTAGAATACACTAAAATCAGCAGTAGCTTGTAATCAATATAGAGTAATAATTTTTATTTTCTTGTACCGGTAAGTTCGACAAATGCGATATACAAGCCCGTATACGTTTAGCGCGTTAGCTCAGCTACAGCAAATAGCTGGCGCCTATAATTCGTTAGAAAAAGCTGATGCATACACAGCAATGGGTGCGTTTTCCAATGACCTTAATACCGTCAATTTGTAAATGATTATGCGCGTGAGTAAAGCGAAAAAAACTGCTCGGGCTGGCGTTGCGTATCGAGCGTATCGAGCAAAATTATCAATGTGTAATCGGCGGTGGCGGCTGCAATATAAAATCTAAAATGCGTTAAAAAGCGGTTATCTTATTCTTCAAAAAGGAAAATCCAAAACACATGCGCACGCGGGGTTAATTTTTAGCAGTAGCTTCGAGCTATGATATATAATTCAGGCGTGAATAAGCGAGGAAAGAGAGGTTAGGAAGTGATTTTACAGAATTCGCACTTCGAAAATTTTTGTTTTATTTTTTGAAATACGCTTTTACGTATATTACGAGCTTTAAAGTTTTTACTACGACGAACGTGGGGTTGGCGAGCGAAGCGAGCAGGGGGGGGACCCCCCTAGTATATATAATAAATATATTATATATATTTAATCTCAATGTCTGCGGTTGCACTGTCAAAGCCAAGAATGATTTTATTCTGACAATTGCACGAAATGTTCTGTTGAAAAAGATTTTGTTATGTCATTATTAATATTATGAAACACAATCATACAAATCGTTTTATAAAAATTGTGTAGAAATTATAATGCACTTAAAAGACAAACAATTTGGTATATAACATATGACCTAATAAAAGTATAATAAATCTAAAATAAAACAATGGGTAAGAATATTTAAAAAAAAAATAGTCAAGAAACCTTAAAGCTTGTATTATTTTTACGCAATTCATTCTGTTTATTTTTAACCAAACCTGAAAATCAGCTGCATGATGGTTTTCAATTGTATCATAATAAGATACAGGCTTTTAGCAAAGTAACAGCATCAGTAGTTATCTGCGTGGCCGGATGACCCGAAATTATCTTTTGTTTGTTCAAGTGCTGCGCAGTAAAATATTGAAATCGATTCATGGATTCGTTTTGCTACTTAAAATATTTGTTTTGAAAGATTGAAAAAGTAATAATTATTGATTTATTAAAGATGCAAACAAATTTGTGAGTGTTCGTTTATAACTCGATAAAACATCGGTACTTATTATCTGTGCATGAAATTGATGCGTGATATTTTTTTGGATTTATAAGCTACCTAATCTTTTTTAAATCCTGATTCGATTATTGCAGACGTTATCGCAATACGGTACATTCAGCAGAAGTAGTTCAATTTAAACGCGTCAAATGAGAAGACAATGGTAGTATTAGAAATATAAAAAATAAGTTATAACAGTTTATAGTCGCTAAAGGTAGTTAAGTTTATTTTTATAACGCACGAACAATTTTCGCGTTTTTCGTAACTATTAACCCTAGTGGAAATGGATTTTGTGCCAAAGTGTGCCCAAGTGTGCCAAAGTGTGCCAAAGTGTGCCAAAGTGTGCCATAGTGTGCCAAAGTGGTCAAATTCGGACAAATGAAACAGTACTATGGCACACTTTGGCACAGTTTGGCACACTTGGGCACACTTGGGCACACTTTGGCACACTTTAACCTACATAGATTTTTTTAGAAACAAACTTCTTACTTTTCACACAGTATAACACACTTTGGCCTTTGGCACTCATCGATTTTACAGAAAATTTTTTTTTTGCACACTGTAGCACAGTTTGGCATAGATTGGTACACTTTGGCATAGTTTGGCACAGAACTTTTATGTTTATGACGAGTAACTGATATGAGTCCTCGTATAAGTCGTAAACATTATATGTATTATTATATATATAAATTTTTCATAAAAATTAACGATTGATTTTAAGTTTGTAAGACTTAAGAATATTTTAATCAATGTAAAACCTATATGAGGTGCTCCTTATAAGAAAGAAATATAACTGTATATATCGCATAAGATATTAGCTCAGGCGGTTACACGATAGACTGGCACGCTGGTGACCCGGGTTCGATCCTAGCTCCGGCCCTTTTTTTTTAATTTTCAATAAATCCTTTAGTGTGACACACTGTGCCATACTGTGCCATAGTGTGCCATAGTGTGCCATAGTGTGCCACAAAATTATTAATTTATAAATGGGTGTACGCTCGCTGTGCTATTGTGTGCCATGGTATGCCATGGTATGCCATAGTGTGCCAAAGTGATTCCTTTTTGACCAGTGGGCTAAAAAGTTTTTTTGTGACACATGCGCGATTTTCGCGTTTTTCAAGGGGGGAGCCTGCTTTTAGAGGCTTCAAAAAATCGATTTTTTTTTTGCATAAATGTCCTCCTAAACTATCCAAGAATGTGTCCCTAAAATTTCAGCGGGCGGAAAGTACCAGTTTTTTTACAGTGTTAAAAAAAAACGGCAGCGGGACGAAAAAAAACCCTCGCCCGTTGACGAAATTTTCTTGTAAAAAATATTGAGTTTAAGAGTCATATTTTGAAATTTTCCATTTTATAGCCATGAAAAGCGCGAAAATCAATCACCAAGGGCTAATGTTGACCTAGTGTGATTTGCACTAGTCGTCTTTAGCTTGGAGACGCATTCGCCTTTGACTCGTGTACTGCAAATCCCACACTCGGTCTAAAAAAGCCCACTTTACGCCCTTGGTACACAATATCATTTTTTCTTAACGTTCATTTAAGACGTATTTAAATTATTTATGTATTAAATTTGTAATAATTTATTTCATTTTTGTCTTCGTGACAAAAATGAAATGTAATAGTGGTCTTCGTGGCAAATCTGAAACGTACTACTTTTCGTTAGGAGCGACGATATAATGCTTGAAATGCAACCACAAGAGCATGTTAAAAAATAGTCACGACAGTGCCGCTTAACACGTACGAAAAAACGAGAAAATATGTACGCGCGTTGCAAAAAATATGGTGTGCACCAAGGGTTAATAGGCTTTCTGACTTCATGTGGTTGCAGCGGCTAAGTTAAGTCATGAATAAAGTTCTATATACAGCACGGCATTTATGGATAGGTACGTATTGGGAGTTTAAAATAAGGTTTCGCGGGCTCATGGGTATCAAAGATGGCGGTGCCCTACCTACACGTTACATATGAAGTGTATGGAGTAGGTTAGAAAAATGTTGAAATAAGAAGTTTAAGCGCGAGAAAAATGGTATCAGAGCTCTATAGATCGATATTGTAGGCAATCTCGCTAATGCCGAATGCCGTAGATGATTTTCTGTGCTGTGACAAAATTCTGTAGGTGTGTTTCGTACAATTTAGAGTTCGCCCGTCACGGAATAATGTGTGTAGTATATCTATATAATTATACCGTATATACAGATATACTACACGCGTTTGCAGCACGATTTACACACGCTGAATAAAAGGGAGCCAATGTTTTGGACGATATTTAATGTTTCGTGAATAAAACAATTAATGCGGATGATAAAAGCCCTCAGACACCTTCATTTTTAACTAAATTGATAAAAAGTGACACATCCCATGTTAAAAGAATGCAAAGTGTAGGGGTGTGTTCCGCAATTGCTTCAATAGAATTTCAGTAAAACTTACCAAACATTTTTGTCAAATAAGGTTGGTGACATTGTTTCAACACCGTGTATTACCAGCAATGCTGCCAACAAAAATGTTTAGTGCCTTTTACTGAAATTCTACTGAAGGCAATTGCGGAACGCACCCTAGGTAGGGCGACGCCATGTTTTTTACTTCTCTCAGCAGCCGCTAGTGTCGTAGGCTTTGTAACGTAATAATATACGTTACGTATCTTTACGCGCGAATATTTAAATAAATAATAATTTTTAAATATGAATTCTCAAAATATAAGCTTGGTCGTGAAATATTCGGTTTAGAAGCTGAAAGAATGAGCCTTTGTTCTACGTGATTCGGGACTCTGGAATTTAACGGCTTTCCAAGTGTTTTTCCGAGGAGAGAGAGTACGCGTCGCAACATGTGTTTTCCAAAACAAAGCTAAGCTTTATAAAAAAAGGGACTGAGGGAGGAGAGACTCGGGACTGCAACGGGCATAAGCAGCAGATTCAGTCTGTCTCCAGACGTGGAAATGAACACCCGGATTTCTTGCGCGCGAGATTCTGAAAATTTAAATCGCCACTTTTAATGCGCCGCTAGTGACGTCTCAAGCCCGAGAAAACGAGAGAGGGAAGTGTATTTATCATTGACGAATTTAATAACATAAGTACGTTAGTCAAAATCGAACCGTATAACACGTCAGACGAATAAAGCGAACGAACATTAGTTCGATAAGCATAGGTATATTGGCGCGAAAAGTATAATACATCAGTGAATGAACATGCGGTGGGATTCGTCTGATGTTTGATATGCGTGATTCTTTTTTTTATTAAATAATTTAATGCACGGTGTTATAACTGTGGTATGATCGTCTGGTTTGAGTGGTACCATTTTATAAATAATAATCTTGCATTGATCTAATGAAATGTTTTAAATGTGAAATATTAGAAGTTCAACGGCCATATATAGTATAGTGAAAGTGCTAAATATCTTCCGAACTATAAATTGTAATAGTGAGAACAGAATTACAAATTTCTAGCGTGTCTAATAAGCAGTGATTAAAGTATGCAAAAATTAAGATGCTTTGTAGATTAAAATTCGTGCAATGCTTAAATAATTGTGGTCAATTGTATTTCGCGTAGTTAAAATACAGCGTATGATTGTGTAAAAAAAAAGCCAGCAATAATACATTAATTGAACTTTTTATACATAAGTGTCGTGTTGTTGGTATGTGAATTAAATTGTGTGATAATATCCAGAATTGCGGATAGAAAGTATAAAATTTAAAATAAGTTAGTAAAGTTTAAATGAAAAATTTGATGCAACTTATTAAGGCGTATGGTTCAAAAGTAAATCAAGAAATACAAAATGAGATGATGGCATAGCAGCGAAAACAAATGTGAAAAAATTTAAAGTGGCTGGATTTACTAAAAAGCAAAAAGGTAAAAACACTAATTTCCTCTGTTCTCGAGGGTATTTCAAAATTTTAATACCGTTTGAATGAAAATATTACATACAAAATATCCAGAAATATAATATAAGTGTGATCAAGGAAAACATACAATAGTTATAAGTGCGTTTATTGAAATACAGACAGACATGCATGAAAAGCTCCTGTAACGTGATAAATGAAGTACGAAAGTATTTACCCTGCTTAGATAACTTTTACGTGAAACGGAGGCAACTTCGAATGTACTTAATAGAAGTTTGAGTGAAACAGACGACAAAAAAACAGCTGAAATATGATTATATTAAAATTGTTTTTGAGAAGAAAATATATTTTGAGTTGAAAAGCTTTGACAGTGACAATTTCTTTTCACCTACAGAGTAAATACCGAGTGTGAAAAGAAGCAGTATGCCCCATGGGTAATTTGTAAGGCTATAGCCACCAAATGGAGTCATGCTGTCAATTACAATCGCGCAAATAAGTTCGATGTAGACACGAGATGCAAAAGCCATGACAGAACGTTACCAGTTTGCTAAATTGATATACGATAAGAGTTTTTGACAGAGACAATGATAGCGAACTGTAAACCTCCAGGAGGTTGCAGTAAGAGCCCTAGGTCACCAGACTGGTAGGCTGCTAGGGAGATTTTATTCTAAAAAAGGCAGGATAGGCCAGATGATACCCGGCACAATCGCGTTCGAGCCGTAAACCTCGAATGAAAGCGACGAATCCGCGTTCCATTCAAAAGAGTAGAAGCCATTGAAGGTGAATGAATACGAAGTATAGAGAATTGACATAATGTAGACAGAAATAAAGTAAGATATGATTATAATAAGAGTCAGAAATCTAACAGAAAGTAGTGACAAAAAAGTTTGTGACACAAGAGGATTGGAATATTAGTTGATAATTATGTGGAAGAATAATTTGATTTTATAATCAATGTGTTACAAATTATACTTGTTGATGAAAATCATTGATAACTTATATTGTCAACAGTGTAGCATGTGAAATAATTGTGAATTCATACATAAATATTGAAGGCTTATGTTGTCTTGCAAGCACCATCCCTTATGATAATTTATAGCATCAAAAAAATAGTTCCTTTGTCAACAAATTTTTTGTAAGGGGTATGAATACTATTTTAACACATATTTCAATGCAAAAGGGTAAATTTTTTAAATAATAAAATTATTAATTATTTGTTGTCGTAAAAAAAGAGTCTTTCCTTATAGCCACACATCTAGTTGCACTAAGCAAGGGTAACTAATATAAACCGTTAACGTATCTTATGCGCGAACATATTTAAATGTAAAGAAAATTTTAAATAGTCGAAGTCTCAAATATATAAACTTGAAGGCTGAAGTATTCGTTTGTAGAAGCTATAAGCATTTTAGAAAAGCATTGAGTCAAGCTGAAGAGAATGGAAGCTTTGTTCTACGTGATTCGGGACTCTGGAATTTAACTGCTTTCCAAGTGTTTTTCCGGGGAGAGAGAGTACGCGTCGCACATGTTGTTTCTAGAACAAGCTAAGCTTTTGTTAAAAAAAGGACCGAGGGAGGGAGAGAGACGCAGCGACTGCAACGAGCATAACAGCAGAATGCAGTCGGTCTCCCGCGAGATTTTTTAAGTTTCAAGCACTTTTAATGCGGCCTATTGACGGTCTCAAGCCGAGAAAACGCAGAGAGGAAGTGTTATTAATAATTCTTCAAATTAACTATTTTAAAAGTCACGTTACTCAAATCAAACGTATCACACGTTCTTGAGGACGAATAAACGAACAGACTTAGTTTTATTAAGCATATTTATTATGGCGCGAAAAGATATAGATAACCATCAGCTTATTTTGAATATGTCGCGTAATTATACCGTCCGCCATATACTGAAAGCGCGAATATTCAAAGAGGAGAGAATAAAATCGAGTTTTAATATAACGGACGATCTTTCCCCGGAATTTTTCCCGCATCAACCGAGAGACGCACTTTTACCGCTTTTAAGATCCTTTATTGCCACCCGCAATAAAACGCAGACGGGCGCAGGGAATTTCCCGAGAGCACTAATCCTTAGGACCTCGAACTTCCGTCGTAGTTCTACCTGGGTCCTTACCCCCCCCCCCCCCCCCCNAGCAGCCGAGGATAACCGCTTGGAGTTTAGTCTGCATCTGATCCTCGACGCGGAGTGATCTACCTTGTCTCGTACTATTTTTCGTGTTACACACTTTTAATGCGGCCTATTGTCGGTCTCAAGCCCGAAGGTCAAGGGGAGGGGGAAGGATGGGGGAAGGGTTGAGAAGTAGTGAAGGGGTTAGAGACAGTTAACGCTATATTGGTTTGTTTGAAGTAACGGCACGGCAGCAATACCTTAGGTCTAGAGGTCTACAATCTAACTAAGCTAATGTCTATATACGTACGTATAACTACAAGAGGTGGCACGGAACCTGCACCTCAAAAGGCACATATAGACATTACCTTATAGTTAGATTGTAGACCTAAGTAAGGCAGTGTAAACTGCACTTATCGTGGGCTGGTGAGAGCGCTGATCTAAACTAAGGGGTATCGTGGGATCTGCACCTGGAGAGATAGTGTAGACTGCACAGGGCTAGGCAAGATGCCTGGCGAAGGCTGACGATCGGAGATCGACTGAGTAGAGGACGCAGTGGTGCAGCAGAGGGACTCGGGGGAAAATCCTAGGCTGCGCGCCCCTCGGGGAAAAACCCCAGCGTTGTCGGAAAATTCCCGTTCGGCAGTCCTTTACGGCAGGAACTTTATGGCCCCAGTCGCTTCGAAACTGTCGTTTATGTTTATGGTATATGGAGGTTAGAGTACAGGAGAGGAAACGCCGTGTATAATAAGCTCGGAGCCAGACGCGGGGTCAAATCCCGTTGGGGGCGCTAGTGTAAACAGACGTTGAATTCAAATGCAGTGCATGAAATTGCTGGAAACTCGTCTTCGCTTATAAGAAATACTTATTAGTACTTACATATAATTTCGGTACTATGGTGCAAAAATGTGAATTTAGCCTTGTATAAACGTTTATAAGGTCACACAAGGCTGGAATTTCATTCTCGCATGCATCAAACCGTACTTATTTCGTTAAAACTGTATGTGCAATAGGCTCAATTAAGCTTCCCGTTTTTAACATAATAGCGTATGCTAAACCAAGTTTTTATACAGATGTTTATTTAACGTACAGATAAATTAGGATTAAACTTTTATATTCTGAATGTATATTATTTACATAACAAAGATAATATAATATCGACGCCTAAGAAGAATAACCTCGTATTTCGGCGTTGGCGCCCGCTTCCAGAACTTCGTATATCTTAAAACTCGCTTCGGAACCACGTCAAGGCGGTATCTCAGGATCCGTTTCTAGAACCTTGAATCTTAATTAGGAACTCTACTTTGACTGTTTTTAATATAATTCAAAACCGAAGCATATATCGACAATAAACACTTTATAGGTATACCTATATATATATATATATATATATATAACGTCTATATCGATAACAGACGCTCTATACCTATATATAACAACGTCTATCGACAAATCTCCACCTTGCGACTCAGTTGGGAACTATATCCGTGCGCCCCGCTTTGAGAGTTGCTAGCAGACGAAAAATCCTAATCCTATCCCGTTTCCTCTCCTGTACTCTAACCTCCATAGTTTATGGTCTGACCGCTTTTCTGTCGATGGGCGTCGCAGCGGTCCTATAAAGGTAAAAACAGAATTGAAAATATGGAAAAATCATGAAAATTTCAGGATTTTTCGGAGTCGAGAAATTCGTATGTTTTTTCATGATTTTTCCATATTATCAATTCTATGTACCGTATGACCTAATCAAGCATTTTTAACGCATTTTTTAAAATTAAAGCTCTTTTCCTGTACTCTCGTCCCAGTAATATGGATTTTCCGTTTGCGCCTTCAGAAATCCTACATATTGAACAAATGGATATTTTTGGTTGAATTTCAAGGACCGAGAAAAACAGTGTCACAAGGCACTTTTTGCGTGTTGGAAAGTGGTTTTGTATTAAACATGTAGAATTAGAAAATCTTTGTGGCAGCCACTGCCCCAAAATTTATTTTTACTCAATATTTAGACCCCCAGGAAGGGATTTTTTCGTGTGCGTGTGTGTGTGAGTGTGTGTGTGTAAAATACAATTTCTACCTAAGACCAGACATAATTATGAGAGAAGTTCAAATCCTATGTCAATAATAGTTGGTATTATACTTCTATTTTTATATTTATTTTGAGAAAAAAAAAACTTTTTGCTGCAAAATAATGAACAAACGACCGTTTTTCGAGATTAGTGACTTGCCAATAATGAATATCCCCGAAAAGTGTTCCGTTTCCGTAGCTGCCCATAAAACAGTACCCATCGACTTCCGACACTTATTCTACAAATTCAGACGCAGCGTTTTGTAAAGCGTGTGTATAAGTTGCATTCGAGAATTTTTTCGCGCAGTCAATTCGAGTCAAATATACGGTACCAAAGTAGAATCGACTATTATCAAATGAAAAATCAATATAATATTATATAACTGACGAAATACATATACAGTGAAACGTAATGCCATTTTATACTATAAATTTTTATGAATGATGCGCAGGCCATCAGACACATGTTAACTATATTGAATTGTCACCACTGAAGAAAACGTAGAATACATTTTTTGTTATATAGATATTCGGCTCGATTATGTGATTATTCCGAATATAACAATTAGTTTTGATATCGGAAAAGAAAATAATGAAAGTTAAACGAACTTTGAATCTCATCTCTTCATTACCCACTGCATTACTACATTGCAAACGTTGACATTCTTTAGATATGCACGCTCTGCTTGTGCAAGGCAGCGAATGAATCGAATACATCCTAGCATATGTATATAATAAAGCACAAAAGCATGGTTGGAAAGTGAGTTTTATAGATTACTATAGTCGCTTCGCGCGCTCCTTTTTATCGCACGCGGTTTGTTTATTATAATGTCTTAAAAGTATATATTTCATAATTAAGTTCACATTTGTATTTGATTGATGTTTTATCTCAAGAATGATAAGTAGTATTTTCTAAAACAAAGCATATTATAACGCAATCTAGTTTTTGAGTGTATATATATATATGTATATATACACACACACACACATATATATATATATATATATATATATATATATTTACAATATCAGCGATATATTTTATAATTATATAATTATATTTATATCATCGATAAATTAATGGCAGAATGTCTTCAATTCTTAAAAAACTTTGTCAAATGAGTTGTGCTATTCTTGGTGGTAATTTTGAACTGTGCTGGTCTTTGTACGACGCAACAATATATCAGTAACACTAAACGTACTAGATAATTTTACACAATGTTAAGAGAATAATTTCATCTATCGATGAAGAATATTTGCTAGTAATATTGCAAGGTGAAGTCCAAGGAGCACTGAATGGTATCGACATCGCCAATATAAATAATTTAGTAAGGAATATACGAAACCTATATATCCAAGCTCACAAAATTTGCGGTCACAGTTTACCGAACTTGCCAATATATTTCAAAAATCAAATGGATATAGCGAAATCTGAAGGAAAAAAAATTAAAAGCGATGTTTTAAAATTGTTTAATCATGGACTTTCAAAATAAAAACATAGAAGCAAAATTAACAATAAAATATGAATTGCAATTACGAAAATTGAGGATGAATAAATTCTTTAATATAGATGCTGAACTCAATTAAGACTTTCAATTTTTCAAATTGTATTCACGCAAAGTACAGTGTGAAGAACATTATGTTAATTTTCAGAGAAGTTTAATCAATCGATTTTAACTCATTTGCGAAGCAAGCATTATACTTATTGTACCGAAGCAACTAGAAACTTTCTAAAGGTAGTAAGTAACCTGTAACAACAACAAACTTTCTAAAGGTACTAAAGTAGTAAACAACATTTCGATAGTAACAAACTTTCTGAAAGTAATGGAAAATATTTTGACTTATATTTATCATGGATAAAAGTCCTTATCTTCAATATCTACATTTGAGAATATGATCTGTAAACAAGTAATTTAAAAAAGTTGAATTATTTTTTCAGCGCATGCGTGCAGTGGTTTGTTCATAAAATTGATTGAAAATTGCTTCCAATGAAACAATCGAATTTTAAAGAAAAAAATGTCTGTTTATTTATAATAGGGCTTTTGCAAGACTCAAGACAAATATTGATCTTGTCTTGTATATTGCCTCGACAATCAAGACAATGCCAAGACAAGACTTTTGTTTGATGTATCAAGACTAGCTCTTTAAGAACGAGACCGAGACAAAAGTAACTTATCAAGATATTGCAAGATTCTTGGTCTTGTACTTTGTATATTTGATCAGTAGGTATAGCCTTTAATTTTTCATGTTTGTCAGTTCTAAATCTGTTATTTTGGGTGCGCAATAATCTAATAAGAATATCGAGATATTATAGTCATAATTTTTCAAACTTTAACTTTACTTTGATTCTTGTTATATGCATTTTCCGACTGTGCCTCTAAACGTTGTGTACAAGCTGTTGAACAATGGCTAGTTTTTGTTTATATTACCTTGAAAATCGCGGGAACGCAAGATTTTCCATCGTCTGCGAATGGACTATAATAAAAAGCTAAAATAGTTCGTCTGGTATGTACCCTCAAATTGAAAATCATCTCTTTCAGATCCCAGATTTGCACATATAAACGTGTACAATTTCGAGACATTTTGGTGTAAAAGTAGCGCGCATAATGATTTGTGACAAGATCAATATTTTTAAGACAAGACAATATTAATCGCATGGTCAGTACTTTTCGAGAACGCATACAAGATTGCATAAAATATTGTCTTGTGCTGTATTGCGGAAGCCCTACAGTTTATAAGGAACTTTATAACAGGATTTTTAATTATTGGTAAAACTACATGTGCTATAAGCTTCATATTAGAAATGAGGAGTAAGATATGTTCCTTGAACCTATATTCAAAGATTTCAAGCTATTTCAGTTATAACGTCCTCTTGTAGTCAGTATAATACAAGGGTTACAAAAAAACAAAAAAACAAAAAAACAATTATTACAAAAAATACAAAAAAAACAATTATACCTATATATATATATATATATATATATATATATATATATAGGTATAATTGTTTTTTTAGAAGGAGAAATAGTATATTATATGCACCTAGGGTAGAAATAAGGCTGTGTATTGGTCGCGCCGCCGTGCGCATGAGCTGTCGACATACTGCACACAGGGGATATTACAGCCCACCTTTATTGTTCCCGAGTGCAGTATGAGATTTTTTAACATAATACTCACCGTAAATTTTGTACTCGATCGCTGCTGAAATAGTACATTTCGATACAATTAGTGACCTAAGTAGCACTTTTTTGCACGGCGTGAGGTCCTAATTACGCCGTGCAGAAGTGTTACTTAGGTCACGAGTATCGTATATAAATTTATACTTTTCGTCGTAGAGATCATGTAATTCTCTCAAATATACTTGAAAAATTTGAGTCGCTTATAGAAATAAGTTACAAACATATATGTATATAATAAAGAAAATGTCAGAATTATTATACTACTCTATATATTATTATGTTATTTACATAAAATTTTTATAAAATGTAAAAATGTTAAAAATGTAAGAGATGTAACGGTAAAAGGTCAAAAGGAAAAAAAAAATGTTAAATGTAAAAGCGTGGAAATGTAAATACGAAGGAAATACGAAGGATACGAAGCACACAAAAAAAATGTAAATAAATTTAAAAAAATGAAAATGTAAAAATGTAAATATAAATCGTAGGAGGCATGTGTATGTGTATGAGGTATGAGTGATTTCTTTCACATGTAATAGCCAAGTCCATTTCTGGGCCAAGAGGCCGAAATAAAGACTATTAATATATATAATATATATATACATAAAATTTTTATATTACCTTCAAAGACCTTTCATTGATATGATACTTGGATTTAGTAGTGTATATTTGAGGGTAATTCCTTCGAACACAGCACATAACAGCTTCAGTACAAAGGGCTTGAAGATCGCTACCGCAGAAGCCGACAGTTTTTGATGCCAAATATGCAAGGAACTTCTGTGGGGGTTTTTGTTTCCAACTTTTCACGTGTATCTAACGTAATGAAGGAAAATAATGGCTATTTAATAAATGTGCATATAGAATAAAAATGATTTCGCCTTGTGTTAAATGATTGTTTTATAATTAAGGGGCCTCCACACCAACATATATGCCATATATATATATATAGATATAATGACTGGGCAAAACCGGGGTGATTTTGCGCCATTAAATCTTAAAAAAGAGGCATTTTTCAGCGGGGAAAAAAATACGGCCATGTTCCTTGGCCCAAAGAAAGAGCCCCGAAGCGAGCTTATGTCGTTGGGTTTATTTAATTTTGTATAAAAAATCTGCGAAATTCAAACAAGATTTTCCGGCATGAGCTATCGAAAACATTTGAATATGACGGAATCGGATGCGCATAACCCTGCTTTTTACTTCTAATGATCGAGCTTTTAGAAAAAAAGGTTTCGTCAATTTTATTTATAATAATAATAATAATCCTTTATTTCCTGTATAGATTTTTCGTCAATTTTATTTATTTTATATTTATAAAACATCTTACAAGTATACCAACATAAAAAAATGTTTACAAATGTACCCTTTCGAAAACGACACTGTAACAGAAAAAAAAAAACATTTTGGAGATAACGGAAATCTTATTCAAGAAAAGCGAAAATGAGGATAAAATAAATTTAATACACACACATAAATAGATTAATATCGTATTTGAACTAGAAAAAATGTGTTTAAAATTACTAATACAAATTATTCAAAGTAAAAAGAAGGGTTATGCGCATCCGATTCTGTCATATTCAAATGTTTTCGACAGCTCATGCCGGAAAAATTTGATTGAATTTCGTAGATTTTTAATACAAAATTAAATAAACCCAACGACATAAGCTCGCTTCGGCGCTCTTTCCTTGGGCCAAGGAATATGTCCGTATTTTTTTCCCCGCTGAGAAATGCCTCTTTTTTAAGATTTAATGGCGCAAAATCACCCCGGTTTTGCCCAGTCATTATATCTATATATATATAGGCGTGGAGGCCCCTCAAGAAGAATTTGATTAATTTTTTTATATTTATGATTTTGCTAATTTTTTTGCACAAGATGTTTCAGATGGGTTTTAGAAGACTGAGATTAGATGTTGATTAAGAATCGTTTAACACAAATCAGATTTTAATGTTGAAGATATAGTGGGATTAATTATTCTTGGAGTAAGAAATCATTTTTTTTTAGAGTAAACGTATTAAATTTTGTAAAATAATATCTTACAATATAGTATAATGTATACATAGAAAGATGTAAGAAAATGTAAGGAATCATAGCATTATATTATTATTATTATTATTATTATTATTATTATTATTATTATTATTATTATTATATTGTTGCAGCTACTAAAGGCGTTTTGCGTCTTTGCCAAAATTGGGAAATCAGACCTTCGAATTTTTGAAATCAGACTTGTCTTTTTTAAAATTCATGATGGCTGATCCGATGTGGCCGCTGGAAGCGCACTGCCATGCCACTATCTGGCTTAACTTCTAACACCAGCTTATGCCGCTTCAAATCTTATTTATATCGGTCAGAATTGGCCCGTCCATGATGAGCACTCAGAGGTTTTCGGATGCCTGTTTCAGATTTTCAAAATGTTCAGAATAATTTAAGTTTAGCGCGATAGTCTATATACCTACAAAATAAAACTTAAATCATTGATGCCGATAATATAAAATATATTTTTTTACGTTCGCTGTTAGATAATGTTCATAATTGTGTGTGTACGACTGAGAAACCCATGACCAACGGATCGAGTTAATCCAGAACGGCTGATTTGACAAGACAGTTGCTTTGAATTGGAAAAAAATTGGACGATCCGAAAACCTTTTATAGTATACGCACGGACGAACCAATCGTAGTCTTTGTAGCCAAGCATTCTAGATCTAATACATCTGGCACATCAGGAATCTTGCTCAGCGACTCTAAAAACCTCTGCGTACTCAGGGACGAGCTAATTCTGAGCAAAATAAAAATTTGCGGTGACAAGGTGTTAAAAGTTAAGCTATATAGAGTGTGCCACTTACAGCGGCCATATTATTGGATCATATGCAGTAGTTTGAATTTCTTGTTTTCTGTAATTATTATTAATCTATTATATATTTCACTTGCACTTCTTTAAATTTTTCATAACATTTTACAGCCTTGTAGACAGTAAAGTATACTGAAGTTCGCACAATCTTTTAAGTTATTTTATTTTTTCACGTTATTTCGCACTTGACGTTTTTTTTATGTACGCTATTATGTGACAACATGTGATGATAAATATCCGAAATTGCAATAGAACGAAATTTCAAAGTGTCTGTAATCGATACACGCGTATAATCCAGATCGTTTCGTTTTTTAATCGATCAAGTAAAATTTTAGTATGGCCGGTACTACATATTCATTAAATATGTATGTTTTTTATAAGGTCTGCTCGCGTAAGCAAGCTGGATGCCGCATATGTATTTATTATAATATTGTATAATGTCAACAGGTATTGTAGCAGTATGCAGCAGATTTTTTAAAAGTTGGAAGGAAGGAGAGAGCAAATTTAATTGCATAAATTATAGAATTTAATCATATAAATTTCGTATTGCGAAATTGTAATATATATATATATATATATATATATATATATATCTAAAGTATAAGAGTTTTTTTATAAAGATGAAGTTTTTAATCCGCTAGCTGTGTCTCATAAAACAAAACCATATGTTTTTCACCTATATTCCGACGTCGAGGATACTGTTATAATATACTTATTGAATAAATATCTCAAAAATTAATTTGAGCAATTTAATCAGCCCTGATAAATTCATATTGGGATCAATTATGTAGCCGACAATGTGCGCGCACGCGCACTTTTTCTCTATTATTCAAAAAATATCGTGCTTGACTTCTTATTGGGTTTAATTGAATGTCGAGTGAGTGAGTATTTAATAGCACGCGTTTTTCGATGATTGCAGGAATATAGGTGAAATAGTCTTTTTGCTATTGAAATGCAATATTTGTTAAAATCGCAGATGCAGATCCACGGTTAGCTATACTAAGATTCTTCAACTATAATATTGAATGAATTTTGCTCGGCAAAAGAATAGCTGGCCTCCTGAAATTGTGCACAAGACGTAAAGTTATATTTCTTTTCTTATCGTTTTTTCCCCCAAGGAATTATAGGTAGCAGGCACGCAAAATGACGGAAGCAAAAGGAAGGGAGCGAAGGCCAGCGGGGCTCGTAATGGAACGCGACGCGGGAATGGGTCTGGGTCGGCGGGACAGGAGCAATCTACCGAAAGTATATCCTTTCTGGCAGCGTAGCAGGGAAGGGGGAAGTAAAGTTCTCGGTCGAATCTGCCGGGTCTCCGCAGCGCGGGATCAATCGCGTCGAGTCTATTCGTGGCCCCGATGACGATGATCTCGGAATTGTTGTCCAGGCCGTCCATCAGAGCCAGCAGAGTCGAGACGACGCTGGCGTGCACGAAATCCTGACGACTCGATCTCACGGGTGCCAATCCGTCGACCTCGTCGAAGAAGATGATGCAGGGCCGGCTTTGCTGCGCCTAATACATTACGGACACAGGTTATAAACAGATATACCTACATACAGTCGCGCCGCATCAAAAGCTCAGAGAAGCGACGAGAGAGAAAGCAGATTAATTATAGCACGCGCGCGGTGCAGATGAGCGGGAGGAGGAGGAAAGGTGCCAACCATTTGGAAAATTTTCTGTAGCTTCTTCTCGCTCTCGCCAACCCATTTGCTCAGGCAGTCCGACCCCTTGCGCGAGATGAAAGAGACCTTTCTGTCGGAATTGCTGCACTCCACTGCCAACGCGCTCGCCACCAACGTTTTTCCAGTGCCTGTGAAAATGAAAAAAATTAAAGAAATTAAAGAAAAAACGCCTGCATATATGCTCTTCATAATAGCCATACGTCTTATTAAAGCATCACCAATACAATACTAATAATAGTTATAATTATAATTAATAATACAAGTAAAAAGTATGCAGATGCTGTTGATCGCCTGCACTTATTGTATTATTAATTGTTATTTCGGCGAAACAACTTTTTCTCGCATGAGTATCTAAAATCAACAATCTAAGAAAACTGCTAACGTTGGATACTTTCATCTTATATATTTCTCGAGTATTTAAAATTCAAATATAAAGTCGCGAACGCCGTGTTATATAATAACTGCGTACACGTTTCTTTAGAGCACGCTATCCTCATGATGTAGTATATCACAATTCTTATTCAATTAAATAATACATTAAACCTCTTACAAGTTTATTTACGTAGGATGCTGACGGTTAATTTAGTAAATATTTTGTCAAAATGTACGCAGATTATCAAAGTAAAAGCGAATGCCTTTCTGAATTCTCGAATGGATTTATATACTTATTTGAATGAACGTGTTCAAAATAATACTTAGGTAAAACCTTGCATCAATTATAGGTTACTTTTACTCCAAACTGCAGTATAGGTTATCTTTTTAGATAACGAACGTGAATTCATCACTTGAGGGTTCATTCAAACTCATTGAGCTTTGATGGTTATTTTAGCGAAATTACCTGGTGGTCCGTAAAAAAGGAGTCCTCTCGGTGGTCGGAGATTGAATTTCGCGTAAATTTCTCCGTACATGAGAGGGAACAGAACCATTTCCTTGACGATTCGTATGTGCTTTTCGAGACCACCGACGCAGGAGAAATCCTTTACTCCTGTCATTTTTTATGGCTTTTTCGACTTGCTTAATTGGCGTGCGCGCAAGAAAGTAGAAAAGCAATATCGCTTTACACGTTTCGCCACAGCTCCGAAAACAGTTTAACTCGCGGAGATGGATTTTTCGACAGATTGGTCATCGTCACCATTGACAATTCCTGGACAAGCAATATTACCAGCAGAATTTGAATTCAAATCACGAGCATGGCTTGGTTATTTTCTTTGTTCAGAAAGTTGCACTGGAATTTATACGAAAAAAACTGTTAGATGTTTTCACGGTGAAATTTCATGACCTTGACGTTTCGTCGTGTTGGCACGGCGGTACAAGAAGAAAAAAAAAACACGCGAGATTTCGGAGGATTCGATGTAATGGAGTTATGTTATATCATCAGGTGATGGCAGGAGTTGTTCTATATTATAGCGTTATAATTGTAGGTATATAGCGTTAATTATAACGGCTTTATATCGATGACGTGAGCTATTATATTTGGTAATACCCAGGCGGAAATAATCTCATTCACATAATTGTCAATAAAACTTATTAGCTTTTATTAGATATTAATAACTATTTATAAAGTGTGGAATTTGGACTCTAATAATAGTTTATAACACTTATTATAATGTTTGAACGATTTAATTATGTGCGTATTTAAAAATTTTTTGAGCGTGTCTTTGAACATATGCCTATCAATTATCGCTGTTTTTTTACCTTTTTCATTGCCATATATATAGCAGACGAAACCAGCAAAATGTTAATCTAAATTTCGATAAGCAAAAGTAGAAGAAAAGAGCTTTAATTTGAGGGCCGGATGGTTTAAATTGACCGATCGGTTCAAAAGTTATAATAAGGATTTTAAAAATGGGAGTAAATCGTGGATTTTTTTAAAAAATTGAGATTTTTGTGATTTTTTGCTATATTCAAGCCTAGACAACTTTTGATCTAGGCAACCATTTTTAACCCACCGAGGCTCAATTGAAATCTTTTCTCTGACGCTGTGAACGTACTAATACACATTTTTCGATTGCGCCTCCGGACATAAAGTTAAACTGCGGCTGGTTTTCGTTCATTTTTCCCATGTTAAATTCCCATAAGAGAATTTAAACTGTCCGGGAAAAGAGTTTGGCAAGCGGTCGGGCGTGCACGTGGACATTTTTACGCATTGGACGGTTCTAGGTTCCGAAAAAAATTGGTCCGGTAAAAAGGTGTGCCATCGAATCTAAATTTTTAACTTCCAGCACCCGGGTTGTTTCCACTCGGCCGCGGATTTGCACGTTACCTATGTGTGCATGCAGGGGAGAGTACAATGAGTATATGAGAGAAGGAGTCAGGTAAAATAAGTACTATATAGGTATAACTTATACCATATAGTAGAGATGAGAGCGTGCACTAATAGAGTTTATGAGTACCTATAGGAATATTATACTATATATAGAGCGAGAGATCTCATGGGTTCATTGCATGGCAGATGGCTCGAAAGAGAAAGTTTTCAGCGCCAGGTATTAACGTGGAAAAAATGCGAGGGCCAGCTGATGGGCCTGATGCGAATCGTGTCACGCACGAGCGAGGGTGAATGGGTAAGGGGCATCAGGTAAAGCGTCATGCTGGCCCGCTGTCGACCCGCTGTGCTGACGGCATTATAGCCCCACAGAGAATCAAATCAAAGCTTCTGCCTTATACAGGCCATGTAGATTACTTACCACATATACCATATATATAATTATATACTTATCGCGCGGTATAAAATTGGACTATTATACATATATACTTATGACACGAGCATGCGATAATAAGAAATCTTATTATAGTTTCATATTTATTCTTAAATATATAGAAATCAGAAAAATAAGAGTTATTTTTCAATTCAATTTAAATTATAACTAGAGACTTTCTGCGCGCTACGCGCTTCTATATTAATTCAATAAATATCACGCAGAAATCAGGTGCGAAAACGAACAGCCCATTAGAAAACGAATAGAATGATCACCATAGGTATGTCTTATTTATAGTTGGAATAAGAATATCTTGAAATAGACATTTTCAATTATTAAGCATCTACGAGCTACTGAGTTAAAAAGGGTTGCTTGAATCAAAAATTGTCTACGAATGAAAATAGCGAAAAATCACGGCAAAAGAGAGAGCAACCACGTTCCTTTCATGATTTTTTGCCATTTTTAATCGTAGATGCAACTTTTGATCTAAACAACCTTTTATCATTTTTCTAATTTTTGTTACACATGTGAAAACTTCAATGTTTAGACTATCCGTGAAATGGTCAATGAATAGAAACATTTTTCTACACGGTTTTCGAGGTTTTAATTTATACTTACTAGACTTTTGGCGCAGTGCGCTGCGCGCACTGTAGTAGAATATTAATTCATTAACTTATTAAATGAAATATAAATGCTTGATTGATATTTTTAATATTTGTTTTCTATTACGGAAATATATCAAACTTTACAATATATGATTGATTCATTTCGCGCTCATGTAAATTTCAAAATTGCCGCGGTTTCGTCACCAACTACCTTTTAAAATTTTAAGGTTATGTCTCAACTCAGTTCGTGTCAACGTTCACATCATGTCACTTTTTGTAACAATGATAATATTTACAATAGAATATTATAAATACACAACTAATAATTATTGATATGTATTATAGTAATATATTACATTCTTTGTATTAGGATCAATTTTAGAAATCAAAAACAAATCAAAAAATTCTAACGATACTTTTGACGCATGCGCACTACACGAGCCAATCATATTGACGCATTCTTGGCTTCACTTCATCCGGTCATGACTTTTTTATATAGGGAAAGGTGATGTAGCCATATATTATGTACTCAGGCTATGATGTTGCAAATTCAACGAGAACAACCACGTTACTTTCATGATTTTTTGCTATTTTCAATATTGTAGACCACTTTGGATCGAAACAACCTTTTTTAACCCACAACCAGGGCTCAGATTTAAGCTTATTTTTCTCATACTTTAATCCTAGTAATATGAATTTTCCGTTTGCGCCTTCAGACATTAAGTATACATGGTGTTTGAACAATGGCCACTTTTCGCATATTTTGAATGGTTTACAAAAAGGTGGACCGAGACCGATTTTGCAAGATCATGATTTTTCTATTGTTTAGAATGTACTTTAGAACAAGAAAAAATATTATATAAGTTTACGGATAAGAGAAACAAATCTTAATGTTTTTAAGTCTCATCATGCAGATAAAATAAATCAGACGGTTCGTAAGAAATTTCAATTTATTATGCGACAGTGTATGATAATAAGATTATGTATATGTACGTACATGTTAAAATAAATAAGGCAGTGTATGATTTTTCTCTTTCATTTCGATCTTCTTCTTTTTTCATCTGGCCGTGCAATTATTTATGTACCTATTAGTTAATTCGTTTATTTGTACGAACACTTAAAACTATCGCTTATAAATATTTTGAGAAAACGAATCACAAATCGTTCTATAAACAAATTATGTATCGAACGTGATTCCAATCACATATTATTGGCATTATCAGTATAAACATTCTATGTCGAAGGTACGCTTCTTTGAAATACCGAGAAAATACAGTACAAGATTTGAATGCTCTTTTTCTTCAATAGTTAGCATCGAATCATATTGATGTTACAATGTATAATGTATGTATAAAGAGATCGAGCATTTCTTAAATATTATCAAATCGGCAGTATGAACTGGTGGAAGCCCACACACTCTTCCAGTTTGAACGAGCTTTTTACGCACGAATCTAGTTATTATAATTTTAGGAATTAAAAAAATAATACTGAATTTTAAGGGCTCTCGGGAGTATAGATATAGCTATACAATAAGCGAGAAAAATAGCGGTTCCTTGCATCCCAATTTTTGAATCAACCGTTGCACCAATGATGCTGAAAATGATATATATTATGGTTTGATATACCCTTTCTGCGGGGAAGCGGCCTTCGTGAGCCCTGCGTATCAAAAATGATTATTTAAATTTATCGATTTATAGCTGCCAGGAAGAAGCGTAAAAACAACATGTTTCTTTTGTTTTTTATACTAACCCCGAAATAGGGAGAAACTAAATAATCATATTTTGTAATTTATAGAGTCAACAAAAGCTTATATGCTTACTTCCTCGCAGAAAGAGTATAACAAAGAATTACATACATAATTTTCAGCGTCATCGGAGCACCGGTTGATTCAAAAGTTGGGATGCAAGGAACCGCTATTTTTCTCGCTTATTGTATAGCTATATCTATACTCCCGAGGGCCCTTAACAGGTTTTTTAATTGAAAAATAATTTTTCTCTATCTTTTGTATTTAATCCGATAATAGTAAGCAGAAACAATAATCTGAGTCGTATAAAAGTAAGTATAAAAAGTCGCTTCTTCCTCATAATTTTTTTATCTTCAGGTTTTAAACGACAATTCCGGATATTGCTCAAATTAATTATACGGTGTCGTAAATTCATTAAATAAAATTTTCATTACCGCATGTGCTCCCATCAATTACCTTATAAACTGCGGAATGTCACGTACGACGAATTTTCTCGTTTTTATTTTAAAATTAATAGTAATTAAATAATCTAGATTTAGGCAAGATAATCAGTAAAAACAACGAATTTTGAAATAATATACAAACACATAGAATCGGAACATACAGTCGTTGCCAATTTACCTAAAGTGATTTTCTATAAAAGACATTCTAAAATATATTCACTTGAAAATCACACTTTAATCAATTACATAGTTCTAAGAATCCTCTTAGAAGATAGTTTGCAACTTCTAAATATAAACATGATAACTTAGAAAATTAGTAACATGACATGTAATTTCAAATTTTGTTTCTTTTCGCAGCAAGTACATAATTTACAATTTGTGCTATCTAGGTAAACTATAATTCAGTAGAAAAAGTTGACAATGAGTACTTAGTTACACACGAATGAAGAGGATCTTTATCACTTTGGCAGGTGACTGTGTTTATTAATTAAAAAAAAAAAAAAAATCATATTTAGACTGAAGCGTCATAAAAACAAAAACATTAGGCGTCTATTTTTCTTAAATTAACAAATGATACGATTCATAATAATTTTTTCCTTCTTCAGCACTGTTGTTAAAATGTTACACATTTATAACGAGGTAGTATAATCGACATTAATAAAGTTGCAAGAAAATACAAAAAAATCGCAGTGAATTTAGTCTGCAGGGATCAAGTATAAAAACGATTTACAATTTTTTAATGATACAATTCATCTTAAGTTACTAACCGGATTTTGTTATCATTCAATTGCTTATATTAAATGTCGGGTTTAATTAATTGTGATATTGCAATTCAAAAAGAAGCTATTATCTCATCAACAACGAATTAAACTTTAAAAAATTATAGTGATAGTGAGTGGGTGAATATGATAGTGAGTTTTCTTCTCTTCTTATGCATAATACAGAGCATACACTGAACACACTGAAAGGCCAAATGGGCTCACTATAAAGGTATTCTACAAAAAGAGGAATGTTAAGTAAAATAATGCATAAAAGCTTGCAAAAAAGATCTAATTTACTATAAATCTAATTTACTGAAAGATTGAAAAATATTGAAAAATTTTTAATAGAAAACTTAATTTTTACACGTTGTTGAATCACACAAATAGATATTCATAAAAATGTATCTAATAATTCGTTTCCACACTTAATAGATATAAAAGTAGACCCAGTTAAATATGTTAATCGTATAAACAATATTTAGCAATTGGATGAAAACATTATCAAAGATCTAGAGCATAATTATCTGCTTTTGTTTAAGTACACGGCAAAATCGGGATATGAGGTCCTGCTTATCTGTCTGCATTGAACACTACTGATATTATTGGATGATTATTTTAAAAATGTTATATAAAATACATTAATTTTACTTTCATTGGTATAGTATTTTCAGATTCGATTTTCTATTTCCACTCAAATTGAGAACTTTAATTTAATTGTATAATTATAATAAGGTAACTTATGGGAGTATCTCTTCGATATAAAATTATTTTTGATTTCGATTACGGAAAAATACAGTCTAGTATAAGATTGATTCCATGAGAATTTCGGTAATTAAAAAATGCATATCAAAACTAATATAATAATTTGTTGCGTACAACGCAACAAAAGTTCAGTTCGATTGATCCGCATTAATAACTGACACAGACAAAATTCCCTTCACCTTTTTCTTAAATATATGTATCACGCTGTAATCAATATAACAAATTTAGCTTAGTTAACGCGTCTCATGTAACGACCTTGAATTTTCACAGAAAACTTTATAGTCGTAACAATTATGAGAAAACTTCGAAAGTAATTAAAAAACTGTCCTAATAATTAATTATGTAAGAATAAATTTGTTACACTTTTTTTAAGAATAACATTAAAATTAAGATGTCATTTAATAAACGTCACTTTGCTTAATCTTCCATGACACTTTCGTTTTCTCCAATTTTATATTTTTCAAAAATTTTCACATCTTCTAACAAGTCCTAAAAAAGAATAATTTATTTATTAATCAAAATATGAAGCATTAAATAGAAAAAAATAAAATATTAATGGCTATATAAAAGAATATTATAAAATATTGATTGATATACACACACACACACACACACACACACACACACACGCCCGCGCGGGGAGCCTGTAACCCTGTATGTGGCGCGTCCCCTGGGTGGCGGATACGGGAATGCTCATTGGCACGTAGAGGCCTCCTCAACGTGTCGGAGGGTAGAGCAGAAATAAAATATGCTTCGTGGACCAACAGGCCGCCGTGTTTGCCGTGCGGAACGACCCGTGAGCTGCCAAAAGGCGATCCTGGATGGGGAGGCGATCCGAGGTTGCGCACCGAAGTGACCTGAACCATCTTTGGCTTCTGCTGTGGCAAGACGGGAGGCACCGCCTTCGGTTAGGTACCGAGGCCATGTCAGCTGCCTCCATAGACGGGGGGATCCAGGTGGTCAGACACATGCCGGGATGAAGAACACTGTTTGTAACATGGAGAACAAAAACGAACATGAAGAGAAGACCAATCTGGTTAGCAAGGCGATCACGGCCCTGAAGGATACAATTAGGAAGACGATCGAGTACACCAAGGGCAGAACCAACGTGCACGGTCCGATTAAAATGGGCCTCGCAAAGGCAATGGAAGAGATAGAAAAGATAGAAGAAAAAAGGAAGCCCTTTTTGAAAGTGCCAGAGCTTCGCTTGGGAGGAGAATTTCTTGGACCAAGAACGAACAGCCAGGAGAGTTTGGCAAGTGTTGCCAGCGTGAGAAGCACAGGCACAAATACGTCAAACAGAGACAAAGAAAAATACCACCAGGTATCAGGAAGCAGAGCAGGCCCAAAAGCAAGAAGAGGAGCACATGAACAAGCTGCTAGAGGAAGTAGACGACCTAGCACTTCGCACACTAAGGGACATAAATAGCATTGTAGAGCGGCTTAAAAAACTCAAAGTTATGGTGACGAAGTTACAGGACTTGCACATGGAAGGAGATATAATGGAGGACAATTACTATCACGCCGTGGAAGATTACGAAGCACAGCACGAGCGGAAGTCCTGGGGAAAATCCGAAAGGATGTAAACCCGGACACTACTGGAACGATGGTGCTGGGAGTCAAGCAAACAACAAGTGGAGACGCCCTCCTAAAATTAGGAAGAGGGTCCGACAGGACAGCGTTTACGGCGGATGTAGAAAAAGCAGTCCTGGGCCTTGGACAAGTCAAGAAGGAAGAACGGAAGACCACCCTAGAAATAAGGGACATGGACTCGGAAGCAACGGAAGAAGAGGTGAGAGCAGCAATAGGAAAAGCCCTCAGAAAGTCGGACACCGGCAGGAGGGTGATTCTATTAAAGCCCAACACGAGTGGCCTTAGAATGGCCATGATACTCAGCGAGAGGGAGGCCAAGGAGCTCCTAGAAATAGGACACATCCGCGTGGGCCTTGTAAGTTGCAGGATTAGGAAACGAGTAAAGGTAGTGCGGTGCCACAAGTGCTTAGGTTTTGGACATTGGAAGGATGAGTGTAATGGAATAGATAGATCGACTCTCTGCTATAAATGTGGAGAAGCCGACCATCGCATGGCGCAATACCAGTTTGAAGCGAGCTGTTTTCTCTGCAAAGAAGATGGACAAAAGGAAGAAAGCTGCAATCATGTAGCTGGCTCCGGCGGCTGCAACGTATTCAGGCGCGCCCTGGACACGGCGAAGAAAAAGGAACGGAGATCCTAGGAAGATCGAAGAACAGGTGAAAGGATGACGACTACATCGAATAGAAGAGGGCTAAAGCCATTGCCCCTCCGCGAAGCAATACTTAACGGTCTTACCGCGGGGGATCTGGGGCACAGAAGATGGAGCTGGATGCACCTTTACTAAGGGTCGGTAAAGGCAAAGGAGGGCGTTTCCTCTCACGGATGGGTGTTTTTTCACCTGGCCGTGAGAGGGATGGGTTTAGTCGGTGCGAATCCGACACACGACTGGCGGAGGGGATCGGGTCGTTCCGACGACTCTATCAACGAAGCCAGCCATGGTCTTTCTAAGATTTTCCCTAATACCTCTTTCTCCAAGAGAAAAAAACACGCACGCACACACACACACACACACACACAAAAGATAAGATTTGTTTTCGATTTACCTTTGGCAATGATTTTCTATCATAAGTTCGAGCATATTGACCAACGCTTCTACTTAATTGTACATAAACATCGCACAATAATTCAATGGGGAACATTTGCGTGGCTTTGACAGTGTAAGCAAAAACCTTTTCAAGCTCGATTCTATCGATCATAACTTTGTCGCTCTCCTGAGAGTTATTCATCAGACTAGAATCGCTATCGAGGGCAAATGAAAGATCTTCGGCATTAAGGCTTTCGCGCCTTGAGGACGAGTTTGAAAGGTTATTTTCGACAGATTTTTCAACTTCTACATGCGACACATCCATGTTCTCTACTTCGCTGCTGATTGCGTTCTTTTTCTCTGGTGTATGCTTATCACCAGCTGCATCTAAATGATTCATCTGCGCTTCTCTCGTAGACTCATTTTGCGAATCATTATCAGTATCAGTATGATCGAATATGGGCACGTGTCCATTCAAAACGCAGTGGGCTTCCGATTCAAACTCCTGGAACTTTTCTAAATCAATACCCTGTGCTGATGTTTCGGAAGCTGCAGCTGTTGTAGTTGTTTCCTGCGGTTTACTGCTAGAGTTTTCGTTATTTGTACCATCATCAAAGGAGATTTTTTTCTTTTTGGCGACCTTCTTGACGAAACCTCGAGCCCAAGCGTGTATTCTACGTTTCCTCGAGCTTGGCAACTTTTTGCCATTTACTACAATGGCACTGCCTGCACTACCTTCCCTCCTGTCACACTTTTCACTGGCGTTCGAATGATCAGTCTTTTGACTCTCTTTCTTCCTATTTACACCATAGCGCTGAATCTTTCGATTTTTCGATATTGTTCTACACTTATCCTCAAAGTCTGAATCCAGCTCAGCTTTTATTAGCGCGTAGGCATTGTCACGAAGTGAGCAAGCACGATGTCTTATCAATTTATCAGCAGGGTCTCTGCAAAAGAATATAATTATTCATAAATTGGTATTCACATAAAGAAATACAATAATATTGATAAGCAGCTGAATCTAAGAGAAGTGGTCTTCAATGAACACTTTGTTCGCGCAATATAACAGTAAACGTATATAGAAAACAAATATACACAATATAATTGAAAACCACTACATAACTACTGAGCAAAAATAATGACAACGACAACAACAACGGATAAACAGGAAAGACTCAACTACCTCTTTATTAATCCAAGGGAGGGCCTATCACGCAAGCTGACATGGAAATACAACATGAACGTCAGTACTAACATATTATGATGTGATTTGCATGTATAATGTGTTTAAGTATTATAAAATGAATTAAAATAGAAAAAATGTCAAAATTAAAATATCATCTAATCCAATAAAATCTGGCCGTTTTATGTGAGAAACTAATAAAAAGTAAAAGCAAAAATGATCTTTAGAACATATAAATTATGTGATTGTGTATTTTCGGAATTGAAAACTAAATAATGCTTTTAAAAAATGAAAAAATAAGAAAAACATAACGATAAAAGGATAAAATTTTTACAATTATTTACATCGTTATTAAAGAATCTGTTTTATAAATCGTGAGAAAATATTTACCTATCTGGATTGTATTCTAGAGCATTTCGACAGATAAGATCAATGTCATCTAGAAAATCTCGAGCACATAAATAACAATGCATGTCGATTTTCGTCATCATTGTTTCAAGATCCATAGGTTGTTCAATGATTTCATTATAGTCTGGGACCTCCTCAATGTCGACTGGTTTTGTAAACATGAAAAATCTGCAAATAGAATATTACATTATCAGATAGTTTTTTAATGACATTCAGACAAAATTTTTATTAAGAAGCCCTGAAACTTACTGCCTGTTTCTAGCGAGTTTAGCACAAATTTCTCTCAAAAATATTCTTAATTCTCTTAACGATATTTCTTCTTTCTCATACAACACTTTTTGTTCTTCTGGTGTCAATTTCTTTGGTTCAGGATCTGGTGCCAGTGGCAATTCTTCTAATTCTTCAAAATTTTTCTTCTTTATTTGAGGGGGTTTCAAACTTTGTACTGTAAATACTGGTTTGAAAAACTTTGTTCTTTGTTCTTCCGTTGGACTACTAATCGAATGGATTTCTCCTCTGAGAGCACTGAACAAGTTTTTCAATTGATCAGGTAACTCTTCATAAGTGACTTCACTAGTTGCAATAATTAATATAGGTGTAGACGGATCCAATGAGGCAATACGGCAAAGGAAAACAGCCTTTACCGTTTCTGGTACTAAGGGCCACCACTGATCGATTGCTGCTATGTAAATTATGGACGGTATGTTTCTGCTTGCTTCATTGAATACCTTAAGGTAACAAATAAATTAGTTGTTGCATAAACTGTAAATTTACTCAAAATACGTATTTCTAATTAAATTAATAATTATTAACCTGTACACATGTTTCTTCTGGAGATCGTGCGCTTTCTGCAAAAAGAGTACTAACATTTAAACTGTGTACTGGAAGATGCTCCATTTGATATATTGCAGCTTGCGCCAATTGTGGCCCTTGATTTCGCGCCATACTTCCACCAGTTATTAAAAGTCGTGGTCGATGAATACCTTTTGTTACTTTCAACCTGAAAAAATATTTAAACTCTATATCATATACGTAAACATAATAAAGCTAAAAACTTAATGAAAGAGTCATCGTACTTGGCGAGTTCTTGATTAATACCCTGAGGAAATATTTTCCTTATTGTACTAAGAAGTTCTTGTAATGAAGATCCAAGTAATGGCTCTATAAATGGAGCTAATTTTCTACCTATGCATGGCGTTACACGGTGGGATGATGGAACTAAAAGTGAACTTGCCCGTACAAAATCAGCTTTCTTCACCTCAACACGCGCAGGATTCAAAAGCAAACGATTACTGGTTAAATAAATTTGCGGATATGTTCGTTTTAAGCCTTGAATCACAGCTTCAGTACAAAGTGCTTTCAAATCAGAACCACAATAACCAGTGGCCTTCTCAGCTAATGATTGCATTAAATCATCAGGAGGAGGATTACTCCATTTTTTAACGTGAATCTTCAAAATATCTAATCTCTCTTTGACTGCAGGTAAGGGGAAAAATAATTCTCGATCAAACCGACCAGGCCGCCTTAATGCTGGATCAATAGCATCTATTCTATTCGTTGCTCCAATAACAATTACCTATAGACAAAAATCATTATTTTCAATTACTATAATTGACTTATATTGCAGATTTAGCGTTTAATATATTTATTCTAATATTTACCTCTCCTCTATCACTAAGACCATCCATTAGTGCAAGAAGAGTCGATACAATACTAGCATGGATCTGATCTTGCTTAGTGCTGCGCACAGGTGCTAACCCATCAATTTCGTCAAAGAATATAATTGATGGCTTCATTTGCTGTGCTTGTTCGAATAATAATCTTAACTGTCGCTCAGATTCACCAACCCATTTGGTCAAACAATCTGCTCCTTTACGCATAAAAAATGATACCTTTCTGCTACCTTGACTGCATTCATTAGCTAATGCCCTGGCTATTAAAGTTTTACCAGTACCTGTGATAATTAGATATAGAAATAATAGAACATTATATATTAATACTGTAGTGGCTCTATTGGTCTAGTCAAGCATAATATAGGTGTAACATTATAAATTCCACAATTTAAAGTTCATTTTAAAATCACCAGCAATAAAATAAAATATATATACCTGGAGGTCCATGAAATAATACACCTTTTGGAGGTGTTATATGAAAACGCTCAAAAACATCTGGGTACATCATTGGAAAAACTACCATTTCCTTAAGACAATGAATGTGTGATTCTAATCCACCAACATCATTAAAAGTGATGTCTGTATCTACTGATATAGGACTAATATCAGCTTTCTTATCAGTTGGACCTCCTTGAGGTATTGCTGATTGTCTATAATTATGAAGTATTTTGAAGTTTAATACAGTGCTTTAATTGAATTATTACATTTTGTAGCAATATAATTACACTTTACCTAGATTTTTTACTCTTTTTCTTATCATAACACTGTGGTTCTGAATCACTTGAATCTGTACTGCTCGAACTTTTACTTCTATGTTTTCGTCTTCGCATGGAATTACTAAGAACACTTCTAAAAGCTCTGATAGATCTCCTTACTGGTTCAACATTTGCTTGAAATCTATCAACTGTAGGCTTTTTTTGACGTAAGCTATATTTGCGTAGACCAGGTGTATAGGATGATTCGCTCATATCACTGTCTTCTACTGTAAATAGTTCCAAATAAATTAGTAAACAAATCATATAAACTAAATCACTTAATCACTTTAAAATCTTAAATTTATATGTATTTTTTTAGGAATAAAAATACGATTCAAAATATTAAGTTTAAAATTACAATAGCATGTTATTTTATTATTATTATTGCAAATAAACAAATTACATATTTTTTTCGTAGTGTTTTGTGATCTATTTGTAATAAAAACACATATACATATCATAAATAAAGTTTTTAATTTAAAAAAAAACTGAAAAATTTGTATGAATCAAGCAAAGTTGGTCTAAAGATAATTCGATTGTATGCATAATTACTATAATTATCTACAATACAGTATGCTATAATATATTGTATTTTTAGTCTAAAGCTTTCCCACCAGAGGCATATGAAAGCATTGCCTGGAAATTCATTTTAAAAATCAATATCGAAGCATAATCACAGCAAATGTAATTAAGTTTACTCATTATGATAGAAGCTTAAGATTACACTTTTGAAAAAAATAAATGAATGTTCAGATTTTCTATTGGTACTTATAAATTATGATATGAGATTAAATTATGGATAATCGCGAATTAACATTATTGTAATCAATGCTTAAGTAATTTTATTTTGGTTAATACTAAAAATACTAATATGATCGAAAAGCTTACCTGTTATTTGCCTTTTTTGTATCACTCTTTGAGAAGTTCTTCGAGTCCTCTTGATTCTGGTATACATATCCTCATATCCCTTAAAAGATAGACACATATTGAAGAGTGATTAAAAAATAAATGAAAAAATATTTTCATAAATTTTACATACTTCATTCTCATCATTTTCTGAATTATCATTATTTTCAGCTTTTTCACTTTCTTGAGAATTATCTTCATCCTCATCATCCTCGTCATTTTTATCATCTTTATCATTATTCTCATTTGATTCAGACTTTATTTTTTCATCCTTTTCCACACAGCTGTTACTTAGTCTGGTTACTGGTCCTTCCCTTGATCTTGAAGGGCTATCAGACTTTCTTAATCTACAAATGAAAGATAATGTAATTTTAATTCATAATATCATAGATGATAAAAAAGACTGACTTTCTGATTTTTAACCTCGATTCCTTTTCATTATTCGTTGTTTTAGAGTCGGATTTATCTTTTGTTTCCGTTTTATCTTTTGAATCTCTCTCTGCTCTATCTCGATCTTGTCTTTCTTTCAAAGCTCTTAAATCAATATCACGATCATTTCTATCTCTTAGTTCACGATCACTTCTGTCTCTTAGCTGCGGCCTACTTCTAAGCTCTCGCTCTCGGTCTGGTCGCTCGCGTAGTGCCCGTTCTCTATCTGGTCTTTCGCGGAGGTCGTGCTCCGATCTATCTCGCTCTCGGTCGGAGCGTTCTCGAAGACGGTGAGGTCTTACCCTGAGTTCCCGACTTGAATTATGATTGCTATGGTCTCTTAAGTGTCTGGAAGGTGCTTTATTTGGAGGGTGGTTTTCTCGCGATCGTATTGTCATTCGTCTGCTGAGCCTTTGTGTTCGGGGAGGTTCCTCATCCACCATTTCCTTATCTGAAGATGAATCATGTTGTTTGTACATTGGATATCCCTTTAAAGTTTGTGTTCCTAATGAAAAAAGTGTATTATAGTTTATTATAGTTTCTTGATTGAATATACATATTGAATACACATATTGATATCAAATAAATTGTTACCAAAAATCCAACTGGTATTGAGATTATCATAGGTCTGCGACTTGTTTCTTGTGCTTCGACGAACTCTTGAATTATTTTTATCCAAGTCTTGATTTGGAGTTGTGTGCGATCGTAGAGTTCGTAGACCTTGCAAATGAGCCTTGCGTGGATTTTCAAAAATTTCTTCCTCCGTGTCTTCTGCATCCATGGAATCCATAGCATCATCCGACATGATCTATAAAATTATCATTGAAACTGGATGATTGTATACATATTTTCATTTTTTAATTCTATTTTTCAATGGAATATGCGAGTATACAATTACTGTGCACTATCAAAGTGATATTACAGATTCATTCATTGTTTGGTTTTACAAAAGATGTGCAGGGTACAGAATTTGACTTCCAGTTATTAAAGCTTAATACTAAGAGTCCAATAAGAAGTGATAACTATATAGAGGGAAAACACACACAATAGGTAGGTATATAAAAGAAACGTCAAGATGATGTTGCAATGCTTAGGTGTGCCAATGACCTCACAAGGCCAGCATAAGTTCAGCAGGGAAGGTGCATTGAGTTGCAAACATGTCCTGGTGCAGGGCGAAAAGGACGAAAACATGCAGTCAGGGTCAAAGCAAGTTGGAACAGGTGGAACGCTAATACCCGCATGCAGATCGTGAGGTATTACGTGAGCCTTTTGAACGAAGGCGCGCGCGATTGTGTGCGTGATGTGTCTGTTGAAGAGACATGCATGCAGATAGGTATAGTATAGGCTGCAATCGATTGCCTCAACAGCGCGCGAGGCCCGTCCGAAAATATAGCCTCAGGCGCGGATTTAAACGGGAGAGCCATCGTAGGTACCTTCATCTGCCCGTCAGCAGCTCAGAGCTCCGGGGATAGGAAAGCGAACGGCACTCTTGCCTTCTGTCATACGCGCCTGGGTAGCGCGCAACACTGCACACAGACACACGTACACTCGCGCTGACCGTTTGCTGCCTCCTTTTCTCTCTCTCTCTCTCTCTCTCTCTCTCTCTCTCTCTCTCTCTCTCTCTCTCCTGCTGATCCGATGCGGCTCTCCTCTTCTCTCCTCCTAAACAACCGTTGCTGCTCCGCGATTGTCGCCGTTTTGTTTCGCGATGTAGACTGCAGATCACACTCCTTTTGCATCAATCGGGCCCGTGGCCTGCGCTGACGAAGGTATACGAAGCCGAGTCCGTCGGCACACAACGCGACTCGCGTTTCGTTTTCCCTCTCTGCTGCAGCTGCTGAATTTAGCGCGCACAGGCACAGGCTAAGTATCGGGGCTATATCTTATTCCATCCCGTTCTCCGCAAGGAAATCGCAGCTACCTAGCTCTAGCTCGCTCGCAGTTGCAAGAATAACCTAGCCTCACCTAACCTCAAACTAGATCCCCTCCGTCGGCTCCGTCTACGAGATGCGATGCGATCGAGCGGAGCGCGGCCTGCGCAGCGCAGCGTCTATACCCATCAAGTGCTGTGTGACGCCTGTGACTACTTTATGTGTGTAAGTTACTAGATAGGTACTCCGCGCATCCCATATTCCTATCCTATCCAGTGTAGCACTAGAGAGCGGCACCAGGCTGTGAGGCTGAAGATGACCAATCAGGCATGCCATGCAATGCATCACCCATGCAATCTGAATAGTGAATACTATTATATCTTATGCTACAAGCTACAATGACGTTATTTTTTTTCTAGGGATAGATGGATTTTTAAAAAAAAAACTATGCAAGTATTTTATTGCTTTCTTAACTTTGCTACCTAATTATTGTTGATAGTTGTATGAATTCATTGTTGATAGTCTTTTCGCGTATACTTAAAGTGTACTCAAATGCACGTTATAATAGGCGGGGATTTAGTTATTTTTTCATCATCATCATCATGATGTATGTATAGTTAGTGAAAAGCTCGTTTTAACTTTGCGTGCAAAATACATAATTATAAATGAAAGGAATTATTGAAAAAAAAGATAATATGATTAATGGAATTTTTCATGAAAGCATAAACTATATACTTATCATTAAATTTGTAGCTCTATACTTATACTGATGGATTCTGAAAGATTTGGAAAGTTGGAACCGGTTGGAATATGGCGAAGCACAGTTATAACTTAGGTATTGTAAGACAGGAGAAATTCGAAAATCAGTGACATCATGATTGACCATATTTTCAAGCGAAATGATGAGGATCAAGAGAAAAAATGCTCGATAATGTTATGGATACGATAAGACTTCGCGAATTGTGGAAGTATTGACGTTAGAAACCAGAGTAGAAACATGATTACCTTAGTAGGTAGAGTCATTCATAGGTAACCTGTTTACTGAGGTGTTTGAATTGAAAAAAGCTAGTGCTTAGATTCGACGTGCGAGTATTAGTGCGTAATTATAAATACACATGCTAGATTGATTGCGAGAAGTCGATTAAAATATACGTGTTATGCCAGTCGCATAATTTATTTCAAGTGTGATACACATATACTTATATACCATCTTGCTCGACTGACGTTTCAAGAGTGTATTCGAGCTTGAAAATGTCGTGATGAGCACGCATTATTCTGTTTTAAAATTGCTGCTGTTGCTTTTCTTTATTTTTTTGTTGTGACATTGAGTTTTTTTACGGCTTCTTTACGCAAACAGCAATATGATTTCCGTACTGTCTGGCGTTTGGAATTCTGTAGAAGATATGTTAGGTAAAAGTCTATATTTTATTAATTTCTATTGATTCGTTTTAAGTTTTCATTCAAATGGATAATTTTTTTTTGTAACAATGAAAATTGTTGTTTGTTGCTTTCAGTTGATTACATTGACTTCAATGTTACACTGTGGCTGTTAATGCCATTGTTAATTACATTTTTACTCCCACTAGTGATTGTTCTACTTCTATATGTAACTGCCTTGATTTTATACGTTTATAAACTACATAGGTATGTATTGCTTTTGTTACGCTCACATTAATTCTAATTTTTTTTTTCAAGCGATCAATAAAATCATTGTAGTAGGTACATATTTGTTAATATTTCAGGCATAGGTTAAGAAGTGCCTATGGGACTGACTGGAGAAATGCTTCGAGAAATGTTGTAGCTGCTGTTTGGGACGCACATGGATGGATATGGCATGGTAGGAAGAACCACGAAATGTATCAAGACATTTTTATTATTCCGTTAGTTTTTCTTTTGCTCTTCTCTTTATTTCTCGGTTTCCTTTTTCATGACACATAAATTATTTGTACTTTAAATTGCTGTATAGTGAAATAAATTTTATGTTCATTAGGTTACGAAGTTGTTGGACTAGAGAACATCCCAACGGATGAACCTGTTTTATTTGTTTACTACCATGGAGCAATACCAATAGATCTTTACTATTTTATATCTAAAGTATTCCTGTTTAATTCAAAACTCATCCATACTGTGGGTGATAGATTTCTTTTCAAATGTCCTGGTTGGTCCATTATTTCTGATGTTCTGAAAGTAATACCTGGCACAATTCAAACATGCTCATCTATTCTAAAGGAAGGCAACATGCTTGCTATTTCACCAGGTGGTGTATATGAAGCTCAATTTGGGGATGCATACTATCAGTTGATGTGGAAGAAAAGATTAGGATTTGCAAAAGTAGCTTTGGATGCTAAAGTGGTAAGTTAAAAAAGTAGTAACAAAATCAAATTTTTTTAAATGGACGTGATAATAATTTAATTTTTTATTCATGCAGTCTATAGTTCCAATGTTTACAAAGAATATTAGAGAAGCTTTTCGATCCATAAGTTGGGGTAGAAGATTATGGCTGAGATTATATGCAGCAACCAGATTTCCATTTATTCCAATTTATGGAGGATTTCCAGTTAAACTAAAAACTTATGTTGGTAAACCTATACCATATGATGGAAATCTAACACCTGAACAGCTGCAACAAAAGGTTTTCTTTTTTTCTATAATCATTTAATTTTTTTATGTTTTTTGTAAAACTTTAAGTTGTTATTAATTTAAACTCTTTATAGGTTGCAGCTGCACTCGATGACTTGATTAGTGAGCACCAAAAAATACCGGGAAGTATTTTTCGGGCATTGGTAGAACGATTTTATGATTTAGATAAGACAGTAGAATGCAATTCAAAAGATACTGAAAAAGTTGAAAACAAAAGAGAATAAGCGGTATTAATATTGTATTATAATTATAATTTTAGAATCTCACATTTTTGGGATTGGAGCATTTTTAAGTGCTGTTTTAAGTTCTGCAGATATAAGACGTTCAATATTTTATCAACATTTTACAAAATTGTTCTTACTATTTATAAAAAATATTGTCTTATATTTTGAACTGTTTCTAGTTTTATTGTGTAAAGAGATTTCCATCACATTCCGCTTGAAGCATCTGGATTGTGTTAACAGATAATTACTTAATTAGTGGTGCTTATGCACTTTTTTTAATTGTCACAATTTTATATTTTTACAAAGTTATGTGCAATTATTGTATACTCTAAAATATCAAGGAATTGCGTGCTGTATGACTTCATGTTTCATGATTATGTAATTCCATTGCGATTATAAATTTTAAATACTAATAATGTTAAAATCTGTATGGTCTTGAAACTGTAGAAAACTCAATTTTTGTTCCAATGGAATATACAAACAGTTTTATAGAAAGTCGTGAGTACGTACCTTAATGATTTTTCGTGTTTTCAAGAGCATGAATTGCTTTTAGAACTAAAAATAAAATACTGGTGATATTGTTGCGTTATATTATTAAGTTATATTCTAAGGTGCAAAAGCGTGTACTTAAATATTCTACTTCTAATATATTTATTGCTTTTATATGCAACAGATAAGAAAATAAAGGAAATGGGAGAAGAAATCTTGTTTGATTTATTATGCCAGCATAATTCGTAGGAGTATAATTATATGAGTACATACGTGTACAGGGTGATTTGAACTTGCCGCGCATGTCATGTCGGAAATGAGTATTCGAGGTGTTAGGGTGTTACGCGAGCCCTATTCGCATGTCCAAGCAAAAGTGGCACATCTAGCGGTAGGTTCAGAAAACATTGAAACAGACGACAAGGTCTTAAACAAAACAATTAATTCATAATAAAACAAAGTGAATAAAGCGTTTATATGAAAAACTGATTAAGTAGAAATTAATTAAAAGTGGTAATACGCATTAAAAATTTCTCTAAAGCACATTTAATTGACTTTCATAATATTTTAATACGAAATTTATAATTGCCCCCACGATTCACGTGACTTTATTATATGTTTTAGCGTTGACAAAAGCGCCCTCCGACGGGACTTGGACATGCGAATACGCTCCATGTTAGGTGCTATTACACTATTACGAGCGACGAGCGACAGCGACGTGCAACAATGCCGCGTGCGACATGTGCAGAATGTTCTGCGCCGTTTCTGCAACGACTGCGCTGTAGAAATTAGCTACGGCGCGCTGGACTTAACCATCCGGCCCTGGTCCGGGAACGAATGTACGGTCCTGATCAGACATGTAATGGGGTGAACATATGGGCCTGGTCCGGGGTGCTCTAAGTTTGACTTGGGTTAAAATATTAAATTGTTTAAATATCAACCAAACCTATACATATGTACTGTTTTTCGAAGCAGCATCCGGATGGTGCTTCGGTATTTTTAAACAATAAACTTTGATATGATCCATAGAAATTAAAAAATCAGTTTTTATATTTTCACAAAATCCGGTTGCCTTATCCGGCCCGGATCCTACCCCCATTACATTTCTGAAAATCGTGTGTAAATGCCTTAACAGGCCCGTATTTTTGACGGGTCCGGCCCTGATGTTGCCGTAAGATTATTTTCTAGTCGGGGTGGTGGAAAAATTTGTTGGCTTATTATTGGAGGAAGGCGAGCGACTGCAAGCAACAAATGCAAAACCAAAATGCTTTAACCCACCTGCTACGTACAGGTACAGTGAGTTTAATAATAAAATATGTCGGCAGATCGGAGGAAGGCAATCGACTGCGAGCAACAATTCGAAAACCAAAGCTCCCAATCCCACCTACCCTCCGCGCAATGAGTTTAATAAAAAGTAAGTCGGCACATCGGAGGAAGAATTTCGGCGCGGAGGGTAGGTGAGAGCTTTGGTTTTAAATTTGTGTTGCTCGCCGTCGCTTGCCTTCCTTCGATGCACCGGCGTATTTTATTATTAAACTCACTGCGGGCAGGGTAGGTGGGTTTGGGGGCTTTGGTTTTAGATTTGTTGCTCGCTTTCGCCCGCCTTCGTTCAATGTGCAAAATATTTAAATAAAACCGTTTAAACAATATCTTTAATGATTATTATATCAGATTCATGTTTATCGAACACCAAAACTTTTAATTCAATACGTTTTCTCTTTTATTTTTGCATGGTTTTGCAAACGGTTATTATAGATAAAAGTGTAAAAGAGGTTATATTTTCAATTTCATTGCAAAGTTAATTGTAGGAAATTCCTTTTATATTATTATAATTCTCATTCTTGTTCTTTGTAAAGTATATTAATCAATAGTCAATATAATTTTTCCGAACAATTTCATATCACGCACAATAGCGAAATTTTGCTATAGTTTTGTACGCCGAATGCCCGTTCGGTCTGAAGTTAGCTATTCGGTGCAATATTCTGCACTTCCGGTTGCCAACCCTCAGCAGTGTAATGGGCACTTAAAAGGATACTTATTTTAGTTCTAATACTGACCACCCCATTTAATTTTACATGTATTTTGTGGCGCCACCCATCGCATACCATCCCGAATATCGAGCGCTCATGTTTTCCAGCGGAAGTTGACGGCATAATATATGCCGCGGATGCGGGCATTGGCTTGGCGGCTACTAGTCCAGTAAAATTAGATCTGAAATCGACCTGCGGTGGAAATGGCTGCATTTTGGATATTATGTAAATCGAGGTCGAAAAATCCGATTCTGAAATTTTCAGCTTTGTACAACAAGGGGTTCTATGCGAAAATCGCGTGCGAAACTTATTTTTGCTTATATCTCGAGAGCGGTTTAAGCTACAGCAAAATGGCTGACGCCAATCGAAAGAGCGTTAAATTTTGCATTAGAAACGATTTTTTATTTGATTCCGATGAGCGTAAAGTTCCGAGCTATTAAATAAAAAAGAAATTTGCTTGATATGGGGGCAGGGGAGGGGAGACGCGCAGACGACATGGCCGCCGCTCTCTCCGCGCGCAGCGGCGGGACGGCGGGAGCCGAGCCTCGTTTGAACGCATCAGGCCGAAATACCATTTTTGACTTCGCGGTGGTGCCCGGAAAACTGTTTATATCACTTGAATAAGTAAGTAAAGTTCTTAAAGGGCCTTCGTGAATATATAGGTATACAATAAGCGAGAAAATAGCTTACCTTGCATCCCAACTTTTGAACTAACTACTTTTCGTACGCTGTATGTGCTCTCTAGTAGTACGTACGACACTAAAGTGAATTTTGTAAATTATTGTTGAAATAATTTCAATAGCATTTTTTAAATGTTATTATTAGACAATATCAATAATACAAAGATGAAACTGTCAAAGTAAACTACCGATAATCATTGTAACAATGAGTTGATGTTAAACAATAAATAATAAAATGGTTATACAATATTCAAGTAAGTATCATAATTATAACAGTATGTATCATAATTTTTTAATTTTCAGTTTCTGATTCATTAACTTCTTCTCCTTGTAAATTATTTATTTCATCATCCCAGAGATTTTCATTATCTTGTTCGATATCTTGTTCTTCTATATCGCTCTCAATTATGACTTTACGTGAATTTGAAGCATTTTCACAGCTTTGACCATTACAATTTTTGCAACTGTAACTACATTTTATTCCAGCCTTTTTGCATGAACATCGAGATGTGTTACAGTTTGTTTTACAGCCACAGAATATCTGAAAATTAAGTAAATTGTTATTTATCACAGTAAAAATTGATGAATTAAATGAGTGAGGTAGACAGAGGAGGATTGTTTATATAATGGTATTATAATTGGTATAATATAGTGTACAGACAAATGTACTATATAATAATACAATTTAATAAAAATTACAGTAGAAAATATGGAATAGTTCAGTAAAATAATAATCAAATAAGTCGTTTAAAAATTATTTTTAAAGAAAAATAGCCAGTTTCATATAAAATATATTTTAGGATAATATCTAATGACTCACCATCTGTAGTAATTCGGTTGGTGCAACTGGTTTGGTGTTCATTATAGGTAATAGCATATTACTCGTTCTTTTCCATCCCCATAATTCTGGATCTAAATCAAATCCCAGCCAAATTTGCATTTGGTAATATACTCTTTTAGTATGTTCTGTTAATACCGAAGCTGTAGGCGGTAAAGACGATAAAGATAATTCTTTTTTTGCAATTGCTGTAGATGTGCAAAATGTTTTATATCTTAATTCATGTAGAGACAGTTTTTGGTCATCCGCACCATATTATAATCTTATCATAACTTTTTCAGCAACTGCATATAGATCGTCGATATTTTGTAATGGCTTATAAAACATAGATACCAATTGTTGCAAATCTTCGTTTTTTTGTAATAAAGTAATAATACTTTTTTTACCCTTGTTATATATAGCACTTGTTGAATCGCATCCAGCAAACGCATGAGCGAATAAAATATATTTATTAGATAGATGTTTATATTAACTAGCTCTTGTTAATGACATTTTAAGGAATAAATAGTTCGCGGTATCAGTGCTACTCTTCGCGGCATAAGTTGAGCTGTGCTACTCTTCGCAGAGAGAAGCGGTTCTGTGCTACTCTTCGCGGCGAGAATGAACCGTGCTACTCTTCGGATGCGAACTTCGGTGCGAACTTCGGATTAGGTTTTATTTATATACAATATCTTGAAGAATAAGTGGTTAAAATTTCAAAAAGAAATATGCATAAATGTCTGAGATATAGCAAGTTGAGTTTTAAAAATCATGTAAATTAGGTTTTCCCCATTTTGCACTTATTTTCCATTTTTCTCAATGTTCCCCCACTTTAATCGAAAAAATAACTCCAGATTCGTGTTCAACGACCTCGAAAACATAAAGTAGAACTATTTTCAGCGACTAGAACGACCATGGTCACTAACCGGTCATTTTAGGGATGATCCCCGCTCGCCTATACATGAAAGAAAGCAATTATTAAATAATGAAATAAGTTACTACAGGATAATTCATAATTTTGTTATAACACTTTCATCTTTGTATTATTTACGCTTTATTCTGTGTAATAGTCTCATTTAAAAAATGCTATTGCAATATTTTCAAACATTATTCACAAATTTCATTTTAATATGAAGAATCATACATATTACTTGTCAGCACATACCATCGATGAAGAATGCTGAAAAAAACCTTTAAATACAACTCCCTTCAACATATGTTATAATATAATGTTATTTAAGTAATTTAAAAAAAAGTCAAAAATGATAATTTCGCCTGACGCATTCAAACGCGGCTCGGCTCCCGCCGTCCTGCCGCTGCGCGCGGAGAGAGCGGCGGCCATGTCGTCTGCGCGTCTCCCCTCCCCTGCCCCCATATCAAGCAAATTTCTTTTTTATTTAATAGCTCGGAACTTTACGCTCATCGGAATCAAATAAAAAATCGTTTCTAATGCAAAATTTAACGCTCTTTCGATTGGCGTCAGCCATTTTGCTGTAGCTTAAACCGCTCTCGAGATATAAGCAAAAATAAGTTTCGCACGCGGTTTTCGCATAGAACCCCTTGTTGTACAAAGCTGAAAATTTCAGAATCGGATTTTTCGACCTCGATTTACATAATATCCAAAATGCAGCCATTTCCACCGCAGGTCGATTTCAGATCTAATTGTACTGGACTATACGGCCTACTACTAAATAGATAGTCGCCACACACTCAGCTAGGTGCGTTTTATATTGAGAGAATGCAGCGATCCTGGCGGCGGCTTTTCCAGTCGGACGTCTCTCTTTCGCCCGTCTAGAAGTATACCTATCTCCCTATATTCTGCCAAAACCAGAGAAGCACATTTTTCTTGGTAAGTCTTTCGGAGCTGATTCTTATTTTTATGGCGAATATTTACGGCCTTCGTCAATTTGCGAATCTGCGTTGACGATCGCGTAATCATTATCAACAGCCTAAATTTTGGCCAGCATCAACTGATAGCGATATATCGCTTCTTTTTTGCAGAACATACGCAGTCATGGGCGTGAGTGTCGAGGTTCTATCTCCCGGGGACGGTAATTGTATTTTGCAAACTTCTCTCACTCAGTTAAAAGCACACGCATATACATATGTACATGCTTTTAACATCGGCACACGCTATTTTTTGTTTCCCCGGCCCGATAGTTCCGATACTTGAGAAACTTTTGTGTAATAATATGTTCGTCACCACCGCTCTACCTATATTTTCCCATCCAGATCCACCCGAGAGACGCCCTCGTCGTATGCATTCTTTGCGCCACCGCCAAAGATGCACAGACATCACCTCGTGTGGCTCTCTCTTTCTCTCCATCTGCACATATATACAGCACTCAGCCATCCGCATGTTTCCCGCTACGAATAAGTAGTGCCTATTTTTAGTAGACTGGCCGCCGCGAAGTCTGAAGCCGAATTGAGCGGTATTTGCATGCCTTCTTGCTTGATTCTTCGTATTAGAATCGAAATTTTCATATAGAAGATTTTGATGTTGTAATCTTAATATATTGCTGCAATATGCTCTCATGAAATAGCTTTGAAATATAAAATATGATTCTTCTGTACCTATAACAATATTAATCACAGTTCGTTGTATTTTGAAACTATTATGAAAGCTTATAAGTTACTTATAAATTCTTAATATATATTGCGACATTTTAATTTTAGGACAAACCTACCCTAAAACAGGACAAACTGTTGTTGTCCATTACACAGGTAATTTATAATCTATTGTTTTTTTTTTATTAATTCAACTCAATTTATTTTCTAATCTTTGATTATAACTTTTCAGGTACCCTGGCTAATGGAAAGAAATTTGACTCCAGCAGAGACCGTGGAGTTCCTTTCAAGTTCAAGATCGGCAAGGGTGAGGTAATCAAAGGCTGGGATCAAGGAGTTGCTCAAATGTGTGTTGGAGAACGTGCCAGGTTAACTTGCCCACCAGAAGTTGCCTATGGACCTAGAGGACACCCTGGCGTATATCCTTTACTACTGAAATGATATATCTTATATTTATTTTTTTATTGATCATACTTCAAAAGTATATCTACAATTTATTTTAAAAACAGTAGATGCTTATTAAATTTTTTGTGGTATTGGTCTAATCAACTCAGACTCTTAAAAATTTAAAATTTTATTGAGGCTGTAAAGTTAGTTGAATAATAATCTCAAGTATTTTTATATTATGGAAATATTAAATTTTGTTATTCATTACTTTAGTTCAGTAGAATTTCTGCTATCTATTTGATTCAAGCTTAACAAATTGAATGAAACTATTTTTTTTTTTTAAATTATATTATGAAATCTTTTTTTGCTTCAATCAATTTTAATCAAACAACGCAAATTTGTATAATACTCATGATTGATTTTTACTTTTATAATTTAACAAATATTTCTCCTTGACAACTATACACTATACCGCCAAATGCTACTCTTATCTTCGATGTTGAGCTGTTGAAGGTGGAGTGAAGAAGGTGCTGCCTTGAAGCAATATGTACCATGCACTGAACTGACCAAACTATTTCATCTTGGCACCTGACAATTAAACAGCGCTTAAATTTCATTAAGTGACTATATGATAAGTAGTCGTAAGGCAGATGGCACACTGTACAATGTTTATTCAATCGCTTTATTTATAAAAACCTAAAATCAGAAATAATATATCTAGTAGAAAGACTAATAAGTCTAGGACATTTTTTAACCATAGCAGGAATGTCCCAAGTCATTTGTACAGTTGAAGCCTTTTATGGCTTACAGTTTTTATAAAAACAAATTGATCATGGAGTTTTCTCCAGCTATAAGCGATTGAATTAGAACAAACCAAGAAGCATTTTAAAATTTTTAATATTTGTGTTCATTCCATTTACTTAGTCCTTGGTAATTTGATATCTTTACTTTAACAATTTGTACAAATTTCAAATATGCTGCAATTTATATTTTATAACTATAAAATGAATATTGATGTAATCGTCAATCCTTATGTGACCAAATCAATAAAGACTTTCCTCTGTCAAAAGTGTTTACTTTGTTGTTTTTTTTTTAGTAAAATAACCCATATTTTAAAATAATTTTGTTTATTAATATTATTTACAATTTGTAAGTATCTTCAAATTGTGAACGGATGTCATCAAATATAAATATTTCAATGACAGTAAATATGTGAATAAGCACAATTCAATTTTTAACATACAACTTCATTATAATATATATTACATATATAACACATTTTTGTTCAAAAACATCACATTTTTTTTTAAATAAATAATTGTCTTAAAATAAAATAATATGAATTTGTAACAAATGTATTTACAATCCAGCTTTTAACCACTTCCCAAATATATTAGTAACTCACAAACTAAATAATTTTTATAAAAGCAATATTTTTATTACTATTACTGATAGGTGCAAAAGCACTTATAAATTAACGTTTTGATTACTGACTCAAAAAAGTTACTTATGTGAATTAGTAAACAAACAACTCTGGGAAGTGTATTTCATAAGCTGGTGTTTGACTTGGTTTGGCATCTGATGGAGTTCCACCTGGTATTGATTGACTACGAGGTTCAATCATTAAAGCATTGAAAATGTCTGATAATTTACTCTGTAGAACATCATGCTGTAATAATATCACGCAAGTCTTAGAAATGAGAGTAAATTGAGTTTAACGTGAATAAGCAATTTTAAAATACCAACCTTTGGTTGTGTTTTTTTAATTAGATCATGGAATGGAGCATTTCTGAATAGTTGAGAAAGTTGTGCTCGTTTTTCTTCTTCTACTATTTGGGAATTATTTGTTTCTGTTAAAATACGCTTCATACTATCGAACGTCAATTCCTCTCCAGGCAGTTTCTAATAAAAAATATAAAATTTATTCGTTCGAATATATGTTACGAAACAGGCTACTATTAATTTTGTTAATAGTAATAACAATATTAAAAAGAAAAGATAAATACCCTCTGTACACCAGGAGATGATCCTGCACTATCTAGCTCAGTAGTTCCACCATTAATGTCACCTAAAGAACTTCGTCCAGCACTGTCAACCCATGAATGCCTGAAATAAAATGTTACATATTAATTTTATGAATAATTGTTAATACATTAATAAATGTTTCGTTAAAAAAGTTCTTTTATTTATTATGAAATATAGTAGATGTATATCTTTGAACTATATGCGCAAGTCTAAACAAACTATTAATCATCAATGATTCACACATTATTTACAATTTTATTTTTTGTTTAATAGTTACATCATAAATATTTTTAGTCATTTATTAAAAGTGAATATTTTAAAGCAATGTACTATTACAGTTCAGTCATTAATAAACGATACATAAGACTTGCAATTCAAATATATACAATTTTTTAAAATAGGTTCATATATATATTTACCTGTGCTGCAAAGCACTGCTACTATAACCAGATCCTTGTTGCAATTTTCCTGTTTCTAAACCAACTCCTTTAAGACACTCTGTAACAATAGTTTGATCTACTATAAGTGAAGTTGGTATTCGGGACGGCAAATGTGGATCGTATTGAGAACGTAGATCAGGTAATAAATGAGCCGCTTCTTTGGAACGAGACTCCACAATCTTTAACAAAAATTAAATTAAGTAGTATTCAAGTGATCTATCACTAATTATTACATATTAACTTTAAAGCTGCCATAGAATATTACCTTATTTGCATAATCAATAAGAGTAGAAATATTGCAAACATTTGCAATCAAAACCAATAAACTTATAACTGTAGAATGTAAATTAAATTTGATTGCTATGTTCATCTGAATACTAGTTAGAGCCAGATCCTGAAGACTCATAACAAGTCGTAATAATTCCAAAACTGTTTCCTCTGAAGCCAATTCAACAGTCAAAAGAGCTAAGGTTGTATAGATAGCTTCAACATTTTCAACTCTATTGTTTGTAAGTTCTAATGATTCATACAGAGCCATATAAATTTCAGGACCATGTTTTCTGATAAATATCACATCTGGCCTAGATGCTTTTTCAATGGCAAGATCCAATTCAATCACATTGACCCTAAAAAAAATGTATTATCACATTTAATACAATATTAGACATATATAAGTTTTAAAGTTGAAATTGAGAATGATTTATGTAGCTTACGTCGGTTTAGCCAGTTTAGTAATATTTTTGTGCCTATCTATCAAAGTGTGGAAAATCTTTTGGACTAGAAGTCTCATTTCAAAATCAGATGCTAAAGACATTCTCAACAAAGGTTGGAGGAAGCTTGGTGGAAATGTTGTGTTAAGATGAATAGTTTGATATTTTGTTCCAACCTATAAAAAAAGTAATAATAATTATAAAAAGAATAAATAAATATTATTATACTAATATTTGCTTTTATAATAACATTTAAAAAAAGCATTTACTTTTAGTAATGATTTCAATAGTATACTTTGAAGTAAAACATCTCCTTTTCCAGCTGATGTAATAGAATCAGGCTCGCCATATGGAACTTTGCTCATAATGAATTTCATTATTTCAATTTTTTGATAATCAGGAAGATGGTTAGCAAATTCACCAAGTGCATTGATAAGTGCTTCTTGATATAATTGCTCATCATTAGTAGATGACTGATTTCTGGATACACTGACTCTGAGGTGAGTCAATAAGGAACTAATGATTTCCAATACAGAAGGCCCTTAAATGTGATACATTAATGAATTAAGTTCATGTAGTAAAAAGTAAAAATTTATAGTTCTCTTATTTTCATAATATTTTACACACCAACACTTTCACCAGCAGCAATAGAAATAATCTTTGATAAAGTATCTGCTATACTTGTACGAATTTTTGGAGAAGATTGTGAATGCTCATCTAAATGAGTCATTAAAGCTTCAACAACAGTGTATGAATACTGAGACTAAAATTCCAAACAAAGATAACATCAAATTATCATAAGCATTCGAGAATAAGTTTGTAAACAGCATATTTTGGCAAAGTAAATTACCTGAATGGAAAACATAATTATTCTAAATGTATGGATAGCAAAATAGTTCGGAACCCATAACTGATGGTTATCCAAATGCTTGAGAACAGGCTTTATAACACAACGAATGTGACCAAATGATGCTCGTCCTACCAGTTCTCTCATACAAGTTTCTGCAAATTGTGGAGGATCTGACCTTTCTTCAGTGGGACTCTCTGGAGTTGCATTTGCCTTATTAGAATATCTTGCATTTTGCATGTTGTACAAAAGAGAAGGTACAATTTTATCCATGTGTACCATGTTCCAAATGTTTTCTACTAAATCGTCAGAGACAGTTTTCCTCACAACACCCTGCCAATTGTTAATGACAAAATTAGTGATTGGTTCATTTGGAAATAAAAAAGATTTGATGAAATTGTAAATTACCTGCAGTCCTTGAATCCCTGCAAGCCGAATCTGCTTTCGAACTGTGGAATCATCATTGTTGGAGTGGCACATCGAAGAGTATTTTGATACAAAGAAATCGTAACGTGTGTGATAAGACGGCGTGTCCTCCTCGATGTTGGCAAACCTAACAAACTGGAAGACGAAAGCATTTTGTTCAACTGAATTAATGCATGTATGAAGATTCTTTGGTCACACAGGTTGCTTGGTAGCAAAATTTAAGAAGCAATTTTGCACTTACAAACATTAGTATACAGTAGAAAAATTGTTATTGGGCACATGGGAAAAATTATAACTGACAAAATATTTCTTATAGCCATTGTCAAATAACTCACCGATTGGGTTGCTAGAATTTGCAACTGTGGATCTGTTGATTCTAATAATTTCTGAACCATCTTTAAAAAACTTTCTACAAACAAATTTAAAGTTTGTGCATGGCAGGCAGCTAATAATTGATCCATAGCCTCCATGGCAATGACAACAAACCCATTTCTGCGTCTAAAATGAAACAGTTATTGTTAGTTGATTTTTATCCAAGCCATGATAAATTTTGCAAGAGTAAATTTGACAAAATGTTGTATACACCTCGAAATATCCCTAGACGCTCTTTGAAACAAATATTCACCTATTCGATCTAACTTTTCTGGACTACTCAATGAGTAAAACATCAGTTTCTCCATATTATTTTTAATTAACCCATCCTGAAATATAAAAATAATGAAACATTATTTACATAACCCATAGTGAAACGGGACAGTCGTAAAAAATCTCTTTGTCACATGAGTGCATTATGCGACATGTGACAGTCTAGTCTAGAATTAAAAGCCATGAAATGTCAGTTTACCTGAGGATTGACAGGAAAAATATTGTCCACTAGACGTTTGTACCTTGGTCGTAGTGCCGAACAGCACCAGCAGCAGCCTGAAAAATGAACAGTGAAATAGTTACTGATTACCCAACGATAAAATAGATAGGAGTTCCAACAAGTTATTGTTTTTTGACATTACTGAACATGTTGGCAAATAACGTTTGGTTCTCGTATGCGTAAAGTCGTTGTAGTATCGGTGCGTGAGAAACGAATCGAACAAAGCTTATAACTTATAACGGAGGTGTAAACTGCGACGTGATTTGTTATTCCGCGCAAGAGCTTATTTTAGCTCTTTTCCAGGCCAAACAGGCGCAGCCTTGTCGGCTCGGGCCTCGGCCTTTGCGATGTATGCGCGGAGTCACCTGCGCTGCTGCGCCTCCTTCGATCAGTTCCACCACCGCGCACCGCACCGTCGTCGCGATCGTTCGGCGCGAGCCCAGCCCAGCCCGCGCGAGGGTCCGAAACTCCGAAGTCCGAACTTATATTGTCCAACAGGCTCCGAACCTGACACTTGACAGCTGAGGCTGACTGTCTGACTGACGAGCTGCGATAGTCCAGTAAAATTAGATCTGAAATCGACCTGCGGTGGAAATGGCTGCATTTTGGATATTATGTAAATCGAGGTCGAAAAATCCGATTCTGAAATTTTCAGCTTTGTACAACAAGGGGTTCTATGCAAAAACCGCGTGCGAAACTTATTTTTGCTTATATCTCGAGAGCGGTTTAAGCTACAGCAAAATGGCTGACGCCAATCGAAAGAGCGTTAAATTTTGCATTAGAAACGATTTTTTATTTGATTCCGATGAGCGTAAAGTTCCGAGCTATTAAATAAAAAAGAAATTTGCTTGATATGGGGGCAGGGGAGGGGAGACGCGCAGACGACATGGCCGCCGCTCTCTCCGCGCGCAGCGGCAGGACGGCGGGAGCCGAGCCGCGTTTGAATGCGTCAGGCGAAATTATCATTTTTGACTTTTTTTTAAATTACTTAAATAACATTATATTATAACATATGTTGAAGGGAGTTGTATTTAAAGGTTTTTTTCAGCATTCTTCATCGATGGTATGTGCTGACAAGTAATATGTATGATTCTTCATATTAAAATGAAATTTGTGAATAATGTTTGAAAATATTGCAATAGCATTTTTTAAATGAGACTATTACACAGAATAAAGCGTAAATAATACAAAGATGAAAGTGTTATAACAAAATTATGAATTATCCTGTAGTAACTTATTTCATTATTTAATAATTGCTTTCTTTCATGTATAGGCGAGCGGGGATCATCCCTAAAATGACCGGTTAGTGACCATGGTCGTTCTAGTCGCTGAAAATAGTTCTACTTTATGTTTTCGAGGTCGTTGAACACGAATCTGGAGTTATTTTTTCGATTAAAGTGGGGGAACATTGAGAAAAATGGAAAATAAGTGCAAAATGGGGAAAACCTAATTTACATGATTTTTAAAACTCAACTTGCTATATCTCAGACATTTATGCATATTTCTTTTTGAAATTTTAACCACTTATTCTTCAAGATATTGTATATAAATAAAACCTAATCCGAAGTTCCTAGAGCAATTATTTTCTGAGTGACGATTTTTCGAAGTTGTGCCATCGGATTTTATGAGTTTTTACATACTATCGAAAAAGTTGAGTGACAAAGTTTCTAATTTCAAATTAAAAGCTATTTATTATTAAAATATAGTATGTAAGGATGTTTTTTGTAAAATTTGACCTGTGTATGTTCAATAACAAAAAAGATATACGATTTGAAAGCCGAGCGCTGAGCGCGGCGCGCGCGCCTATACATATTCCAAATCAGCAAGGCAAGTACAACTTTTAATTTAATAAAAATCATTGAACCGCATTAAAACTATTCATTTATTTTATTTACATTGACACATGAATCGCTACAATTACATACATCACAACATTTTAAATTGGAGACTACACAAGGACAAATCGCAGTTGTACGAGCATTTTTCCCACTACAGGAACAAAAGTATTTTTGCAAAGTTTCTGTTTAAAACTCTGTTTTAAAATATAATTATTTTTATAATTTCTTCGCTTATTATTCTCAATTCTTTGATATGATAAAAAGTATTGATATAATTTTAATTACAGCTATGCTATACTATTTGATTTTAACGTTATTTTACGTAAGTATGAAAAACATAATTACTGCTGAATTTTGGTAATCTTAGAAATACAATTTTTTAATTCAGATTTGGTATTGCAATATAAATACCAGTGTCTGTATAAGCTCTCTAAAAATATCATTCACAGATGAATACTTCGTAAAATCATGCGACACCTAACATCCTGTCACTAGACACTAAATGTTTATAAATCGTGAACGATATAAGGCCGATGCCATATTCGCAATTCAGTACCTTAGCTGTACATTATGCGTCAGATCACTTTTACATCTTGTCGAAGTAACATCGTGCTTTAAAGAGTGTATATCGGAGTAACATTTAACTAAAAATCTATTGGCATCAATAACGAAATTATCATTTTGTGAGTGTGTGCCTTAGCAGTTATTTGAATTTGTGACACCAGCATATTTATTGGTTCCCGTCAAATCCTAGAAGGATATCTTATTATTTTTAAAGGAGTTTTTTAGTATAACATAACGGTACGTACACATGTATTGGCTATTCTAATAATGAATGCTAGAAATATATTAAATATTGGAATGCGATTGACATTTTAAAAACTTTATAGCAAAGAAGACAAATATTTGTTGAATAATAGTATTTGCACTTTATGATGACATTATTTAAATAATGCACTAGACATTTGTATTTGATACGTCTTTTTTAAAAATATTACACAAGTTGTCTTATATTGTATTACTGTTAAGGTAGTGTAAGGATCTATGTATGTAGTATATTTTTCATGAAATTTCGCTTTAGTGCTTTTTATTTTTTAACGATGGTTTATTTTAATGTATGGTGGGCGCGTTTAAATGCACCGCGTACAATTGCTTAATCCCTCTCGATTTTGACTTATGCTATTTTTATTTATATTCTCTTCTGATGTACCACTTTATAATACCTTTTTAGATGATTAATGTGAGTCTGCGTGAGCGTGAGTGTGTGCGTGAGAAGCGCGCACGTAGCATGAACTCAGAGTTAAATAGAGAGAGAGAGAGATAGCTAGGTAAACATTTCAATATAATCGTCGGTCCCTACGAAGACCAGCACAGCTCAGATTCTTATCGAAGAGTAGCACGGTTCATTCTCGCCGCGAAGAGTAGCACAGAACCGCTTCTCTCTGCGAAGAGTAGCACAGCTCAACTTATGCCGCGAAGAGTAGCACTGATACCGCGAACTATTTATTCCTTAAAATGTCATTAACAAGAGCTAGTTAATATAAACATCTATCTAATAAATATATTTTATTCGCTCATGCGTTTGCTGGATGCGATTCAACAAGTGCTATATATAACAAGGGTAAAAAAAGTATTATTACTTTATTACAAAAAAACGAAGATTTGCAACAATTGGTATCTATGTTTTATAAGCCATTACAAAATATCGACGATCTATATGCAGTTGCTGAAAAAGTTATGATAAGATTATATGGTGCGGATGACCAAAAACTGTCTCTACATGAATTAAGATATAAAACATTTTGCACATCTACAGCAATTGCAAAAAAAGAATTATCTTTATCGTCTTTACCGCCTACAGCTTCGGTATTAACAGAACATACTAAAAGAGTATATTACCAAATGCAAATTTGGCTGGGATTTGATTTAGATCCAGAATTATGGGGATGGAAAAGAACGAGTAATATGCTATTACCTATAATGAACACCAAACCAGTTGCACCAACCGAATTACTACAGATGGTGAGTCATTAGATATTATCCTAAAATATATTTTATATGAAACTGGCTATTTTTCTTTAAAAATAATTTTTAAACGACTTATTTGATTATTATTTTACTGAACTATTCCATATTTTCTACTGTAATTTTTATTAAATTGTATTATTATATAGTACATTTGTCTGTACACTATATTATACCAATTATAATACCATTATATAAACAATCCTCCTCTGTCTACCTCACTCATTTAATTCATCAATTTTTACTGTGATAAATAACAATTTACTTAATTTTCAGATATTCTGTGGCTGTAAAACAAACTGTAACACATCTCGATGTTCATGCAAAAAGGCTGGAATAAAATGTAGTTACAGTTGCAAAAATTGTAATGGTCAAAGCTGTGAAAATGCTTCAAATTCACGTAAAGTCATAATTGAGAGCGATATAGAAGAACAAGATATCGAACAAGATAATGAAAATCTCTGGGATGATGAAATAAATAATTTACAAGGAGAAGAAGTTAATGAATCAGAAACTGAAAATTAAAAAATTATGATACATACTGTTATAATTATGATACTTACTTGAATATTGTATAACCATTTTATTATTTATTGTTTAACATCAACTCATTGTTACAATGATTATCGGTAGTTTACTTTGACAGTTTCATCTTTGTATTATTGATATTGTCTAATAATAACATTTAAAAAATGCTATTGAAATTATTTCAACAATAATTTACAAAATTCACTTTAGTGTCGTACGTACTACTAGAGAGCACATACAGCGTACGAAAAGTAGTTAGTTCAAAAGTTGGGATGCAAGGTAAGCTATTTTCTCGCTTATTGTATACCTATATATTCACGAAGGCCCTTTAAGAACTTTACTTACTTATTCAAGTGATATAAACAGTTTTCCGGGCACCACCGCGAAGTCAAAAATGGTATTTCGGCCTGATGCGTTCAAACGAGGCTCGGCTCCCGCCGTCCCGCCGCTGCCCTACGATGGGTCTGGATAATGTGGGGATTCTCCCCTCCTCCGCCGAGTGGGGTAAGCCGCCATGTTGGCGAGGGGAACTCGCCGCCTGCGCGCGGCAGAAAGTCGTTGGCTCTTGGCCGGTACGCATGTACTCACCTCAGCTCAAACTAATAAAGTGACTTTTACAGAAGTCCTGGCGTCTTCCGAACATCTCATAGAGGAAGTGGGCCTCTACCCAGGTCCAGCTGGACCCAGCGAACCCCACAATAAAAACTTTTGCAAGGCCATCTAGCGGTTGTTAAATGTACCGTTGGTTCGTCCCAGTCTTCGAGCATATACTACTATAGTATATGCTCGAAGGTCCCAGTAGATTGTAGATTCCAGAATTAGTCCAGTAAAATTAGCTTTGAAATCGACCTTCGATGGAAATGGCTGCATTTTGGTTATTAGGTAAATCGAGGTCGAAAAAGACGATTCTGAAATTTGCAGCTTCCTAGGTCAACGGGTTCTATGCGAAAACAGTGTGCAAAAATTAATTTTACTTATATCTCGAAAACGGCTTAATTTTGTATCATTTTGTTCAATTTTGCATTGGAATCGATTTTTTACTCGACTAGGAATGAAGGCGCGCTTCGCGCGCTCTTGATTCTATCCCTGTCTGATAACTCTGTATGATTGTTTTGAGATTATGAATTTAAAGCGCACGGTTCTGATCTCGTACCCTACGAGATCAGAACCGTGCGCTTTAAATTCATAACCTCAAAACAGGGATAACCCAGAGTTCAGACATCAGGGATAGAATCAAGAGCGCGCTTCGCGCGCCTTCATTCCTAGTATCCTCTCTTAAAAAAATGATGGCCTTTGTTGTGAAGCATTTAATACGTGATTCTGATTGGCTGATTGGTTGCCTAGGCAACGAGATCAGAACCACGCGCTTTAAATGCATAACCTCAAAACAGGGATAACCCAGAGTTCAGACATCAGGGATAGAATCAAGAGCGTAATAAATAAAAAAGAAATTACCTAAATGTAGAAGGAGGGGGAGGCCGGGAGGCGCGGCGCGACGCGTACAAGTCATGTATGTATGTAGGTACCCCACCGATAGGTGGCGGCACGTCCGACCACAGAGAGAGAGAGAGAGAGAGGGAGAGAGCGGCTCACGCCGCGAGCGAGCGACTCGCTCAGTGCCGCTTCGACCACGATCCAGACCAGTCAGGCTGGAGAGACGGAGACATAATAAAGTAATAGTCTAGGATAGGCAGAGTGTTCATTCCTCCCCGCGCCTCATCCCGACAGTGGTGACCCGACGTGGACTCCTCGACAAGGCCAACGGACATCGAGGAGCAGCACACCGTCAATTCTCTCCGGCAGCGGCGTCTTTGTTCAGCATACTCGCTGACAAAGACAGGCGGCGATTGCGTCAGACAACGCGCATCGTTTCGCCACATCCCGTGTGCACGCTGGCACGCCGGTGCACACGCGAGATTTCAGTCGGACAACCCGACTACCTCGACACACGTTTTTCACGTGTCGAGAGCGGCAGGAGCAACAAGTTCCACGAACTCGCCGCCATTTTCGAACTTCACGCGCGCAGGCACGCCGGCGCGTGAAGTCTTGTCAACTCAACGGACAACGGATTGTGTGCGTGCTGGCACGCCGGCGCACACTTTTCCTCGCGACTACCCAACGTCGTGCAACGTGGAAGCCTTCGCCGAGGGATTTCTTTATGCGTGAAGCCACCGACACCGGCGCCTTTCATCATCAGCGCAGCGATTGTCGGCACTTCATCAAACGGATTTGCGTGAAGCCACCGACACCGGCGCCTTATCATCATCATCACTTCGGTCAACGGCGCTTCCTCGTCTAGTCAGCACTTCTCCTCGGCAGCGTCGACGAATTCTTCACGTCGTTTTGCGCGGCGATTCACGCGGGAATCGCCATTTTCGCTTTAAGGTAACAAAGAAGTGCGCGCGCGAATCTCGACCGTTAGGCCGCCATCTTGCTTCGGCGAGTCTTCGAATTCTAAGAACAGCTCACGCGAGCAACGACGATTCTACGAATCATCACGCACACATTGCGTTATCGAGATCGCGACTAAGTCTAAAAAAATTTTTTTTTTCTTTTCTTCTTTCTTTTCTTTTCTTTTCAATCGATTTTTTTTTCTCTCGCTCATTAACTTGCGAAATCCGAGGTGAAACGCGTTAGCAATCTCAGTAATTCTTTCGAATTTCTCTTTCATGCGTTTCACTCTCTTTTCTCGCTCGACGATCAGCGTTTGCACCCGTGTCAACGGCTACCACTCCCGGACGGCGCTCCTCGCAAGTGGTACCCCATAGACCTCCAGGGCAACGCATCGAGTCTCAGTCACAGCAGCCTCGACAACTAGCGGGCGTGCTGGGAATCGCGACAACTATCTCTCGTTGTTGTCGTCTCCCGGACTGAGCTCCTCGTGAGCGACACAACAGGGAAGTCTAGTGAAACTCACACGACCCTGCTCGTCTCCAATCAAGATCGACGAACAACTAAGGTAGAAAATCTTTTTCTTTTCTCTCACTATCCACTATCAACCTCTAGTTAGCTTAGTGCGCGAGTCGGACAGACATTGCCTTGCAGCCGTTTGTACATGCGAGTACACTGCAACCATTGTATAATAATTTTGTACGTCTGCTCCGAACTCAAGGTCAGGTTAGGCACTGCACCCCACGCACATGAGCAATCGTGAATTAGGCTTCACTCTCAGATCGGGCAAGCGAATCTTTCAACCTTCCCTTCCTATCCGTAACGCAAAAGACGTTAGGAAGCCGAAAATGACACTCACGCACTCCCCGACTAAATCGACAAACACAAGCGAAGTCGTCGTAACGACTCCCGTAACCTCAACGAGCCAAGGACAACAAAGTCCAACCGTCTCGCTCACGTCAGCAAATTCAGAGACATCCGTCAGCCACTCGGGGCCACCGATTGTCGCTAACACAGCGGAAGACTCACAGCTCTCACACCCGACCAACATGGCATCGGGCTTTAATCAGCCGTTCAACGGCACCGAGAACGTCTTCCAGTTCGGCGCAGGCCAGCTGTCTAGCACTGCAAACAGCGGCTTCAACTTGGGGACAAACAGCTGGCAACCTCAAGTCCCAACAACGGCGTCGACAAGCAACAGTTATTTCCTGGGAACGCCTCAAGAACAAAACCGTCCATTCCCGAATTCAGGAACACGGCGGAAAGACAATAGCCTGCTGAACAACCAGCAGTCACCAGCAGTCAACTACGCCACTGCGGACGACCTGGCACAGCTGACAGAACAGTTCAACGTGCAACTGGACCTCAAACTGAACGCGTTATTGGAACGCCTGGCTTCGGCCCAACAACAGCGAGAGTACGACTGCAAAAGGCCAACCGAACACACAGACGCACATCTATCACTAGCCACCAGCTCGGAAAACTCAGGAACCAGGTTACCCCTGCCGAATCTCTCGCAGGGAAACCCGCATCTTGACCAACAACACAACGCATCTGCCTTTGCAAGCACCAGGCATTTGCTTTTCTGGAACTTTTACAAACACAATCCGCAGGGCTGGTTTAGCCAACTAGAAGATTTATTCTTGGCACACAACGTCAACGAAGATGAGGCCAGATTCAACTTCGTCATGAGATATCTTACACAAGATATCCACGTTGACATTCAATACAAGCTCAACACCCTCACAAGAGGACAAAAATACGAACAAATCAAGAAAATCTTGACTGAGCGCTACGCTGAAACTCCTCAGCAACAACTGGATCGCCTATTCAAAGGCGTAGAAATCGGTTCTAGAAAACCTTCTGACCTTCTTGCCGAAATGCAAAGCTTGGCTCAGAACTCCATTCCAAGAGAAACCATCATCTCGGTTTGGAAATCACGACTGCCTCCACAGATCCAGATCATGATCTGGAACTACAAATCTGAGGACGAATTAGTCAGGAGCGCAGACATGGCTCACGAACTCGCCCAGCAGTCTAGTCATCTGAACGCTCTGCAATCGAGCAATCAGACTGCTACAGTTCCCAACGACAGGTTCGAGGAACTCTTAGCAGCTATCAAGTATCAAAACAATAGCAAGCAGAACGGTCGCTCTCGAGCCAATCGATCGAACAGCAGGTCTCGAGCCAACTCGAAAAACAACCGAGATTCGACCCCAGCCAGATCAAAATCTAGGTCGCGCTTCTCAAACGACAAAAACCTTTGCTACTACCACCGCAAATACGGTACAGAGGCAAAGAACTGCCATCTGCCCTGCACCTGGAAGCGTGCTCCTAATCAGGACTACAAGGTAAAGAACCCCAAGAGTTCAGAGGACCAGGAAAACTAAATAATCCTGCTGTTGCGGAGACTAACAGCCGGTCACATTTAGCCGCACGTCTCCACGTCAGAGATTCACTCTCTAACCAAGTCTTCCTAATAGACACTGGGGCAGACATCTCAGTAATTCCCAAACCCAGCAACTGGCAAGGCAAGGCTACTGACCTCCGACTCTATGCTGTCAACGATACGACCATAGATGTCTTCGGCGTCAAACGTCTCGAATTAGACGTCGGCCTGCCGTACAAGCTTGCTTGGAATTTCACCATCGCAGATGTCCCGCACTCCATCATAGGAGCTGATCTCCTCAAACACTACCATCTACTACCAGACCTCAAGCTCAAGAAACTGGTAGATGGCAACCAATTCACGCACGCTCCTGCCTTTGTCAAGACAGTGCAGCCCGTGCAAATTTCTTTCGTGGCACCGAGCCACAAATACGCTCACATCGTCAACAAATACCCTCAAGTTTTTGGTCCTGATCAGTTCAGATCGACAAAAAAACGAGGAGTTTTTCATCACATTCTCACCAAGGGTCCACCAGTCTCACAGAGAGCTCGCCCTCTTTCACCTGCCAAGCTCAAGGCAGCCAAGAAAGAGTTCCGGAAATGGTGCGAGCTGGGCATCTGTCGCCCCTCAGACAGCTCATGGTCAAGCCCTTTACACATGGTGATGAAGAAAAACGGGGAATGGCGTCCTTGCGGCGATTACCGCAAACTCAACCTGGAGACGATCCCAGATCGTTACCCAATTCCACACATGCACGATTGCATGACCTTTTGCCACGGCAAAAAAATCTTCTCAGCGCTAGACTTACGCCAGGCCTACCACCAAATACCGGTAGCACCCGAAGACATCCCCAAAACGGCAATTATCACTCCCTTCGGACTCTACGAGTTTCCTGTGATGACGTTCGGATTTCGCAACGCTTCACAAACCTTCCAGCGCTACATCAACTCAGCGCTTGGAGATCTCGACTTTGTCTTCGTCTACTTAGACGACATCCTCATCGCCTCCACGGCGGAGGACGAACACCAGAAACACCTTGACACAGTTCTAAATCGCCTCAACGAGTACGAGCTGCAAGTCAATCTTGAGAAATGCAGTTTCGGCGTTACAGAACTAATCTTTCTGGGCCATCTTATTACTCCAGATGGTTTCAAACCCAGCCCAGAAAAAGTCAAGGCCATACAGGAATTCCCAAAGCCACAGACCATCGAGGAACTTCGAAGATTCCTCGGTCTCGTCAACAGTTACAGACGTTTGCTGGCGCACGCTGCAGACACGCAACGTCCTCTCAGCGAATTCCTAAAAGGAGCTAAGAAAAAGGACAAACGTCCAGTTTCGTGGACTTCAGAAGCCGAGGCGGCCTTCCAAAAGTGCAAGGACGACCTCGTGAACCTCACCTTTACCGCTTTTCCAAGCGAAAACGCAGAGCTACGTCTGATCACAGACGCATCAGACACAGCTATGGGAGCAGCCCTCGAGCAACGCTCAGGCAACTCTTGGCTTCCCCTCGCCTTCTTCTCCCAGAAGTTCTCCCCTGCGCAGACCAAATATGCTACCTACGACCGGGAGCTAACTGCCATCTACGAGGCAATTCGACACTTCCACCACTATCTCGAAGGTGTGGAGTTCAAGATTTACACAGATCATAAACCTCTGATCTATGCCTTACAACATCCGATCATGACTTTTTTAAGAGAGGACAGCAAAACAACGACAAAATGCCAGCTATTCGCTCGCGCAGATTGTCTTACATCGCCCAGTTCAATACAGAGATTCACTATCTCCCAGGGGAAGAGAATGACGTTGCAGACGCCTTGTCTCGAATCAACGCTTTCACTTCTCCTGCACTTTTCGACTGGAGCGACCCAGAACTCTTCGCTGACCAACAGGTCAGAAAAGTTCTAGCAAACATCAACGCTTTCAAGCTTCCGACGCTGTTCGACGCGAAACAGCTGAGCGAAGAACAAGAGAAGGACGAGCAACTCAAGGAGATTCTCAACAATGCGGACCATCCGCTCAAGCTTCGCAAGCTTACTTGGGGCTCCGCTCACGCAGCGTTCTACTGCGACATCCATGAAGATGTAATCCGTCCTTATCTCCCTAAAAAACTGAGGAAGACAGTTTTCGACAACTTCCACTCACCATCGCATCCTGGAGTTAAAGTCACAGCTCGACTCATTCACCAACAGTACGTGTGGCCCAACATGAGTCGCGACATCGCCACTTGGTGCAAAACGTGCGTAGCTTGTCAACAATCCAAAGTGACAAAGCATAACAAGTTTTTGCCTAAGCATTTCATTACTCCAGATGCAAGATTCGATCACGTCCACTTGGACCTCGTAGGACCCTTTGCCTACAGCCACGGCTACACGCATCTCCTCACCATCATCGATCGCTATACGAGATGGCCGGAGGCAATTCCAATTGCTGACACCACTGCAGCAACTGTAGCTCGTGCATTTTACGACAACTGGATCTGCCGCTATGGCGCACCGACAACGATCACCACAGATCAAGGTGCTCAATTTGAGTCCAGATTATTTTCCGAACTCCTGTCAATCCTCGGAATTAACAGGATTCGCACCACATCATACCATCCTGCTTCCAACGGCATGGTGGAGCGCCTCCACCGAGACATCAAAACAGCTCTCATGTGCCACGGAAACAGTCAGGAATGGTTCCGACTACTTCCAACAGTCATGCTGGGACTGCGCACACGCATCCGTCTAGACACAGACGCCAGTCCAGCCGACTTAGTCTTTGGAAAATCAATGAGAATTCCCGGTGATTTCTCACCTCTCACCAATGAAGAACCAAACGTTCGCACATTCTACAACGAATTTCGCGACTTCATGCAGCAACTGAGACCAGTTCCAGTTAATCACAAGACGGCAACCAAGCCATTCCTACATCAGGACATGAAAACCTGCTCTCACGTTTGGTTACAAGAAAAACCAATAAAGCCCGCTTTGACTCGGCCTTACACCGGCCCTCACAAGGTCATATCTCGCAACATGGAGAACCAGACCTTGGTAATCGAAGTCAACGGCACACAGAAAACAGTGTCTTTGCAACGCGTGAAGCCTGCGTTCATTCTTCAAGAGGATCCTGACGGCACTAAGGAAAACACAACACCTGAACCGATCAAGATTCCTCAGCCAACGGAAGTCAATCGCGCTCAACCAGCACCCGGTACTTCCAAGGCCACGCAGCTTCCGACAGACAACATTCAACCTGCACCTCTTATCCCACCTACCGAAGATCCACCGGATCAACCGATTCCCACACCTCAACCTCCGGTGCCCAAACGCGTTAGATTTGTTCCGAACATTCTTAAACGGAAAAAGAACATTGACTCAGCTCAGTCACACCAACGCGCTCGTAAGAGACACAACTCTTCTGCGGGGGGGGGTGCAGTAACACTACCTCTTACTCATCACACTACTCTGTAAATACCTTATAGAACCAAAAACCAACCAAAGCCTAGCCAAGCTAGCAAAATTTTTTTTTTTGTTCTTTGCGTTTAATCTAGTCTTTAACTTTAATATTGTATTACGTACTATCTTTGCACCATAGCTCTGCAGCTAGCAAATTATGGAGTCAGATGGAGCGAAACCATCAATACAAACATTGTATTACATTACGTTACACTACAAGAAAATACTTGTATAATCATCACACTGTGATTCTAGTTCTAGTACTGTTGTAATTCTAAGCGCAAACTTGTTATACGTTGAAACAACTAGTTTTTAAGAAAATGTAAATTATTTTTGTAAATACTCTCCAGTCCCTGACATCTTTTTTTTTGTAAGACTACGCAAAATGTTGTAAACTCCTCTCTCTCTCGCAACTTTACATAAGTTTCCAATCAACAAAAATGCTTCTCATTTTTTCTTCCTCGGGGGGAGTACTGTAGGTACCCCACCGATAGGTGGCGGCACGTCCGACCACAGAGAGAGAGAGAGAGAGAGAGCGGCTCACGCCGCGAGCGAGCGACTCGCTCAGTGCCGCTTCGACCACGATCCAGACCAGTCAGGCTGGAGAGACGGAGACAGAATAAAGCAATAGTCCAGGATAGGCAGAGTGTTCATTCCTCCCCGCGCCTCATCCCGACATGTACACCCAACGGTAAACATAACTTTTTAAATATTAAGACAGCCCGCCATGTCAGGTGACGTAAAGTTGACCAAGGTCAGGAAAGGTTAGGTGAACGGTGACTTTCTTTGTATATACGGGTGGTGCATCAAACCTTTCCTGACCCCGGTCAACTTTACGTCACCTGACATGGCGGGCTGTCTTAATATTCAAAGTTCAATATATTTCAAGACATGTGCGTTTCGCGCCTCCCCCTCCTTCTACATTTCCCTCGTTAAAAAAAAGGATTGAAACGGATTAAGAAAAACCAATACGTTTCAATCCGTTTTTTGAATCCATTTAAGTCCATTCTTATCCTTATAAATCGTTTCAATCCGTAAAATATATTTTTTCAACTTAGTTGGATTGAAACTGATTAAAACGGATATCTCATAAAATATTTCCAATCCGTTTTTTGAACATTTTAGGTACGTTTAAATATGTTTCGATCCTTTTTTTTAACAAAGGTTAGGTAATTTATTTTTTATTTATTATCTCGGAACTTTGCACTCATCGAAATCGAGTAAAAAATCGATTCCAATGCAAAATTGAACGCTCCATCGACTGGTGCAGGCTATTTTACTGTACGTTAAGCCGTTTTCGAGATGTAAGCAAAATTAATTTTTGCACACTGTTTTCTCATGGAACCCGTTGACCTAGGAAGCTGCAAATTTCAGAATCGTCTTTTTCGACCTCGATTTACCTAACAACCAAAATGCAGCCATTTCTATCGCAGGTCGATTTCAAAGCTAATTTTATTGGACTAAATTCATATCAGCCGATCAGTCATCAGGCGATCCCACAGATTTTCGTTTCCGGATTTTGAGACTTTTATATTATAAGCAACTGCGGCTCTAGCACGCCTGCTGGCCTGCAACCTGCCATACATCGCAACCACGAGGGTTGCTACACGCTCAGGCGCGAATTTCAAATGTAAAAAATGATATTAGGGGTGCGTGCCACAATTGCTTTAGTAGAATTTCAGTAAAACGCTAAACATAAACATTTTTTTTGGTGGCATTGATGGTAATACAAGAACCGTGACGAACGTTACGAACACCGAACGTTTTAACAATGTCACCAACCTTATTTGACAAAAATGTTTATTAAGTTTTTCTGCCCTGTTGAAAATAATGACGTCATTTTATGACGTCATTGAATGACGTCATTAGATGCATCAAATGACGTCATCTAATGACGTCGTTTGGTGTCACAAATTGGAACATTTTATGACGTCATTTTATGACGTCATTATTTTCAACAGGTTGTACTTCTAAATACTTATACTCTTAAATACTTCAAAATTGATAAAATGGTTGCCTATATAGGTGCTACCATCCGGATGGTAGTAAGGAAAATGGGGGCTAATGTCAAAGAAATAATGTTTTTTAATTATTTCTTTTTTAGTAAAATTATTAAAAATTATTAATTTCTTGGACATTAGCCCCCATTTTCCGTACTACCATCCGGATGGTAGCACCTATATAGGCAACCATTTTATCAATTTTGAAGTATTTAAGAGTATAAGTATTTAGAAGTACAACCTGTTGAAAATAATGACGTCATAAAATGACGTCATAAAATGTTCCAATTTGTGACACCAAACGACGTCATTAGATGACGTCATTTGATGTATCTAATGACGTCATTCAATGACGTCATAAAATGACGTCATTATTTTCAACAGGGTGAAATTCTGCTGAAGCAAATTGCGGAGCACACCCTTGCACGATGTAAGGTACTCAACTCTCGAAGGTCATTGGGCGGCTTATGCACAATAAAGAAGCTAAAAAACGGAAATAAATGAAGACCGGAGCGGGGCGCTAAAGCTCCCAGATAGCACAAAACGTTTGAGAAACGTTTCTGCAACGTTTGATTAGAAACCATATAACGTTGATTTGCAAGTTTCCCAATGTCCGCTTTTGTTTCCTAAGATACGTTGGCTAAACGTTTCTGAAATGTTTCTTAAGTTTAAATTTAGTAAAAAATATTAAAAGTAATATCTTTCTACGACCACCTTCCGCGAAAACTTCCCACCCTATACCACCCTAAATGCTACACTTTCCTATGTAGACACCAGAACAATACTTTACTTGTGGTTTACGAGACGCCGCCTAGTGGTAGCAGTGGAACTATAATCATTGATACGATAGTTTTAGTACGTCTAAAAAGTTTTTAAAACATTTTCTAAAAGTTGTCAAAACGTGTATAAATTTAACATATTTTTTTATTTTCTTCTACGTAACGTATTAAAAGCGTTTCTGACACGTTTCTCAATCGTTGTGAGCAACGTTTTAAAAACGTCGCTACAACGTTTAAAAAACGTAAATATTTCCGAACGAAAATTTTTTTCCAAGTTGTTGGAAACGTTTCTCAAACATTTGCTTCGTTTCTAAAACGTTTCCAGAAACGTTACAGAAAAGTTTTGCCAACGTATATTAGGCAACAAAAGCGGACATTTAAACGTTGTTGAAACGTTGTTGAAACGTATAAAAACTTGCAAGGCAACGTTATACGGTTTCAAATCAAACGTTGCAGAAACGTTTCTCAAACGTTTTGTGCTATCTGGGCTAATTCGGGTAGGGCTTCCGCAATACAAGACAAGACGATATTTTATAAAATATTGTATTGTTCTCGAAAAGTCTTGACCATTGTTCATCTTGTCTTGGTCTTGTTGGATTCTTGTCATAAAAAATATTGTCTTGTCTTGATATTGTCTTGGTATTGTCTCGAAAATATTGGTCTTGTCACTAATCGTTATGGGAGCTACTTATACTCGGAAATTTCTTAGAATTTACACATTATTTTATTTTTTTATATAAACTATTATTATTAATAACGATATAAAATGTTGGAAAGGTTGAAAAGCAAATGAAGCCTGCGATTGATAAAAAATAAAAATTATGATGTTTGGCCTTTGAAGATATGTTGTACCTGGTATACAGGACACACTAAAATTGTTAAATGTTTTTGACAGTGTGGTTGAGTGTAAGTAATACTGTAATTCTAATTTTTAAAACAATTGTAGATATATTTAACTTATAAAATCTTAGGGGTATCATCTTAAGTAATAACAACTTAAACTTAAAAAGAAAAAAAAAGGTGTAAAGTTGTCAAATGATGAAAAAATCGTTTTCATCTGCACTGATAATAAAGTACGATTGAGTCAGAAAGTGTCCGGGGTGTTCTTAAAATAGCTTATCATAGATCGATATTTTAAAAAATGTCTGCATCGAAAAAATATTTCAAGACCAAGAATCTTGCAATATCTTGATGAGTTACTCTTGTCTCGGCCTTGTTCTTGTCTCGCTAAATCAAACATTGATCTCGTCTTTGGTATTGTCTTGATTTTCGAGACAATACAAGACAAGATCGATATTTGTCTCGAGTGTGACGTAAGCCGAAATCACGTAGTCACGTGATTGAATGCATTCGCGCTAAATTCAAATTATAATTAAAACTGGATATATTAAAATATACATGCTGGTTACGCATTTCGTAAAATCATTCAAATAGAGAATGTAAAAGCATTTCTGTTGTAGCTGGTCACTCAATGCGCTACGATAAATAGAAAGGCTCATAAATTAAGGAACCTCTCGAGTTCTGATCGAGAACTCGAGAGGGTTTTATAGACGTATGTACGTGCTCGAATAGCTCGCGCAGAGCTTAAAACAAAAACGCTATTATTGTGCGAGTCTCGGAACACTCAGTTTTTATGAGTTATAAAAACTGAGGACCAAGACGACCGAGAGCTCGGGCGTGCAACACGTGTGCGCAGAGTGCGTCATCGTGTGCTCGCCCGTTTTCCGAATTTCCACCACCACGTAGGCCCAGCTGATCGACGTTGATTCGAGCTCTTAGTTCCGTAAGTCTGCGCGGAGTCGTTTCATCGTCAACGCTTCATCCCTCCACTCAAGGTCATGTCCTCAACGCCAGCAGCAGAGGCCCAGCAGCATCATCGCCGATCCGGAGAGAGTCAGTCAGAGTCGCGAGTCCATAGTAGAATATCCAGCTTAGTTTTGAGATAGGATAATTCGTAGTTGCTTGTATTAAGTTTTCTTTGAGATAATATATATAAGTTTTTGGGAAGTTACCCTAAAGACTTTTAAACTTAAATTCAGTGCCTTTTTATTATAAATCACTACGTATTAATTAATCATAGATTGAGAGAGCATCTCAATGCTCGATTCGATTAACTCGCGAGTTTCTTGTGCTCCCAAAGTCATCATTTTTGCGCGACGTCACACGAGTCTTGCGGAAGCCCTAAATTCGGACTTCCAAGCCCCGCTAGAGGCTCTGCTGTCGCAGCTGTGTAACGTAATAATATACGTTACGTATCTTTACGCGCGAATATTTAAATAAATAATAATTTTTAAATATGAATTCTCAAAATATAAGCTTGGAAGTGAAATATTCGGTTTAGAAGCTATATGATTTTAGAAAATGCATTGAGTAAGCTGAAAGAATGAAGCTTTGTTCTACGTGATTCGGGACTCTGGAATTTAACTGCTTTCCAAGTGTTTTTCCGGGGAGAGATAGTACGCGTCGCAACATGTGTTTTCTAGAACAAGCTAAGCTTTGTTAAAAAAAAAGGGACCGAGGGAGGAGAGAGACGCAGGACTGCAACGGACATAACAGCAAAATGCAGTCGGTCTCCAGACGTGGAAATGAACGCACGGATTTTCTTGCGCGAGATTTTTTAAGTTTCATGCACTTTTAATGCGGCCTATTGACGGTCTCAAGCCCGAGAAAACGCAGAGAGGAAGTGTTATTAATTAATTTCTTCAAATTAACTATTTTAAAAGTCACGTTACTCAAATCGAACGTATTACACGTTCTTAGGACGAATAAACGAACGAACCTAGTTTTATTAGCATATGTTATATTATGTGGCGCGAAAAGTATTATACTTCAGCTGAGAGTTATACCAAAGTCATGTGGTAGCTGGAGGCAAGTTCAAACTCGCTTACTTTCCATTGTCCTTATTTATTTCGCAATGGCCAGTGCAATAGTTAAATTTTTGAGCTAATGAAATATATCAATGGGGGAAGTAGAGCATTTGAGGAAGGGTGCAGAATTTTAAATTCGAATCATATTTTATTGTGCGGGCTTTCTGGTTCTTCAAATGTTCAAAATACTCAGATAGATAAATACTTTGCTTTATGCTTAAAATCTACTTCGTTAACTGATTACCCACATGAAGTAAATATTCAAATTACTACTAATCATAGTAAGAATAAGACCCTGAGTGCTCATTGTAGTTGTCAGGCAGGAAATTCTGGTCAGTGCAAGCATATTTTAGGTGTTTTTTTATTATTAAATCGGTAAGTAATGGTGATGAGATTGATGTCTTCAAGTGCAATTTTTAAGGCAATTTATTCTGTACTACTAGAAAAAACAAGGATTGTATTGAGCAGTTGGGCTGCAATGATGTACGACAGCAATGGGGCCAAATAAAACAAACAGTTAACGAAGCTTATGCTCCACAACCATTCGACACTTTTTGTCATGGATCTCAAGCAAATGTAAATTATAATAAAACTCCATAAGTTAAAATAGCGATTTTCAAGATATTATGTGAGGCACACTTTCGCTTTTCCCACATAACATTTTTTTTTATCCATCTTTTCTTTTTGGAGCAAATACTATTTTTCTACGACTGTTTGTTTTTATTTTTGAGAGGTTAAGGTACATTGTTTTGGTATAACTTTCAGTACTTCTAAATACCTCCGCTAGGCGTGCCTTTTTTGCTTGGAAGCCCGAATGAGGTTCAGGAGAAAACAAAACGTCGACTGATTTTCAAAATTTTCATAAAATTTTCAAAATTTTACTCGATTTTCTATTCATTTTACATACATGAAAAAGGGTCTTTTTCATGCACGTATCATAAAAAAATTTTTTTAATTCACATAAATTTTAAATAGTATGAAAATTTTTGGAAAATTTCAGTAAATTTTGATCAATTTTAAAATTTTTTACGAAAACAAAAAGCCCAGTGCAATAGTTTTTTACTCAAGCGTGCCAAATGTACTATAGTCTTTGTACTACAGTCTTCGACGCAAAAGAGCGCAATGTGTTCGTTTTTGTGGCGTTAAATGCAAATGTACTATTGGGAGTTTAAAATAAGGTTTCGCGGGCTCATGGGTATCAAAGATGGCGGCGCCCTACCTACACGTTATATATGAAGTGTATGGAGTAGGTTAGAAAAATGTTGAAATAAGAAGTTTAAGCGCGAGAAAAATGGTATCAGAGCTCTATAGATATTGTAGGCAATCGCGCTAATACCGTAGATGATTTTCTGTGCTGTGACAAAATTCTGTAGGAGTTTTTCGTACAATTTAGAGTTCGCCCGTCACGGTATAATGTGTGTAGTATATCTATATATACCGTATATACAGATATACTACACGCATTTGCAACACGATTTACACACACTGAATAAAAGGGAGCCAATGTTTTGGACGATATGTATCGTGAATAAAACAATTAAATCGGATGATAAAATACCCTCAGACACCTTCATTTTTTAACTAAATTGATAAAAAGTGACACACCCCATGTTAAAGGAATGCAAACCCACATAGCACAAAACGTTTGAGAAACGTTTCTCAAACGTTGCTTTTGAAACCTTGGAACGTTGCATCTGAAGTTTTCCATTGTTTCAGAAACGTTTCTAAAACGTAAAAATGTCCGCTTTTGTTGCTAAAGATACGTTGGAAAAACGATTCTAAAACGTTTCTGGAAAGGTTTCAAAAACGTTAGCAACGTTTAAGAAACGTTTCCAACAACTTAAACAAAAAATTTTTGGACTTCAATATTCACGTTTTTCAAACGTTGTGACAACGTTTCTGAAATGTTACTTGCAACCATTAAGAAACGTTTCGGGAACGCTTCTAAAACGTTAGGGTAGTATGAAATGAAAATTATATTAAGTTTAGAAACGTTTTTAAAACCTTTCAGAAACGTTTAAGAAACTCTGTGTAAATACTGAAACTATTATACTAATGATTGTAGTATACTCGGGCACCACCAGGTGGCTTCTCGTAACCCACAAGTGAAGTAGTGCTCTGGGGTCTACATAGTAAAGTGTAGCATTTAGGGTGGTAGGGCGGGGAGGTAGTAGTAGAAAGATATTACTTTTAACATTTTTGACTAAATTGAAACCTAAGAAACGTTTCGCGTTCCTAAATTCTTGTACCACGCGACTGGACATCAATTAAATGCTTCATATCACTTTTTTAAGAGAGGAGATCTATTTCTGTGGATGGCTGGCAAAGCAAATGTCATCTTTTCATGATTTTCAGAAAAAATGGTTGCCATATTCAGACGTAGTACGTATAATGAAAGATTGGAGCAAACGAGAAGTGGCACGACACCTATACATGTCAATTTATATATTCTAGCTACCAGGATTATACCACGCACTTGTTGCTTTATTGTGCAATATGTCGCAAAAGTATCGAGTATGCCACATTGCAAGCCAATTGGCACGCCATCCACTCAACGTTACCCGAATAAGTTCTTAAAACAACTTCAAAATTGTTTTTACAGCCTATAATATAAGTCTGTGACTGCAAAATTAAACGACATAAGTCCATTTATGGTTTTTTTTTTCAGAGTATTTATTCCAGTCAGATCGATCATCGGTTATTTTTCTGAAATGATCTTTGAAATGTCTGGAAAATAAATAAATAAAATCATAACTCCCAGAGAAGCTCCCTGGTAGAAACCGGAATCCCATTATTGGCTAGTTCTTAGACTGCGAATCCAAGAACTAGGTTGTTTTCTTTGCTATTTCTTAGGCTGAATGAAACGCTGTTTAACCTATTTATTGGATAGTTCTTGAATTCACTCTGCCTATCTTGTTTCTGAGTACAAACAGTAGCCCATTAAAGTTGGTCGAGTAACACAACTTAATTATACGTGGCTCATCGCGGTTCGAGGTTGGAATTGGAAAATCTAGCAGGCTTGGATTCGAGTATTTTGTTTAAAGTAAAGTATAGAATAATTATTTGCATCAGAAAAAATTATGTCTGACCGGGGATTTGAACCCACGCCTTGCACGAGGTCAAATAAATACGGTCGTGCGCCTTAATTAACCAACTAAGCCACGCAGACGTTCTTCCACACGAGTCCTACGAACTTCGCCATATGTTTAAATTATAAAAATTATTCAGTTTACGCCTAAATATTAATAATTGTGTATCTTGCATCCAAAAAACTAATTGATTTATTGATGCTTTCATAAAATATAATTCTCACCCATAAAAAATGCACAAGATATCGCTACATTTGAGGAATTTAAAATGTCTAGTTTTTTCATATTTTACTTAGCCAGTTTCTGCCTTTACGACCATTTTAAATGGGCACTTTTCTATCAGAGCTGCCAGTTCATTAAAAAATAATTTTAAAATCGACTCGTGTCGTTATTTAATTTTATATCAAAATCTGAGAACCAAACTTATGACTTAACTATTAGGTGTATCTTAGTAATGAATACCTACATTAAAACATTGTTTACGTCAATTTTTATTTTCTACGGTATCAGAGTATAATATAAGTTAAAGTAGAATACTGACGTCACTGCATAACACTTATATGGGTGATTCTGCCGTAACTGGCTCATTCTGCGCGCCTGCTTCCCAGGCGTTTACACATTTGAAAAAAAAATCGCACAAGCGGTTTTATGTATGTCTGGCATAACTAACTATATTTACCAATAGTTAAAACCGAGTATGCAGGCTTTTATTTAAAACTACGCAATATAATAGGCCTCAAATGTCAGTTCCGTAACCTGTCTCCAACACGAATTTCAATCTAAAAGGTCGATGCAGATAAAAGTACGACATGTAAATAAAATTCCATCATATATAGTATGAACTATAGACCTATTACAATATATTTTTCATGGTTTTGGGATTAAAATTAATTATTTAATATTAAAGCTGGGCGCTTACTCTTTGACGCCCGTTTTTGCATTAAAAAGGTACCCTCTACATTACCTTATGTTAAAAGCGTTCTAGTGTGTCATATAGCGCCGCCTATCGGTAGAATTTCAAACTATATACTACTATTTATGAAATCCAACCGTAGCATGGTTCCAAAATTCAAAATTGTGGAAGTGAGAGCTGATTTTTCATCAGAAATTTCGAAAAAAAGCACAACCTGTCAGTTCCGTAACGCTAGTAAACTACTACTTAGCAACAATGTATTTAAACATATAGGGCGTTTTTCTCGAGTAAATAGTAAGTATTTTCGAATATATGTGCAAAGAATTGTTTATAATAATTACGCTAGGCTATGCGAGCTGATAAACGTCTAAATGTCAATTCCGTAACCGTCAGTTCCGTAACACATAATACAGTAAGTATCATTAATACATTAATAATGTCCTAATCATTGCTGTTTGCTTCCTCCTCAAGAGGAAGCTTTGATATAGTAAAATTTTCAGTTTGCTAACTATTCGTGAAACGCATCTTGAGGTGTTTGGAGTACGAATCATATGTTTTAGAAAATGTCCGTGCGGATGGCTGTGTGTGTGGTGTGTTGTGTGTGTGTGTGTGTTGTGCGTGCGGTGTGTTGTATGTACGTATACGCCATAATTTTGAACACATGCGACGGATCGTAAATAAAAGTTGACATCATATATTTTTTCTAATTCCTGAATTAGTCATTTTTTGGTTTATGCATAGTCATTGGACCATTTTCCCTGGTCATATTATGCCATTTTTTCTATTTTTGAAAAATATTTTTGCTTTTTTATAAATGATATTGATTATCAGATATATCAACGGACGTGATCTAAAAAACATAAATTTGTCTACTTTTTTCTTTTCCGCCAGTAATTTTCTAGATATCGACTGATCTGGCTCAGTTTTTTATGATATAAAAGGTAATTTTTCCGACAAACATAAATGAACTCAAAAATTAAATAGTTAAATGTTTTGAAAAAATTCAGACAATAAAAACACCAAAACTATTTACTAGTTGTAAGAATTTTAAGCAATTTGGCGACCTAGTTTTTGAGATAAAAATCAAAAACTAGAAAAAATGTTTTTTTTATGTCGTACGATTACGGGAGTAAAAAGGGAAAAATTAACACAATCAAATAAAAAACGTGAATTGTTGAAAGTTTTAGGAAAAATTTTGATCTTTTGATCACTTCGCTGGTTCTTTAGTAGCTTATGAAACCTTTAAGTTTAAAAGATATTAAGATTCAAATTCTTCAACGTCACCTGTATACTCTGTGTGAGCTGAACTTCATTATTTTGTGACAACCATATAACTCGGTTATAACTCACGCTTAGTATATTTATGGAGAGTTTTCAATGGTTTTAAGGAGATCACGGAGCTCTATCCTTTTGATATCCACCTTAACCCCCAGTCCCCTGATACCCCTCCCCTACAAGTGTCTCCTAACCTATCCTTTTAGTATCGAATAGTAGCGAATATTTAAATCAAAGAATGAGTTGATTGTCCCATGTAATTATCTTCCACTAGCAGAATATTTGTTTTATGTTTCTGACCATTTTATGGCCATATTATAGCCATTTTTCTATTTTTNTTTTTAGTATTTAAATGGCTCCAGTTACAAGGAATACGTCTAATTAGTCTAATTTTTGCTTCCTCCTCAAGAGGAAGCTTTGTAATAGTAAAATTTTCAGTTTTGCTAATACTTCGTGGAAACGCATTTGGAGGTGTTTGGAGTACGAATCATACGTTTTTAGAAAATGTCCGTGCGGATGGCTGTGTGTGTGTGTGTGTGTGTGTGTGTGTGTGTATGTACCGTATACCGCGCCATAATTTGGAACATGGCGACGGATGTAATGAAATTTGACATGGCGAGAGATTTTTCTAATTCTGAATTTAGGTCATATTTTTGTTTTATGAATTCGACATTATTACGCCATATTATAGCTCCGACGATTAGTCTTCTATTTTGATAAAAATATTTTTGCTATTATTTATATGATCATGATTATAAATAGAGGCAGACAATGATATTCAACAATAGTGTATCTAAAATGATAATAATTTGTCTACCTTTTACCGCGAAAGAATTTCTAGATTGACTTGCTCTAGAGTTTCGAATTTGTATCGAAATTTAAAAGGTAATTTTTTCGATAAATCAATAAGTATATCAAAGAAAATAAATAAGTTAAATGTTTTGAAAAAATTCATGCAATGAAAAAACAACGATAATTACTAGCTTGTAAAATTTTAGGCAAATCTTTGCGACAGTTTTTGAGATAAAAATCAAAATCTATAACAAAAAGGTTTTTTCTATGTCGTACGATTAACGGGCGTAAAAAGGTTAAATTGAGTTGAAATTTAGGAAAAAGATTGATCTTATGATCACTTCGGCTAGGTTGCTTTGTAGCTTATGAAACCTTTTAGTTTTAAAAGATATAAGATTCAAATCTCTCAACTGTCACCCTGTATAACTCTGTGTGACTGCAACTTATATTTTTGTTAACCTGATAATTTGTAATTACAAGCTTAGTATATTTTGAGAGTTTCAATGGTTTATAAAATGTCCGTGCAGAATGATTTTGTCTGTGCTGTGTGGGATGCGTGTCGTCGTGCGTGCATGGCGTGCGGGTACGTATACTGTTAGATATTCTTGGAACTACGTGATCGATCGTAAGAAGATCGGACGTCCATATATGTTTTCTGATTTTGAATTCGAGTAAACCTATCCTTTTAGTAACGAATAGTAGCGAATATTTAAATCAAAGAATGAGTTGATTGTCCCATGTAATTATCTTCCACGAGCAGAATAGGAGGAAGCTAAGTGCCAATGACTTGGCAGCGGTTTTTTTTTACGATAACTTTTATACACGGAAAGAATTTTTCAGTAAAAATTACCGGAATAGCACGGTAATCGTGGTGCGCCGTGTCTTTCCGGAAGTTTTTATCTGAATCAAGATATTATTTATCTTGCTCCTCGTAAATTTTACTGAACCAGCACTGTAAATTTTTTGATGGCGAAAATTTTTACCGTGCTGCACAGGAATTCATGCGCGTCCATGTCCGTCATCTGCTTCCATAACCTCCAAATCTAACCCCGATGTACGCTCGTTGAATCCAACGAATTTCTTGGTTTAAAGTCTGTCATTTATGAATAACCCTTTATTTATCAATAATATGGCGTTGAGAATGCGTCACGCACATGTGTATAACAAAATATTGNGTATATCATAATCATGTCATTAGAAACATTGGCAATGAAACTACTGTTGAATTTCCTTATGTACACATTATGATAGTAGAGCTATTCATCAAGTAATACACTATAATGGAATAATGGAGTTAATACTATGCACACTCGAATAAATGCTTCATCGATTCAGATATTTTCTTCATTTCACAAAAAAATGTCACAAAAAGTAGTATTCTTTTTAGTAGTTTTAACTGCTATCGTAGCAACCGGTGCAAGTAAGTTGTTGCGCATAAATAATTTCAAATTTTTTTTTGTTTTATTACTTCATTTTTATTTCATAATTTTATTTGTTTTGTTCTCATGTATAGTATTAATATTTATAATTTATTAATATTAAGAATGTAAATTGCATGTTTTATGTTTATAATTGTATATGTGTATCATCTCTGCGGAACATTTCTCTGCGGAACATACCATCAACTGATATAGTATAAAAAAATATAAGTAATTGTAACAATATTATGTTATACTTAGAAAATTTTTGTATGATTTATTAATTTAAACTTTTTTTTCTTGCATATTTGATTCGGTCGGATACACTTATTATTAGTTTTGCAGTACCTCCTATATAGCTATATACATTTTATTCCAATAGGCCTACCCGGGTAACAAGTTTTTATATATGAATTATACTAAAATGTATATAACACGTGACAAGAAAATATAAGTAAATACTAGCAGACATAAAAAGATATAATAGAAACTATTTTTCTTATGTGAGAATTTCCACAGGAGATTTGAAAATACTCAATTAAAAAATAAATAAAATTTAAGCGGCACGCATATTATATTACCGAACAAACTGTCAGTAAAACAAAAAATCTCAAAAATCCAGTAAACTGTATATCTTAATTCGATTTGTTACATTTTTTTACCTTTTATCGTAGTTTTTTATACATTTTATTATTTTCACAGAGTGTTTATAGATATTCAAACTTTGGTTTATAAAATAAAGTAATTTCACAACGGTATTCTTATTTCAACTCACATATTATTTTACATATGTAAATTTTTATTGTTATCATGTACAACTGTGAACCGCCATTTAACATTCCCATACACATAAAGACCTTAGACAATTTCTCGTTTGTTCATATAGGAGGCTATCGTAAGAAGCAAGTACGCGTTATTGGTGGACCCAATGTAACGATTGACCAGTTTCCGCACATGGTTTCTATCCGTTATGATAATACACATTTCTGTGGAGGAGCGATCATAAGTCCTAGACACATACTAACAGCTGCGCATTGCTTTTTCTTGGACGACGAGAAATTTTCAGATGAAATATTGCAAAATATAACTGTCGTGGTCGGTACGCATATGCTATCGAAAGGTGGACACGTATACTCGATAAAAAATGTCACGACACACGAGAAGTTCAAAAATGAGGCTTGGGCGAGTTGGGTAAATGACGTAGCTGTTGTTGTTGTAAGTTTAAAAATACTGTTCACCAATCTCTTGATAGTGAATTTAATTATTACTTATACTATTATATTTAAATATTGCAAGCTTAACATGACGATACTATTTGGCAATAACGTGCATGCACTTGATTTGCCAAATAACGATGTAATAGATAATACAAATGCTACTGTTAGTGGATGGAGTGTGGCTAATGAAAGTGCCAAAGAGGGGAATGCATCAGATAGTTTACAGGCTATAACAATCAAACTAGTTCCTCATGAAGATTGTAAACTTTCATTAGCCGAAAAATTCATGGATTTGCTGGAGCACCAGATTTGCGGATTCTTAAAGAAAGGAGTTGGCATTTGCTATGTGAGTAAAATTATTCGCTATATTTGGCGACGGAAAAATAATAGATTATTATTGTATTGTGAATAAAATAACAATATTTTATTTAGAATGATAGTGGAAGTCCTTTGGTTCAAAGTGGAAAAGTTATTGGAATAACATCGTGGAAAATACGTTGCGCAGGTGGTTGGCCAGATGTTTTCACCAACGTGTATAGATATCTTGACTTTATAAGAAAAGCTATGTCGTAATGATATCTTGTTTGATCAGAACTTCTTGATCTGAATTGAAATATAAACTCTAAAGAAAAGAAGAGCGGAATAAATTAAATGTATTTGCAATTTATTTTTAATCCTATAATTATTTCGCTATAATGAAGCGAGTTCCTAAGCCAAATACTATATTTTTCGGTCATTTGGTCGCAATTCAGGTATATCTTACACCAAGGATCGAGAAATTGATAGACTAATAACGTTACGACATAAATTGAATATATTGTTTTTCATCTAATTAATCGTATAGCAGAGCAGTTACAATAGTTATTCGATGATAGGCTAAACCGAGATTTAGCGAGTGCATTTTTGCACGAGCGTATGGTAAATCGAGGTTTACGCCACGGTTTCATAAAAAGATAGTTCGATTTTCATTGTTTTACTACTTTGTTTTAGAATATTATATTATAGGTAGTATATGCGCATAATAATATAACCATATATACCGAGAACTGCACGCAAATTAGGAATTCCTCGTTTATTCATTGTATATAGTTCATTATTACTATAGATGATTGAACATTATACTTACTATTATTATTATTATTATTTTTATTATTATTATCTTAAGAAATGTCTTTGACAAACATAACACATGAATTCATAACAAATCTTGCTATGAGGAAAAATCTCTGATAGTATGTACATTACGATACAAGTGTCGTATGAGCTGGCACAGTCTGGCACGGAAAGTGAACATACGTCTCGAGTATCGTACATTCGTACTAGTACATTATAGCACTGCTTGATGGTTAAATCCGCCAAGTCACGCAAATCCGTGGCGTATGCAGTTCTTCCTGGCACCGTGAGATTAGCGCACGAGCTTAGCAAGTGCGATATACACTGTGCCAGAAAGGGCTACTTACGCCACGGATTTATACGTGTGACTGCGAATTTACGCACCCGCACTGTGAAAAATCGACAAAGTAGGGATTGTACTATACGCCATAGAAATGTTAAGATTGTTAGTGATTACAAAATTTATAGTAAATGTAACAATATTCTTGTAATTGTTACAAACCTTTTTAGTAAAATTTTTCGGCCCTTTTCGTTGGATTGTGATAGAAAATTTTTCATATAGTTATCATTCGGTTATAGTAATTTTTACTATAAATTTATCAATTTTTACTATAAATTTATTAATTTTACTAAAAATTTATCAGTAATAATTACTATAAAATATTGTCGCGTCCCTAGATGCTGCTAGTGTTTATAGTAAAATTCTGCTAATGGTTACTCTATATCTTTAGCAGTGCAGTGTTATAAAATTGTAGTATACGATACTCGTAACCTAAGTTGGCATTTTATTACGCATTTTATTACAGGGTGCTGCGGTATATTGCCCTCGCTTACTTAGGTCACATGTATCGTTATTTACTATAAACTATAAGCTAATTCAACTTTAACAAGGCAATAACGGTAAAGGAATTGAGCATGCCTAGTAGCAAAAAAAAAAAAAAAAAAAAAACATAGGTATTGATGTTTGAGTTAGTTAGCCCTTTACGAAAATAATGTGCATAAAATCTGTGCGGAAATGTCTGCAGAGATCTACCTATATACATATTGTACAGATCTGCACATTATTTTCGTAAGGGAATCATAAGTATCACCGATGTGTCCATTTGTACCTGCGCCCTATATGATATTCAATTTGTAATATGTACAAGCAGTTAAATATTGTATAATATTTTTAGTACTATTTTCAAGAGCATAAACTACATTAAATCGCAATTTGCAATTTAGCTAGGTTTCGGACAATTTCATTATATCATTATGCGATTATAAATACGTATAAAACGGCAAGGTTCGCAACTTTTTCACGCGAGAAACGTGCTAATTCTCGTTATTTGCCAGTCCGACACGTTGAAATAATATTTAGTCCAGAAATGCTTCACCGACGTAAGGAAAATAAATTGCTTATCCGTTCGGCGAAATTCTAAGTGGCAAACAAAAATACGGAATAATGAGTCGAGACGGTTGGTGTAAATAACGCTTTGTCTCGAGCTTTGACGTCAGTGTGTCATTTGAACAGGCGCACAATGTACTGTATAAGCACGTGTGAGCTAACAAAAGTGCTAATACAATTAGCTCTCGCCGGTTCTCATCGCGCCGTGAAGCTCGAGGAGAAGCTGGCTTTGCGATTGCGAAACGTGCCGCTCCAAAGCAGTCGGCTCCGCGCATGACGGCACACAGAGCATCGTCGTAACGAGAAAAATGCGATGATCCGGCTTGTACGAGCTTGCTCACATGTGCTCGGGCCTCGGCCAGCAGTGCCAGCACTGCAGAGAGGGAGAGAGACAGAGACGCGAGAGGCTCGAATCGAATCAATAAAACGTGGTGCGCCTTTCAGGAGCAGCGTAGCGCGCGTTTGTGTATATAGTGTACAGCAGGTTGCGCGCATGAATGAGAGCCGTTGAAAAGATAAATATGATAAGATAAGGATATAAATATGTTATAGGAGAGCGCAGCTACGCCTGAACTCACATCCTGGATCGGTGCACTTGCCCACAACAGACTCGAAAAAATCTGGCGCCTCGGCCTCGAAGCAGCACCTGATCAGGGCCATGTCTCTCTACCCAGCGTCGCCCAGCTGACGGTGCGACTTCCTCGGCGACGCTTCGGCGTCCTCCTCTCCGGGATTCCGCGAACAGGGTCCTGCCTCGCGGGGCGGCATGTGCGCCGCCGCGGCGAAAGTCAGAGCGAGCGTGCGGCGCGTTCGGCCGACAGGCGCGCCTCTGCTCCACTGACCCGCATAGCCGAGTCAACCCTCACTCGCACACACTCGCGCGCCCTTTCAACTATGTACCACCGTATTCTATACTCCTATACATGCCACCCTTTCCCCGCCGCGCTTCGTGTCTTCCGGTGCGCGCGCGCGTCCGCCCGATCCCTCTCCGAGGAGGGAGGCACGCGAGCATCTCTGCGCGATGATGTCGTCTAACGAGGTCGATGTCAGAGTGAAGAAACTTGTTCGTCTGCAGCTGCTCTCGCTCCTCTGTCACTTCTTCTACTAGCTACCTATGCTTTTTCAACGTTTGTTCGCACTCACAAAGCGTTGGACGCTGTTTTGAAAAACTTTTGCGCGATCTGCCGACACTCGCGTAACAATGTTGAGTGTTTTAAATGGCTGCGCCAATCGATATTGAGGTTTATGCAACACAATATTCGAACGCGACATAATGATATTGTAATATATACCTATATGAGCAATTCTACGAGAAGTTGGACACTTCTCGGTTCAAAAATGAAAGTATTGTAATTTTTTGAGCACTATCGCGGACCATGTTTTTTGGTTCGTTAGGGAATGTCAAATGTATAAAAAAAAAACAATATTCCAACCAAAAGTCACGGGCTGAATACCAATCACCAAAGATCAGCCTATATCGTGCTTTAGGTAAATTATTACCTGGCTTATGTTTCGCATTATCTACTTATACTTACATTTTTCGAAAATCACGAAATATTTCGAGAATTTCAAAAATAGCGAGATTCTCGAAAGATTTCGGAATTCTTGACAAATCTCGAAAGAGGGTGAAAGCGAACATTTTCAAAATACAATCAAGTGGCGCGGTAGCGCCACGAAGGCGAGTTTGAGAAGCAGACGGAGCCGCGGCGCCCGTGACACTATTTACTTCTATATTGGTGTTCGAATTTTTCATGATACAGAAAAAAATGCTTATCTACTGTTCGTAAGTTTTTTTGGCTTATTAGTATCCTTTCTAAGCTAAACTATGATTTTCAACGAAAATTTTTGTAATTAAACCGTTATTTTTAATAATGAACGAGTGTATACATCGCGAATGCTCGGAACAGTTTCTCTTAATTCTCCAGTCTCCAGTGCGTTAGGACCGTGAAGTTGGCTTTCAAAGTGGTAGGAGCATGAAGTTGGCCGCACAAGCTATGTGTAATACAGTTGGGTATCGCTTTCCCACAGTTTTCTATATGCTGCGCTGAGTAAATGTATTTACATTGTGTCTGTCTGCTGTCTTACGGGGTGGCCGATGACGAGGTCTAGATGGTGCGCTCTGTGGTTTTTTGTGTCTAGGTGTAGAAATAGTTCGAGGGCGGTGTCTAGGTGTACAGGGTGGCCGATGACGAGGTCTAGGTGGTGCACTCCGTGGTTTTTGGTGTCTAGGTAAGAAAATCATACGGGGACGGCGTCTAGATGTACAGGGTGGCCGATGAGGAGGTCTAGGTGGTGCGCTCCGTGGTTTTTGGTGTCTTATAGGTGTAGAAATCATTCGAGGGTAGTGCATCAGAACAATCAGTGATTTCATGTTAGTGATACAAATTTTACAAAAAAGCCTTATATTTTATTTTGAGGACAAATATTAAATACTCAAAATAATTTACTCAAAAGGACTGAAATCTCTAAAAAAAAATTAACTTCAAAAAAAGTAAAAGGTTATAGGCGAGTTTGATATATTTTGCAACGAAATAACAGATAAAAAAGAACTGAGATCAATCAAACAAAGTCAAGTTTATTATATTTAATCATAATGAAGCAACAAAATTATTTTTGGCCAATAAAGGGCTTACTTAAGTTAAAGTCCGTTTCATTGTACTTTTGATGTTTTTATGACGTTCTAATACATAAAAAGAAAATTTTAGTTATAAAATAAACAAAATGAAACGGTTATGGCAAGTTACGAAGTAAGTATATTGAGAGTTGTTCCTAATTGATTATTATATAACTTAACTTTAACTTAAGTAAGCCCTTTATTGACCAAAAATAATTTTGTTGCTTCATTATGATTAAATATAATAAACTTGACTTTGTTTGATTGATCTCAGTTCTTTTTTATCTGTTATTTCGTTGCGGAATATATCAAACTCGCCTATAACCTTTTACTTTTTTTGAAGTTAATTTTTTTTAGAGATAAAATTTACTTTAATATTCGTTCGTTATTATTTCAACGTTAAACAAGTTCAACACAGAATACTTCCATTTTATTTACATTAATTTAAGTTATAACTTCGGCAGAGCGTCATGAGACGCACACATTTGTTCTTCATCTTTTTGATATCTACCACAAGAAATAGAGTCTATAAGTAGAGAATATAACTATTTGCTATACAAATTTCTCGAGCACATTTTTAAAACTTTGCCACGCTTAGGCGCATGCATCAGCGGTAGTGATGTGTCGGGTTCTTTTCCTATGCAATGCGTCATTTTATACGCGTAAGATACGTCCGCGAACAACGTTCTATTTTAAGGCGCGCGAAGGAGGGAAGATTCAAACAAAACTCAGTTGCTCGTTTCAAACTCCGGGACGGAGAATCTGTATATTATTTCTGTTCAAGAAGGCATATAAAAATACAAGTACCTATAAGATTTGTCGAAACGCGCGCTACGAGAGCTGGAGTCGAAGTGTCGTCTTCCGAGCCTCTCCCCCAGGATCGCCAGCTTCGTGGTTCCTCCCTTCTGCCGCTCTCCTCCAATCCTCAGGAGTTTCTGGGCAGTTCCTCCCCCGCAGGAGCGTCGTGGTGGAAGGTGGAAGGGGGCATTCGTGGCGTCCAGGTATGCTGGCCTTTTCCAGTCTGCAAGAGTGCGGGGCTTCAAAACGTCATCTGGACGGCTGCTGGTTTCTCCCCGCTTTTTATTGCAGCTCCAGTATGCTTTGCCTGTCCCACGCGCAGGGGATTATTGGAGCTGCTCAGCCCGTGCGAAGGATTATCTGAATTGCCCCGTTGTTTTCGTGTCTGGTTTGGATTTTCCAAGACTCGGAGACGAAAGAGCTGTGGCGCACGTGTCCGTCGTATACGGCCTAATTGCCATATGTTTGTTTCTCTCTGCGATTCTCTGCTTTCTGGCGACGCGACTACTCTAGAATCTAAATCTTACAATCTAATTTGAATTTTCGCGCTTGCTATCTGATGCGCCTGCGCTCGCGGTATATATATTAAAGATATGGCGTCGTTACGCGACAGTTGTGATGATGACCCAGCGCGTTCGCACTGACAAAAATGGTAGCGTGTTGTTCGTGCGCAATTCGAATCTGCTTGAATCGTGCTCGAGATGGTTTGGTGAAGACGGGATTTGCTCTTACTAGGAGTTGTAGGAGTTGTCTGGGATAAACGCTCAAGAAATATGTGTAAAATATTTAGATGAACAGAACTTAGAAATATCCGCTAAGTCTCTCGTTTATTCAACTCCTGCACTACAACTCAGAAATAGATGTGAATCGGGCGGCGTTTTTATTATTTTAGATTATACTCATCTAGTTTTCGATATTACTACGTAGTTCAGCTTCGCCCCGCGAGGTGTCACAACTTTAGCGAACGCGAAAAATTAGCGGGGAGCCGTGGCTCGCCACTGACTCCCGCCATCTTCCTCTTCATATCGCTTTGTTGTGCGCGAGTGTCAACATCGGTAGCGAGACGTGATAATATTTCACCGGTAAGAGGGCCTTAATTAATCCGCAACGATGCCGAAAAGAGTAGCAGGTCCAGGAGACTATGAAAGATGGAGAGATTTTCAAGCGAAATTCGCCAAGATGCAGGCTGAGATGGAGATCCTCCCACCGATATTCGTTCGAAGCCCACACACCTCGGATGATGATTCAAGCGAAGATGAAAGTGATGAAACATCCAGAAGCAACAAAGAGAACAATGGCCAAAAAGGTATTTCACATAAATCATTCGAGATGAGACAAGAAACACCTCGTTCTCTCCTGCTTCCCCCCCCCCCCGTTTCCGAGAATTAGTTTCTGTGTTTCAGGCAGAATCTGACACCGGAACGATCGACATAGCAAACACGCTACTAACCTCTTTTATCAAGAGATAAACTCACATAATTTTCTTACGACGTCTTAATCGGGAGGCGCTTACGGAGGTGATTCGAAGCGCAGAATTACCATCTAATGGGCTTCCGGACGAACTAGGCGGACGTGAGAAAGCCGAAATCTTAGTAGAACGCACTACTAGGCTAATCACCGAGATGTGCGACGCAACGATGCCACGAGTATCCACCGGCCACCTCAGACGTCGGGTTTACTGGTGGACGGGCAAAATCGCTGAGCTTAGAAAGCAAAGCCTTCGAGCCAGAAGAAGAGCTCAAAGGGCCCATAACCGCCCGACGGCTCAAGAACTTGCTCGCGGGTACGACGAGGCGAAGAAGAGACTCCGGGACGCAATCAAAGAAAGTAAGCGCCGCTGCTGGTACAAGATCCTAGATGATGTAGAGAACGATCCGTTCGTCGAGGGATACGCGATCGTCACGCGAAAAATAGGAGAAATGGGGCGAATGGAACCGATGGCGGCAGAGGCGATCGAGAAGATAATTGACAAGCTGTTTCCCACCCATCCCACCCGACCTCAATTAGAAATGACGGACGAACTGACGGATGAGATACCCCTTTTTAGCGAGGGCGAACTTATCGCGGCAACTTCTTCCCTGAAGAGCGGTATGGCTCCGGGACTGGATGACATTCCCGCGGAAATACTTAAGGCCGTTGCCAAACAACGGCCTGAGCTGCTCCTGGAAATGTACAATCAGTGCCTGGTGCAGGGCGTGTTCAGTCCGCGGTGGAAAAGGGCTAGGCTAGTCTTAATTGAAAAAGCTAAAGGTCAGGCGGGCGCGAAGCCATCGTACAGGCCGTTGAGCCTGCTCGACACTATGGGAAAGACAGGCGAATCGCTAATAAAACCGCGAATATTAAGCGCCGTCAGGGAGGCGGGAGACCTTTCAGACAAGCAATACGGCTTCAGAAAGGGACGCTCAACAATCGGCGCGATCAGAGAAGTAACGGACACGGTCAAGAAAACGGATGAATCGTGTCATGCGGCCAGGCCATTGATCTTGCTCGTGACACTAGACGTGAAAAACGCGTTCAATTCGGCTAGATGGGTCGACATTTTGGATTCTCTGCGATCGTTTGGGGTGCCTTGGTACATCATGCGACTCGTAGAGGATTATCTGAGGGAGCGCACGATCGAATACGAAACCGCGGAGGGACGTAAGAGCAGGCCCATAACGGCAGGGGTGGCGCAGGGTTCAATCTTGGGACCGGACTTCTGGGGCATTCTGTACGATGGGTTACTCAGAGTAGAAGTACCGGAGGATGTTAAACTCGTCGGGTACGCGGACGACGTAGCGGCGGTTATAATAGCTAGAAATGTGGAGATCGCGCAGGGCAAATTGAACGCGGTAATGGCCCGGGTGCTAAAATGGATGACCGACCACGGACTACAGCTAGCACTCGAAAAGACGGAGATAGTTCTCTTGACTAGGAAGCGTGTCTCGACCATCATACCGATGCGCGTCGGAGACGTAACAATAACGACGAAGCCGACAGCCAAGTACCTGGGGGTAACCCTAGATACGAAGCTGAACTACGGGGCGCATTTAGACAGCGTATGCGAAAAGGCGGCGATTAGGGTGGCGCAGCTTAGTCGATTAATGGCCAACGTGCGCGGGCCTAGGCCGGCAGTCAGACGACTCTTAATGGCAACCACAAACTCTATTCTTTTATACGGAGCGGAGGTGTGGGCCGATGCCATGCAGAAGAAAAAGTATCGTAAGCAGATAACGGCGGTGCAACGAAGAGGGGCGCTTCGGATCGCGTGCTCGTACCGAACGGTATCCGGGGACGCGTCAATGGTTATCGCGGGGGTGATTCCCGTGGATCTGCTTGCAATTGAACGCAAGCGGATCTACGAGAGTCTCCGGGAATCGGCTAGGGTGGAAATCCGAACCGAGGAACGCGATAGGACGATGCGGAAATGGCAGGAGCGATGGAGTGAATGCCGCCATGCGAAATGGACGAAATCATTGATTAAGGAGGTAGGCCCGTGGGTAGGCAGAAGATGGGGGGAGGTCAATTTTTATCTCACCCAATTTCTTTCCGGACACGGCTACTTTAGGAGTTACCTGTTCGCGATGAACAAGGTAGCGACACCGGGTTGCAAATACTGCGGTGACGAACGGGACGACGTGAGACACACGTTTTTTGACTGCCCTCGGTGGGCTGATAGGCGTAGAATCTTAGAGGTGACGGTAGGGGCATTTACGCCCGACACGGTAGTGAAAACGATGCTTGCTAGCAAGCAGAATTGGGACGACATAACGGCGTTCGTGGAGACGGTTCTCCGCGCGAAAAATAGTGACGAGTGCTTAGCTGACTAGACGACGATAGATGACCTATAGGTCGTAGGTCGTAACAAGACAGGCGACCCCCCGAAGGAATGCGAAAGCGGCTACCGGGGGGATTCTCGCGGCCATATGAGAGGTGGAGTTTTAGTGGGTATGACTGGCGTCTGTCCCGCGCCAGGAGAGTCCCACACACGGGGAGTCCCGCACGGCTCCTGCCATGGTGCATTAAGCATTTCTCCAACTCTCCGGATAAACAAAAAAAAAAAAACCTCTTTTATCAAGAGATAACCTCACATAATTTTCTTCTTGCTTAGCAGAGCTTTAGAAGCTCGCGGGTTCGCAACTCATGGCCACAGGGACCGCTCTCTCTCTATTGATGAGCGAGGAAGAGTGCGACAAGATGCAATTTGTCAAGCTACTGAATGATGTCGCTAAACTAGCCATTTTAATACATCATGCTGTCTCCATATCACGGAGAGCCAACATATATATACCAAACTTGTCTCCCAAAGTAGCCGATCTTATGAAGAAGGCTGAGATGGACGATAACCTTTTTGGCAGCGATCTATCGCTGCTTATTTGATCCAGTCCTGGACTGGATTTTGAATTGCATGAGGGCTATAGTTAGCTCTTTCATGTTAAACGGTCGATCTAGATTTGAGACTTCATTAGAATAAGAATTCATATCATATTCTGGGGGTCTATCGTAAGAGGCTGTTTGCGGGCCAAAATCAGTGATAAAATTAAACATGTTGTTGACTGTTTCTGTATCTATTTTTGGATGTGAGCTTTTCTTTTTGTCGTTGAATTTGTGAATTGTTTCCCATACTTCACTAGTATTTGCTTCTCTGTTAAGTTTAGTTTCAGTATATTTTTTAAAACTTACGAATTTTATTTCTTTTAGTCTGTTTTTTGAGCTAGTCTCGAATTCTTTTAGCTCTTGTAATGATTCCATTGAAGGATTTTGCTTTAGGATTTTTTCCAAGTCTTTTCTTTTTTCGTTTATTTCTTTAGCTTCTTGATTCCACCATGGGGGTTTTGTTGGGAATGGTTTGTGATATATTTTTAATTTGTCTTTTACTAATTGTGTTCTATTTGAGATGCTTAGTGGGATATGTTCTTGGTATATTGTTTAGTTGTTTTCCTGGGATCTTTTGTTCATTAGATCACTGTTTGTGTTGTTTTTGTTGGTTTTCTTTGTAGTCGTCTTTAGGGTTTTTACAGCGCTAATAAGAATGTTCATTAAAATTTGATATTTTTCATTTAAGGGTTTCTGTAAAAAGTCTTCTAGTTTTTCTGCGGGATAAAGGTTATCTACTAGCGAATTAACTAACTTGTAGAAATTATTCCAGTTAAGTGATTTGGTGTTAATCTTGTGACTTGATGAAGTTGGGTTTGTTTTGAATCTTTTGTTTATTTCAATTTCTATTTGAAAATGGTCACTGTACATTTTGTCATCTAAGGTTTTCCAGCTTGTTTGTAGATATATGTTTGAGGAGGCTAATGTTAGGTCGATTGCAGTGAAGGTTCCTGTGTTATTGCATGTTGTTTTTGAGTACGTCTGTGATCCGTCGTTTAAGATGACTAGGTCATTATCTTCTAGAGTTTCTATTAAGTTTTCACCTGATCGACAGTTGTGAGTCGAACCCCAAATGGTGTTATGCGAGTTAAAATCTCCTCCAATTATTTTGTATTTAAATTGGCTTATAGATGTAAAAAGTCTATTCCAATCTTCTGTTGTTGTGATGTTACCTGGGGGTCTGTATATTGAGCTTATTAGCATTTTATCATCATTGTCTAAATGTACAGTTATAGCTACTGCTTCTAGATGGTCAGGTTTGTTATAGATTTTATTGTATTCTTCAAATATTATGTTGGTTTTTATGAGTATGCATACTCCACCATCATGTTATTTATTATTGTTATTATTATTAATTGGTCTATCTTTTCTGATGATATTAAAATTTTTGCTTCCTCCTCAAGAGGAAGCTTTGTAATAGTAAAATTTTCAGTTTTGCTAATACTTCGTGGAAACGCATTTGGAGGTGTTTGGAGTACGAATCATACGTTTTTAGAAAATGTCCGTGCGGATGGCTGTGTGTGTGTGTGTGTGTGTGTGTGTGTGTGTGTGTGTGTGTGTGTGTGTGTGTGTGTGTGTGTGTGTATGTACGTATACCGCCATAATTTTGGAACCATGCGACGGATCGTAATAAAATTTGACATGCATATATTTTTTCTAATTCTGAATTTAGGTCATTTTTTGTTTTATGATTCTGACCATTTTATGGCCATATTATAGCCATTTTTCTATTTTTGAAAAAATATTTTTGCTTTTTTATAATGATATGATTTATACAATATATTCAACAATAGTGTATCTAAAAGAACATAAATTTGTCTACTTTTTCCCGCAAGATTTTCTAGATTGACTGATCTGTTCATTTTTTATGATATAAAAGGTAATTTTTCGATAAACATATATAACTCAAAAAATAAATAGTTAAATGTTTTGAAAAAATTCATGACAATAAAAAACAACGATATCTACTAGTTGTAAAAATTTTAAGCAATTTTGGCGACTAGTTTTTGAGATAAAAATCAAAAACTAAAAAAAATGGTTTTTTTTTGTCGTACGATTACGGGAGTAAAAAGGTTTAAATTGAGTTGAAATTTTAGGAAAAGATTGATCTTTTGATCACTTCGGCTAGGTTCTTTTTGTAGCTTATGAAACCTTTTAGTTTAAAAGATATTAAGATTCAAATTCTTCAACTCTCACCCTGTATACTCTGTGTGACTGAACATTATTATTTTTGTTAAACCATATAATTTGATAATTAAAGCTTAGTATATTTTGAGAGTTTTCATGGTTTTATAAAATGTCCGTGCAGATGATTTTGTCTGTGTGTGTGTGTGCGTGCGTGCGTGCGTGCATGCGTGCGTACGTATACTGTTATAATTCTGGAACTACGTGATCGATCGTAATAAGATTGGACGTCCATATATGTTTTCTGATTTTGAATTCGAGTAAACCTATCCTTTTAGTAACGAATAGTAGCGAATATTTAAATCAAAGAATGAGTTGATTGTCCCATGTAATTATCTTCCACGAGCAGAATAGGAGGAAGCTAAGTGCCAATGACTTGGCAGCGGTTTTATATTAAGATTTTTCTGGTTGGAGAGCCAGGTTTCTGATAGCATGATAATATCATAGTTGTCAGCTATTGATTTTAATGTATCTATTTTATTTAAAATTGAACGGCAATTCCATTGTAGAATTTTTAAGTTATCTTTGATTTTAAGCATTTCACTTTTACTATTTTGCTTATTATCCATAATTAAATTTTGTTATGTAAAATATATATATCTACAGTATATATATACTTATCAGAATTATTTAATGTTATTTATTGTATAGTATATGAAATTGCTTGTTCTAATTTGAACTATAGATTTATGAAAGACTTTCGTTAATCAGTGTGTTTATTTTGTTTTCAAGTACAATTTCATTGTCATTTGTCTCTCTAGTATTGTCAGAATTATTTTGTGTCTTAGTTTCCTTTATTTTTTTAATCCAGTCATCGATTTTTGTAATTTCATCACTTGTTCGTGTTTTCGATATAGTTTAATTTATTTTGCGTTTGTACAGTGCTAGGATCTATTCTGGTTTGTTGGAGTTGGTTATAGTCATTTGAATAGAAGAAGTCTATTGCTGATTTTCTATTTTCTAGTGGTTTGCATTTTAAATTGGGGTTCCCATTTGAATAGGATAGGCAGTCCGAATGTGACTTCCATTCTTTGTTCAGATTATGAGAGTTTTTTTTGTTAGGTTGTTTTTGGGAGGACTGCTGAGTAAGTCTTAAGTTTGTTTGGTTGTCGGTGTGTTCTTCATCTTGTTGAAATTGGCGGTTGAGTTTAGTTTTGTTTTGGGTAAGACTGGATTTTACTTTATTAGCATATGGTATATCGTTTTGTGCTTCTGTAGGTATTAGATTAAATTGTGATGATGTATTTATTGCTGGGAAATGTGATTCGTTAAATGACTGCTCCTTTTTTAGCTGGCTTTTTACTTCAGCTACTGTAATGTTGTAGTCAGTGGCCGTGTTTTTGATTTTTTGTTCTTCAATTCTTTTTGGACAGTTTTTATCGATTGGGAGATAATCTTGGTTACAATGTAGGCAAGTTGGTGGGGTCTCTATTTTTGTGCACTCTTCTTTATTTTCATGTTTTGTTTCGCCACATCGTATGCATCTTTCGTTGGGAGCTTTGCAGTTTAGTTTGATATGTCCAAATCTGAAACATCTATAACGTTGTCTGATTTGAGGGTAGTATTTTTCAACTGGGTAAATTATTTTAAGTACTTTAGCTTCTGTTGGTAAGAATTGTCCTTTGACAGTAATTTGTATAGTTTGCGTTGGAAGGATCTCTGCTTTATCGGTATCTTTGTTGTAGACTCTTCTTGTGAATCTTCTTATATGAGCTATTTCTAGAGGTCCAAAAGGTGAATCTAATTCTATGTGTTGTTTCAATTCTTCATTAGTTATGTCAGTTGGGATTCCCTTTATAACTCCTTGTTTTGTAAGTAGATGGTTCGGCATGAAGACTCTGATCTGTAGGTCTTTCCGTTCAGGCATATTTATTATGGTGTTAGCTATATTTCTATATTTTGCAATAATGCACATTTTATTATACCTCAGCTGTTTAATTTCGCTAATAGAGTCCTTAATTGGAAATTTAGGTATCAGCAATTTTGCTATTTTGATTGCGTTTAGTCTTTTATTTTGGTTGTCAGTTGACTGCATGTATATTTTATATGGACCTGATATAGTTATGTCATACTCAAATGGTAAATTATTAGTGACTATTTCATTGTCATTACTACTGGTCGGTAAGGTAGGTTTTTGGAAAAGGTTTTTCTTGACATTTGTGCTAGCTGGTCTTTTCGTATAGCGACTGTCCTCCGGAGATACCGGTGATTGAGTCGCTGCAGTTCTTTTTCCTCATTTATTGTTAGATAATATTTCTTCCGGTTTATTTATGCCTGTATCACTTGCACTGTGAATGTTCGGTTGGATTGGGTCACTTTCAACAACTTTCGCATTGGACTGATTTTGTGATTCTTTTGAACTGGATGTATGTATGATATTCGCTATTTCCGTGGGACTCAAAGGATTTACAATCGTGTTTTCAGAGTCTTCCTGCATATGAGTTTCGTGCTCTTCTATGTCCATGATCTGTATATTCTCATTCTGGGTTCCAAAATTCAGTGGTTCATTCTTTCTCTGGCCATTTTGTCGGGTTTTATTGACTCCTGGGGAGATTGGATCCTTTTTATGGCTCAGCCTTGCTTGAATTAGAGATTTATTTTCATTGTTTCTATCTTCATTTGAATTTCTATAGTATGAATGTGAGTATGTACGGGATGTATTATCCAGATGAGCTGGAGGTTTTAGGTATTTGGATTTGCTTTTGTCCGCCATGATTCAAGAACGCTGCACTCGTAGGCGCAGGTTATGTTGTGACGAGCACGCCCGTGCGGGCCTCCTATTTTGTGGCCAGAGGGGTTTACAGCGTCTCTTTCTTTTGTGTTCTAGATATTTATTACCTGTTCGCTTCTGTTGCTTCAATTTACCTCTATGTATATTTTACGACGTGTAACTCTGACAATTTGCCTCTTGTTGGTGCAGAACACGTCCGTTCGCTATGGCGTCTCGAACCAGACTCTCGCGTCTCGAGCTGATCTGATCTTGATCTGCTCTCCTCGGAAGCGCCTGTCCTCGGCTTCCCTCTCCATTGTAGCGTCCTGGGTCTGATCGGGGTGGTCTGGTTGCGTGAAGTGATGGAAGGTTCCGTCGCAAGCTTGCGACGCAATTGCGCGTTGACCTGACTCTGCTGTTCCCCGCCTCTGTCGCGCCGTCTGGACGGCGGCTGGGTTTCCCCGGACCTTCATTATAGTGCTCGGTTCGGGTCTCTGTTTTATTGGCGCTTAATGATTATGTTATGAATCCTGTTACTTCCGAGGATTGACAGGAGTTCGGAAAACAATCTGGGCTCGAATTGAGCACCTTGATCTGTGGTGATCGTTGTTGGTGCACCATAGCGGCAAATCCAGTTGTCGCAAAATGCTCGAGCTACAGTAGCTGCAGTGGTGTCAGCAATTGGAATTGCCTCCGGCCATCTCGTATAGCGATCGATGATGGTGAGGAGATGTGTGTAGCCGTGGCTGTAGGCAAAAGGTCCTACGAGGTCCAAGTGGACGTGATCGAATCTTGCATCTGGAGTAATAAAATGCTTGGGAAAAAACTTGTTGTGATTTGTCACTTTGGATTGTTGACAAGCTACGCATGTTTTGCACCAAGTGGCTATGTCGCGACTCATGTTCGGCCACACGTACTGTTGGTGTATGAGTCGAGCTGTGACTTTAACTCCAGGATGCGATTGTGAGTGGAAGTTGTCGAAAACTATCTTCGTGAGTTTCTTGGGGAGATAAGGACGGATGACATCTTCGTGGATGTCGCAGTAGAATGCTGCGTGTGCGGAGCCCCAAGTAAGCTTGCGAAGCTTGAGCGGATGGTCCGCATTGTTGAGAATCTCCTTGAGTTGATCGTCCTTCTCTTGTTCTTCGCTCAGCTGTTTCGCGTCGAACAGCGTCGGAAGCTTGAATGCGTTGATATTCGCTAGAACTTTTCTGACCTGTGGGTCAGCGAGGAGTTCTGGATCGCTCCAGTCGAAAAGTGCAGGAGAAGTGAAAGCGTTGATTCGAGACAGGGCGTCTGCAACGTCATTCTCTTCACCTGGGAGATAGTGAATCTCTGTGTTGAACTGGGCGATGTAAGACAATCTGCGCGAGCGAATAGCTGGCATTTTGTCGTTGTTTTGCTGTAAAGCATAGATCAAAGGTTTATGATCTGTGTAAATTTTGAACTCCACACCTTCGAGATAGTGGTGGAAGTGTCGAATGGCTTCATAGATGGCTGTTAGCTCCCGGTCGTAGGTGGCGTATTTGGTCTGCGCAGGGGAGAACTTCTGGGAGAAGAAAGCAAGGGGAAGCCAAGAGTTGCCTGAGCGTTGCTCGAGGGCTGCTCCCATAGCTGTGTCTGATGCGTCTGTGATCAGACGTAGCTCTGCGTTTTCGCTTGGAAAAGCGGTAAAAGAGAGGTTCACGAGGTTGTCCTTGCACTTTTGGAAGGCCGACTCGACTTCTGAAGTCCACGGAACTGGACGTTTGTCCTTTTTTTTAGCTCCTTTTAGGAATTCGCTGAGAGGACGTTGCGTGTCTGCAGCGTGCACCAGTAAACGTCTGTAACTGTTGACGAGACCTAGGAATCTTCGAAGTTCCTCGATGGTCTGTGGCTTTGAGAATTCCTGTATCGCCTTGACTTTTTCTGGGCTGGGTTTGAAACCATCTGGAGTAATAAGATGGCCCAGAAAAATTAGTTCGGTAACGCCGAAACTGCATTTCTCGAGATTGACTTGCAGCTCGTACTCGTTGAGGCGATTTAGAACTGTGTCAAGGTGTTTCTGGTGTTCGTCCTCCGCCGTGGAGGCGATGAGGATGTCGTCTAAGTAGACGAAGACAAAGTCGAGATCTCCAAGCGCTGAATTAATGTAGCTCTGGAACCCCTGTTAGAAATAGTTCATAGAAATCGATTGAATTTTTAATCGAATTTGAAGCTATTTCTTAATCCCACTTTTTGCATTAGAGCTCGATTAAAATCGATAGAATCGATAAAAGTCAATAGAATTATATACGAAAAATGACTATTAAAGTGAATAAAGGTCAATCATTGGTATGAAACATCGATTTCAATTGTTGTTTTCCGTATTGAAATTTATCGACTCCTATCGATTCTATCGGTTTCAATCGAGTTCTAATACAAAAAGTGGGATTAAGATATAGCTTCAAAATCAATTCAGAATTTAATCGATCTCTATCGAGTATTTTTAGCACGTTTGTGAAGCGTTGCGAAATCCAAACGTCATCACAGGAAACTCGTAGAGTCCGAAGGGAGTGATAATTGCCGTTTTGGGGACGTCTTCGGGGGCTACTGGTATTTGGTGGTAGGCCTGGCGTAAGTCTAGCGCCGAGAAGATTTTTTTGCCGTGGCAAAAGGTCATGCAATCGTGCATGTGTGGAATTGGGTAACGATCTGGGATCGTCTCCAGGTTGAGTTTGCGGTAATCGCCGCAAGGACGCCATTCCCCGTTTTTCTTCATCACCATGTGTAAAGGGCTTGACCATGAGCTGTCTGAGGGGCGACAGATGCCCAGCTCGCACCATTTCCGGAACTCTTTCTTGGCTGCCTTGAGCTTGGCAGGTGAAAGAGGGCGAGCTCTCTGTGAGACTGGTGGACCCTTGGTGAGAATGTGGTGAAATACTCCTCGTTTTTTTGTCGATCTGAACTGATCAGGACCAAAAACTTGAGGGTATTTGTTGACGATGTGAGCGTATTTGTGGCTCGGTGCCACGAAAGAACTTTGCACGGGCTGCACTGTCTTGACGAAGGTAATGGTAATGTTTTAGGAGATCGGCTCCTATGATGGAGTGCGGGACATCTGCGATCGTGAAATTCCAAGCAAGCTTGTAAGGCAGGCCTACGTCTAATTCGAGACGTTTGACGCCGAAGACATCTATGGTCGAGTCGTTGACAGCATAGAGTTGGAAGTCAGTAGCCTTGCCTTGCCAGTTGCTGGGTTTTGGAATTACTGAGATGTCCGTCCCAGTGTCTATCAGGAAGACTTGATTAGAGAGTGAATCTCTTACATGGAGACGTGCGGCTAAATGTGACCGGCTGTCAGTCTCCGCAACAGCAGGATTATTTAGTTTTCCTGGTCCTTTGAATTCTTGGGGTTCTTCACCTTGTAGTCCTGACTAGGAGCACGCTTCCAGGTGCAGGGCAGTTGGCAGTTCTTTTTTCTTCCTCTGTACCGTATTTGCGGTGGTAGTAGCAAAGGCTTTTGTTGCTTGATAAACGCGACCTAGATTTTGATCTCGCAGGGGTCGAATCTCGGTTGTTTTTTGAGTTGGCTCGCGACTTGTTGTTCGATCGATTGGCTCTAGAGCGACCGTTCTGATTGCTGTTGTTTTGAGACTTGATTGCTGCTAACAGTTCCTTGTACTTGTCATTGGGAACTGTAGCAGGCTGATTAGTCGACTGCAAGGCGTTCAGATGACTGGACTGCTGAGCGAATTCGTGGGCCATGTCTGCGCTCCTGACTAGTTCGTCCTCAGATTTGTAGTTCCAGATCATGATCTGGATCTGTGGAGGCAGTCGTGATTTCCAAACTGAGATGATGGTTTCTCTTGGTATTGAGTTCTGAGCCAAGCTTTGCATTTCGGCAAGAAGGTCAGAAGGTTTTCTGGCACCGATTTCGACGCCTTTGAATAGGCGATCCAGTTGTTGCTGAGGAGTTTCAGCATAGCGCTCTGTCAAGATTTTCTTGATTTGTTTGTATTTTTGTCCTCTTGTGAGGGTGTTCAGCTTGAATTGGATGTCAACATGAATATCTTGTGTAAGATATCTCATGACGAAGTTGAATCTGGCCTCGTCTTCGTTGACGTTGTGTGCCAAGAATAGATCTTCTAATTGGCTGAACCAGCCCTGCGGGTTGTGTTTGTAGAAATTCCAGAATAGCAAATGCCTGGTACTTGCGAAGGCAGATGCGCTGTGCTGTTGGTCGAGATGAGGATTTCCCTGCGAGAGATTCGGCAGGGGTAACCTGGTTCCTAAATTTTCCGAGTTGGTAGGTAGTGACAGATGTATATCTGTGGGTTCGGTTGGCCTCTTGCAGTCGTGATCTCGATGCTGTTGGACCGGAGTCAGGCGTTCCGTTTCCGCATATACGGGCAAAAAAAATGAAAAACGCCCGCTAACATTTTTCGTGAAATGTTCTATATGTATACATATATACATATGGGTGGTTCTCTGTCAAATCAAAGATGAAAAAATTATTTTGGTTCAAACTTTATATATATATGTTCTATAGGATGCCCGTGGCTCCCTAAACAATTTTTAGCGCGATCCCTTTACTTGGCTTCAAGTTATAGCTGGTCAAAGTTGGTGTTTTAAGCGATTTTTGCATTTTTTGCCTATTTTCAACGATTTGTAGCTCATAATGGATGCATTTTTAACTAAAACTACCCTGATACTTTTTTTTGTTAAATTTCCTGAATTTTTCAATAAAAATACTTTTAAAGTCTTATATACATGTTTAGGCTACCTTATTTGCATTTTAAACCTTAAAATGTGAAAATCTGAGGGTTCGATCCGGACTCTGACTTGATATTTTTTCGTAAATTTGTTAAACAAGGTCTGCATATAGAATTTTCGGTAGTGTTATGCAATTTCTTAAGTTTTTGAAAAAGATTTTAACGTTCTATGCCGAGTAATTCAAAAGCAACATTATTTTCATTATTCTGGTCATAATGTTGAATGTCTCTGGCACAAAATAGTCTTTCGCATGAAATACAAGGAATCGTAGGTGGGTACGTTACTATTTTTGTATATTCCTTGATGCCAATACGAAACTGCTCTTTTAATTCTGATTCATTTAAATTTACTTGATTCAGGTTTTTATTGCTTTTCATAGGTACACCAAGCTTCTTGGATTTTTGTATAATATCTCCTAATAACACTACATCTGCATCATTTAAAGCATTTTCTATGTTCAAAATAATAGTATACAAATGTTTTAATTCATAAAGAGATCTTTGAATCGTTCGCAAATGAGGGTAATGAGATGATAAAACTTGCAACTTAAAAAATTTTGAAGTACATAATAGGGGTTCGTTATAACAAATGTTTGGATGGCCAAGCTTATCAATATTGCGTGATTAAGCTGAACATATATCAATAGATAAAAAAACTTGTAAGCATTTCTGAAAGTCACTCTAAGAACATCTAAAACAAATGCTTGTAGCTCTATTAATATATCAACATCGATAGTTTTACAATAACCATTACATTCCCAAACTTTACCTTTTTTATTTTTTTCTTCAATTATACGTGGTAAAATATTGGTGGTTTGTCCTTTTTCATTCATAATAAGTTTATTATTAATATTAAAATCGTTAAATAATCCAAGCCGAAAATCATACGCTGCATCATAAAAATATGGTTCTGAGGAGGAAGTATGTTTAGAAATACCGCATAAAGCAGTTAATGCACAGTCTATATTATCCGTAATAGATATATTACCTAATCAAGTCAATGACAATTCAATTTGATTATGTAGATTTTTTAACACTTTTCTTACTTTATTGATATATTCATCTCGAAGATAAATGGAAGTAGATACTAAATTTTTAGCCTCTAATCTGCGTTGTGAAGAAGAAAATGAACAATCAAATTTAATCATAATATTGGCTGTAAAATTTTTAATGTTTTTTATTAGTTTGATCGTAATATCCTTAACAAAATTAATCACATTGTATTTCTTTTTAATTTTGTTCGCCGTTGCAATTTTGTTTTTAATTTTATCGTAGTATTTATTTTGTCTTACTATTAGTTTTTCACGATTATTGTTGTATTTGTTCCTGCGCTTATTCAAAATGTCAGTTTTTTTATTGGAATAATGTATTTTTCTATTGCTTAGTATCTTTTTCTTGTGAGATTCATAATATTTTTTATTATTGAAACTTCTCTTACTATTAGAATTTAATAATTGTTTGTCTTTTCACTACATGAATTATTGTAACTTTCAGAGTTTGAATTACAATCATATTTGTTATTATCATTATTGCTTTTTGTATTGTAATCGTGCGCGTTTATATGTAGTTGTGAACTCGATTCATTATTACTAAGAGAAGAAAAACATTTTTCGTTTTCAGTGACTTTATACAATTTATATGTTTGGCCAATATGAATATTTTTTGGAGACGACAACTTATCAGCTAAACATTTCTGAGTTTCATAGTAGATAAGCTATAATGATACTGCGAATGATGATACTGCGGTATGATAATACTACTTCATGATGATACTACTTCATGATGATACTACTTCATGATGATACTACTTTATGATGATACTACTTCATGATGATACTAATTCAAGTTGATTCTACTGCACTTGCTTTAAAATTCTCTTTTCAAATTTAGGTTTGCGGGGATTCGAACCGGGAACCTTTCGGTCGCCAGTCAAGCGTCTTGCCGACTTATTTATCGGAACTTGTTTTGAGGTTAATTTAATCATCCTGATATAATTCATTTATAGGCATAAAAAAAAAGTTTGGCTTTGCGGAGATTTGAACCGGTTTATCGCGCCCTGAGAGTCAGACGTCTTACCGATTGCGCCATATCGACTCTCATAAAAATATCACTTGCTCTGAAAGAAAATAAAATATGTTTCAAACAAATATTTGCCTACGTTTAAAAATTATATGGTAGCCCTGAAAAGGGCTGATTGAGGTAGTCCTAAAAAGGACTGTTTAAGTTAGCTCTGAAAAGGGCTGTTATGTGCATATGACTAGCCGCCCTGGTGACTCGTCATCAGAATGGTAGCCATCAAACTCGGATAATGAGGAATCGTCGTCTTCATCGCTGCTGTATATTAAGCGTCTTCTTACAGGTAGACGCTTCGGCGATTCGTTGTCACCATCGCGTTTTCTCTTGCCAGTAGTTTCAGGCGGAGAAACCAGGTCCACTAACTCCGGCTGCCTCTTCTTCGGAGTTGGCAAAATTTCAACTTCTGGCGAAGAGAGAATTTCGATGGTTTCAGGCGGCTCTGGAGAAGATGAGACGTCGATTACCTCAGTAAATCGAAACATCGGGTTCAAAACCAGATTTCGATTCGGTGGTGTAGGAGGCAACGGAGATGGATTGTAAACCAAGTCCCACGTCGGTGAACGAGGAGGCGATGGAGATGGATTGTACACCAAGTCCCACGATGGTGAACGAGGAGGCGAAGGAGATTGGTAGTACATCAGCGTCGAACTTTCTACCTCTTCTTCAAAGCGCAAAAAGTCTTCTGAGTACATGTTGTTCTTCAGAGCAAGAGTGATTCAGAATGATATTTTCCTGACAGTTCACCGTGTTTTTATACCTTTGTGGAAAAGGAAGGGGAAACGAGCAGTTTATTTACCCCCTCCAGTCGCTCATTTTCGCGAGCCTTATGAACAGCAATATCAAGTTAGTACTCGCTATGATATTATTGAGGAAGATCGACCAGTATTTTTCTTTTTTGGACTAATAATTAAATATATATGAAAAAATCTGTCCTTCTTAGGACTATTAAAAATTTTTAACGTTGGAACAATATTTGTAGTTCTGAAAAGGACTGATTGGTTTGGTTTTTGTCTTGAAAAAGACAGATTAAAGCGTTGTCTTGAAAAAGATAGTTTTTTTTTTAAGAAGTCTTCCACGAGGCAATTGGAACAGTGGCAAGGTGCAAAGAAGTCCTCGTCGTCTTCGTCATGAAACAGCTGTTTGCTAACAGCAGAATGGTCGTCCTTATCATCATCCGGCTCTACTCGTGCTTTCTTGACGACGCATAAAACTTTGATCTCTGGAGAGTTCAGGTGAAGACGACACTTCAATGACCTCCGGAGGACTCGGTTCTGGCGAGCAAAGGTCGATAAGCTCGGGCTGCACCATCGGCTCCTGAGCTGCTTCCTCTTCCATATCGACCTCATCCTCCGTATCCGTCTCGTCCTGCTTCTCCTCGTTCTCTGCACCTGAAGCCTTGTCGTCGTCGATGAAATCGCTGATGTCGATCGCTGGAGGTGTCTCTGGCGGAGTCGGTGTAGGTGACAACCACCAAGGCATACCGTCCATGTCTTCCAGTGGGAAAGCCTGCATCTCTATACAACTCCTCCAGCTCTGCCCAGACCATCAGCCAATAATGTTCCAAATCCTTCGAGTCCATCCATTTTTTATTTTTTTTTTTATTTTCAGTTGTTATATAATAGACAACTAGAAACTGAATATGCCTTTCACATCAGACTGCATTACTTTTATACTCATCAGCTAGCACGCTATTGATTAAAAAAAGTCGTGGGAGGGGTAATAAATACAGCGCGAGTTCTGATTGGTTTTTTTCATGTGGTGGGGGTAGCATTTGAGAATATTCAAACTTGTAAAACTCATACTTAAAAATTACGACCCTAACCTCAAATCAACATCATTTCTTTCAACCAATGTTCAAGCAAAAATCGTCTCTACTTCGAGAACGTTCTAATGTCAAATCAAGGCCATTTCTTTAAACAAATGTTCAACTAAATCTTAATTTCGAGAAAGTTCGATTTTTGTTGGAATAACGAATTCAAGAAAAACTGTAAATCTAATTTTTCTAACACCTTTTTTAAAAAGATATCTCTTTAGAAAACGAAAATAATAACGTATATATAAATCAAGATTTAGTTTTAAAAAGAACTATTTACGCAATAAATTAAAAATATATATACATGAAACTTTGAAAGAATATACACTTTCAAAACATTGTTTGTTTTACGTTTTAATATTTTTGAAGCTCTTAAAAGAGCTGTTTCTCTTAAGACGTATTTACATCATAGGTTATGGAAAGAAGATAAAATAAATATTATAGATTAAAAAAGAACATTAGTTTGTTTCATGTTTAAATATGTTTATGTAGCTCTGAAAAGAACTGATTTATATTGAGAATTATAATTGATCCCGGTCGTGGATTGGGCGGTATAGATCTTGGTCGCAATATGTCTCGAAATCGTTCTGTTAGCCCTAGTAGTTAAAACTATAACTTGTATCTCCGCGACCTTCAAAACAGAGCTCAAAGTACTTTCCACAACAGTAGATGGAACGATTTCGAAACTCGTAGAAATCCAGGTAATAACAACTCAAGCGGTGACCCGATTGATCGTCTGGCAAACGTTCTTGAAAAAAGTTGGGCCAATTCCCAAAATAATTTGAGCATAGAGAACACTAGACTAATGCATAGAATGTCATCATCGAAAGTTCTGCCAAAGTTCTCGGGTGATCCGTTTGAGTGGTCTGGATTTAAGCGCGAATTTGATTTATCAACCGCACTCGGCGGCTACACGGACAGCGAGAATCTGTCACGATTGAGCAATGCGTTAACACATACAGCCAAGGAAGCAACGCGATCCTTATTTGTAGCCGGGAAAAGTGCGAGCGATGTTTTGAAAAATGTTTTGAAAACCCTAGAAATGAGATTTGGAGATACGAGACTGATACTTGGCAATATCTTGAATGAAATCAAGGGACTACCGGATATCAATTCGCGACGCGTAGGTCTCGTAGAATTCGCTACCCGTTTGAAAAATGCCATAATTGCGATCAAATCCTTTGATAATCATTTAGGTTATTTGCACAGTACAGAGCTCGTTGATAACTTAGTATCGAAGTTGCCTGACTCGATGTTATCAAATTACATAAGCTTTAAGCAGGCTAACCTTTCGGAAAAACCTGATTTAGAAAAATTTTCAGACTTCATTTATTGCGAAGCGGAGCAAAGTATAGCAGCTGGTATTATAGGAACATCGAGTGAGGCAGCTCCCAATGCGTCTACTATAATAACTCCGAGTACGTCTACTGGTACAACAAGCACATCAAATCAGCACCCTCAAAATTCTCGCAAAGATAAAAAATTTGTAGGAGCGATAAACAACTACAGTAGTGTCAATACTGAGAATCAATCTAAAAAACCTCGAAAAGATCACTGTGCACATTGCGGTCGCAAAAACCACACAACTGCCTTATGTCGCGACTTTGCAAAGATAACCGTAACTCAACGTTGGAGATTAGCCAAAAGCGCGCGTTTGTGTTATAATTGCCTTGAAGAGGGACACACCCGAGATCAATGTAAAAAAGATTCCTGTAAACGCTGTCGTAGAAAACATCATGAACTCTTACACTTTCACGATTCAAACGCGTCTAAAGATAAGGATACAGAGATCCCTTTCGCAGAAACTAACGGTTCAGGTTCAACGCCTAAACAATTATGACTACATGGTAGAACTCTCCTTAAAATTATTCCGATCAAAATAAGCGGAACGCGCGGAGACGTTATTATATACGGCTTGCTAGACGAAGGTTCAACGGTTACACTAATAAACGAGAAAATAGTTAACAAAATCGGAGCAAAACGGACACCATTACAAATAGCTTTACGAGGAATAGGAAGTTCAGACATGGTTGCCGAAATAAATGACAAAGTAAGCTTATCGATTAGAACTGAAACAGAAATTGTTAAAATCACAGACGCCTTAGTTATAAACAATCTTGAACTTCCTACGCAATCGTTGAGCAAAGAACTAGTCAACTATTGCCGTCAAAAGACAGGGATTGCAATAAACTCTTATTCTGCGACCCCAGATTTGCTTATAGGACAAGATAACTGCGATTTAATAATCACACGTGAATTTCATTCAATTATTGACAAAACGCTTTTAATCTCGCGATGTAAATTAGGCTGGGCAATACACGGGCACGAAATCAAAAAATTCGACTCTAGCTATGTAACCTACGTCGAGAAGATCGACCACACAAAAGAAAAATCGCGCGACGAAAATTTAGAGAACTTGGTAAAATCATATATTGAATTCAATGCTCCTGAAATAAATTCTCTCAGAAATTATAACTCGAATGATACTAGAGCTTTACAAATTTTCGAAAATACGAGCCGTTATTGTGGAAGTTATTGGGAAATAGGTCTACCTTGGAGAGACGATAATTTAGATTTACCAAATAGTCGGCCGACCGCTTTACGGCGTTTACAATTGCTTGAGAAAAAGCTTGATCGAGATCAAGTTTACGCGAATTTATATTATCAAGAGATGTCGAGATTAATAGAGAAAGGTTACGCTAAAAAAGTAGGAAGAGTAGCTGTGGGAAAAAGAGTTTGGTACCTTCCACATTTTGGCGTTCAAAACGTGAATAAACCCGGTAAAATTCGCCTTGTTTTCGACGCGGCCGCGAAAACAGCCGGCGTAAGTTTAAATGATCTACTACTATCGGGACCAGATCTATTGAAATCGCTATTAGGCGTCCTCATGCGTCATCGCGAATTTTTCTTTGCCGTCAAAGGAGATTATTCGGACATGTTTCTTGCAATAAAAGTACGCGACGACGATAGAGATGCTCAACGATTTCTTTATAGAGGCGGAGATCGGAATAAACCTCCAGATGAATACGTTATGGATAAAGTATTGTTCGGGGAGAATTCGTCACCTTGCGCAGCCTTGTATATAAATAAAATAAACGCCGAACGTTTCAAGGCCCAATTTCCTGCTACTGTAAAAAGTATACAGAATAATTGCTATATGGACGATTATTTGGAAAGTTGTACATCGGCCGAGGAGGCCTCTGAGCGAATAGCACAAGCAATACAAATTAATGCAAGCGCAGGGTGGCGAATGCACGGATGGTCAAGTAATGATCCAGCTATATTGAGAAACGTCATTCCCGAGTCTGAATTATGCGAGTTAGTGAAAGCGGATGGAGAAGTTCATGGTGGGGAAAAACTGTTAGGAATGAGATGGCTCTGCGCTACCGATGAGTTAACTTTTAACATAAATACATCTAAAATCGACAACGAAGTATACTCAGGGAAAAAGAAACCGACAAAACGCTCTTTTCTCGCGATAATTATGTCCGTATTTGATCCGCTAGGTTTTCTTACGCCTTTCACTATAAAATCCCGAGTTCTGATGCAAGAAATTTGGGCGAGCGGTATCGGATGGGACGAAGAGTTACGCGATATAGAGTTCAAGCGCTGGCAATTGTGGTTACGAGAATTAAACGACATAAAATCAGTTCGTGTTAATCGCTGTTATCAGTTAAAGGACACTCAATTAAATTACGCTGAATTACATATATTTTCTGATGCAAGCATCAAAGCTTACGCTGCCGTAGCCTACTGGCGTTTTTCCCTTCCCAACGATCATTTTCATGTAGCCTTAATTATGGCAAAAAGTCGCGTCGCGTCTTTAAAAACGACCACAGTGCCACGCTTAGAGCTCCAAGCCGCCGTGCTCGCGACACAAATGGCAAAAACCATAGCAGAAGAACACAGAATAATCATTACCAGACGAACATTCTGGTCTGACTCAAAGACCGTACTACACTGGATCGACAAAGATCCTCGCGAATTCAAAGCTTTCGTCGCAAATCGTTTAGCGGAAATACGCGAAAACACCGATGCATCCGAGTGGCGATGGGTTCCTACGAAACTCAACCCTGCCGATGATGGAACGAGGACAGCGCCTGACGCACTGAAACCAGGCAGCCGTTGGTTGATAGGACCGTCGTTTTTACGCGAATCCGAATCAGCTTGGCCAGTGCTCGACGTTCAGTTGAAAACCGAGAAAAATAACTCTGAACGTGAACTTAAACGCCGTGCAGTATTATGCGTAACGTCATGCGACTTACCGTTTAAAATAGATTTTTCTCACTTTTCATCGTGGACGCGGCTTTTAAATGTAATCACCCAAGCTCTCGAATTAATAGATAAGTGGAAAAAGCGAACCCGGAAAATGCGTAAAGAAAATAAAATCCCCAGAACACCCGCAGAGCGACGTTTGTTAGCCGAATCAGTGTGCCTTAAACAAAGTCAAAAAGAGTCTTTTGATAAAGAAATAACAGCTTTAAAACGTAAATAACTGATTCCTAAAGACAGTTGCATAATAACGCTTAATCCGTTTCTCGACAACCTAGGAGTACTACGACCCAACAGTCGCTTAGTTTATGCTACCGACACAGAAACAAACAGTCAACCCGCGATTTTAGATTCTAAGAATACAGCCGCGCAACTATTAATAAAAAATTTCCACGTAAATTACTATCATGCTAATCACGAAACCGTCATAAATGAATTGCGACAGGTATACTGGATAGTCGGGCTACGCGGTGAATTACGCAAATTAGTGTCCCGATGCATAGTGTGCAAAATACTGCGCGCAAAACCAAACAACCCGAGAATGGCAGCTCTACCTGCTGCTAGACTTGGGCATCGACACCGTCCATTTACACACACTGGGCTAGACTATTTTGGTCCGATAGAAGTCAAAATCGGTCGTAGAAAGGAAAAACGATGGGGAGCCTTATTTACGTGCCTAACAACTCGTGCAATCCACCTCGAATTAGCCCATAGCTTGAGCACAGATTCGGCGATCATGGCACTCAGACGCTTTACGCCTCGAAGGGGAACCCCCTCTCACATATATTGCGATAATGGTACAAATTTCCGAGGGATGAATGCCGAGTTAAAGAAGGTCATTAATGAATTAAACCGCGGAAAATTACAACATTTCGCGGCAAGTCGTAATATTCAATTTGTATTCAACCCCCCGTCGGCTCCACATATGGGTGGCGCGTGGGAACGCCTCGTACGCTCCGTTAAAACTGCGCTATCCATTATTATGAAAAATCAAACCGTCAAAGAGGAAACACTGTTAACAGCATTAGCTGAAATTGAACACTCCGTGAATTCACGTCCACTAACTCACGTCTCGGTAGATCCACGCGACAGCGAAGCCTTGACCCCTAACCTTTTTCTCCTCGGTTCCTGTACGTATGTGTGTTTGAGTATGTGTGTTCAATTTATATTTGCGTGAAGGTGCACGAAGCGATGCGTCGTTATTTTGTAAAACAAAAGCGTAACGAAAAAAAATTGTAGAAGAAGCGACCATCTTTTCTGTTTGTCAGTCTCCGTCGATATCTCATCGAGTTTGCACGTGTGCAAAAATAAAACCTATTTCAATAAAAACTGTCTCCGAGTATTTCTTGGGTGTAGCTACTCGTGTAGCGCCTACAATTAGAGAGATTGCAACGTGTTTCCCTGGACGTGTATATCTGCTGCCTCAAACTAAAGAGAGATACATATCTTTTACAAAGTTTGTTGAAGGCACAGATATAAATCTCCGTTTTATAGACTCTGTAGAGTAGAGGGTTAGAGACACAGTTCGAAGGAGGCTTTATGGGATGGCGCCACAAGGTGCGAGTGAGAGAGAGGGAAAGTTTTTGGGCGACATGCGGTGCACGGGGGATGGGGCACAAAACAGTGCGTGAGCGACAAGCGTAGAGAGAGGTAGCTGTTCCTCGCACGAGAAAATGTTAGATATTCTTTCAAGTTTGCGTGTACATCCTTGATAAGGTCCACGTGCGACGTCTACTCTATTCATATATAACGACATCACGACAAGAATCCACTCATTCTCTCCATCCAAGGTGCGTTTTTTAGATATAAGCGATTCGATCGTCATTTTCTCTGTTCATAAAAAATATGTTAACATTAAACATAATCATAATCGTCAGACAATCACAGAGGAAACATATCCTCAAACTGATGCAAAAAACACCATCGTCTAATCTTAGATTAGAAAAACAATTACAAACATTAAAGGCGGAACTCCACAAGTTCTCAGCCGTGAATTCCTGGCGTGGCAGCGTGCTCGACCAGCGTTTAATCTATATTAATTTTTATTCTCTTTAAGGGCGATGACGATGTCTGTAGGGTAAGCATGCGTAATGTTATACGTATCTGTATTTATTGACATATCTTCGAACAGGTTCAGTTTCGCAAATTACAGTTTTATAATAATTCTTCCGATTGTCCGACAATTGCGTAAACCGTAACCAACATTGTACCTCTCTCTTTTTTATCCAATAAAAGCTTTTCTTCTTCAAGGTGTCAAAGAAAAGATGCAATCTTTCTTTTCCCATTAAAATTTCAATTACTTAATAATATTTTTTGTATACTTCTATTTAAATTATCAATTCGTTTTTTTCACTCAATTGTAGTATATCTCGGTACAAATTGATTTCTATTATTTTTATTATGACGAACATATAGGTAGGAACACAAATATAAATGATTGAAACTAATTAACCCTTTGAATCGCCTAGGTTTTGTACGCTGAGAGGCAGTTCAAGGCTTGGGGTCGCGACGAAACAGACTCCTTCCGGTTCATGCCATCGTCCTTAGACAAGTTATCGTCATACTTGACGGAATTAGACATGTTGGAACGAGTATTTCATGAAGATGGCTTTACTCCAGAGTGGATTACATTGCTGAAAAGGAAAGGAGTCTTTCCATATGACTACGTTTCCTCTCTCGCTAAGCTCGATGAAGTAAATCTTCCGACGAAAGAAGATTTCTTCAGCAGTTTATACGATGCTCACATCTCCGATAAAGATTACGAGTACGCTAAGCGAGTCTGGCAGGATCTTAACACTTAACGACTCTAGGACAATACTCTGATTTATCAAGACATGATATCTCAAGACTGGTGTCATACTCCTAGCTGAAGTCTTTGAGAATTTTTGAAGTAATTGTATGCAAGCGTATGGGCTAGATCCAGCTCATTATTACACAACGTCAGGTTTGCCATAGGACGCTATGCTGAAATATACACAGGTAAATGTAACTAAAATAATCTTAAGACTATGAAAATGCGTAAAAATACTTATATTAATCAACTATTTCTAGGTGCGTTTGAATTTCTTGACGGACATCGACATGCTCATGTTTGTCGAGCGTAGCATACGCGGAGGAATCAGCCAGTGCTGTAACCGATACGCGAAGGCTAATAATCCATACATGAATGAAGGTTACGATGCTAATGCCGATGAGAAGTATCTTGTGTATTATGACGCTAACAACTTGTACGGCTGGGTGATGACCGAGGCGTTGTATATAACATGTATATAAATATGCATATATACCTTAAAAATTTTGTAATTTGTAGGACATAGAGAGTACCGTTATTCTTCAATCAAAATTGCAGCTGTAAAATGAAAGAAAAAAATTATGTAGATAAATAAAAAAACCGCTGCCAATTCATTGGCACGTAGCTTCCTCCAACTTAATTTATAGTTCCAATAAATAAATTATTGTTTTAATATATAGTTAGTTCTAAACAGTCATAGAAAAAAAGAAAGGAGAGAGAAAGAGAATGTAACGATTAAGCCATACCCAGCCATTTTGCTAATCAATATCATATAACTATTTATTATTATTAAAAAACTAGATATAATATTTTTGATGCGTTATAGATGCAGGAGAATATCTTTCCATTAAAACGACTACTCAACCTTTCGATCCATCAATCCAACCTGAATTTGATGACTAGATTTAGAAATTTAATAAAGACAACTGCCCTACTCGCGGTTATTTTGATCCATGGTTTCTTCCGTGGGTGTAAGGTGAATACCAGAACTATTAGAGCTGAAACCTAATAAAAGGTTCCATGGTATAATAACACCCGTTTTATGTCCAAATATAATTAAGACTATGAACATCAAACCTGACTTTAACAATTGACTGATATTGGCTTAATAAAATATGAATTCGTTACAAATAAAATGTCATTTACTTACAGACAGTATTGCTTCCTCCTCAAGAGGAAGCTTTGTAATAGTAAAATTTTCAGTTTTGCTAATACGTCGTGGAAACGCATTTGGAGGTGTTTGGAGTACGAATCATACGTTTTTAGAAAATGTCCGTGCGGATGGCTCCCCATGCTCTCCTTATATATTACACAGTAATCCGTATCATGCTACCCGCGCCTGTGAATGAAGAGGCTGTGCCTAATTTACGAAGTCCTATTGAAGAGAGAGAGAAGGACAGATAGGCGTACAGGCGGATTAAATACGGAAGAGTGGACGGAACGTAAGAACCATCAAGAATAACGACATATTACCTTCGCAGGGGGGGGGGTCCCTACACGTACATACACACATTCATCACTACAACAGAAAC